>JAIUJO010000032.1:2585554-3860554 GCA_023846275.1 Vanilla planifolia | reverse complement strand
CACACAAGAAGACATGCCCACACACACTCATGCATAATTTCAATGCACACATTCACATACAAACATGCTTCCACACATGCACACACACACACATGCATAGGCACATACCCAGACACACTCATACACATGCACACACACATACACATATGCATGCACACACACACACACAAAAATACTTGATCACAAACATGCACTCATACACATGTAGACATGTAGACACATGACTACATATGCACACAGATGCACACTTATATGTACATAGGCACTCACACATACACCCACACATGATGGCACACACACATGCACGCATACAAAAAGGCACTCACATAGGCACACACATTCACATGCATGCACACCTACAGACACACTGGCATGCACATACACATACGTACACACATAATCATGCACATACCCACACATTTATACATGTAGAAGTATGGACATATGCACATGCATGTAGATGTGCACACACACACAAATAAAAACATACATGCATAGTCATAGGAATACATGCACACACACATGCAGCTAAAAATATGCACATACATGTGCACACAAGCACAAGCACACATATGAATGCACACAAACACACATATGCATGTAGTCACAAATGCACAAACATAATCATACACATATGAACACACATAAGAATACACTCATGCACACACTCACATAAGCACATACATAATAAAAAATAAAAACATGCACCCAAACACATAGAAGCATGTGTGCACGTGTGTGCTCACATGTGCACACACACACACTCATGCATGCACACACATGCATACACTTGAACACACAAACATGAGCATACATCCACACTATGCTCATGTACACACATGCGCACTCAAATGCACAAAAATACACATGCAGACATTCACACATGCAAGCATAGGCAAACATCAACAATCCTCCCACAAACATGCACACAAATATACAAAAATTCACACACACAAATGCATGCATGCACACTTGCTCACACAAGAAAACATATACTCACACACCTACACATATGCATGTGCAAAACCGAACACACACACACGCCCATCCAACTACACAAATGCACCCATAAACACACACTTCTACATACACATATGCAAAGACTCACCCACGCACATGAACATGCACCCACACACAGAAGGATTCACACACACAAATAAGTGCACATGTATGCATGCACACACAAAAATATGCATGTATGTAATTGCACACACACCCATAAGAGCACAAACAAACTCACAAATGTATGCACTAACATGGACAAAGAATTCAAAACATGTACACACATGCATAAACATGCATGCACACACCAAGACACATAAAGCACACATATGCACATGCTCACACAAACACTCACAAGCAAATTCACATGCACATGCAAAACTGCATAGACACATGCACAGGTAAGCACACACACACACGCACACACTTATTTGCACACAATCTAAAAAGGTTACACAAATACATGCACACAAAGATGCTCACATGCACACACACTTGCGAACCCACTTGCAAAAATTCATGTACATACATGAATACATATGCACACTCAAACATACACAATAACACACACTTACACACACACATGCACACATACATACAAAAACAGTAACATGCACACATGCACATAAATATAGATAATTGCATGTACATGCACATATGTGTACCTTCACACACACTCATATGCACACACATATGCAAACAAACATGTAGACATGCACACATACATGCACACTGACATGCACATGCATGCACAAGCATTTACACACACATAGGCACATATGCACACTGACATGCACATGCATGCACAAGCATTTACACACACATAGGCACATATACACACTTTCATGCATGTATACAGTCACACACACACACAAACACATTCACACATACATATATGCACACAAACACACACATACACATGCATGAATACACCTAAATGTGCACATACTTACACAAATGTATAAACACACAAACAAACACATGCACATACACATACACACAAGCACACATCCTAAGATGTACGCACACAATGACGCACACACATAAAAACACCGCAAATGCACAAACATACGTATATGCACAAATACACACATTTGCATGTACACATGTAGACAAATGAATACACACAGACATGGAAACACACACACATTCACTTATAGGTACAAACACATGCAATAAAGCACACACACGCACACACCAATACAATCACATGCACAGAGAAACACACACATGCACACGAACATACAGTCACACACACATGTTCTTACATGTGCATAAACACAAATGAAGACACATATGCACTAATGCCTTCAGACAAACACACACACACACACCACATACATATATATGCCCATGTTGACAAACATATAGACACATGTGTGTAGAAGCACACACACAAGTGTGCACACATAGATGCACACGTAGAAACACCCACAAAAACCCACAATCACACTTGAAAACTTACACAAAAACATTTGCAAGCATGTAGAAACACACACACATGCAAGCACACAAAGCATACACTCACACCCCTCAGCACTTAGCACAAACAAATAAATATGGAGATGCACACACACAAACCCACTCACATGTACACACAAATAAATATACACATATAAACACATACACACATACTTACACATGCATATACATACAAACACAATCACACAATGGTCCAGATAAGCACGTGCATAGCAATACACACATATAAAACACAAAAATACAGGTAAGAACACACAGGAAAAGACATGTAACCACACCCATATGCACACACACAAAGTTATATGCACAAGAACACACACAAATGTGCACACACACACACACATTCACACATGCATCCATGAAAACACAAACACATGAACACACGCAAAAACGTGCACACACAAAAAGATATGCACACACACATGCACACAAAAGCATACACACACACACACACAAATACCTATACACTCACATAAACCACACTTTTGCACCAACACATGCACTTATATTAACTCAAACTCTCAGATGCACACATTCACACACACACACAAGCACACATACACACACATAAATGCTCACACATGCTCACAAAAATAAGAATAGCCACATGTGCATATACACACATATGCATACGCACATGCTCATATATGAAAACACACTTGCACGCATATACATTGACACACATACATGTACACAAATGCACACACATGCACACACACATAAGCTCAACTACACATGCATATACAATCATATGCATATGCACACACACACACACACACATACACACACATGCATGCTCAAATACACACACATAGGAGTGTAAACACATGCACACACCCACCCACACTCACACACATAGATGCACCTCCACAGACATGGACAAACTAATGCACACACAAACATGCACACACATATACAAAACATATGCCTACACATAAGCACATGTATGAACACACACATGTTCACATTTGCATAGCATACACACACACACACACAAACACATGAAAACATGCTCATGTCCATGTGCTTGGAAAAGAATTCAAGAATAGAACACACACATGCACACATACAAATACAAACATGCATGAATACACACACACATTTATAAGCACACATAAAAGCATGTACAAACACACACATGCACAAATACATGCATAAATAAATTCTCATGCACAAACACATGCACACACCTACATGAACACATCACACATGCAAACATAGGTGTATGTACATGTGGACAACCCACACACACAAGCAACACACATGTACATACACACATGCACACACATACATATTCATAAGCACACAGACATATATATGTATATTCTTAGGTGTGCCCACATGCACACACACACATGTACACACACACATACACACATGAACACACATAGACACAATCACAAACATAGATAAGCTCTCCTACACACACATTCCCACACATGTACAAACTTGCACAACCATAGGAACACACGACAATAGAATGATAGGAACACACAAAGCACACACATACACACATATGCACACCAATGCAAGCACTAACACACATAGACACATGCACACAAGCAAATGCACACACATGGAAGTACACACACATACACTCATACACATATACATACATGCACATACACACACACACACACATGTATGCATATACATACATGCATACACACACACACACATATGCACTAACATATGCACACACACACACACATGCAAGCACACATTCACACATGCATGTATACACACACACACATGCACAAGAACACAAACACATGCACATGATAAAACACAGATACAAAAACAACCACACATAAGCACACATAGATACACACACATATGTTCTTTGGCACAAACACTTATATATACACACAATCAAAGGCACACATGCACACATAAATAAATGCACATTCACTCACATGCACTCAAAAATATGCACACACACACACACATGCACATGCACACACATATATAAGTGCACACACATATGCTTACACACATGCAGATGCATATGCATATACCTATGCACACGCATGCAAAGACACACACATGCATATGCCTAAACATACACACACATGCATGTGTACTTGTGTATGCATGCACACACTCACATTCATGCACACACACACATTTGAACTCACACACATATGAGCATACACCTGCACACACATATCTGTGATCTTGCACATAGATACACCCAAACACACCACAATCCCCTCACAAACACACACACAACTACACACAAATGCACACACACACACACATGCACACACACACACACACACTCACTCACAAACACACTAAAATATACATATGCATAGACATACACCCACAAACATACACATGTTCACATGCACATGCACACATTAACACATGCCCACACATATAACACTAACTCATACACACATAAGTGCACACACATGATTACACACACCCAAGTATGCATTTACACAATTGCACACACGCCTATAGGCACACAAACAATGAAACACATGTATGCATTAATAGGAACACAAATGAATGCAAAACGTATACCCATATGCATAAAAATGCATGCACACACTGACTTACCTGTAAAGCACATACATGCGCATGACACAAAAAACAATCACACAAACTCACACACACAAGTGTGCTGCCAAGCATGCACACACTCATATGCATACACGAAAAGGGTCATAGAAATACACGCACACATGCACACACACACACATGCAGACAAAGATGCACACAAACACACACACATGCAATAACACATGTACATATATGAACACATATGCACACACACACGCACAAGCATACACACACACACATGCACAAAAACACATGAACACACATAGATGCAAAAACATGCATACATCACAACTTAACAACTACACACTCAAACAAGTGCACTAGCATGCATACGCACACACATCTATCTGGTCACCCATGAACACATGCACAATAACAGTCACACACACGTAGATACAAACACACACACACATGCACAAGACCACAAGCACACAAACACATGCAAACTTGCATACACATGCACATGCACACATGCACACACATATACTTAGATGAACTTATGCACAAATAGTCATACACACACACATCCATGCACTCATAAATACACATCACCCAAAAATATGCTCACACACTCCCATATGCACAAGAATAGACATGAATGTTGACACACATGCAAACACACACTGACACATGCAAATAAACACAAATATGCATACAAAATGAGCAGACATATGCATAAAGTAATGCACAAACATAGCCAAGAGCACACATGCATGTACCCATATACAAACATAAGCATGTGCACATGTGTGCACACACACACACATGTTCACAC
The DNA here is from genome assembly GCA_023846275.1 of Vanilla planifolia. Taxonomy (NCBI): domain Eukaryota; kingdom Viridiplantae; phylum Streptophyta; class Magnoliopsida; order Asparagales; family Orchidaceae; genus Vanilla; species Vanilla planifolia. Next base: position 3,854,724 of record JAIUJO010000032.1, on the reverse strand, counting down.
AAACACACACTTACAAATTCATGTACACGCAAAAACACATTTGAACACACATACGAGCAAAAACACACACAGACACACATATGTGTGCTCATGCACTAACACACACGCAAATGAACACACATACTCATGCAGGCACATACACATGCGAGCACACACAATCCCACAATCTACTCTCATAGACATACACACGGACACAAATGGACACACACACATGCACAGGCAAACAAACACATACAAATGCATAGAGACACACATGCATGCACACTTGTACACACAAGTATACACAAATACACACATAAACATGCTTATGTGCACAACCATACACACGCACACACAAATAAGCAAATACACATATGCTCACATATGCACTCTCAAACACACCCACAAGTTTGTATGCACACATGCACACACACACATGAACATAGGCCTACACACAAGCATTCACACACACACATACATAATTGTACTCACATGCATGAACACAAACAAAGATGTATGTACACAATTACATGCACATTTGTAGTCACATGCACAAACACTAACACACACACACATGTATGCACTAACATGCCCATAGATGTGTGGAAAATACATGCACAAACAAACTGGCATGTGTGCAAAGCAAATGCACACACATGTACACATAAACACACATGCGCAAAACTCATGTACACACCAAAAAATACAAATAGATCTGCAGAAGCTTTCACACACGTGCTCATATGCACACAATATAAATGTCATACAAATACACACACATAAGAACACACGCTCACAAAGATGCTCACATGCACACACTCATGCACACTCGCACGCAAAAACAAATAGACATGCACACACACATGTACAAAAAAATAAGCTCACACATGCACATGCACACACACACACGCTAACACTAACATACACACATGCACATGAATATGGACAAACACATTCACATGCATACCTTTTCACACACACACACACACATTCATATGTACACGCATATTCAAACAAACATGTAGATACACAAACACACATGCATGCACACCTAAATATGCATGCATATGTAGGCACATGAATGCACATATGCACACACACAAACACATTGTGCACACAATGCACTTGCATACACTCACAGACTCATGCATGAACACACCCACATGTGCACATGCTCACACACCACAAACACATAAATGCACAGATGCAAACATGAATGAAAACTCACATTTATACCCATGCGAACACGAACACACACATGCACACAACCTAAAACTTACACAGACACATGAAAAAACATACACAATTGCATAAATACATGTATACATACAAATACAAACACATTAATACATGCAGACATGGATGCACACACACACATGTATGCATAGGCACAAACACATGCACACAGAGTCGCCCACACACGCACACAAACTCACACACATATGCACACATGCACGTTCATGAACACGCACACATAAGCTCATACAAACATTCACCCATACACACACATGTACCTACATGCACGCAAACACACATGCACACAAACAAACACATAAAACAAATGTGCTTACGCACACACATATACACATATACATATGTGCCCATGTATAGACATAGACACACACACACACATGCACAAAAACACATGCATGCACACAAACACACACACACATTCATGTGTGCAAAAATAGGCACACACATAAACACCCACCCATACACACACTGGCACACTAACTCACGCACTCACACAAGTGTAGATGCACACAAATAGACACATAATCTAGTGCACACACAAGCACACACACACACACACATACTACATATGAAAACCCCCCACACATATACACAACAAAAATAAGTAGATATGCTTAGACATGCACACACACACACATAGAAATTCACACATGTGAACACAGACACGAACAGACACTAACAGATGAACTTATACATGCACATGTATACAAACACAAGTGCACAAATGGACACAGATGTGCATACATCACAACACACACACTTTCAAACACATGTAGAAACACACATGCACACATATGCAAACACAAACACGCACACAATCACATACAAACACATGCACACATGTGCATACACACACCCACACCCATGTGCACACACACACACACACAACATGCATGCTTGCACAAACACAAATACACAAACAAAACATGCACATGCACACACACATACATGCACACGAGCATGCGTACACACAAATACCCACAAGCTCACATAAAATATGCTCATATATAGACACATTGATGCATATGAACAAAAACTCTGACATGTACATATGCACACACTCACAAACATACACACACATGTGTGCATAAAAATACCCACTCAAATAGACACTTGCACACACAAACACACACACACAGATGCACAACCACACATGTAACTACACACATATGCATGTGCATATGAACACCCATGTACACATACACACACAAACAAACAACATGCATTCTTACACACACATGCAAACACATGCACAGACAGACACTCCCACGAATACATGTGTACATAGACACACTCATATTCACAATCATAGACAAGCACACATGCATGCATGCACAGATGCACAAATAAACTCAAACACAAACACACATTCATAATCACACACATGCACATGCACACACTAATGAACACACAACACACATACATGCATAGTAAAATATATACACATACATATAGACATACAAACATACACACACATATGTAAATACATAAGCACGCACATAGATAAACACACATACACCAACACCCACATGGACACATACACACATGCACACATACACACACACACACACAAATAAGTACACAAACAAATATACATGCACACACACACACACATACACATACATGCACTCTTGCGCACACACATGTACATGCACTTGGGTGATCATGCACACACACACCCACATTAATAGATTCACACACAAACATAGAGACTCACTGATATCCGAACACACATGCACACACACATGTACACACACACATGAACATAATCACATGTGCGTCCACACTCACACAGAGATGCACACACACTAATGCAAACATAAGCAAGCACACATACATATACAAGCAAAAGCATGCTCACATGCATATGAATGAGTGCACACACATACACACACTCAGGCATGTATGCACACACGCACACACAAAAAAACACACACATGCACCTACACATAAATATGCTCACACATTAACAAATACCCAAATACATGAATGCACACACACATAAACATGCACACACACATGCACAAATGCATGCATATGCATATGCATAAACACAAACATAAATGCACACATGAACTAACACATACACACATGCACATGCACACACACACATAAGAATGCACACACATACAAACATGCATGCATATATGAACTCTCATGTGCACATATGCACATACATTCTAATAAGCAACCCCATACACACATACATGCACATGCATACACACACATGTAAGCACACCCATGCACACACACCCACAAATATTCACACTTACACAACTACACAACACTCAAGCACACAATCATAGGAACACACAAAGACACAGACACACACACATACACACCCACGCACATTAATACATGCACAAACACACACATACACACACTCGCACACATGCAAATGCACACACACCCTTATGCACATATACACACATACATACACAAACAAGCATGCACATACACACATGCGTGCACTCACACACATATACATGTATGCACTCACATATGCACACGCACACATACACATACACACATGCATGCAAACACATGGACATGCATAAGAACAATAACACATGCACATGCAAACATACATACATACACACACCCACACATGGACTTATGAACATATACATGCACATGCACACACAGTCACATGCACACATGCACATAGACAAATGTGCACACAAGCACACACACACATCCACCCAAAAAAATGTACATAGACACACACATAAAAATAACCACACACACACACTAGCACATGCACTTGCAAATGCACACACATATACACACACACATGCACACACATATGCATGCAGTCATGCATAAAAATAGGTATGAGCATAAACACACAATGACAAACGCGCATTCTTCGATACACACACATAAGAAAATGTGCACATGTGCATACCTACACACACACACACACACTCATGCACATATGCACACACAAACACACACAAATACACGCAAATATGCACAAAGGCATGCACACATCCAAGAACACACAAAAAACCACAATCCCCCTCATAGACATGCACCCAAATATACACAAATGTACATAGACCCAAGCACATGCATGTGACAAATATGCACAAAGGCATACACACATGCAAGCACACACAAAAACCCACAATCCCCCTCATAGACATGCACCCAAATATACACAAATGTGCACAAACCCAAGCACATGCATGTGCACACTTTAACAAAAATGAAAACACACACACACACATGCACACAGACATGCACAACCACACTCACGCACACACACACACACACCCCTACACCCACATGCACACACATGAATCAATAAATGCACAAGTGCACACATACATACACATGACCATGCACTCACATACATATGCCCTCACACACTCATAAACACACAGGCACAGATGCACGACACAAAGTTGGGTGTACATAATTGCATGCACACCAATAAGTGCATGCACAAACTCACACATGTATGCTCTAACATGGACACTGACAAATGCAAATCATATACACACATGCTTAAACTTGCACATACACCTCAACATGCACATAAAGCACACAAATGCACATGCATAGACAAACACACATGCAAACTCATGCATGCACAAAAATACTTACACACATGCACAAGTAAGCACAAACACTCACATTCACACACACTAAAAACGTCACACAAATACATGCATGCATGGACACAAAGATGCTAACACACACATATGCATACTCACAAACAAAAAACATGTACATACATGAATGCATATGCACACCCACACGTACACAAAAACACACAATTATAGACACACCAACACACACATGCACACACACACAAATGAACATGCACACATGAGTGTGAATATAGACGAATGCATGCACACTCACACATGCATCTGTACCTTTGCACACACACACACACACAAATTCATGGACAAACTCACATGCACAAGCATTGGGAAAAAGCATGCAGATACATGCACAGATGCGTGCACACTAACATGCACATGCATATGCATGCACAACTATCTACACACATGCACAATCACGCACAATGCACATTCACATGTGCAAATGCATACCTGTACACAGTCACACACATGCAGAGATACACGATCACACACAATGCACCCATATACATGCACATACACACACACACGAACCCATCCTCATGTGCACATGCTTACATAGGTGCATAAACACACAAACACACACGAACAAACTTTTACACATTCACACGTGCACACCAATAGACATAAAGCACACAAATTAAGAGATATGCACATACACATGCAAATACAAATACAAATGCACACATGCACTCATATGCACAAATGCACACACATGCATGCACACATGTGGACATACTAAAACACATAGACATGGAAGCATGCACACATGAACTCATAGACACAAAGACATTCACATAAGTGAAGAATTAACCATAAATATGCACATAGATGCATACATAAGCATAAGCACACACATGCATGCACACACACACACACACAGTCACATGCACATGCAAATGCACACACATATACATACATGCATGGACACACATATGCATGCACTCATGAACAAATATAGATATGAGCACAAACACACAAAGACACAAACACATTCCCCAAACACACACATAGGAAAGTGTGCACATGTGCACAAATACACAAACTCATGTACAAACATGTGTGCACACACATACACTCAAACACACACAAATATGCACATATGCATGCACACATGCTAGCACACACAAAAACGTACAATCCCCCATAGGCATGCACACAAATACATAGAAATGTACATAGTCACAAGCACATACATGCGCACACTTTGACAAAAAAGAAAAAAAATGCACATTCACAACCATGCACACACACACACACACCTACACACACACACACGTAACTATGCAAAAGCACACACATGCACCAATAAACATACACACATTCACATGAACATATGTTCAGACATACTTGCCCACACACACACGCACATAAGCACACATGCATAGATGCACAACACAAAGATGGGTGCACATAATTGCATGCATACCTATAAGTTCATGCACAAACTCACACACATATGCTCTAACATGGACACATATGAACGCAAATCTTGCACACACATGCAAATGCACACACAAATGCATGAACACACACAAAAATACTTACATACATGCACAAGCAAGCACACACTCACATTCACACACACTAAAAAGGTCACACAAATAAATGCACACATGGGCACAAAGATGCTCACACACACATATGCACACACACAAACAAAAAACATGTACATACATGAACTCATATGCATACACGTATGTACAGAAAAACTCACATGCACTGATACACCAACACACATGAACATGCACATATGAACATGAATGAAGACAAATGTATGCACACTTATATATGCATATGTACCTTTGCACACACACACACATACACATTCATGCACACACTCACATGGACATGCATAGGAAAATAACGTGCAACTACATGCACATTGACATGCACATGCACACGCATGCACAACTACACATTGATACACAATTGCACACAATGCACATCGACATGTGCAAACACATGTGTGTACACCCTCACACACATGCATGCGTACACAATCGAACACAATGCACCAATATCCATGCACATAAACACATGAACCCATTCTCATGTGCATATGCTTACATAGATGTATAAACACACACATGAACAAATGTTGACACATACACACACATGCACACCAATAGACATAAGCACAAAGCTTAAGACGTATGCACATACACACATAAAAATACAAATGTGAATGCACATATACATGCATTTGCATAAATGCACACATATGCAAGCACAAATTTGAACACACGAAAGCACATAGACATGGAAGCATAGACACAGAACTCAGACACAAACACATGCACAAAAGTGCACACCCACAAAAAAATATGCACATAGATACATGCACAAGCATAAGCACACACATGCAAGCACACATACAGACAGGTACATGCATACCAAAATACACACACATATATACATACACACACACATGCATTCACTCATGAATAAACATAGATCTGAGCAGAAACACACAAAGCCACACAAACATATTACCTAAACACACACATAAGAAAGTGTGCATGTGTGCAAATGCACATGTGCACACATACACACATCATGCACACACATGCACACACACACACACACACTTACGCAAACTCAAGCACATGCAAATATGCACTCGGGCTTGCACACATGCAAGCATGAACAAAAACCCACAATCCACCCATAGATATGCGCACAAATTCACACAAATGTACATAAACACAAGTACATGTAGGTGCACACTTTGATAAAACACAAACACACACACACACACACTTGCACACACGCACATGCATAACCACACACACATGCACCTGCACACACACAACTATACACATGCACACACATGTGCCAATAAACACACACACACACACATGAACATGAGCTCACACATTCACACATAAGAACACATACATTGATGCACAACACATAGATTGGTGTACACAATTGTATGCACACATGCAAGTGCATGCACAAACTCAAACACGTATGCTCTAGCTTTAAGACAGATGAATGCAAAACATACACACACATGCTTAAATATGCACGCACACGTCAACACACACATAAAGTACACACATGCACATGCACACACAAACGCATGCCCACACACAAAAAATACTTACACACATTCATGAGTAAACACAAACGCACTCACATTCATTTACACTAAAAATGTCACACGAATACATGCACACAAAGATGCTCACACACACAAATGCTCACTCATAAGCAAAATACATGTACATACATTAATGCATATGTGCACACACGCGTACAGAAAAACACATATAGACACAGACAGACCAACTCATGCATCCATACACACACACACACACACGAACATGCACACATGAACACGAATACAGACAAATGCATGCACACTTATACATATGTACCTTTGCATATATGCACATGCATTCCTGCACCCACTCACATGCTCATGCATAGGAAAAACATGCAGATACATGGACACATGCATGCACACTGACATGCACATGCACAACTACACACACAAACAATCGTACACAATGCACACCAACATGTGCAAATGCATGCATGCAAACAATCATATACATGCACATACACACAACTGCACACAATGCACCCATATAAATGCATATACACATCAATTCAACCTCATATGCACATGCTTACATTGACACATGAACACACAAACACACACACACAAATGAACATTGACACATACACACATGTGCACATGAACAGACACAAGCACACACCTTAAGATGTATACACATACATAATACAAATACAAATGTGAATGAACACATACACACATGCACACATATGAACACATGAAAACACAGACATGGAAGCACACACACATGAACTCATAGACACAAACACGTGCACACATATACACGCACATGTACACATACATATACACAGACTAGCACATACACCTATATAAACACTCACACACAAACAAACACACACACATTAACACAAACCCACACACAGCCATGTTCCAACATGTGCATAAACACACATGCACACACATACACACACATGCACATACATAACCATGTACACATTTACACTCACACATACACATACACATATGTGCTCATGTGTACACACACACACACTTGCTTAAACCCACACTCATGCATACATGCACACACACAAACATATTCATGTGCATGCACATAGATGCACAAAAACAAACACCACACACTCACACATAGATCCATTTGCATGCATGAAGATACACACACACACATACTCAAGCATGCGCTCACTTACGCACACATAGCATAGGCACACAGCCCTTGACTAACACAGCACAAACAAATATATATACACATGCACACATAAAAACCCATTTTTGTGCACACATACAAACACACATATACCTACACTTACACAAATGCATGCATACAAACACAAACATACACACACCAATATAAACTTATAAGAAAAAGATAAAAAGACACATGTAAACACACACACACACAAACATAATCACATATGAATACATGATCACACACACACCCACAACCACATCCACACCCACACCCACATGATCACACATAGAAGCATGCACAACAGGACACACACACACATCCACACACGTGTCCATGCACACATGAACTCATGCTCATACACACACATAAGCATGCATAAGCATACTCACACACACATACCAACACACTCAAAAAACCATGCTTGTATTGATACATGCTCCCACTTGAACACAAACTCTCATATGCACACATTCACACACAAACACACATGTATAAACATACACTTATACACACACATGCATTCATACAAATACTCACTCAAACACAACCTTGTACACATGCACACACATTCACACAAATAGATGCACAACCTAAATGCACATACACATGCATGTGCACATGCCCACAGGGCTACACACACATATGCATCCATACATGCATACACATGCTCACACACACATGCACACACAGAACACAAAAAGGCACATACACACACATGCAAGCATGCAAATAGATGCACGCACACACAGACACACACACTCCATGCACGCATAGATGCACCCACTTATATATGCACACACAAACATAAACACACATGCACAATCACACATATGAACATTTACATAGAACCAATATACACGTGTCAACATTAAAATACATATACAAGCACTCATGCACACACACTCCTGCACACATGTACACAAACTCTTGCACACACACACATGCACAAACACCCACACACACTACATACATGAACACATACATAGACATGACTAACAAACATATGCGCACGTGCAAATATATGCCCACATAGACATACGTAAGTGCAAACATACACAAACACATCTCCCAAAATACACACACATATTCACATACACAATCTTGTAGACACATGCACACAGTGGTACACACATGCACAACACAACAACACACACACACATATAGAAATTAACAAACACACATAGGAACACACATGTAGACGCATAAGCATGCACATGTCAACAAACACTCAAGCACACATGCATGTATTCACATGCAAACATGCACACAATAATACTAACACATGCGTATGAACACATAAGACACACACAAGCACACACACACATAGCCACTCATATTCATAGACATGTACAAATACAATAACACACATGCTCACACAATCATGTATAAACACACACAGTCAAGCAAACACATGTACACACACACACCTACACATACTCAAACACACACACATGCACTTAAACACATACACACAAACATGCATGCATACACATGTGCACCGCACAAATGTGCATATGCACACACATTCACCTGCACTCACACACTTGCACGCAATGTGCACAGGCACACAAACATTCAAATATAATGCAACATAGTTGCGCTTGCACATGCACACCCAAACTCGCACATATTCACATTCATTCACACATAGAAGCACACAAACACATGAGTACACTCAAGCATACAAACACACATGCACACACACATGCACATACACATACACACTTAAAACCATGAATATATGCACACATACACAAAACACAGACGCTCATACACACATTGGTGCACAAATAAACATTCATCAACACACATATACATGCACACACATACACACTCACAAACAAGCATGCATACATGCACAAATCCAAACTCAAACAAGCATACAACCAAATGCACAAACATGAGCATGATCTCACACACGTACACTTGAAAACATGCAGACACAGATGCACTCATGCATGTAGACAAATGCTCACACACTCAAATGAACACATGCATATACACAGGCACACATGCATGTGTAGACACTCATACACTCATGCTCATACACACATTCATACACTCGCACACATATGCATGTGCACACACTCAATCACACATGCACACACTCACACACATATATGCATGCACACATGCACACACACACACACATGTATGCCACACATACAAATACACAATCCCTAATACACACACACATGCACACAAATACATGCTTGAAAAAACATGCAAACACACATGCACATGCATAAATTCTTGCACATGTCCATACACACATAGACACACACACACACACATATACATGCACATAAACAAATACACATAAAAACATGAACACAAATGGTCACACACTCGTACACACACCTATGCATGTTAGCAAGCACTCACAAACACATGTGCATGCACACACACACATATAAAAACATGCGTACACTGGTACATATACACACATACATGCACATATGCAAAAAAACACATAGAATAACACATGTGCAAAAACATGCAAACACATTGTAGAGACTCTCGTACATATACAAATGTGTAAGCATGCACACCTACACACATGCACACACAAACATGCTCACAAACACATATGCAAAGTGACACACAACAAACCCACACACACATGCAAACACACAACCATGAAAATACACACACATATGCACATTCGCATAAAAACAAACACTCACACACACACATGCACTCCACACACCTATGCACTCAAAAGTGTGCACAAACGTTCACACATCTATCCATAAACACATGCACACCCACATTAACATATGCATGTGCTTACACACACTTACACAAACACACAACACATGCATACACACACACATGCACAAACATGAACAAACATGCACACATGAATGTATGCACACCCACATGTACATGCACACATAGTCATAAATAGACACATGCATGCACCTGCACCCACTCATGCACACAAAAAAAATGCACACACACACACACACGTGCACATGCATAAGCACACACATACACTCACACATGCACACACACACACACACACATGTAAGAGCACACACATAAACATACACACATGCACACATGCACACACATATGCATAAACTTATAGACAAACACAAAGACAAGTGCACACATACAAAGGGACACACATATATGTTGATGTACACACACACACAAGGGTGTATGCATTTGCACAAACACACACACACACACACACACACTTATACACACACTTATACACACACACTTTAACACACACGAGCATAGACCTACCCAGATATATGCATCATCATGCACACACACATACACACACAAACAAACACACACACGCAAGAACACACAAGCACCCACAATTCCCCTTCACAGAAGCGTACACAGACGCACACACACATACACACAAATAATGCAAGCACATAGGCACTCAAACACACACATAGATGCATGTACACCTTCACACACAAGTGGATAGAGATAGACACACACATATAGACACTCATATGCACACATGAATTTTCACACATACGCAACTACATAATTGCATGCACACACACACTCACAAACTCACACATGTTTGCATGCACATATGAACACAAGCACACACATATGAACACGTGCCCACATGCACATGCACTCATACACACACATACACATATTTGCACATGTACATATGCACACATAGAAAGATGCATGTACACAATTGTATGCAAACTCCTAGGCACACACACAAACATACACACATAAATGTACTATCATGGATATAGATGCATGCAAGACATGTACACACATGTACAAACAAGCAAACACAAACCAACACATGCACAAAGCACATGCATTCATGTGCATAAACATACACATAAACTCACACACCAATGCAAAAACATGTACACACATGCATAGGAATGCACACACAAAAAAAATCACACAAATACAAGAACACATGTGCACATACATGCATGCACACAAAGAAGCTGACAAGTACACACACCTGCACACTCACATGTAAACTCATATGTACATACTCAAACACACATTGAAACAATCATGTACACAAAAACATGCACATGCACTTGCTCACACAGGTATGCACGCACACGAACACATGCACAGATACACACACAAACACATTTATTACAACGTAGATATGCAAATGAGTATAGACAAACACACGTAGATGCATACATACATCTGTACCTTTGTACACATACACATATACACATCTTCAAAAAAACATGCACACATACACATTCACACACACTGGGTACATGCATGCACATATGCAAATGCACACACACACAATCACACACACAATACACACACAATGCACTCACATACACGCACACAAAACACGCATGAACACACCCCCAAGTGCACATGCTTGAACACATGCACACACCAAAATCCATAAACAAAAACATAAAAAAACACACTAATATATACACCCAAAAGCACACACCCTAAGAGTTTTGCACATGCATATGCAAACATACACAAATGCACACACACATGCATATACAAGAATGAACACAGATGCACAGTCACACATAGGGAAATACACAAATATACATAAACATGGATGCACAAACACATGCATGCATAGAAACAAACACATTTACACACACTTATGCCCATGTACACACATGCACATGTGCATGCACATATACTTGCCCATGCAAACACATGTAGAGATGAACACATATAGGCAAGTGCACATGCATGCATACACAAAAGCACACATAGACATTCACCCATACATGCACATGCACACACAGATAGACATACACACAAACATGTATACACATATGCTGACATAGACAGAAACCCACAAATATAAATATGCACCCATGTGCACCCACACACACACATATGTGCACACATATGTGTACACAAAAACACATGCATGCATGCACATGCACCCACACACACACACATATTCATGTGCAAACACACACAAACCAACACACACAGTTGCACTCTCACACACACTTTTACACTTGTAGATGGACACACAAACTTACTCAAGCTCACACACACATGCACACACAAAATACAAGCACACCCTCTCACACGTATAGCACACATAAAAAGACGTATGCAGGCATGTACATGAACGCACAAAAAGCCACACATGTGCACATACTCATAAGCACACATACACATCCACTTACACGTACATGCATGCAAATACAAACACACAAATTTACAGACATGTGCATGCTTAACAACACACACATATAAACATACAAATACACATAGCAACATACATGCACACACATACAAACATAGAAACATACATAAGCACAAACAAACACACAGCCACACACACACACCCACATACACAAGCACAAAGACACAAGGATAAGAAGACATAAGTGCAAACACATACACACACACACATTCGCACAAGTATGCATGCACAAACACAGACATGCATACACAAAAAACATGCACACAAACACAACAAGCATACACACACACACATAAAACACTATCATACTTGAACACATGAACTAACATGGAAAAAAGCTCTCATATGTTTGCACACACATAATACAAAAACACACATACACACACATGTATGCATACACATACTCACTCAAACACATGGTTGCACACACATACACTCACATATATGCACAACCACACATGCAAGTACATACATATACATGTGCACATGCACAGACATACACACTCACACGCACACATGTATACACACACACATGTCCAAAAAAGAATAGACAAAGACACACATGCAAACACATGCATACACACACACACATGCACACACAAACACAAACACTCACATACACATGCACACACGCATGCACATAAACATGCGGTAACAAACATAGACACATGTTCATAATCACTAACTTATGCATGTAAAGACTCATTAACACACAAACCACACACATATATGCTAGTGTGAATATACACACTCAAACACATACACATACACAAACTTACTCATGCACACACACATACACACACAAGCATCACAAAAACACCTACGAGCATGCACAAACATGAGCACACACACATGCACATGCAGCTACACATATATACTTGTGTGCATTTGCAAAATCTGCACTTACACATACATAGGTGTGCACACACCTGCACACACATGCACACATGTGTGTAATCTCAAACACACATGCAAACACACACAAACACATTCACACATGCACACATGCACATGCATGTAGATGCATACAAAGACATAGGTATGCAAATGCATGGCACAACAATACACATATGTACATGCATATACACATGTACACAAGAATAAACACACAAAAACACACAAAAGAACACACACATAAATAAACACTAAGGCACACATGCACAAAAAATGTATGCACACATAAACACACACAACAACACCTACATGCATGTACACATGTGTATGCATGCCCATGCAACATGAACACAAGCATGCACACATGTGCCCATTCATGTACACACATGCATAAACACACATACACATGCATACACACATGTACACACATGCATGAAAAAATGCAAACACTCACACACACATAGACAGATGCAAGAACATTTGTACACACCCTCACAGACACAAGTAGATATACACACATGAACATACAACCACACACGTGCATGCATACACATGAACACACACATGAACCCAAACATGCACACAAACACACACACGCACAAACAAACACATATACATGCACACACATGTGCACCCATTCACAAACATGCATACACACACACATTCACCCATGCTCAGATAGATGCATATGTACATGCATGTGAACTTAAACATGTACACAAAGAGACACACACATGTGCTCACACATGCACATAGAAACTCACACACACAAATGTTCACACACATAAGCACACAATTACATAAGTAGAGTGATGCAGACAAACACACATGTGAACAAATATGTTCACATAGACATACATACTCACAAGCATAAACATATACATGCACACGTACGAGCACACATACACACACACACACACATTAGTGCACTGACAAACATTCATATACACATGCACGCACACACATACACATACATACTCATATATAGGTATGCATATGCACACAAAAGCACACTTAGACAAGCATATGCACGCAAGTGATTATACACAAATGCTCATACCCATGCACGCAAGTGCATGCACCCGCACACACAAAAGTACACACACATACATGCATGGTCTCACACATGCACAAACACATGCACTCATGCATGTAGACACATGCATACACCCATGCTCACATGTAAACACGCACACATGCATGCAGGTGCAAACACCCATGCACACTCAAGCTCATGCACACATACAACCGCACATGTACAAACACACACACATGCAAGCATACACAAATGCACACAACACACACATACTTACATATATGCATGCACTCACTCACACCCATGCATACAAACACAAACACACACATAGAAATGCATAAAAACATGTGCACACACACATGCACATACACATACATGTACGTGCACTCTCACACTCACACACATATGCATAGATACATGCACGCACACATACACACATGCACATCCATGCACACCAACTCACACACACCACTCCATAGACTCTCATATGCATGCATTCACATGCATATATGTAGCACATCCACGTGCCCCCACACACATATACACATACAAACAAATATCCATGCAGCACACATGCACACAAACATACACAACCACACAAGGGCAAACACACATGTGCACAAATAAATGAACTAATAAACATACATGCACTTGCACACATAAACACTCACATTCACCTACGTGCATATGCACACTCATGCATGCAAAAGCATACAACAATGCAACCTCTCACTCACACAAGCACACACGCATACTCACACACACACACTCACTCACTCACTTTCATGCTAACACATGCATACTAGCATGTTGACACACACAAATTCATGTGTGTACACACACACATGTGCACACATACATAAGTATCCACAAACACACACAAACATATTCACACAAGCATATTCATGTACTCACATGTGCATACACATGAACTCATACACACATGAACACATCGACACAAACACAAACACTTGCATATACACACTTGCACACATGCGTGTAGACACACATGCACACAATCACATGTACATACACACAAATGCTAACCCACACATACAAGATGCCATGTCCTCATAAGCACACATAGAAATAAAGATATGAACACCCAAGCACATAGACACATGTGCATGCTTGCACATGCACACATGTAGGTACAAATATACAAATTCACATAAGCAAACACACGACCCCACAAACACCCACCATCATATGCACACACATGCACATAAAAATACATTCTCGACACATGTAAAAACACACACTCGCATACACATGCGTACACACATGCATAGGAACATAAGCATGCACAAACACATGTAATCACAAACACGTGCACAGTAACTTACACACATTGACACACAAATATACAGACATAGGAATACACATGCGAATGCATAACCATACGCATGTAAACATAGAAAAATGCTCACACATGTGCATATACATATGCACGTGTGCATACAAGCAAGAACATACCCAAGCACACACATGTAGTGACAGATACGTACACACACAATTGCATATGCACAGAGACACACACATACACAAGCACACACATACATATTTGAATATGCACAAACACAGACATAAACACTCACGCATGAATCCATCTATTAATGTCCACACACATGCAACCACACATATGCACATGCACACATGCACACATACACAAATATTCACATACAAATACACACACATACCCAAACACACACTTAAATCACACTCATATACACATTCACATAAATAATCATGCACAAATACATATACACACATAAATAAAAGTACACCCACACACACATGAAGTTAAATGCACACATACACCTACACACATACACACATACGCACACATGCACATATGTGAGCACATGCATAAAAACACAATTGCATGTTTGAGAATGCACATACCGTTGTGCACCCACACAAACACATGCACATAGGCATAGATGAGTGAACACACCCACACGTATATGTGCACACAAACACACACATACACACCCATACACAAGCATATACATGCATACACACATGTGTAGAGACATATGCATGGACATGCACACATAAATACACAAAATACACACACACACAAACACAAATACACATCAAAACTAACACACATCCATACACACATGCACATGTATAGACAGTACATACACACACACACACATGCATGCATGCATGCATAAGTACACACACAACACAATACAATGCGCATAAGCACACAAACATACATAGACCTTCACAAACACATTTGCATGCAGACATGCACACACACACATAAATACAAATGTGCATCGGCACATGAATGCTTGCAAACTCACATGGTATGCACACATGCATGTACATGCAAAAGCACACACACAAGTACAAACATGTAAGAAGGTACACATACAAACAAAATCTAACATGGACACATGTACGCACCCACACAATCATATAAAAAATAAAAAGGCATGCACTAACTAACATGCATCGATGCACACACTTTCTCGTGCTCATGCACACACATGCAAGGACATGGACATGCACACACACACACACACGAGCACTCACAAACGCATAGACATGTTGACCCAGGCACATTCACACGTATAAAGATGTGAACATGCATGCACATACACATGCATCTACATATGCATGCAAACAAACATACATACACACACAAATCCACCCACACACACATATGTAGACAAAGATGTGCACACGCACATATATATGTACAAGCATGTACACGCTCGCACACGTGTGCAAACACATGTATATAGACACACACACATATGCACACAAACACACATGTGTGCATGCATGTAAGTACATGTACATGCACGTAGACAAGCACTTATACACACACACACACATAATACATGAACATTTCTAGCACAGATGCATGAATAGATACTGAGACACAAGCATACATACATAAACACATACACACACGCACATGCATATACATGCACACAAAAACACATGCTCACACACACACACACCTTCATATGTGAACACATATGCATGAATGCACACATGCAGACACATGCACAGTTGCACAATCACACAAACACATGCACATACATGCGAGCACAATGACATGCATGCACCACCATAGACACACACATATACACAGACAAACACACACACACATTTGAATGCACACATAAACATGTACATGCACATATGCACACAAGCACATATGCCTACACACATGCACACACACACACACATACACACCCACACATGTGTATAGACAAAGGCACATGTGCATGTGCAGACAAGCACACACACCTAAATGCATATGCACATACACACATGCACGTATGCACACACGCTCCCACACACACATGGACAAACACACTCACGAACACATTTGTGTAAGCACAAACACATAGGAACACACACCTAGTATACAAATTTCTACACAAAACACACAGTTATGCACATGCATGCATAGACACACATGTGCATGCACACACATGCACATAAATTCACACACACATGCATTCACACAAACACATGCTAACACTTTTATACAAAAACACTCACACATGCATGCTATGCTCATATACACACACAAATGCATAAACAAACTAACACATGCACATGCAAACATACTCACATTGGTACGTGGATAAACACATGCATACACAAAAAATGCGCATGCACATGCACCTACAAACACCCACATGCACATACACACACACACATACACACATTCATATACACACACACACACATAAACATGCATGCATACATATACACATATACATGTAAAGACATAGGCCCACACATACATATAGACACATGCATATACATGCACAAATAGCCACAAACACAGACTCACATGTACATACATGCACATGTACATGCAAACATAACCATGCATGCATGCATATGCATATGCACACAGCCACACATGCACATAAAGACATTCATACTTAAATGCACACATACACACATGCACCCACATACAAAAATAGACACATGCATTACAAATGTACATAGAAATGCACGCACACAAAGTCACACATGCAAGTGCCCATCCACATACATACATATACACATGTGCATATACATAGGCAAACACGCTTACAGACACACACACATGCACATGCACATGCACACAAATGTACACATATGAATAAATAAACACATGCATACATGCATACACATAGGCACATATGCACAAACACATGCACATACACTTGTCCATACATAAAGATGGTCACAAACACACATACAAATATACACATGCAAACACACACATGCATATATATAAGCATCTTAGTGCACACATACATGCACACACATATGAGCAGATACACACATCCACACACACACTTGTACAAATGCACGCAAACACTCACAGACAACCACATGCACAAATTGCACAAGCAAACACACCTACAAATACATGCATGTGCAAACAACATGCATGGATGTACACATGCACACACATAAACACACTTGCACACATTGCAGATGTGTGCATATACAGACATACAGAGATGTGTGTGCACAAACAAAGACATGCACATAAACATGCACACACATATGCATAAACATACACATGCATCTATACGCACAACACATGCACAAGTGTAGAGACTCACACACATGCACACATTCACAAGCACTTACATGCACGTGCAAACACATGTTCACACACACGCACACAACTAGAGTCACATAGATAAACACATGTGTATAAGAATACATACACACATATGTGCACACACAAACACACACTTATATGACACATGCTCACATGCCTACACACATGAACACACACACATGCACACCCACACACATGCATCTACACATACACACAAATATGCACCCCCACACACAAAATCACACATGATATGCAACACATGTGCATGAACACACACACATATACATATGCAAACATGATGTAGACTCACACACAAATTGATAAGTACACACACAAAAATGCACACAGACACATATACATGAAAACACACACACACACATATGCACAAGCACCCACAAACAACTTGTGTGTGCATATACATGCACATACAGAAATGCATGCATGAATACACATATATGCACACACCCACACACCCACACATAGAAACTCACTCGTGCACCCATTCTCTCACCTGTACACAAATGAACATGTATGCACACACACACATGCCAACACACAACCCAACACATGCATCCACACACACACACACGACATGCATATAGATAAACAAGCACACAAACACACACAAATGTGTATGTAAAGCCATACATACAAACATGCACACACAAGCACAGACATGTGCACATATGGATTCACACACATAAACATGCATGCATACACACACACATGTAGAAACATCTATACACATCTGCATACATAGTACATGTGTAGACACACACAAAAGGACATACATACACATACAAAAACACATAAGCATTCACACACATGCATGCATACCACACACACATGCACACAAGCTTGTGCATACACACAGATGTACACTTATGCACACACACATGTACACCCACATGTGAACAAATGCATACAAATATATAGACATGCACATATGCATACACACACCCATGCACACAAAAGCATGCACTCAAGCACACATGTGTGCACCTGCACACACAAGCACACACACATGTTCACACACACACAAACACATATGCATACCCACAAATGTTTAGACACACACACACACACACATGTGTTTGTACACATATACACACACAAACGAACAAAAACATGCACACAAACACAAACAAGTACAAGCATGTACATGCATACACTTGCACTTGCAAACACAAGCACAACACTCACATGCATGTATGCACACAAAAAAGTAAACACACGCATATACAAGCCCTTGCACACTTGCTCACATGACCATGTATAGACATTCGTAAACACACTCACATGCATACATTGATACATGCACACATGCACATATCAATGAACACACACATATATGTGCATAGAGGCACACATGTGCACACACTCACACACTGACACACACATTCATAAATTCATGAACACACCCACACACTTACACACATAAATATGCACATACATACACTCATACTTAAGCACATACTCAACAATGCAAACTAACACTCGTGCATGCACACTTGCACACATGCATGCATGTACACACATACATGCATGCATGTCCATGTAGACATATGCACATAAACACACACATACACTTATGCATGCACATGCACTCAAAAAAACATGCAGACATACTCACATAATGACATTCACAAAAACATAGAGGTGCATACACACATAAATGCATGCTCATACACACATATAGATATCCACACAAACATACACACATTCATAAATACAAGTGCACATGCACATACACATACACACGAACAAGCATGCACACATGAATGCAAATGCATATGCACCAATACACATGTACACACACATATAGAGACATACATACTTGTACATAGGCATTCATACATGTGGTTATGCACATATTGACAACCACACAAGTCCAAATACACACATGCATATACATACATATGCATAAACACAACTAACATATACACAAGAACTCACACATGCACACACAGATGCTCAAGCCCACACATACACACACATGTATGCTCACATGAACACACTCGCACACATTGGCATACATTTGCACACACATGCTTATACATGCACACAAATGCTCACACGATGGTATAGACAGACACACACACACCCATGCATACATATGCACACATGCACACACATAAGTAGACATGCAGACACACACATGCACATACGCATGGACCCACTTACACAAGCATTTGCACACACACAATCACACACACATGCACATACACACACATGTACTCACACACATTCATGCATATGCATACACACACATGGAACTTCACTAATAAACACTCACACATATATACAAGCACACACATAGACACAAACACATGCACAATATATGCACATGTGCATATGCACACACACATGCATGAGTACAAGGATGCATGTGCATAAAAAAACACACTTATGCACACAAGTACATGCACACACATGCATGTAGACTTACACACACACACACACCCATAAGAACACACAAACATGCTCGAATACATCCACAAAATAGACATACACACATGCACACATGCTTGCATACATAGACACAGACCTAACCATACACACATATGCACACAAAAGAAAACACATGCACAAATAGACACATGCATCAATGTGCATCCATTCAAATGAACATACGTTAACATGAACTCATTCCAATAAGCACACATGCACATGCACACTCATACACATGTACACACAGAAACACACATAGAAACAAGTATACACACATGTCCTAAGTATTCACACATGCACACATATAGGCACATATAGACAAAATGCACAAAGGCTCACATACTTGCACACACATGCACATACATGAATATACACACAAACACAAACTCACATACGTGCACACACACATGCTCAAGCATGAACAAACACCCATGCATGCACACACATGCAAATTGACACATACAGACGGATACACATACACATGCAAAGGCATGCACACTCGCACCAACACACACATCGACACACACACACACATGGGGCACACACACACACATGCATATGCATATGTGCATGTGCACTCATCGAAGTATAAATGCATAAACAAACATATGTGCATGCATACACAAACATTAAAACACATTTTCACACACACATGCATGCATAAATACATGAATAAATACACATGCACAAACACACACACACACATACAACACATATGCATGCACATGCACATGCACACACACACACATATGCATAAGAATTCACACAAGCATGTGCACATACTTTTTTACACACACACATGCACGCACACACACACACATGCACATGGATAGACATGTGCAAACAAGCATACACACATATATGCACAAATATATAGATGCACATAGACACACATATACACACGTAGACACACACCTACAATAAAACATGTACACACACGTGCACACATTCCCTCAAGTACACACAAACATACAAGCACACGTGCACGAACACACACACACACACATGTGCACATGCACATTCACACATAGACACTAAAGTATGCACATAAAAATATGCACACATACAAGCACATTCACACAAACATAGATAGGGACAAACATTCACTCACATAGACATGCACATACGCATAGACATAGATGTGATTGCACACACACATACATGTGCACACACTCACAAACATGTACACACACACACACTCACTCACAAAGACACACACACACACAAAAATGTACATACACAAGAATACACACACCCCACACACATGTACACAAGCACACTTTGACACTCATGTACAAACAAAAGTACATACACATACATGGACACACATGCACACACACATACAAATATACAAACACATACATACACATGTGCACACACATATAAACACAAATAGATACACACAAACCCATATACACATTTTCATGCATATGCACACATGCACAACCAATACAAAGACAAACAAACATGCACACATAAACACGTGCACATATGAACACACACACCTACACACCCACACACCCACATACATACACATGTGCATATGTATACACACAAACATGCACACGTATATGCAAGCATGCATGCGCACACTCACATAATAATTGACTCCTCCTACACACACATACACATAATCACACACACAAGTGAACACATGCACATGCACACAAAAACTTGCATCATAACATACAACCAAACACACATAGACACAGACACATACACACCCATAGGTAAACAAATGCATACATGTTGGCACACATACACACATAGTACACACATTCACATGCATGCACTCACACACACATGCACTCAAACACACATAGAGACATGAATGCATGCACATACATTCACACATAGGAACACGCACATGTACACACACATACAAATAGACATAAACATTGATGCACACATGCAAACTCACACAATCATACACACATGTGTATGTGTACACATGCACACACACATGCATGCATGTATATGTATACAAAACACACACTAATACACATACATGCATATGCACATGCACACACACACATGTATGTACATACACATAGGAATGCATGCACACACACATGGACACACACAAGCTGACACATACATACATGCACATGCACCCACACATACACATATACAAATGCACATGCATGTACAGACACATACATGCACATGCCCACACACACACACACATGAACACACATACACACACAAGAACACACACACATATCAATACCCTTATGCATCACACTTACATACACATATTCATGCTCACACACAAACATACATAGATGTATACATGCATATGCACACATGCATACACACACACAAAAAAAAACTTACACATACAGAAATGCAAGTACACATATCCATACACATGCAAATATACATGCAAACACATGGACACACACATACACTAATATGCATAGACATGTACATAAATGCATGCACACACACAACTACACACATATAAATAAGCACACACGTGCGTCTGTATGAATACACACTTGGACACAAGAATGCATGCATAGGCACACATTTGCACAAATGCACAAATGCATGCAGACCCATGCACCCACATATAAAAGAATTGATGAACACACAAGTAAGCATACACATAAAATCACACACACCCATGTACACACACACATACACAAACACATGCAAACACACATGCACATGCTTACATACACATAGGAATACACAGATATACACACATACAAATTCACATACATACAAACACATGCACAAATACGTACACACACATGCATTCACATAGATAGATGCACTTGTGCACATGCACATTCATAGAAAAACACATGCACTCAGACACATGTATACACATAAAAATCACACGAGCACACAAATAGACACACACATATGCACAATTATACAAACACACATACATGCATGCACGTGCACACACACCCAAATGTCACACACTTATGCATGCAAACACATACAAAAACACACACTCATACACATGCACATACACATGCATGCATATACACTAACATAAATCCACATACATATATAAAAAGCACAAATGTAGTGACATAGCCACATGCACAAATGTACATAATAACATGCACATGCACACAAAGGCATAAACACATATGCATAGGTATATTCAGAAGAACAAACACCTGAACACTCACATACGTGCACACGCACACACACATGCACATTCATAGACACTTATACACACACATACACACTCACGTGCATATGCATGCACACAAATACGCACACATACATAAGAAAAAGAATATAGATAATCACATGCATGCATATGCACATGCACACACAACTTACATGCAGACACACACAAACATAGGCACACATATGCACATGCACCCAAACTTACACACATATGCACCCATAGGCTTGCATAAACACACAAACCCACAAATACATAGATATACAAGAACACATACATGAATGCACACAAACACATATGCATCTGTGCATGTACACACTCATGCATAGATACGTATACACACGCACACATGCATATACCCACACACACTTGCAGATGCACACAAATATCCAAACATGCACACAGACACATATGCAAGCTCACAGTCACACAAACATGCCCACTCACACACCTACTCGTACATAAACACATGCACATGCATTCATATGTAGATATACATGCTAAAACCCTCCATACACAAAAACTCACACACACACGCATACAAGAAAACGCATACAAAAAGTCACACACATGCGCATAACCACACACACAACACATATACACATGCACACACACACACATACATATATGCACACACAAAGACATGTTGGCATACATGCATATATTGACACATGTAGTGACATGCATGTGCACACATATGCACATGCACAAGCACATAAACACACATGCACCTACATAAGTGTTTTACCATTTGTCTTGAGACTTTTTATTTGATGATAACAAAATAATTGTGTTAATTTCTCTAATAGTCTTGTGAAGTAACTTTTAGGTCATGCATTTCAAGCTTTTACAGGATCAATGAAATAGAGAGTTTTGACCAAATAACTTATGGAATAATCTATAAGTGAGGCAATCTTAACCAATGATGGTGGCCATGCAATAGTTATGGCTTAATGATATATCATGGAGCTATTATTCAATCTTTGTGGAGCAAATAACTATCAATAATATATATTTAAAATATCAACTTTTTTATTGGTTATTTTATCGCTTGTTTATGTATGAATAATTAGGTTACATAACACCATTAATTCATTTTGCATGATCATTAATTTTAAGCACATTTTTATTTTAGTACTTAAAAAAATAATTTATTTACTTAGTAGCAACAAAAACATTTATAAGTAAAAAAATTAATATTTAAATGGACTGTTAATAAAATCAATTGGCCTAAACATCAAGACATGGGCAAGCCCAAAGGGTAGGGCTAAGTAGCCCAAACTACCATTGAGCAATAAGGCTTAAGGAGTAGTGGGTCAAGAGATAGGGTGAACCAAAATGAGTTAAGCCTTAATCTTAAGCGTGACACAATTCCATTTGTTGCTTGGATTATATCAGGTCAAGGAATAACTTCTAAACTAGCTTAGGATAACGAGTTAGGACAAACTCATGAAGTGTTAAATATTGGGATTAGGATAAATTAGACTTAAAAATATATGCATAAGTGACTTTGGACATTACTTCCTAAAAGCACTAAGTGGTGAACTACCCTATTAGGCAAACCTTTTTTCATTGAGGAAGTATTATAAATTCCAAATGTCATACACAAGCTTGTGATGTTGGACTTAAAATCATGCCTTGTGAACTATAGATTCCATCCAAGCTTTCATTTGACAAGCTTGATCAATGATATAAGAAAAAATTTCTATTTTGAATAGTATTTTTTTATCATTCCATCCATCCATAAAAACCTAATCACATGGTTGAGATCTTCTCCACATTTGCGAACTATGCATTTTATTTAGTTGTCCATCTATAAAGCTCAGTTGTACAACTAAGATGGACTCCACCTTTGTGCATCAACACTATCCACCTAGCATGCGTGATCTAAGGATCTAGATTAAATATTTCTTGGATCAGTTCTAGACCTTTATTCAACATTTTGACTGAGCAACTCCTATTTTGTCTACTAGATTGGATGATGATCATTGTTACCACTCGTAATTAGTGCTCTAGAAAGCTGCTTGATTTTCTTTTGAATGCTAAAATGTAACAACAAATTTAGATGACCCTTTATATTTGTTAAATGATTTTTATTTTTGTTTAAAATATTCTAATATAAATTAAGAAGCCTTAGGAGTTACATCAATATTTTAGGAAGAGGAGGTGCAAAACCATTAATTATAATTTGATTTTGTTTCCTTTGTTAGAGCTGTGTCTGCAACTCATTTTTTCTCTTTCTTTAGCAATTTTTTTGTTGCACATCTTTCTTGAGGCTTCTTTATAATTGATAATTTATTTTTTTCTTCCTTTTTTATTTCATTTTAGAAAAGATCATATTAAAGTACGATCTTTTTTTATTTCGTTTTTCTTAATAATGTCATTATATATTAATAAATCTTTTAGATTTAATATTTTAAAACTATGTCCTTTAGATTTTTTTAAATATTTTCTTATGTGCACTCATATTCTAACATTTTAATCCCAGACTTGTGCCATATATTCTTTTATAACTAAATAGTGATATGTTATAGTTAATTATTATTTTGTGTTGTGTTTAAATATTGTAAGCTTTTATAATTAAAATTTTATGGTGAACCCACAACTATCACGATAAAATAATATGGATTGTAACAGTTAGCTCTACCTATTATGATAAAGAGTAGTTTTGTTAGTGAAATCTTGGTTGGTTAGACTAGGGTGGATGTAGGCATGAGTTAGGCCAAACTACTTAATAATTTCTTGCTACTTTTTTTCTTTATTATTATATAATTTATGATATTACACTTAATAATATTTAATTAAAATATATATATTAAAAAATTATCAAAATTATTTTTATAATGTATAAACATTTTATTGAAAAAATGTTTTTAGAACTATTTTTTATTTTCTCTTTTATCATTTTAAAAAAATTTAATAAGTGAATGATTTTATGATTTCTAAATTTTTTTAAAAACTTTTTAAAAAATGGTAAAATTTTTAATGGCATAATTCACCCACTCTTTTCTGAATTGGCTTGGTACACATTACATAAAAAATGGTATCAGAATGAGTTACATCGATGGATGAAATTTCCAAAAGTAGATCCCATCTTTTTCATTTCTGGTTATGAAGTGAATATTATTTATAATGTAAACTACATGGATCCACCAATGTTTGAAGGTCAAAATTTTTCTTTGTGGACAAATAATTTTAAATGTTTGATTATAAATGTTAATATTGATTTATTTTTTTATTTTAAAATCATTTATTGTTTCAAATATTTTGGATGAATAATCTAGAAATTTAAGGCCAAGAATTGCTAAAAGAATGAGTTAACTTTATTTTATTTTATCTCAATAAATTGGTATAAGGATTTGTCATCTAAAAGCTTATTTTGACGTTATATACAAACAAGATAATTATATATGATAAATATGTTGTATTTCTTACCCAAGATAAGATGAAATTGGGAAATCAAAAGAAAATGAAATAGAGAAAGAAGAAGAAAGAAGCTTTAAGCACCTCAAATGTAAGCTCTTCATTCTAAGGTGTATAACATATTTCTTCTTCAAATAGTGATAATCACATTATTATGAATAGACTATTGCTTTTGATGAATTTATAGTTGAGCATAAGAAATTGAATAAGTTGTATGCTAAACTTAAAGGGAAACATGACAAATAAGACCATCATGTTTACGTATTAAAAAAGATAATGTAATAAGCTTAATGTTGGAGAAGAACTATTTCAAAATATTTTACTTATGCATGCAACTTGTTTAATTACCTTATAAAGTAAAGTTATGAATGTCAGACATCTTTGGCCTTAAGCAGTTCATGTATTAATTCTTTGAAATGTGAAAATATTTTTTAAGAAAAGAAAATGTTATTTTAAAAGAAAAATTAGTAAATATTTGTTTGATAGAAAGAGAGTTAAATGATTTGAAAGAAAAGTTTGTTAGTATGCCTTCATGTACTTTTATTTCTTATACATATTCATATGTGTCTGTACATGCTCTATCTTTTACTCATTTGAATAGAAATAATAGTTTGTGGCTATAAGTTATAATTTTACATCTTATATGACTAAAAAAATATAGATTGGAATGTTCACATTTACATGTGAATGATAATAGAAGATATCTTATTCCATATATTCACAAACATGCTTCATTATATAACTATATGAAAAAAATAATACTAGTTTACATACTACTTATTTTCATGCAAAATCCTAAGTTGTATGTAGTTATTGTGTTAGGCATGAAAATATTTCTTATAATAGCCAAATTAGAGAATCAATCTATTTAAAGAAAGATAAATTTGAATTCATTCATAATAGAATGTGTTTAAAAATACATTTATAATAGCACCTCAATCACACACTATTATAATTGAACCCAAGATATTTTATGTTTCTAAATTTATATTTTATGTACTTGTATTAGCTTATTTCCTTAATCATGACGTGGAGACAAGCCTTGTCTTTTGTATTTGCATGTCACTCATTCGTAAAATGTGTGTGGTCATTATTTTTGGGGTAAACAATTTCTCCATAGTAGCTTTGTTAGAAATATTTAATATCACATTAGGGAAATTAAATAGGTCATGTTTCAATATTTATCTTGAATTTCAAATGTTAACTTATGTGGAAGAGTTTTAAGAAGATGAGAATATCAAGATTTACATTGTTTTTTGATTTGTTATCTTGAAGAACTAAATCAATATGATCTTGTACTTTGATTATTAAGTTTTTGATATAAGCTATATCAATATATTTAGTGTGGCATTAAAGTCATGTGAATTTTATTGAATTAATGATTATATGTGAAGTGAAAATGGTTTTTGGAATGATGTAAGTTTTGAATTCTAGAGATAAAATTTGTAAGAATTCAACATAGAGCTTAATGTGATAGGTAATGCTCATGCATCTTAAGCTCTTTAAGGATTTGGTGGAAATTAAGGACACAAGTAATGGTGTGTAAAACCTAAATACTTCTTGAAAATGATAGAGGAAATTTGATAAATTATTTTTTATTATTCCTTCTTATTGTAGATGAATTTTGAAATGCAATAGTGCTCGTAACAATATGAGATCCTTTTTCCCAAATCATTATTTATTGAAACCTTTCTCAAACTCATATTGTTCTTAATTATGATTACCTAATTGATTGGTTACAAGAGGAGGAGAATTTAGTGCTAAACCATTGGGGTAGTTATTGTTAAATATCTCATGAAGCAATTCACAAGTGAAGCAATGTCATGCAGCGATGGTGGCCATGCGACAACTATGGCTTAAATGGCATATCAAGGTGTTGTTAGTCAAATTCCTAGTGGTGTAGCTAACCATCAAGAGTCCATCTCGAAAACATCTATTATTTTGATTGTTTATCATATTATTTATTTACATATGACACAATTAGTGTGTAACATAATTCATTCACTTGTATGATCATTAATTTCTTGCACATTATTATTTTAGTATTTACAAAAATATTTTATTTATTTTAATAGCTGTAATTTTCTTAAGTTAAAGAAAATAAATATTCTAAAGGTGGCATAAAAAATTGGCATAACCACCCACACACGATAAAGCCCAAAGGCCTACATCGAGTGCTTTTAATTATTGCTGGGCAATAGGTCTTAAGGAGCTGTAGGTTAGAAGAGAGGGTGAATAAAATTAAGTCAAGTCAAGTCTCACTCATGGAATAATTCCCTATGTGAGTTGGATTAAATCAAGTCAAGAAATAACTCCTGAATTGGCTTAGGCATAACGAGTGAGGACAGAGTCTTGAAGCATTAAGTAATGGGGTTAGGTTAGATCAAACAAGTAAATATATGCACAGGTGACTTGGGTCTTTACTTCCTAACAACACTAGGGGTGGCCAATCCAACTAGGCTAACCTTTATGTATGGTGGAAGTATTATAAATACTGAACATTATATACAAGCTTGCGATGTAAGACTAAAGTTCAGCTTTTTTGCTTCCAAAACAGAAGTGAACTTGTGTCGTATGATTCCATGTTTTTATGATTAAATGGTCTACATCATGTACACTTTTGTGTATAATAGATTCCATCTAATCATTCATCTACAGGCTTGAATAAATGGATAAGATCAACTTCATCATTTTAATAATAATCTTCACCTTATTATTCATCTGTAAAACTTGATCAAATGGCTAAGATCTTATCTACATTTATGAATAGGGCATTTCAACTTTTTGTCCACTTGTAAAGCTTAATCGAATGGTTAAGATCATCTCCACCATTTTAAATAGTGCTCTTGTACATTAACATTGTCCACACAGCATGAAGGATCTAATGATCTTGATCAAATCCCCCTTAGAATATATCTAGTTCCTTTATTCAATATTCGCATCAAATCTTACTCATAGTTAGCATTTTAGAAAGTTGTTTTTGTTGTTTTGAATGCAAAAATACAATGACAATTTTAGGTGACCCTTTCCGATTGTAAAAATTTTTCTACTTTTGTATAAAATATTCTAATATAAATAGAGGAGGATTTGGATGATTGATGATTTTAACTTAGTTATGTCAACATTTTTGAAAGAGAAGATGCAAAACCAAAAATTGCAATTGGATTTTATGCCTTTGTTGGAGTCATGCTTAAAACTCTTCATTTCTCTTTCTTGTTTCAAAAGTTTCTTTCATTACACATCTTGCTGGTGACTTCTTTAAAGATAATTTTTTATTTCTTTATTATTTTTTTATTTTTTTTAAAAGATTGTATTAAAGCAAGGTCTTTGTTAATTCTATTTTTTTAGTTATGCTAGTGTATATTGATTAGTCGTTTACATTTAATATTTCAAAGCTAAGTCATTTAGATTGTTTCAACCTTTTTCATATACACATTTATATTTTGATATCGTAATCCATACATTTTTGTCATATATGTTTTTACAAGTGAATAATAAAACATTGTGGTTACTTATTGTTCTCTATTTTTTTTAATATTGCAAGATTTTATAATTGAGATTGTGATGGTAAACCCTTACATGTTATGGTGAAACAATGTGGTTTGTAATTTATATCTACTTATTATGGCAAAAAAGAGTGGCTCGATTAATAAAATCTTGGTTGGGTTGATTTGGGTTGGTTGTAGGCCTAAGTTAGGCCAAATCACTTAAAAATCTCTTGTCAATTTTAATTTCTTTATTATTAATTTAATTTATGATATCTCTTATTTAATAATTGTCAATAATATATATATATATATACATACATATATATATATATATATACATACATATATATATATAGATATATATATATATATATATATACATACATATATATATATATATATATATATATAAGAAATGTATCAAAATTATTTTTATTAGGCATAAACCATATTATTGAAAATCATTTTTAAAACTATAAATTTTTTATTTACTATCAAAATTATTAGATCAAGAGTCTTATGATTGTGCCAAATTTCATTTAAGGAAGAATTTTAAAAATAACAAAAAGTGTAAAAGGACAATTAACCAACAATTTAGTGCATGAGCTTGACAAAGATTACATCAATAGGTACACACACATACAGGCTGACACATATGCACACACACATACATACACACTCATATGCATGCTTAGACACACGGACACTCAGACACATGCACACACATAAAGATGCACAAACATGTACAAAGGCACAAGCATATACACATGCACCTGTAAACATGCACACTTACAAGTACACATGTACATATACGTGCACACACAAACACACAAATGTGCAAAAACATAAGCATACATGGACACATGCACACCCAAACACATGCACAAGCACATAAATGCAAAAAAGACATAATTGCAAAGACACGAGCACATACGCATGAACACACGTACATACATAGATGGATGTGCATGTAAGAACAGACACACACCTGCAAACACATGCATATATACACATGAACAATCTACACACAAGCATGCAAAGACAGAAATACACACTCACACAAACTTAGACATGCATGCACATGCACAAACAAATGCACAAACACACCCTTATACATAGACAGATGCAGACACATGTACATACACACACAAAGCACATGCTCATTCACGACACAAAAGCACATCCAAGAGCATAAATCCACACACAAACACACATGCACACCTACATGCACATTTGTATGCACACCTTTACACACAGATGTGCACACACATACGCACAAACACATGAACACGCACCTGCACATGTATACACACATGTACGTGTGAACACACACCCATGTAAACATACACATATGGACACATACACACACATTGCACATACATACATTCACGTGCAGACACACCCATATGCATACACACACATAAGCCACACACTCGTATGGGTGCATAGAGATACACATTCACACTAGTATAAATGCATACACACATACGTGCATACACAAGCACACAGACTCATGCACACACAAACACATAGACATACATTGATGCACATGCACACATACTAACAAGCACACAAATAATCACATACCTACATGCACATGCACACACACTTAGAAAAATGTGAACTTGCACACTTGCACACATGCACACTCACATACAAGAACATGTATACATAGACATGCTTGCACACACATACAGATGTGAAAGCATGGGTACACTAGTATGCACACATGCACACACAGACACAGACACAGACACACACACACACATATTCATGCATACACATGGATATACATATGTGCACATGCATGCATATAGACATGCATAAACCTATACGAGGATGTACACTTGCACATACATATAAAGATAGACAGGTGGGTG
This sequence comes from Vanilla planifolia, assembly GCA_023846275.1. Lineage (NCBI taxonomy): Eukaryota > Viridiplantae > Streptophyta > Magnoliopsida > Asparagales > Orchidaceae > Vanilla > Vanilla planifolia. The sequence goes on along the minus strand of JAIUJO010000032.1, from coordinate 3,819,519 downwards.
CAGCCACACACATAAATGTGTATTTGTGAAAACACACACACATGTGCATACACATGCACATGCATAGACACACACACATATACATACATCTATACACATGAACATACATACATGCATACAAAAAACACATGCTCACATGTGTGCACATGCACACACAATAATATGCACACACATACACACACCAGCATGTATGCATGCACACACACACACACATAGTCTCAGGTAGACACCTCCTCACACACATAAGGACACACACACAAACATATGCAACATAACTATGCACACAAACACATGCACACATATGCATATGTCTACACACTATTCACATAGGCATACCCACTCCCACATACACACAGCATGCCTATAGCCACAAGCACCCACTCGTATAGACATGCATCCAAATAAATACACATGCACATTAACACTCACACACAAGCATACATATACACAAGCACACATGGACACATGCACCTAGACTCATATGCATGCACATAATTATGTGCGCACATATAGGTACATGCAAAAACACATACATATACACACTTGGACATACAACAATGCACATGCATGTATGCACAACACATAGACACACATGCATAAAGATGTGTGCATAAACACACACAAATGAACACATGCACAAGTGCAAACAAGCACAGACATACATAGGTATACACATGCACATGGACATGCACACACCTACACACACATGCACATGGTCATGTGAACCTACATATAGACACATATAGAAGTACATGCATAGATAAGCAAACACACACACACACACACACACACACACTCATGCACATGCATGTACATAAATGCACATACACACATGCACAAACAAATAAGAGCATGTACACATGTACACTGAGTCACAAAAGACACCTATGTGGGCATGCTCTAGCAAATACACACATGTCCATGCATGCACACAAACACACATGTTGAAAGACACACATATAAGTATGTGCATACACCCACACACATGAACACACACACATGCACATGCACTTGTACACAGACATGTGCCCTCATGCACACAAACAAACATTTACCTACATATATATACACCCATGCACGTACACATGTATGCATGCACACATATACACACCTTTTGATGCAACCCCACACAAAAATGCACAGTGACAAACACATGCATGCACACAAAGACACATGCATGGACAAGTAGACACAAACACACACATACATTGCTAGACACACACTCACATGCACACATAAAAGCACCTACAAGCACATACATGCACCCATAATCACACATGCATACACATTTACTAATGCACATGCTCACACATGAACATGCATGCATACGTACAAGCACACAAGCTCACACACACACAAATGCACACACACATAAACACATATACAGACATACAACGCACAAACATACATGCACCAACACACCTATGTTAACACACACATATGCACACAAACTCACCTACACACACTCATGCGCACATATATAAATACACACACACATGCATATAAGCATGCACATATTCACACACAAATATGTCTGCACGCATTTATACAAAAACACACATGCAAATGCACATAGAAAAGCACACATGCATGCACATGCACATACACACAAACACATCTATATACACACATGTACACACACACATACTCTCACAGCCATACACATATTCACGCAGATGCACATAAACAAACACAACTACACATGCACAAACACACACATACATGCATTCACACATGCACACATGCACATATACATGCACAAGAGCACACATGCACATGCACATGCACATGCACACATGTACACATACACATATGACCATGCAGACACTTGCATACACACCGTGCACATGTACATGCACACTCACACTGAATGCACACATGCACAATCACACACACATAGAAAAAATGAACTGGCATACATACACACAAGCATGCTCACATACAATAACATTGACAAACAGACATACATGCACATGCACGTGAAAGCGTAGGTACATTATGTGCACACACATAGACACCCTCACACACATATTTACATGCAAACATAGATGTACATATGGACACACACAAGCATATAGACATGCATAAACCCATATGAGGATGTAAAGCTGCACACACATATGAAGATAAATAGGTGTGTGCACCCACACACATACATATGTGCCAATGCAAACACACACACACATGTACATACACATGCGAATGCACACATACACAAACATACATCTATACACATGAACATACATACATGCAAACACACAAAAAATGTGCTCACATGAGTGCACATGCATGCACACACATACACATTCTAGCATGCATGCTTGCACACACACAAATAGATCTAGAGACACACCACCTCAGACCCATATGGACACACACACACAAACATATGCATGCATTTCAACACACACAAACACACATAAACTCTCACATGCACATGCCTACACACCTATTTACATAAGCATACACACACGCATGCACACATGCATGCCTATAGCCACACCCACCCACCGATAAAGACATGCATTCATAGAAATGCCCATTCACACCTGCACATAATCAACCAAACAAAAGCATACACAATTGCCAGTACACATGTACACATGCACTTAGATTCATATAAATGCAAATAATTATGTGCACACATATAGGTTCATGCAAACACACAAATACACACTTGCATATGCACACATGTACATGAGTGTATGCATAACACACAGACACACATGTACAAAGATGTGAGAATGAACACACACACATGAACTCAAGCACAAATGTGCACAAGAACATAGAGACACACATATACACACATGCACATGCACACATGTACACACACATGCACAGCACATGTACACATGTACATGCACATGCACACACACACATATACATGATCATGTGTACCTACACACACACATGCACATATAAGCAAACACACATCCATGCACACATTCATGCACATGCATGCACATACACACTTGCATAAACAAATAAGAGCACATACACACGTACACTGAAACACAAAAGACACGTGTGTGCATGCTCTGACAAACACACACATGTTCAAAGACACAAACATAAGTATGTGCATACACCCACACACATGAACACACACACACATGCACATGCACTTTTACTCACACACGTGCTCTCACGCACACACACAAACATTTACTACATACATATACACCCATGCACATACACATACATGCATGCACACACATACACACCATTGGATGCACCACCATTTAGAAATGCACTCACACAAACACATGCAAGCACATGCACACACATAGAGGCACATGCATGCACAAGTAGACACAAAACTCACACATACACTTCCACACACACACACTCACATGTGCACATGCAACCACCTACAAGCACATACATGCACCCATAATCACACATGTGTACACATTCACTCATGCACATGCACACACATGAACATGCATGCACACGTACAAGCACACATGCGCAAACACATGTGCACACACACATTTGCATAATTACCTACACACTAATGAACACACACACATAAACACACATATATACACAACACACACATACATGTACAAACACATCAGTGTTAACACACAAATATACATAAACTTGCCTACACACACTCATGCACACATGCACAAATACATATATACACATGCACATAAGAATGCAGACACACATATATATATAAATATATACATGCACATGCACATAGGAAGACACACATGCACATACACACACATACTCTCACACCCAAACATATGTTCACACATATGCACATAAACAAACTCAACTGCACATGCACAAACACACATGCATACATTCACACATGCACATATACATGCACACATACATTCACATCTACATACTTACACATATACATGCACACATACATTCACATGTACATGCACACATCTGCATACACACACATTCACATGTATATGCACATGTACATGCACAGTCACACATAGATGCACACACATAAATAGACGCAAGAATATATGCATGCACATGCACATGCACACACATACATATATGTGAGTACAAATGCATAGAAAAACACATACCTATAAGGTGCGCACGCAACTAAACATGCATAAAAATGTGATCCCCTAGACACACATATCCATGTACACACACACACACCTGCTTGAACACATACATACATGCTGATGCACTCATAATTGCACATGCACACCTATAGATACAAACAATATGCACACATATACAAATAGTCTCAATGACACACACACATATGAATAAGGTCCTATCACGATGATACAAACATCGTTGGAGTCATATTGCACAGCCCAATCAAAATGAAAATTCATTTTGAAATTTTTAAATATTTTATTTTTTAAGAGTATGTTTTAAGAGACATTTGTATTCTTACCAAATTTGATTTTTGAAAATGCTGAACTCGATCTTAATAGTACATTGGAATGAAATTTTTTAGTATAATTTATCTCATTTCTTCTAATTTTTTTTATTTTACTAGTTATCTTAGTATAAAACTTTAAATCTTCCGTCTTGTAATATTTACATCACTTTAAGTTGGTTATATTATATCTCTTTAATTTATCTCAGTTCAGCTTTACTATTTTTTTACAAAATATTAAATTAATATTTTTTAATTATTCGTGTTAATTTAATTAAGTAATTTGAAGTGATTTTAAATAATCTCAGTTTAAGATATAACATATAATACTAAATGATGATTATACTATTAAATATTCATTTTTTTTATGATTTAAGATATTTAATATTTAGAGTTTTAGTAATCTTTGTATGACATTTTGATACATGGTTGATTTGATGATTGACGATGTTATGCACCATCTCCTTAGCATCACTAGAATATAGCTTTCCTATATAACATATCTCTTTCCATCAAATGTTTTTTTAGAGTTAGTTATTTTTACTATATAACGATATATCTCCTCCCATGAGACCTTTACATTCCATAGATTATGTAACATAACATTGATTCAATTAATTTCATTTCTCCTTTAATATATATTAAAGAAATATAAAAATAATAATTTATAATTACTTATGATTAATTACCTTTTTTTACTAGTAGTAACTCCAAATAAATGTAATTTAAGATGAAACAGTGGCATTGAATATGCTTTACCATACATTTAGAGTCATACATGATTTGAAGATTTAGGATGTTGCACTCGAACTAGTTTGCATCTTTGATTGCAACTTTCTCATGTAGCTTTTCTCATTTATTTTCTTGTTTTTTATTTTGATTTTGTTGTATTTCTATGTAACTCCAAGTTTGTTCTTGTATGATCATTACATCATTTAGATTTAGTCATGTCATATTAATATCTTATTTTAGATTTAAGCAAAATCTACTTAATTTGTCAAAATACAAATTAATTCTTATTATTATAATTTGAATTAATTCTGAACTAGTTTAAGTCAAGAGAAAATGAACATTATTAGACTCATTGTGGCTAACACTATCAAAAGAAATGATCTTTTTTAAAGTAATTTATTTTTATGATCTTTCATGTTTTATTAGACATTTTGATTCCATTCAAATTTGAAGATTTAAAATGAGAAAATGTATCTCTTTAGTATATTAGAACGTAACTTTCTAATACAATTTATCTCATTTTATAAATTTTTTGTTTGATTCTTTTATATTTCTATGTAATTATAAATCTTTTCTTATCTATCGTTTACATCACTTTATTTTTTTTATATTATATTGCTTAAATTAATATCATTTCGACAATATAATATATTCACCAAACATAAAAAATTGTTATGATTCACCATTATCTATTTTAGTAGTTTACATCTGTTCAAAAGAAGATCTGATTGAGAAAAAATGAACCTTAATAAACTCATCTCGATGAGCTATATCCAATTAAATATTTAGTTTATAATTTCAAAAATATTATATTCTATATTTAAAATGATTTAGCAGGTATTTAGATTTATACATGATTTCATGATCAGGCATGTTACACCTGACCTCTTTTATGTTTTTGAATGTAACCTTCTCACATGTTTTATCTTATTTCTTCAAATTTTTCTCTTTCATTTGGTTATATTATTACTTGACTTTGTATCTATTCTCATGCATCCTTTGCATCACATTTATTTTGTTAATTACATTTCTTTAATTTATCTTTTTTCAACTTTAATATTTATTAAGTTAATATTGAAATGATAATTAATCATTATTGATTTTTAATTAAATCTATAATTTATAGTAATGCCAAAAAAGGTTTTTTTAAGACAAAATAAACATCGATGGACTTCTCTCAATTTGTTGTACTTAATTTAATGATAGAGAGTTCTACATTAAATCTCTCTATTTCTTGCAAAACATTTTTTTATACAATTTATACAAATTATTTAAATTTTTTAAATTTATTTTGTTATATTATTTTGCTACTCTAATTATTCAATCATGTGGCCTTTATATTGCTTTAGTTTGGTTACATCACATTACTTGAATTTATCTTGTTTCAAATTCATTATTTATTTATGATGTTTGAAAATAAATTTTTTTATCACTTACACTTAAATTAGTTTTACTATTAATTCAATCGAGGTCTTGTTGAGATTAAAAAACATCATTAGATTTTTTTAAATGATATATAATATTTTTGAAGGGGTATTATAATGGTTGATGAGAATTTTTTTATTTCTCTATATTTGATGATCGAAGATATTAACTCAATCTCCTTAGTGTGCTAGAAAGTAAATTCCACACACAATTTATCTCATCTCTTGAAATGTTTCTCTTTGAGTTCATCATATTACTTCAAAACTTTAATTAATAACTCATCTAACCATTATGTTACTTCAATTCATTTAGCTTTAATGTTTGTTCAGGTAAAATTAAAAAGTTAATTAATTTGAAACGATGCCTAATTGAATGAAAAGAATCATCATTTGACTTATCTTAACAAAATTTGTCGAAAAAATATTCTTTACTATATTTTAAAATATTTTATTTTTTTAAAATTTTTGGCATATTTTATTAGACATTTTGAATTGTATATGATTGAATGACTATGAATGTTACACTCTATCTTCTCAATAATGTGGAATAAAATTTTTCTATACAATATTTCTCACTCTAATTTTTCTATTTGATTTGGTTATAGTATAATGAAACTATAATTCTCCTCTCATGTGACATTTAGGCCTCTTTGAGTTTTGTTATATTATATGTCTTAATTTTAATGTTTTCAAGTGTTGATATTGAAATAGAAGTTTATTATTATATAAGTTTATTTACTTTGACAACTAGTAGAGAATCCAAGCAAGATCCTAAATAGATGAAACAAACCAGGTTATACTTAATTCAAAAAACATTATTTTATACAATATTAATTTTTATAATTCTAGATATTTTATTTTGTATGATTTTGACATGCTTAACAACACATTTTGGTTCTCTCTTTATTTGATGAATAAGGATGGGACATTAAATCTCCTTAATATCTTTCATAGCAATATTTTATTAAACATTTTCATATTTTTTTAATATTTTTTGCTTTGATTTTTTTATAGTACTATGTACTATAAATCTCCTCTCATGTGACCTCTACTTTGATTTGGTTGTATTATATTTCTTTAATTTATCTTATTTTTCCCTTTATATACATTTACTTAATATTAAAAACAATAATTTATTATTATTTAAGGTTATTTAATTATGTTATTAATAGAAATGTTAAATGAGGTCCAATGCACAAAAAAGAAGCATCATTGTACTACCTATAATGAGCCATATACAATAAAATATTTAGTTCTAAATTTTGAATATTTTATTACTAATAATTTGGCCAAAGTTTACAAGAGATTCAATTCGTATATGATCTAGCAAAAAAATGTCACACTTGATATCTTTAATGTCTTGAAGTTCAACTTTTTGTATAATTTGTCTCATTTCTTAAAATTATTTTCTTTGATTTGATTTCATTATTACAAAAATCTAAATCTCTTATCATGTCACCCATACATTGCTTTGATTTAGTTATGTAATATCACTTCAATATATCTCATTTTAACTTTAATATATATTTATTTGATATTGATAACAATTTATTAAAATTTATTCTTATGAAATTTAAAGACTCAGTAAATTCAAATAAAATCATATTAAATCAAACTAAATATTGTTCAATTCATACCAACAAGCTCCATCTAATTAAATATAATTTTTTTATATTTTTATTTATTTTATTTTGTAAGGTATTTATATGTTTTACTAGCCATTTTGAGTTGAACTTGATCTAACAATCTTGAACGTTAGACTTGTTCTCTTTATTACTTGGAATGTAACACTTGTATATTTATCTCATTTCTTCAAATAGGTTTACATCTATTTGGTTACATTACTATGATACACTAAATCATTTCTCATGTGAGCTTTACCTTGCTTTGAATTCATTATTTTATATTGCTTCAATTTATCTTATTTTAGCTTTAACATATATTTATTTAATCTTAAATTAATACTTTGTTATAATTTAAGCTGATTTAAATTGATAATTTGTTACAATTCCAAAAGAATTTTTAATATGACCAAACAAAAGTTGTTAGACTCCTCTTGCAAAGTTATACCAAATAAAATAAATATTTTTATATTTGTTAAATATTTTATATTTGGTGGGTTTTGCATTCTTTACATGATATTTTTATTTGTACCTTATTTAACGATCGAGAATGTTATACTCAATCTCCTTAGTATCTTCGAATTCAACTTTCATGAGCATTTTATGTCCTATTTTCTCAATGTTTTCATTATGATTTATTTACATTACTTTTAAACTCTAATTCTTCTCTCTTATAAACTATACAACTCTTTGTTTTGTTAATTACATCACTAAACTTTATCTTGTTGGAGCTTTAATATGTATTTTCATTATAAAAAAGAATCATTTATTTTCATTTATGCTTATTTACTTTAGTAATTTTGAATATTCAAAATGATTTCCATTTGAGACAAAAAATGTTATTGGACTCCTCTTAATTAGCTTTACCCAATTTAATATGTTTTTTAAAATAATTTATTTCCTTTGGTTTTTATATGCTTTATAAGATATTCAAATTTATGCGTGATTTGAAGATTGATGTTGTCGCACACAATCTTCTAAGCTTCTTGGAATGCAATTTTCTTACACAATTTATCTCGTTTATTCAATGTTTTTACTTCAAATTTGTTATACTAATATATAACTGTAAATCTATTCATATGAGAAATTTATATTCCTTTCATTTAGTTAAATTATATACTAAACTTTATCTCATTTCAGCTTTAATATAAATTTTCTTAATTTTAAAATAATAAAAAATTATTATTTATGCTTCTCTAATTTTTAATTTACAATAAATCCAGACATTGTCCGATTGAGATGAAACAATCATCGTTTGTCTCATTTTGACGAGGACTATCAAATAGCATATTAATGTCAATATTTTTAAATATTTTATTTTCTAAAGTTTTGGCATGCTTTCCAAGGCATTTGGTTGAGACTTAATTTAACAATTAGTTATGTTACACTAAATCTCCTTAGTATTTTGGAATAAATTATTCTATACAAATAATCTCATTTTTTAAAAGTTCTTATTTAGTAAAGCTATATTACTATGTATCTCTAAATTTTCTCTTGAGTGATATTTAAATTACTTTGCATTTTGTTACATTCCACTACACAAATTTATACAAATTTAAATTAATATTTATTTACTATATATTAAAAATAATAATTTATTATTATCTATTTGCAATTATTTTTAAATTCATTGTAATTGAAAATAAGGTTAAATAAAGACAATAAATGCATCACACTCTAATCGGTATACTCTATCTAATAAAATAATTAAATTTATATCAGTAAATACTTCATTTTTATGCCTTTAGTATGCTTTTTAGGAATTTTTTTGCAGATGATATAATGATTAATGATACTATACTTTATCTCATTAATGATACTATACTTTGTCAAACAATTTAATTCATGTTTCAAATATTTTGCTTTGATTTTATTATTAGACAAAGCAACACATAATCTCTTTTCATGCGAGTATAAAACTGATTTGGTTTAGATACATTAGATTTCAATTTATCTTAATTTAACTTTAATATAAATTTACTTAATCATTAAAATAATAATTTATTTTTATTTATGCTTATTTAAATTTGTACATCCCATTAATTCCAAATAAGACTAAATGAGATAGAAGAATGTGATTAGACTCATCTCTATAGGCATTTACAACTAAAACATTATTTCTATATTCTTAGATATTTTATTTTGTCAAATTTTTAGGTTCTTAATAGAACATTTCTAATTATCTTTGAATTAAGAGTTGAGGATATTGTGCTCAATCTCCGTAGTATCTTGGAATGAATCTTTCCTTTATAATTAATCTCATTTCTTAAAAAATTTCACTTTCATTTTGTCATAGTACATTAATTTAATATATCACATTTAGTCATTAATATGCATTTACTAAATTTTACAATAATAAATTATCATTATTTATATTTATTTATTTTGGAAATTTATTATAATTCTCAATAATGTCTAATTGAGACAAAATAATAGTCATTAAACTCAACTCAATAGACTTTATCTGATTTACTATTTATTTTTATTTTAATTAATAATTTAATATTGTGAGTTTTAGTATGCTTTTTGGTGCATCTTAATTCATACATGTTATGATATTTGGGGATATTATACTAAATCTCATTAGTATCTTAGATTGTAACATTGTAATAAATTTATCTTATTCTTTCAAATTGTTTTCTTTAATTTTGTTGCAATATTATATATGTTTGAGTCTCTTCTTATTTGATCTTTAAAATGATTTGATTTACTTATATTACATTTTTTAATGTAAGACATTTCAAATTTAATATAAATTAACTTAATGTTAAAATCTTAATTTATTTTTGTTTATGCATATTTGATTTTGTGAATCAATTTAATTCCAAATGAGGTTCATCGAGAGAAAACAAACATCTTTCCACTCATCTCTAAATGTTTTATTCAATTAAAACTTTATTTCTTTTTTATTAGATATTTTAGTTTGTTAAAAATTTCAAGATTTATGAAACATTTCCAATCAATCCTTATTATTTCATAGAGGATGTTTACACATTCTTATTAATATATTATAATTATGCTTTCTATTACACCATTGTGTTTGATGAGTCAAGCATAAATATTTATATCTCATATGGGCTTACTCTAGATAAAATTGTTAATATTCAATTAAGTCAAGCCATGAACTTTAAATGTCTAAAATAGTGGCCTTCAATGCTCTTAGAGTCATGGCAAGCTTCAAGAAAATTGAAGACATGCACTAAAGATTTCATACTTAATTTTCTTTTTATTTTTCTCAAAATTGATAAGTCAAAATTTTGAGATGATGTGGCAAACTAGTAGTATTAATATTTAAAAATATTATTAAATTAATAATTATTGAATATTGATTTTTGGGCCAAGCATTATTGACAAAAAGTATAGCCATTGGTATTTGATTTTTTAAATTTATTTAAGAATTACTTTTCATTAATTTCTTTTTACAAACATTTAGACAACTTATAATACTATAATAATACGAAATTATTTTGGTATACTTATATTAAATATTGTGGCACAAAAATTCTCACAAAATACCCTAAAACAATGTTACTCTCGGGAATTTTCACTGTAGCATTTGGCGGGTCGACCCGACCCGACACTTGCCCGTCCATGCTTTTAGAAATTAAAAAAATAATATCAATATAAAAAATTGGTGGACTAACCCAGAAGGGGGGCCTGTAGTCCGAAGGAATTCAGGACGCTGGAAATGACGAACGAAGCACGACAAATGTTTTGTACCTTATTTGATGATCATGCATATTATACTCAGTTTCCTTATTATCATAGAATGTAGGTTTCTCATATAATTTATCTCATTCTTTAAATGTTTTTCTTTGGATTAGTTATATTACAACGAAATATTGTTACTCCTCTTGTGTGACATTTATATCGATTAATTTTTCTGCATTACCTTTTCCAGTTTATCTTAATTTTTTAAAATCTGATGTTTAAAATTACTTCATATTCTTAGGGTTTTCTCATAAATTCAAAACAAGATCTAATGCACACAAAACAAATGTCAATAGACTCTATTGAATGAGTTATATCCAAGGAAATATTTATTTTTATATATTAAAATATTTGAAGTTTTAATGTTTTGGCATGTTTGAATTTCTGATAAGACTCTAATTATCCTCCTATGTGACATATATACATCACTTTAATTTAATTATACTATATTGCTTCAAATACCTTATTTCAACATAATGTATCTTATTAATTCAAAAGTATGTTTTATTATTACTTATGTTTATTAATTAAGTAATTTGTTGTATTTCTAGACAAGGCTCAATTTTGTTGAAGCATACATCAATGGTCTTTTCTGAAGTTCTTTTTTTGTTCAAATATTAATTTTCTTTTTTTAAGTTATTTTATTTCTTAGGTTTGGCATATTTATCAAACATTTAGACTTGTCAATGATTTTTTAATCAAGGTTGTTACACTTGATCTTCTTAATATCTTAGCATTAAATTTTTTTCTTATAATTAATCTAGTTTTTTTAATTTTTTTTATATAAATACATTACTTTGTAACTTTAATGGACCTATAGTCTGACATTTGCATCATATAAATTTAGTTATACTACTTTGATTTATTTTAATTCATTTATTTTTACTAATTTATTTTTTAAACTTTATTTTAATTTAAAACAAGTTTTGATCCAGTTGAAAAAACATGATTAGACACAAATAGATCAGCTCATTATATTTAAGTAATAATTTTTATACATTTTTTTAAATTTTTAATTTTCTTCAATTTCATAAGCACCATGACAAATTTTACTTCATATCTATTTTCACTATCGTTGATGTTATTCTCAATATTTTTAATATCTTGAATTTTAGTTTTAGCATGTATGATTTTTCATTTTTCCAAAATTTTTTTATTTTGGTATATCACTATGAGATTCTAATTCTCATCTTATGTGACTTTTTAAATACTTCGATTTTATTGCATTATATGACAGTTTTTTTTTCTAATTTTTGATTTATTAAAAGTTTAGTAATTATAAAGATAATAATTTATTATTTTTTGTACATATTTTCTTTGCTAATTTATATTTATTTTAGTAATGTTTGATCAAGACAAAAAATGTCGTTAGACATATGCAAAGGAGTTCCATTTAATTAAATACACTTTTATATTTTTAAATATTTTATTTTCATGTTATTTTTTATGCTTTATGAGATGTTTTGATTAATAACTAATTTTTTTTATCAAAGATAAACTATATCTCCTCAACATCTTTAAGTGTAGCTTTATTATCCAATTTGTTATATTTCATAAATGTTTGTAATTTAATTTTGTCATTGCATTATAAAACCCTTGTTCTCCTATCTTGTGCATGTTGGATCACTTTGATTTTAATGTATTATATAACTTGAGATAATCTCTTTTCAATTTTATATAGTTGCAAAACTAAAAAATTATAATTCATTATTTTTTATGTTTATTTACTTTTGTAATTTATAGTAATTTCAAAAGAGATTCGATTGACATATTTTAATTTGTATCTAAATTGATGTGATGTTACCCATGATCTCGTAACTTGGAATGGAACTTTCCCATGTAATTTTTCTTATTTTTTTGAACTTTATTTTTTTATTTGTTTAATTATTATGTAACTATAATGTTTCTCCCACGTCACATTTATATGTCAATTATTTTGTTATATTAAATGGTTATAATTTAACTCATTTTTTGATTTATCATACATTTATGTAATATTTAAATAATAATTTATTATAATTTATTATTATCTACTTTGGTAAATCACATTAATTCAAAAATAGGTCCTATCAAGATGAAACAAATGCAATAGGACTCATGTTAACTAGCTGTATCTAATTAAATATTTAATTTTTGTATTTTTAAGTGTTAAATCTGACTCATCCTTGTAAGCTCTATCTAACTAGATATCCATTTTATATAATTAACTATTTTATTTTCTTATAATTTTGCGATGCCTTATTATACATTTTGATTTGTGTATGAGTTTAATGCCCAAGCACATTAAACTCAACATCCTTAGCTTAATGCAAGTTTCCAATACAATTTATCTTATTTCCATAAATGTTTTCTTTTATTTTGATGTATTACTACATAGCTCTAAATTTTCTCTAAAGTGACATTTGTATTGCTTTGATTTGAATATTTTACGTTTCATTTTTTATCTTATTTTAGTTTTAATAAATGTCAACAGAATATTCAAATAATAATTTATTATTATTTATGTTTATTTAATTTTATTATTCATAACAATTCTTAACACATTTCAATGGAGACAAAATAATCATCATTACATTTATCTTGGTAAGCCTCATCCATCAAATATTCCTTTTTTATAATTTTAAATATTTACATTTAAAGGATTTTGCCATATTTTATGAGTCATTCCAATTCATGATTTAGCAATCGAGGATGTTACCTTACATCTCCTTAATTTCTTTGAGTGCAGTAATACTACACAATTTACTTAATTTCTACAATTTCTTTTCTTTTATTTGGTTATATCACAAAAAAACCAAACTTCTTTTGTAATTCATTTGGTTATATTACATTTCTTCAACTTATCTTTATTCAAAACACATATATATCTAGTTAATATTAAGTTATTAACATATTATTACATATTTGTTTATTTTTGTACTTCTTAGTATTTCCAAATGAGACCAAATGGAGATGAATAAACATTGTTGGCCTCTTGTCGATGAGCTCTACAAAATTAAATATTTATTCTTGTTTTGTTAATTATTTTATTTTTTTATCATTTTGGAATGTTTTATAAGAGTTTTTAATTGTAAAAAAATTTATGGTCAATGATAATACATTCCTTTTGTTTTAATTTTTGCTTTAACTTGGTTAAATTATTACAAAGCTCTACTGCCATGTGTACTTCACATTGTTTTAATTTTACTATACTTGATTGTTTCAATTTATCATATTTTAGCTTTAATATATTTTTACTTAATATAAAAAAACAATTTATCATTATTTATGTTTAATTTCTTACCTAATTCATAGTAATTCTAGATGAACTGTGATGGAGTCAAATGGCATTAGAGTTACCTTAAGAGCTATTTTTGAATAAATATTTATTTCTATATTTCTAAATATTTTTCTTTTGTAGTGTTTTGCATTATTTATTAAAAATTTTGTTTCATTCTTGAATTGAAGATTGGGTATTTTATATTAGATCTCTTCATAATCTTTGAGTGCAACTTTACTATACAATTTACCTCATTTTTAAAAATCTTTCACATTTATATTATTATATTACTACTAAATTAAAATTCTCATTACATGTGACATTTACATTATTTTCATTTTTTTATATTACATTAATTTAATAATAATTTATAAGTATTTATGTTTATTTACATTTGTAATTTGAATTATTCACAAACAAGGTTTAATGGGCATAACACAAATGTTGTTGGACAAGTCTCGATGAGCTCCATCAAATATTATAATAACTTTAACAAACTTAATTGTGTTATTTCTTACACGTTTTTCACTTTTTTTGAGATATATATTTTCTATCAGATCTCTCAATTGTGGACACTTAATTAATTTTTGGAATATTACTTTCTTATAAAATTTATCACTTTTTTTGAAAATTTTTTCTCTCATGCCATCTTTACAGGTCTTTCATCTAGTTATAATTTATTTCTTCAATTTATGTAATTGTTGTTTATAAGATGTATTTATTAAATATTTAAAAATTAGTTTATTACTATTTATGTTTAACTTCTTTTATTTTTGTTGTAATTCCATACAAAATGTTATCAAGATGAGAAAACTTTAATTGGTCCCTTCTTGAAGAGCTCTTTCCATGAAAATGTTCATTTTAATATTTTAAAATATTTATTTTTCTAATTTTTTTGCATGTTTTAATTTTCTTTAAAACTCTAATTCACCTCTTATGTTACCTATACATCATTTTCATTTACTTATATTATATTATTTCAATTACCTTTCCATAGATTTAATATATAATTATGTAATATAAAAAATTAATTTTTATTTTTTAATGTTTATTTAAGTTAATAATCCACAATGTTTATTAATAATGCTTGATGGACACAAAGCATGCAACATTGATCTAACCTTGACGAGCTTTATTCATTTAAATATTAGTGTTTATATTTTGAAAGTTTTATTTACTATAGTTTTGGCACAATTACTAGCCATTTAAATTCAATGTTGAATTTATAATTAAGGATATTCCATTTCATTTCATTTGCATCTTGGAATTCAATTTCCCCATAAAATCTAATTTCATCATATTTTTCCTCCAAGTTATTTATAATAATATGTTATTCCAAATTTTTTCTTGTGTGACACATGCATCACTTTAATTTCATTGTGTTGCATTATTTTAATTTAACTTATTTTTATTTTAAAACATAATTATTTAATGTTAAAATTATAATTCATTAATACTCATGTTTAATTACAATGGTAATTAATAATAACTTTAAGTAAGTCTAATGGAAATGAGATAAATACAGTATGAAGTCTTAGCGAGTTATATACAATTAAATGTTAATTTTGTAATTCTAAATATTTTGTATTATAGTAGTTTATCTTGCTTTATAAGATATTTCAATTTGTATTGATTTGATAATCGAGGATGTGACACCCGATCTCCTTAGTATCTTGGAAAGCACATTGTAGGGCATTTTATATCACTTTTTGTAATTTTGTTCTCTGAATTGGTTATATTAGTATGTTGCTCTAAACCTCTTCTGATGTTATATTTATAGCACCTTCATTTGGCAATATCATATTACTTCAATTTATCTCATTTCAAATCAGATAAATATTTACTTAATATTAAAAAAATAAATTAGTATTATTTCTTCTTATTATTTTTAGTAATTCATAATAATTCCCATATTGGTCAGTTGGATACAAAAAGACAATTATTAGATAGCTCCTAAGAGGATCTATTATCTTAAGTACACATTTTAAATTTTTTAAATATTGTATTTTATTTGAAATTATCACACATAGGGGACATTTTGTCTTGTACCAAATTTGAGTAATGTTGATGTTACTCGTGATCTTCTTAGTAACTTGGTATGTAGTTTTGTCTTACAATTTATTTCATTTCTTAAATTTTTTTATTTTATTTTTTTCATATTATAATGGAATCCTTATTCTCCTCTGGCATGACAAATATATCACTTTGATTTTGTCATATTACATTACATCAATTATTGTATTTAAGTTTTAATATATCTCAACTTAATGAAAAAAAATAATATTATTATTTATGTTTTTATATTTTATTAATTAACAATATTTCTAAAAATGTTTTGTTGGAGAAGAAACATACATCATAGGACACACCTCGACATGTTTTTTCCAATTAAATATATCTTTTAATAATTTAATTATTTTATTTAGTAGAGTTTAGCTATCTTATTAAACATTTCAATTCATACTTGATTTTATCATTAATGATGTTACACTCAATCTCCTTAATGTGTTGGAATGCTATTTTGTCATACAACTTTGTTCATTCTTCAAACATTTGTCTTTTACTTTTTTATTACTACATGACTCTCAATCTTCTCTAATTTAACTCTAATAATGATTCGATTTTTTTTTATAATATAGCTTCAATCTAACAAATTTTACTTTTAATATGTACACATTGAAATTAAAATAATAATTTATTATTATTTATTATTAATCACTTTGACAATTTAAAGTAATTCCAAATGAGATCCAATGGAGATAATATAAATATTGTTGGAATTAACTCAAAAAGTTCCATTAAATTATTCATTTTATATGATTTAAATATTTTATTATTTTGTGGTTAAATAAGTCTCATGAGACATTTCATTTCATAGTTTAATTGATGATCGAAGATACTATCCTTAATATCCATACTAGCTTCGAATGTATCTTTTTAATAAAAATTATCTATTTTTTTAAATGTTTTGTATTAATTTGGTTATATTACAACATACTATAATTCTCATCTTTTGTGTTCTTAACATTGCTTTGTTTAGGTTGTATTACATTTCTTCAATTTTTCTCATCATGGCTTTAAGATTTATTTATTTAATACTTTAACAATAGTTTATTATTATTTCTGCTTAATTTCTTTGCTATTGCATAGTAATTATGCACAACTTTTGTTTAAGATGAAACAAACCTTATTGACATTTCTAGACAAGTTCTATCCAATTAAATAATTATTTTTATGTTCTAAGACTTTTAATTTTTGAGTATTTTTGCATGCTTTGCAAGATATTTTAGTTAGTACGAGATTTTTCAATTAAGGATATTAACACAATCTCCTTAGTATCATGCATTGTAGTTTTACAATACAAATTATCTCAGTTCTTCAAATATTTTTCTTTGATTTTGCTATACAACCATGAAACTCTAATTCTCCTTTTTATGAGTTATACAATTCTTTGTGTTTATTATGTTACATTACTTTGAATATGTTTCAACTTCAAGATATTTCAACTTAATATTAAAATAATATTTATGGTCTTTTATGTTTATTTATTTTAATAATGCATAGTTCTTCTAGACATGGTTATATGGTATGAAACATATGCGATTTGTCTCACCTTTGGAAAGCCTTACCCAATTAAAAATAATTTTTATATCTTTATATAATTAATTTAAAAGGAAAGCATATTTCTTGTGTAATTTATCTCATTTCTTTAAATTTTTTGCTTCAATTGTTGGCATCAGTTCAATATCATTATATTGCATTGCTTTAATTTATCACTTTTTAATATAAATATATATTAATTTAACATTGAAAAAGTTATTTATTATTATTTATGTTTGTTTAGTTAGTTTATTAATTCATAGTAATTACTTTATCTACTTTTAGAATTCATTTAATTACAAAACAATGTCCACTTAAGATAAACCATGCATCATTGAGTTTGTGTAAACAAGCTCTATCCAATTAAAAAAAACTTTTATAAGACCTTTTATTTTGTACATGATATGAAGATCATTTATGTTAGAAGAATCTTCTATGAATAGTGGAATACAACTAAAATATGTAATTTATAACATTTATCTAAAATTTTTACTTTGATTTAGTTATATTACTATGCAAGACTGAATATCTTATTATTTTAAATTCACATAAATTTCAATTGGTTATGTTACATTAATTCAAATAATCTAATTTCCAATTTATTACATATTTTTTAAATATTAAAAACTAATTGATTACTATTTATGGTTATTTAAATTTTTTATTCATAATAGTAGAAAGAGGTTCAATTTGGACTAAATAAATATCGTTAGACTAGTATTTACGAGCTTTATGCATTTTAATATTTATTTTTTTATTCTTAAAATTTAAATTTTTCAAGATTATGACACATTTTATGACATTTTTTGATTTATAACTAATTTGATACTCAAGAATTTTAAATTCAATGTTTTCTATATCTTTGAATGAAACTTTCTAATACAATTTATCTTATTTATTAAACTTTTACACTTTGAATTTCTTAAATTATACTACTTTTATTTGTCTCATTCCATTTTTAACATATATTTACTTTGTAATAATATGTTAATATATTATTATTTATATTTAATTACTTTGATAATTTACAGTAATTCTAAATGAGGTGTAATCGAAAGAAGAAAGATGTTATTGTACTAGTCTCAATAAGCCTTATCCAAATAAATAATTATTTTCATATTTTAAAATATTATGTTTTCTAAGGTTTTGGCTTTCATTATAAGATATTATCATTCATAACACATTTGATGGTCGAGAAAGATACAGTGAACCTTCTCAGTATCTTGGAATATAACTCTTCAGTAAAATTGACCTTATTTCTTGAAGATTTTTACTTTCGTTTTATTATATTATTATTTTACTCTAACTCTCCTCTTGTTTTACGTTTCCATAGCATTAATTTTGTTATATTATATTGCTTCAAATTAACTTATATAAGCTTTAATATTAAAATAAATTTTTTTTATTTATTTATACATTTTTTAAGTTTTTAATTTATAATAATGAGGTTTGATTAAGATGCAACAAAACTCATTTGACTCATCTCAACGAGGTCTATTAAACTAAATATTTGTTTCCAAATTTTTTAATATTTCAGTTTCTTTGGTTTTGGAATATTTTGTTAAACAATTTGATTCATTCCTGATTTAATAATCAATGATAAAATACTTTAACTATGTATTTACTTGAAATGTAGCTTTGTCATAAAATTTATCTCATTTATTTAAGTTTTTTACTTCGATTTGATAATATTACTATAAAACTCAAACTTTTCTCCTATATGATATTTGTGTTTCTTTCATTTGATTAAACTATGTTGCTTCAATTTATTTTATTTTTAGTTTTAATACATAATTACTTAATATTTAAAAAATATTTTATTATTATTTATAATTAATTACTTTTGTAATTAGTGTTAATTACAATCTAATTCTCAGTGAGATGAAACAAATGTTTTCACACTTAACTCTACGAGATTTTCCTAATTAGCATTCATTTCAATGTTTTTAAATGTCGTTTTTCTAGGGATTTTGGTGTGGCTTACATTTCATTCAATTTAGAAACATATAGTGGAATTTTCTTGTGTAATTTATCACATTTTTCAAAAATTTCTCTCCTTTCTTGTTATATTACTATGCCACTCTAAAAATTTTTCTTTGATTTTATTAAATTACATTGCTTCAAGTTATATCATTTTAGCATTATTATCTATTTAGTTAACATTAAAATAAAAATTTATCTTTATTTATGCATATTCATTTTTTTAATTGCTAATTATTCTAAACCTAACTCTATTAAGACAAAAAATATGTTGTTAGAAAATTCTTAGTTAGCTCTATCCAATAAAGAAAAACAAACATCCTTTGACTTATCTTGATAATATCTTTATTTAATTAAATATTTATTTTTATATTATTAAATTTTTAATTTTCTAAGATTTCACAAAGTTTTGTTAGCCATTTCCATTCATGCATGATATGGCATTAAAGCCTTTAAACTTAATCGCTTCAATATCATAGAATGCAATGTTCATATACAGTTTATCTTCTTTATTTTAGTTTCTCCCTTTGTTTTTATTATAGTACTATGCAACTTAAAATCTATTATTGTGTGATCTTTACATCACTTTTGATTGCTTATATATCATTCATTCAACTTATCTCAATTTAGATTTATTACATATTTACTTAATATTTAAATGATATTTAAATAATATTTAAATAATATTTATTATTATTTAATTTTGTATTTAACTAATATCAAGGACCCATCAAGACAAACCAAACATTATTAGAGTTAACAAAAATTATAATACAGCTTTAAAATTTTTTTTGCTTTTTTTACTTTGGTAAGTCATGATAATTCCAAACGAGTTTTGATCTGGATGATAAATACTTCATTGGGCTCAACTGCAAAATCTATCTCAAAAAATATTCCATTATATGCATTTGAATATTTTATTATTTTATATTTTGGAATGTTTTATGTGGTATTTTTACTAGTACCATATTTAATGATAATAGCTTTACACTTGATCTTCTTCATATCTTGGAATACAACTTTTTTATATAATTTATCTTATTTCATCACAAGTTTGGCTTTGATTTGATTATATTCTATGCAAATACTAATATCTTCTTATGTGACCTCCAAATCACCTTGACTTGGGCACATTATATTGTTTTAATTTAAGTTATTTTTGCTTGTATATATATATATATATACCTAATATTAAAAAAATTATTTTGTTTTTGTTTATGCTTACTTATATAATTAATAATAACTCCAAACTAAGTCAAAGTCTAACCCCTTTATAGCCGTTGGGCATAACTCAACAAGCTAATCAAATTCAATATTCATTTTTATATTTTTTTAATATTTTATTTTCCATTGTTTTGGAATGCTTCACAGTTCATTTTGATTTGCATTTGATTTAACGATCAAGGATGTTGCACATGTTCTCCATAGTACCTTGCAATACAATGTTTTCTTACAACTTATCTCATCTCTTCAAATTTTTTCTTTGATTTAGTTATATTACTAGGTATCCCAAGATCTTCTAACGTCTAAGCTTTACATAATTTTTATTTTATATATTATATTTCTTCAAATAATAAGATTTTAGCTTTAGTATATAGACACATAATATTGAAATAATAGTTTAGTATTATTTAGGCGTATTTGAATTTTTAATTCATGGTAACTTCAAATGAGGTTCAATCAAAATGAAATAAAAACTTCATTGGTCTCATCTCTTAGAGCACCATTTAATTAAATATGCAATTTTAGATTGTTAAATATTTTTATTTTTTTAATTTTGCATACCTTATCAGACCTTTTGATTCATTCTTAATTTTATGATCATTGATGTGACACCCCAACTCCTTAGAATCCTAGAATGCAAGTTTTGCAAAAACTATCTCATTTCTTAAAAATTTTCAATTTTATTAAGTTATGTTGTAGTGTAACTATAAATCTACTCTCATGTGCTATTAAACTTTCTTTAAATTTGTTGCATTGTACGTCTTTAATATATCTCATTATGGTTAAAATATATAGTTACTTGATATTAAAATAGTATACTATTATTATTTGTGCTAATTTAATTTTCTTAATTAACAAATAGTTGAAATTGGGTTTGATTAAAATGAAACAATCATCACTAATGTCATCTTTCTAGGATATATATACATTTTAATATTAATTTTTTAATTTTCCAATTTTTCATAATCTAGTGTTTCGACATATTTTACAATGCATTTTGATTCATTTTCAGATTAACAATCAAGACAAAACAAAGCTCATTGGACTTGTACTGGCCAACTCAATCAAATTAAGTTTTCCATTCTTAGATTCTTTAAAATTTTATTGTTATTTATGAACATTTACTTTTTTAATTTTGAATAATTTAGAATTAAGTCAAATGAAGAAATGTCATTATACTTATCTTGATGAGCTCCATCAAACAAAGTACGAAATTTTTTATTTTCTTAATTGCTTCATTTATTGCAAGTTTTTTGGTTTATGAGATATTTTGATTCATACCTTAATGGATGGTCAAGGATGTTATGCTTGATCACCATTATATCTTAGAATTCAACTGTTCCATGCACTTTCTCATTTCCTCAAGTGTTTTGCTTTGATTTAATTATGTGGCAATGTAATTATAATTCTTGTCTTATGTAAGCATCATATTTCTTTTGTTTAAGTATAACTCATTGCTTTTATTTTACTCATTTTAGAATTAATATATATTTACTTAATTTGTAAATAAAAATTTTATATTATTTATTATTATTAACTTTAATAAATAATATTAATAAAAAAAGAGGTCCAATTGAGACAAAACAAATGATGTTGTGCTTATCTTAACTAGTTATATCTGATAAATATTAATTTTTTTATATTTTAAAAAAGTTATTAGATTTGAATAAGCTTTAGAAGGCATTTCAATTCGTACCTTATTTGATGATATAGGTCTTTACACTCCATCTCCTTAGTACTTAGAATGGAGCTTTCTCGAACAATTTTTCATATTTCATTAAATGCTTTGCCTTAATTTAGTTATATTTCATTTCTTCAATTTATATATTTCAATTTTAAAATATATTTCTTAATAATATTATTATTATTTATGTTCATTTGCATTCTAGTTCATAGAAATTAAAAATGATGTTAGGTAGAGAGGACACAAACATCAACAGACTTATTCTTACAAGTTCTACCCAAGTGTATTTTTTTATATATTTATATGTTTTATTCTTTAATGTCTTGCAATGTTTTATGGGACATTTTATTTCATATTTTAATTGATGATCAAAGATGTTAAGCTTGATCTCCTTACTCTCTTGAATTCTAACATTCCTATGTATTTTTATCTCATTTCTTCAAATGTTTTGTTTTAAATTGGTTGTCTTTGAAACTCTAATTATATTCTCAGGTGATCTTTTAATGTCTTTAATTTTATTGTATTAAATGCTTCAATTCAATAACTTTTAGCTTAAACATATATTCACTTAATTATTAACTTAATATCTTTTTTATTTTTTATGATTATTTAATTTGTTAAATTATAGTAATTTGAAAGAGGATCCGATTTAGACAAAACAAACAACACTACATAGGTCTCAAATATCTATATCTAATTAAATATTTGTTTCTTCTATTCTAAATATTTTATTTATTTTTTTTTGGAAGGAATTACAGGACATTTTGATTCTTTCCTTATCTAACGATATGGGTTGCCACACTAAATCACCTTCATACCTTGGAAAGAAACTTTCCCAAATAATTTATCAATTTCTTCAAAAATTTCACTTTGATTTTCTTATATTATATTAGTTAAATTTATCTTATTTCATCTTTAATAAAAATTTCTTAATGTTACTATTATTTGTGCTTGTTTACTTTTTAATTCATGATAATGCTAAACAATATCTAATAGTGATGACACAAGCTTCTTTAAACTCATCTGAATGAGCACTATCCTATCATATATTCATTTTTTTATATTTAATTTATTTTTTAATTTTTAATTCTTTGGAATGCATTGTTAGGAAATTATAAAATAAAGGAATTGATCATCGATGATGTTATGCTCAAGCTCTTTTATATCTTGGAATGTAATTCTCTAGTGTAAGTTTTGAGATTTATCACTACTTATGTTTAATTAATTTTTTCAATTTCTATTAATTTCAAATCGATTTTGTTTGGGATGAAACAAATGTTGTTGCACTCAACTCAATGAGCTCTATCTAAATAAAGATTTATTTTTATATATTTGAATATGTTGTTATGCAAGATTTTTACATATTTTATGAGGCTTCTTGATTCATAGCTAATTTGGTAATCTAGGATTTTAGCTCAATCTCTTTAATATCTTTTATTATAGTTTTACTATACAATTTATCTAATTTTCTTCAATTCTTTTGCTTTTATTTGGTTAATTAAAATGAAACTCATGTTCTCCTCTTGTCACATATATTTATTGCTTTCAATTGGTTATATTACACTTATTCAATTGTTTTTATTTTAGCTTTATCGTATGTCAACTTAATATTAAAATATTAATTATTACATCTTTTAATCATAGCCCATTTGATGATCTCCTTAATATCATGGTGTGTAATGTTTTCAAACAATTTATCACAAATATTAATATTTTGCTTTGATTTGATTGCATTCAAATGCATTGCTAAATAGCTCTCATGTGAACTCTATATTAATTTCAAATGAGTTTTAGTTGAGAACAAATAAATGCCATTAAACTTATCTCAATGGCCTCTATTAAATTTGAATTTTTTATTATTTTAAGATAATTTAATTCTATTTTTTGATATATTTTAAGTGATATTTGAATTCAATCATGATTTGATAATTAAGAATATTACACTCAATCAACTCAGTATGTTGGAAGGTAGTTATTACATTGGATTTTAAATAAGTTATTCAAATTTTTTGGTTTGATTTTGTTATATTATATTCTAATGCAAACTTCTGTCTTATTTAGCCTTTACATCACTTTGCTTTTGTTATGTTACATTATTATTTATGTTAGTCTTTTTTGGTAATTCACTTTACTCAAAATGGGGCCTAATAGAGATCAAGAAAACATCATTACACTCATCATGACAAACATTATGTAGATAGCTATTCATTTTTATATTCTAAATATATTTTATTTTCTTGAATTTTGGCACCATTTCTAGGAATTGTGATTCATACCCAGTCAAACATTTAAAGATGTTACTGTCCATCTCCTTAATATCTTATAATGCACAAATTTTTTACAACTTATCTCAATTATTTGTTTTTGCTTTATTTGAGTATATTATAATGTATAGGTAAATCCCTCCTTCTACAACCTTTACATCACTTTGATTTGGATATATTTTCTTATTATTTATGATTAATTACTTTGGTGATGGGCATTAAATGTAAACAAGTTTTTATCAAGATGAAACAAACTCATCTAAACACACTTTATCTAATTGAATATTGATTATAATAATTTAAAATATTTATTTTCTTGGTTTTCTAGATATTTTATGAGACTTTTTGATTTCTACTATATTTGATGTTTAGGAATGTTAAGTATAATCTAATTAGTATATTGGAATGCAATTTTTATGTAAACTTTGTCTTCTTTCCTTGAATTTTTTGCTTTGAATTGAGTGTATTACTATGTAACTGTACATATCTTATCATGTTAACGTTATATAGCATTAATTTTGTTATATTGTAATAACTCATTTTTTCTTATTTAAGCCTCAATATATTTCTAATTTTTATTGAAATTATAACTTATTATAATTCAAGCTTATTTATATTGGTAATTTATAGTATTTCCAAACAATGTCTAATCAATAGAAAATAAATGTCATTCATCTCATCTCCATGAGCTTTATTTAATTAGTAATCATTTGAAAATTTTAAAAAAAAAATTTCTAATGCTTTGGTATATTTTTGGAGGCATTTCAAATCATATTTTGTTAGATGATCTTGAATCTCACACTTGACACCTTAGTCTTTTCGAATGCTAGATTTTTATATAATTGTTCTTATTTGTTTAACGTTTTATTTTCATTTTGTTATATTACATTATAATGATAAATATACTCTTTTATGACCATTATATTACTTTTCTTTTGTTATATTACATCTTTTTAATTTATCTTATTTTATCTTTGATAATTATTTGCTTAATATTACAATAATAATTTACTATTATTTAAACTTGTTTTGCTATATTAATTCATACTAACTCAAAATGAGGTCCGATCAAGTCAAAACAATGGTCATTTGACTCATCTTAATGAATAATAGAGAATGTTAAATAATTCTCGTCAGTATTTTTTTATGAAACTTTTTTGGATAATTTATATTATTTTTTTAAATCTTTTACTTTGATTTGGTTATTATACTATGTAACTCTAAACAAGCTCTTCTGTGATCTTTTCACAACATTGAATTGTCATATAAGATTACGTAATAATTTATG
Organism: Vanilla planifolia; assembly: GCA_023846275.1. Taxonomy (NCBI): domain Eukaryota; kingdom Viridiplantae; phylum Streptophyta; class Magnoliopsida; order Asparagales; family Orchidaceae; genus Vanilla; species Vanilla planifolia. The sequence goes on along the minus strand of JAIUJO010000032.1, from coordinate 3,792,353 downwards.
TCTAAATAAGCTTGTTAGTTTTGGTAATTCAAAATAATTCCAAATGAGGTTTGATTGAGATGAAATAAATGCCATTTGAAACGTCTTAACTTACTCAATTAAATGAAAATTTATTTCATATTTTTAAATATTTTTTTATGATTTTTCCTCATGTTGCCATTCATTTTAATTTAAACTTGTTTTAATGATCAAGATGTTACACATTAAACAATTTTCTCACTACTTTGAAACAAAATTATTCATACAGCTTATCTCAATTATTCAAATAATCCACATGAATAGCTAATATTATAATACAACTCTAAATCTCATCTCATTTAACCTTTATATTAGTTTGAATTGGTTATATTATATTATTATTTATGCTTATTTACAAAGCTAATTTATTGTAATCTAAAATGAGGGTTAATTGAGATGAAAAAATTATCATTGAACCCATTTTGATTATTTTTATCATGTTAAATATTCATTTTTATAGTTTTAAAAATTTTATTTTCTAAGATTTTTGCAAGCTTTATGTGTTATTTCATTTCATACCTAATTTTACAATTAAGGACATTGTCCTTAAACCACTAAGTATCTTTGAATGCAACTTTTCATTACAATTTATCTAATTTGTTTAAATAGTTTTCTTTGATTTGGTGATATTTTTTTGAAACTTCTATTATCCTCTCAGGTGAACATTACTTATCTTTGATTTTGTTATATTACATTCTTTCAAACTTTCTGATTTTAACCTTTTTATATCTTTACTTAATATTAAAAATATAAATTCTTTAATATTTTTTGTTATTAACTTTTGTAATATTCCAATTGGGCTTCAATCAAGATGAAATAAAAGCCATTTGATTGAGATTAAGTAGCTAAAGATAATTAAATATTCATTTTTGTATTTATAAAAGTTTTATTTTGTTGAGTTTTGGATCCATTTCTTGTGCATTTTGAATTTGACAAGCTTTGATGATCAAGGATGTTTCACTGTATCTCGTTTGTGTTTTAGAAATCAACTTTTTTACAAAATTTGTCATTTATTCACACTTTTTCTTATGATTGAGTTATGTTAAAAAGCAATCTAAATCTACACTCGTGTGACTTTTACTTCTCATTATTTTGGTATATTATATAATTCTTTATGCTTAATTACTTTTTTAACTTGCAATAATTCTGAGCGCGATTTGATCTAGATAAAACATATGTCATTAGAGTAATCTCTATATGCTGGACATAATTAAATATTCTTTTTTACATGCTTAAATATTTTATTTCATTGGATTTATGCATAGGTTAAGGGATCATTCAATTCATACCATATTTGATGATTAATGATGTTGCACCTGATCTCCCTTTTATCTTGGAATATAACTTTCCCATAAAATCTGTCTCATTTATTTAATTCTTTATTTTTATTTATCATGTTATAATATAACCTTAAATCTCCTAAAATGTGACATTTTCAAGTGTGTTTTTTTGTTGTAATATGTTATTTCAATTTATCAAATTTGAACTTTAATATATATATATATAATTGTAAAATAATAATTTAGAATTATATATGCTTTTTTAGTAGTTGATAGTATTTTCAAACGAGGCTCGATTGAGAGTTAACAACTGTTGTTGAGGTTCTCTCTACAAGCTCTATCAATTAATTATTCATTATTATAGTTTTATATATTTTATTTTTAATAGCTTTTATATGTTTTACTTGACATTTTTATTTTTATCTAATTTGATAATCGTCGATCTTTTGCTTGAGCTTCTTGGTATCCATGTGTGGAACTCTCTAAAAAATTTTATACCATTTCTTCAATTTTTTTCATGATTTGGTTATATTTCTATTTAACTCTAAATCTTATTTCATGACATCACATCATTTTGTCATCTTACATAAATTTTATTAATCTCATTCTTCTAATATGTCATTGGGCATCGCTTGGTAATCTATGTGGAATTGAATATCCATTTTTATAATTGTAAACATTCTTTTTGTGATTTTTGCACATTTTTTGAGGCATTTCAATTTGTACCTCTTAAGATGAATGAGTAAGTTACACGTAATCTTCTTACTATTTTAGAATTCAACTTTCTTGTATGATTTATATTATTTTTTAAACTTTTATGATTTGGTTTGGTGATACTATTATGTAACTTTAAATCTTTTCTAGTGTAATCTTTATTATATAACTAATCAACATTAAAATAATGATTTATTGTTATTCATTAATATTTACTCCGATTATTCATTGAAATTCAACTTGAACTCCAATATAAATAAAATAATATTCATTAAGCTTATCCCAGCATGCTTTATGCAACTCAATAACAATTTTAAATTTTTAAAAATTTTAGTTTCTTATATTTATGCATACTTTGTGAATCCTTTTACTTAATAACTGAACTTTTTATCAATTATGTTATCGATCTTCTTAGAACTTTGAAATGCAATATTATTGAATAATTTTTCTTATTTATTTAACCTTTTCACTTTTATTTTATTGTAATATATTGTAACTCTAAACCCCCTTCTTATGATATTTACATCCCTTTAGTTTGGTTATGTGACATGTTTATTTATGTATTAACTTTACTAATTCATAATAGTTATAAATTTTGTCTAATCAAGATTAACCAAATGTATTTGGACTTAACCAAATGATCTATATCAATCTAAATAATAATTCTCCTATTTTTGAATATTTTATAGTTTCGTATTTTTGTATTGATTTATGCAACATTTTTATTCGTATCTAATTTCATAATTCAGGATGTTACACTCGATCTCTTTAATAACTTTGAATACAATTTTCTTTTGTAATTTATCATATTTGTTCAAAATTTTTGCTTTGATTAGATTACATTATTATGAAAATTTAATTCTACAATCATGTGACCAAAAACTTTCTTTGATTTTGCTATTTTGTAAATTTTATATTTACTTAATTTTAAGATGTGACGTTTCTCAATTCTTTATCTTATGGCTTTAACTTTTTTCTTATATTTGGTTATACTATAATGTGACTCTAAATCTTTTGTTTTGTGACATTTACATAACCTTCGTTTAGTTGTTGACTTTAATTTTTTTCATTTCATCATTAATATATATTTCCTTAATATTATGACAAAAATTTTTTATTGGTTGTGCAAAATTACTTTTGTAATTCATAGTAACCAAGAATGAGGCATGATCTATACAAAATAAACATCATTAAAATTTTTTTTTATGTTTCTAAATGTTTTATTTTCTAGACTTTTATATCTAGTTTGCGAGTTGTTTAAATCAGTACCTAATTTTTTGATTGAGGCTGTTGCAGTCAAATTAGTTAGTTCCTTTGAATACAACATCTTCACATAATTTATATCCTTTCTCCAAATTTATTGATTTGATTGGGTTATATTAGAAAAAACTCTAATTCTCCTTTCATGTGATGTTTTCACCACTTTGATTAAGTTATCTTTTGCTACTTACATTTATCTCATTTCATCATTATTATATAATTATTTAATGTGAAAATTATAAGTTTTATTGTTTTATTTTTGCTTAAATTTGTAATTCATAATAACTCAAGAGAAAGTCTAATTGAGATAAAAAGATATTATTTTGTCTAACTCGATGATTGATGCACAATTAAATATTCAATTTTTATGATTCGTAGTATTTTTTTATGCATGCATTACGATGCTTTAGATTTGTGTCTTATTTAACAAATGAAGAAATTACAATCAATCTCCTTATTATTTTGTTGTGCTACAATTTCATATAATTTATCTCATTTATTTAAATGATTCATTTTGATTTTATTATATGGCAATTTAACTCTAAATCTCTTCTTTTGAAAGATTTATAATGCCATGATTTAGTTATACTATATAACTTTAATTTATCTCAATTTAGCTTTACAATATATTTACTTATCATTTTAACATTAATTTATTAATTTTTACACTTATTTATTTCATAATTCATAGTAATTCCGAATGTTATCCAATCATGATAAAGTACATATTGTTAGACTCGTCTTGTTGTCCTCAATCCTATTAAATATTTATTTCATATTTTAAAATATTTAATTTTCTTCATTTTATGCATGATTTGTTAGATATTTTGATTCATTGTTGATTTGTTAGTTGAAGATGGTATACTTAATTTACTTGTTGTCTTGGAATGTAACATTTTCTATAAAATTAATGCAAATTTCACAAATGTTTTTCTTTTATTCTTTTATAATTTTACACTAAATATCCTCTCATGTGTCCCTTACATTAATTTTATTTGGTGTTGCGTCAATTTTCTCATTTTAGCCTTTAGATATATTTTTTAATATTAAAATCATAATTTATTTTTATTTTAGCTTATTTTTTTGTAATTTTAGTACAACAAATAAGGTTCAATAAATATGAAAGTAACATTGTTCGACATGTAACGACAAACAAAATCGAGTTGTAAACTAATTTTTTTTAAATAATTTATTTTCTAAAATTTTGGAATGCTTTATGAATTATTTTTATTTGCATTTGATGTTCAAGGATTTTACCTCAATAGCCTTAGTATTTTTAGTGTGTACTTTACTAGTATAATTTTCATCATTTCTTCAAATATTTTCCTTATATTTGTTAATATTATAATGTAACCCTAATTCTCTTTTTAATGACAATTATCACTTTTATTTTACTATATTAGATTGCTTCTACTAATCTCATTTGAGCTATGATATCTATTTACTTAATATGAAAAAGGTAATTTATTATTTTTTTTTCTTATTTTTGTTTGTAATTCATAAAAATTCCAAACAATCTTTGTTAAAGAAGAATAAAATGTCATTATCCTTTGCTTTATTAATAATATCCAATTAAATATTCATTCTTTTAATTCTATAGATGTTGAAACTCTTGATTCCCCTAGTATTTTGGAATGAAATATTTTCAAACAATTTATCTCATCTATTTAATATCTTTACATTGATTTGTTATGTCCTTACTATGAATTTTGCCATTTCTTGATTCTGATATAAGATATTATTTCAATTTCTCTCTTTTCTTCTTTAATATAAATGTACCCAATATTAAGACAATTATTCATTATTAATTGTATATACCTTTTGTGTAATTTATAGTAATTCTATGTGATCCCTAACCTAGGTGAAACAAACTTTGTTGGACTCATCTTATTGAGTTATAAACAAATAAATACACCTTTTTATATTAAATATTTTTATTGAGTTTTTAAAATTTTTTACAAGCATTTTAAATTGTACAAAATTTGTAAAAGTAGTATATTATAGTTGATCTCTTTATTATTTTGTAATGTCATTATTTTATATAGTTTATCTCATTTATATTACTTTTTTTGTTTGTTTAGTTAAATTATGATGTAACTCTAGGCCTCCATTTTTCTGTTAGCTACATTACTTTTGTTTGGATATATTATGTTACTTATAGTTATGTTATTTCAATCTTAATATATATTTTCTAATGTTGAAATAATAATTTATAAAATTTTACTTCTATTTAATTTTATAATTTGAAAGAATTGTAATTGATGCATAATCAAGATGAAACAATTATTGTTGGAGTCATCTTTTTAAGCTTTATCTAATGAATTCATTTTATGTTTTTAATTATTTTATTTTAGAGTTTATACACACTTTATAAAATATTATGATTCATACTACATTTGATGTTTGAGGATTTCACTTGATTTCTTGAGCATCTTAGCACACAACTTTCCTATCCAATTATCTCATTTTTTCAATTTTTCTTTTTGATTTGGATATATTACTCTTAAACTCTAATTCTCCTCCCATCTAAAATTTACATCACTTTCAATGGGCTACATTACAATGATTTAATTTATCTCATTTCATTTTTAACAGACATTTACTTAATATGTAGTTGTAATTTTTTTTGTTAGTTAGCTTAAACAAGTGTACCTCGACTAGTATTGATGAGCATATTGAAAGTAAATATATATTTTAAAATTTTTGAATATTCTATTTTTAATAACTTAGGAATCCATTATGAGTCATTTTATTACTCATTAGATTTGATAATTGAGGGTGCCATACTAAGTCTACATAGTAATAGTGAGTGGAACTTTTTTTGTGAAATTTGTAATTAATTAAATTGTTTTTTTATAAAATTATATTATAATGAAGCTATAAATATCCTCATGATGACATATACATCATATTAATTTTATTCTACTACATTATTATTTGTTCTTATTCACTATATTAATTGGCTATAATTCTAAACAAGGTTCATTCAAGAAGTAACAAATGTCATGAGGCTAGTCTCGATAATCTCTATCAAATTAAATATTTATTTTTATATATTTGATTTTTTATAATAAAGATTTTGGTATATGTTATGAGAAATTATAAATTGTTTTGTTTAATTTGAATATTATATAATTGTAGTAAAAACAGATGTGTAGATCCTATAAGAGAGGGGGAGGGTGAATTATGGGTTTAAAATATTTTTCCTAATTTTAAAATTTTTTCAATTTTTTAAAAATTCCTAAGAAAATTGTGAATTATAAATATATTAATCTATAATTTTTATGACAAGGAAAAATAAAAATTAAAGTTCAATTGTTATGTAGAATTTTAATAAAAACATACAAATTATCATATTGATGACTATTAAATGACACAAAGAGATAAAAATTATAATGTGAATTTAGAAAGAAAAATACATGAGGAATTATTCTTAGTTGAAAAAATTTGAAATTTTAAATAGTCATAAGACATATATTACTATGAAAGCATTCACCAATAAAATATCATACAACCCTTCTTTGTGACGTTAAAATTCTATTCACATTCATTAGTCATTTCCTTCAAAATGGTTAGGTGTTTATAGAAAAATGCTTATTATAGTCATTAGAAAGTTGATGAAAAGCTACTTCATAAGATGCATCCAAGTAGCTCCAAAAGTTTTCCAAATGGCTTAGATAATTCTTTTGAAATATTGCCTGCATCAACACATTTAACTACTAGTTAAATGGCCGTTAGGTAGGATCTTCATGAGTCTTTCCATCTTCTTAGAGGAATTTAGGACTTTTTGTTAAAACACTATAAAGATGAATGAGTTTTAGAGGCAGGCTTTATATTGGTCATTCACAAATAAAATTAGATTTGAAATATTCAATTCATCAATGGTATAGAAGGATTAGATTTAGATTACAAGATTCAAAGAGGAGAGATCTATGCTATTAAATTAAGGATAGATTATTTCAAAAGGTGAAAATAAATAGAGCCTTTTGATGAAGTCAGACATAACCTTAGCCATCTAATTTCAAATGAAGATTGAGCTCTTTTTATGTATCAAATAGGAATAGTTCAATCAAAGAATGGATGTGAGAAATAATTCATTCTTTAGGTGCGAAATGCTAGATAGAAGTTAGTACCACATTTCTTAATAGAAAAAGAAATTTCAAAATATAACGCTTTCACACGTGTATAATGTTTGCCAAACTTTGGGTAGCTCTCCCTTTGTGCTATAAGGACTTCAATAACTAGTTCACTGTATGCTTATAGCATTGTTGGTCATATTTTAGATCTTAAGCTACCCTTTAAACATATTACTCCAACTGTGTATAAAACTGCACTTAGACCAAGATCAGTCATTGACATGACCTGCTTCCTTTATTTCATCTCTATGTCATGTTATTGACAAACAAAGCTATTTCGTACTAAACAAACCCATTAAAACAAAATGCAAAATTTTTAAGGTTTTTCTCATTAAACATAAGGGGGACCTAACAATTTTCCCTATTTGATGGTGATAAGATATTAATATTTTAAAAATATAATGAATAGAAGTATATATTTAGTAAAAAAATAAGAGATAATAAAAATAAAATTTATTTTCTCCTCCTCCTTTGTGATCCTTTTTACTACATACTCCCCTCACTTTGTCGTTATTTTATAAATTTTTGTCTAGAGCATGATCATTTCTCCCATTTAACACCATCAAATGGGAGGTTCAATTTGTATAATTTTTATTATACCACATACATGTTCTCTGAATATGTTGGCCACTAATTTCTTTAATGGTATATATTCTCACTCTGTTAATGTTATAATACACAATCTTTAACAAAGTGAAACCATACATTTTTTTATATTTCCTATAATTATGAAGTTGATTATATACTTTTAGCAATAAGGCTACTCTTATCTCCAATTGCTACTTCATTTTGATATAATTTATTCTTGAGTAGACATTTAATTTTAATAAATTGTTAGTCCCTAGACCTGAGACTTTATTCTTATCCTAAATTATTCTCCAATTTTTCTACCTTGCAATTCATTATATGAACTCACACCCTTAAGGGCTTCTTTAATAGATATTCTTTTTATGATAAATAAAAATGTACTATGATGAATTTCTCTTATAGAAACTTATGTGTATCATTTAATTGACTCTAATTAATTTTGATATTACCAAAATGAAGGTATTTGTTGAGTTATTTCTTCTCCATATTCTTTCTTGTCTAATTTTAGTTTATTTATTTTTTAACACTAGATTCGTTAATTGTATTTGTCATTGACCTATTAAATACAACCTGTATGTTTTTATCTATCTAATTCTTAATCAAATTAACAAAATTTTCAAATGTCTCCTTTCTATTAAAAAATTAACAAATTTAAATAATGAAAAATAATATACTCTTTCGATATATAGAGTCATTGTCATGTCATTTATAAGTAGATATTATAACTAACCTAGTTGTTTTTGTTTTTGTCTTTTCGTTGTAAACTCTTCCAAGAATTCCTAAGTAAAACAAACAAATTAATTTCATATTCTCCATTCAATTTAGTAATCATAAAAAGATGTTTTACAAAATTCATTACCAATAATTTTAAGTGTTTTATCTTTTTAATTATCTAATCAATTCAACATATCCTATGATGGCTATATTTTATACTATTATGTAATTTAAATCTAGTAAATTTAAGAAAAATAATGTAAATCACAAATTCAAATTTTCTCCATCTAAACTTAAGACTTTTATATTAAAAATAAATTATCTTTAAAACTCCACAAGTTGATAAGTAATACTTAGGTCTAAAGAAAGATTTAACTTGCATTCCATTTTAGCATGATTAGATATTTCTCAATTACATGTCTTTGGCTTGGGAGTACATACAATTAAATATCACTTATTTTTTTTTTATAAAACATCAACATAACTTAATCTTTTTCTCATAAACTATTCTCACTTAAATGTGTAATAAGACATTCTAATCCATTAGCTTTTAATTAATAAAACGTAATCACATAAGTCTCATTTTTTTCTTCTAACAAGTAATAACATTTTATCATCTTTTAAAATTTATCAAAATTGGGTGTTAAAACAAATGAAATGAAAATTATCACTTGATTAAAAAACAAGTTCTAAATGATTAATAATGATGGATACAAAATATAAGTCTAGAAAGTTTTGACATTTTAACCTAATCTGAAAATCTAAGAACCACAAACATTTTGCAAGTGAGTGACACAAACTCACAAAATAAAGCTTGTCTCCATAGGTGTTCTAATATGGAGACAAACTTACAAACAACCTAAGGTTAAAATTTAGAAATGCAAACCATCTTTCGTTCAATAGTGATAGGATGTGGATATTATGACTTTGTAAAGAAATTTCTAAAATTGGCTCTCATAGGAGTCCATTCATATCTATTACACCTAAATTTATGGATTTCTTAATTGGGCAATGAAATATAAGATGTCCAAATTTAGAAAAATAATTAAAAAAAATATTAGAGTTAAGCTAATAACTAGATACATGCAAAGGAGTACAAAATGTATTGAGCACTTGCATTATTTCTTGCCACGTGGTTTTATGATAAAGCACGTTTAAGAACATGTAAAGTATTTATCTGAACATTATTATTTGTCACATTATTAACAAAGCAATATATGAAGGTACCTAATGAATTATTACAACTAGATGAATAAGGAAATAAACTAGCATAATTTGACTTCATATCATGTATTTCTTTAAAATTACACAAACTTTTCTTTAAGTAAAGAATTTTCTTTTCCTAAATTATCGTTCTCTAATTTTCAAGAATCATTACATTAAATATATTTAGACAATTCAAATTCACATTCCTTATTTATTACTTTCAGATATGAAACATTCGAAATATAGGTCTAAATTTTATTAGTTATAGAAATATTTTCCTTTTTAAGCATCACATTGTTCATGCAATTAACTTGTTCTATATTAAGGTTTCCTACAAGGTTTCTTGAGGTCATCATACATGTTAACAAATGTTTTATGCTCAATAGCTAATTTACTAAACAAATTTTATATTTCAACCAAAGATTCAAAGCAAACTCATGGCTGAATTAAAAGTACAAGATGGAAGTTGACCTTCGTCTCTAAATTTAGTTTCTTCTTCCTCCTCTTCTTATTCTCATTATTCTTTTTATGTTTCATCTCTTTCTTCTCACCAATAATATTGTGAGATTCCTTCTCACCATAGACCCTATCTCATCCTTATGACATCTCAAAAGAAGTTGCACCATATACCCTTTCAGACAAATTTCTTGAGCTAATGAACAAAATAAATAATTCATTCCTTTAGCATTTAATTGAATCATTCTTGAATTCTTAGTTCCATCTTTAGTTAGTGCAATATAATGAATAACAAGATGTTACAAATAATTATTAATTTTTTGAAATTTTTTTTAAATATTTTACCAAATAAAAAACTTTTCACACTTAAATATTAAAGGATGACAAGATAAAAATCCTTCATGTGATGTTTAACAACTACAAACTATAGGTGAAGTCATCTTTAAACATGTAAATGAAACAATTATAATATGAAACTCATGCAGCTTAATCACAAAGTACATTACAATATTTTAATTAATATTAATGAAACTAAATAATAATAAATAATTACAATTAATAACATAGTTATTTTGAACAAAAACACACGACCACCCTAGTGATTTTATTGACTTTATATATGACACCAACTTTGATACCAATTGAAGTAAAATTAAGTGTTTGAATAGCATATGAAAGGGGTGAATTATGGGTTACAAAACCTTTTTACCAATTTTAGGATTGCATGCATTTTTTGAAAAAATTATAAAAATCATTTAATATTTTTAAAAACTTATGATTTAAAGATGTTTTAATTTAGAATTTTATTTTTAAGAAAAATCAAAAAAGTAAAACTTTGAGGTTGTTCAGTTCAATCTAGATCTTGTACCAACAACCAACAAAGATTGAGAAGAAACTACACTAGTAAAAGAGTTATAAGTTGAGGTTTTTTCTATTCACTTTCAATTTACTTGCTTTTATAGCTTCACTATAACCTAAACTTTTGTGAGATCAACCGCAACTAAATTTTTTATAAGATCAAACAAATCCACAGCTATCACAAAGGTTGGGCTCACAAACCAAAGTTAAAAGAAAACAATAACATGGTATAAATTTTTTTAATAAAAACATACAAATTTTCTTATTGTTTTTTATTAATATAAAAACAGAGTAAGAGTTCAAAAGTTTGCAAAGAATTAAAAAAATGAAAGCTTAGAAGAACTAAGCTTAGTTGGTGGAATTTTGAATTTCAAGTAAATGTAAGCATTAGGTGTTGTAAGGAGAAATTAAAAAAAATAGAAAGTGATGTAACCCATTTTTGGGATGTTAAAATATTTTTAATATTCATTTGTCATTTCATTCATAATGGTAAGGTAAATATAAGAACTTTTTGCTTATAGACTTTAGAAAATAATGAAAAGATATATTAAAACTTGCTTCCAAATAGCTTAAAAGGCTTTCCTAAACTTCATAGATAATTCCTCTAAAGCACTGCTTACATTGGAACATTTAATCACTAGTGAAATAGTCATTAAACAAGATCAAAAGGAGTTATTTAATCTTCACAAAGGAGTTTATGGTCAATCAATTAAACATAATAATGGTACATGAGTTCTAGACTATCCCATCAACTTGAATGAGATCTAGAATGTTTGAACTATCAATGCTAAAAAAGGATTTGGATTATAGAATTTAAATAAGAGTGATATGTGTCAATTGTTCAAGAGCAAAGTATTTCAAAAGATGGAAATAATCAGTGCCAACTAATGAGGTTAGACATGATCTAGGACATTTGAATATAATCCAAAATTAGGAACTTGTAGCAGATCAAATAAGTTATGCCAAATCAAAGCAAAGTAATATTACAAGTTCAAACTGATGTAAAGGTCATATAAGAAGATAGTTACAATTACATAGTAATATAACAAATTTGAAGCAAAGCTTTTGAAGAAATAAGATAAATTGAATGAGAAAGTTGTATCTTAAGATGCTATCGAGAGCAAATTTAACATCCTCAATCATCAAATCAAGTAAAAATAAAAATTTCCTATAGAGCAATTCAAAATCATAAACTAATCCATTAATTTTTGTTTTATCTTGATTAAAGCTAAAATGAGATTAATTAATGTAATATAGTATGACCAATTAAAACTAAATTATAAGTCACACAAGCATTAGCATTAAATAATAATGTAACCAAATCAAAGAAAAATATTTTATGAAATGAAAAAAGTTGAATAAAAAAGTAATACTCTAAGGTATTAAGGAAATCGAGCATGAAATTATAAATTGGTCAATCAGATATGAAGAAAAATAACTCCTAAATGTGAAAATATTTTAGAAAATAAAATCTTTTAAAATAATTTTGTGTTACTATGAATTACAAAATAAAAAAGCATAAATAAAAATAAGTTGTCAATTTAATATTAAGAATGTATTAATGTCAAGATGAGATAAATTCATGCAATGTAATATAAATAAATGAATATTATTTTTATTTTTCATGTTAGAAAGTAATTGTTAAATAATAAATAATCAAATCCATCTAAAACATTTAATGAAATATGATAAAATGAAAAAGAACAATGCATTCGAAGATGTTATAAAGATCAAGTGTAACATCCTTGATCACCAAATTAGTTATTAATTCAAATATATTGTGAAGCATGTCAAAGGCCTAAACAGTAAAACTTTTAAAAACATACAAAAAAATATGTTATTGGAAAAAGATCATTGAGACGAGGCTAATAACCTTTGTTTCATTGTTATTTGGCATTATATGGAGTTTTTATGAGTTACTATATTAAATATCCATAAATGATAATAAATTTTTTTTAATATTAGCAAAATATATATTGAAGCTACAATAAGACACATTAAAACAATGTTATATAACCAATTCAAAGAGATCTAAAGCCACATTATAAGAGATAATAGCTACGAAGAAATATAACCAAATCAAAGTGAAACATTTTAGGAAATATCATAAATTATATATGAAAAAATCATTGCATGATATTAATGAGATATAGAGGAAGATCCTTGATCATCAAATCAGATATAGATTAAAAAATGAAGAAATTGTGCATCCTTTTGATTTACTATGAATTATCAAAGCAAATAAGTGCAAATAATCAATAATTATTATTTTAATATTAAGTAAATATGTGATAATGTTAAAGGGAGATGTATTGATTGAATTTAATATACCCAAATCAAAGTGATGTAATTCTTGTATGAGTGGATAATAAGAGTTTTATAATATATATATAATTAAAAATGAAGAAATTAAAAAATTAGATAAATGACATAGGAAAGTTGCATTCCAAGATACTAAGGAGATTCGGAGTGACTTCTTCAATCATATCAAATTTGGTTTGAACTAAAATTACCCATAAGTTAAACCAATTCCATTGAGAATATAATTTTTAAAAAGTTAAAAATAAATATTTAATTTGATAAAGTTCATTTATATAAGTTCAATGGTATTTGCTTTTTCTTATTTTGACTTCATTAAGTAAACATTTAATAAGAATGAAATAAGTAAAATTGAAGTGATGTAATATAACTAAGTAAAAGTGACACGAAGGTCACAAGGGATGGGAATTAGAATTTTATAGAAACATAACTAAAGTAAACAAAAAACTTTGTAAAAATAAGGCAAATTAAATAACAAAGGTGCATTCCATGATACTAAAGAGAACAAGTGTGTCACCCATGATAATCAAACCTAGTATAAGTCAAAATGACATATAAACCATGCCAAATTAATATCAAATAAAATATTTAAAATTATAGAAATAAATATCTAATTTTAGAAAGCTCATTGACATGACTACAATGATGTTTACTTCATCTCGCTTAGACCTTGTTTAAAATCACCACATAGTACCATTGTAAATAAGCATAAAAAATAATAAGTTATTTTTTTAGTATTAAATAAATATAAGTTAATGTTGAAATTAGATAAGTTCAAGTAATGCAACTTATCCTAATAAAATTGATGTGAAGGTCACATGATTATGGATTTAGAGAAACATGTTAATATAACAAATGCAACAAAAAATTCTACAAAAATATAAGAAATTTTTGGGGAAAGTTATATTCCAATATATTCAAAAGATCAAGTGTAAAATCACTAATCTCTAAATCAAGTATGAGTTTAAATTTCTTGAAGTGCTTACAAACAAATAGAAATATATACATTTTTAAATATAGAAATTAATATTTAATTAAGAAAAATTTGACAAGATAAGTCCAAGGATGTTTATTTCATGTCAAATTTTTTGAATTACTATAAATTAGAAATAAAAAAATATAAATAATAATAAAATATTAATGTATTATAAGAAAAAAGTTTATTAAATAAGAAATGTGATAAATTTAAGTACTTTAATTTAATGTAGTTAAAGTGATACAAAGGTCCAATGATACAAGAACTATAATTTCATAGTAATATATTGAAGTTAAAGTGCAAAATATCAAGAAATGAGTTCAAATGTACAGGAAAACTATATTCTGAGATACAAAGGAAAATGTTTGTAAAATCCTTCATCATCAAGTTCATTATGAATCAAAAATATCTAATAAGGTTTGCAAAAACCATAGAAAAGAAAACACCTAAAAGCATATAAATAATTTTTTTGTATGGACCTCATCCAGATGAGTTCAAGAATATTTGTATCATCTTAATTGATTCTCATTTGTATTAAGTGAATTTAAAAACTTAAATAAGAATAAATAATAATAAATTATTATTTAATATTAAGTAAATATGTATTAAATCTAAAATATGATAACTTCAAGAAAAATGTGATATTACTAATGAAAGTAATTGAATGATCATGTGAGTTGAGACCTAGAGCTGCATAACAAAAGGTCAAAATTAAATAATTTTTTTAAACAAAAGAAGAGAAAAATCAAGAAAGTAATAGTTCAAGAAATTAAAATGATCTAGGGTAACATAATCATCAAATATGTTATAAATAAAAAGCTAGAAAAAAAACCAGTGAAACTAAAATTTTAAAAATAAAAAATATTTAATTCACAATAGGTTGTCATTCCGATTCCAATGATGCTTGTTTAGTCTCCATCACACAACATTTTAAATTACTTTGAATTACTGAAGTAAATAAGAATAAATAATAATTATTACTTTTATATCATGTGAATATTGAATAATTAATATTAAATAAATTGAAGCAATGCAATATAACTAAATGAAAGTTATGTAAAAGTTAAATAAAAAGAGAAATAGAGTTTCATATTTATTTAACCAATTCTTAATGAAAGAGTTAAAAAATGAGATATATTTCATAACAAATTTGCATTCAAAGAAACTAAAGAGTTTGAGTGTATCATACTTGTTTATATGTAACATACGAATCTAAATTTCTCATAACATATTAAAAACACTAGAGAATAAAATATTTTTTAATTACTACAAATAGTAGAATTATATAATGGTACATAATAATAAATTAATATTTTAAAATTAAGAAAATATATGTTAAAGTTTGAATAACATAAATTGAAACAATGTAACAAGCCCAAATCAAGCATTGTAAAGGCCATAAGGCATGAATATTTAGGTTACATAGCAATATAACAAAATTGAAAATAAAAAAATTTGAATACAGCACAAAGTGTTAATGAAAAATAGAAATCCAAGATACTATGAAGATAAATTGTGGCTACCTCTATTAATAAGTCATGTGTGAATTGAAATTTCTCATAATAGGTGCAAAAAACTACACAAATAAAGTATTGAAAAATATTTAAATGAATATTAAATTAAATATAGCTCATTGAAAGAAGTTAATTGAAGTTTACTTCATCTCTATCAGATAGCTTTTTTAATTACTATCAATTATTAGATTAAGAAAATATATAAATCATAATTTTAGGTTTAATGAAGTATATATTGAAATTGAAATAATATAAATTTAAAAAATGAGTTATAATCAAGTTGGATAAATGCAAAGGTAAAACAAGAGTTGAATTATAAGTTCATATTAATATAATCAAATAATGGCAAAGCATTTGAAAAAATAATAGAAATTATGAAGAAAAGTTGCATCCTAATATACTAAGGATATCATGCATAAAATTCTCAATAGACAAATCTGGCACATACCAAAATGTCTCATAAAATAAGACAAAACTCAAAATAGTAAAATATTTAGAAATATAGAAATAAATGTTTCCTTGGACCTCTCTGTGACACATCACAAAATGTTTAATTCATCTTGATTGCTCCAATTCTGAAATAAAATGAATTACAAAGGTAAATAAAAATAAATAATAATAAATTCTTATTTCAATACAATGTAAATATAAACTAAAACTGATTGAGATAAATAGAGAAAATAAAGTTAAGTAAGTTGAAGTAATGCAAATGTCACATGAAAAGAGAGGTAATGTTTCTCAAAACTTTTACCAAATTATAATGAAAGATTTTAAGAAATTAGATAAACTAGTTAGAAAAATTCATTGAAGAGTATTGAGATAATCATGTGTAATGACATTTATGATCATGCTAACTTTTAATCGAGATAACTTCTAAAATTTACCAAAATGGAATAAAAATTATTTAAAAATCCAAATATAATTATTCACTTAAAAGAGCTCACCGAGACGAGATGATTGGTTTTATTTCACTTTGATTGAACCTCATTTAGAGTTACTATGAACTACAATATTAGGTAAGCATGAAGAATAATACATTATTATTTAATATCAAATAAATTTGTATATTAAAACATACAAGAGTTAAATTAAAGAATTGTATTCTAACTAAATCATAGTGATGTAAAATTCACCTAAAACAAGATTTGGAATTACATAATAATAAATCAAAATAAAAGTAAAAAACTTGGAATAAATTAGCTAAATTTATGTAAAATATTCATTCAAAGATAATTAGGAGATGTAGATAACATTCTCAAGTGAAAAATTAGGAACAAATCAAATTACCTTGTAAATAATGCCAAAAATTATACAAAATAAGACATTTAAAAATATTGATTTGAAGTTTTAATAGGATTAAGCTCGTCGAGGCTAGTGGAAAGATGCATGCATTTTCTCAGTTAGGCATCATTTAGAATTATGACAAATTATTGAAGAAAATAAGCATAAATAAAAATAAATTATTATCTTAATTATATATAAATATAAATAAAAAAAGTTGAGATGATATAATTTAAAATAATATAATATAACAAAATCAAAGTTATTTAAAGGTCATAAGAGTGGAATATTAAAGTTTCTTAGTACTATAACAAATTCAAAGTAAAAGATTCCAAAAAAAGATATAAATTAATGAGAGAGTTGTAACCAAAGATACTATGGTGATCATTATATCATTCTCAATCATCAAATAAGGAACAAATCAAAATGTCTCTAAAAAAGATGCTAATACCTTAGAAAATAAAACACTTAAAGTATGAAAATTTATGTTTAATTGGCTAGTGATCATCCAATGATTCGAATAATGTATATTTCGTCTTAATTTGACATTTTTTGGAGTTACAACAAAATGCCAAAGTAAATAAAGAAAACTAATTATAAATTATTATTTCAATGTTAAGTAAACATGTGTTAAATTTGAAACAAGATTATTTTAAATAAAATAACATGACTAAATCTACACCTTATAAAGGTTGCAAGGGAGAAGAATTAGAGTTTCTTAGTAATATTATCAAATTAAAGTGAAAATTGTGAACAAATTAGTTATATTTTTTTAAAAAGTTTCAACCCAAGATATTATAAGGATTGAGTGTAACATCCTTAATCAATAAATATGAAAAAACAAATGTTTTTTTATAAATAATGCCAAAATATTTAGAAATAAAATATTTAAAAGGTATGAAAAGGAATATTTAACCAAAAATAAAACTTCAAGATAAGTCCAATGACATGTGTTGCAACTTGATCCAAACTTGTTTATAATTAATTTTAATTTACAAAATTAAGAAAGCTTAAAAGATAATAAAAACTTTACCTTAATATTAAGGAGAAATATATTAATATTGAAACGACCTAAATTAAAGTTAATATAATATAACTAGATAAAAGTGACATAAATGAGTCTCTTAAAGATAGAAAACAAAGTAATGGTGAAAAATGTGTTGAAATGAGATAAATTATACATGAAATTTTCATTATAAGATACTAATGTGATCAAGGATAAAATTCTCAATTACCCAATTACGTAAAAATATATTGTCTCATTAATTTTGTCAAAAAGGTTATAAATAATAAAAATTGAAAAATATTAAAACAAAAATTTAATATTATAGTGGTCATTTAGTGGATTCAAATGATATTTGTTTTGTCTCAATCAAATCTCATTTAGAATTACTATAAATTTCCAAAGAAAGTAAGAACAAAGCATGAGAATTTATTATTAAAATATTAAGCAAATATAAACAATAAAGTTGAATTTTATTAAATTGAAATAAAGAAATACAACTAAATAAAAGCAATGTAATTGTCAAAAAAGAGGAGACCAATATTTTAATTGTAATATAATCAAATCAATGTGAAAGTTCTTAAGAAATGAGATAAATTTTTTGAGATGTTACATCCAAGATATGAAGAAGACTAAATGTGAAATCCACGATCAATAAATCGTCTAGAAATTGAATACCTAAGAAAGCATGCCTAAATCATAATAAAAAATATTTGAAAATATAAAAATAAATATTTAATTTGATAGAGTTGGTTGAGAGGAGTCCAACAGCATGTTTTTCTTCTCAGTTAAATATTAACTTGAAATAATTTAAATTTCCAAGTAAATAATCATAAAGAATAAAAATATATTATAATTCTAATATTGAGTAAATATTTCATAATGATAAACTAAGACTAATTTTAGCAATATAGTATAATAAAATCAAAGTGATTTAAAGGTAATACGAGTGGAAATTTAAGGTACATAGGAATATAACAAAATCAATACAAACAATTGAAGAAATGAGATAAGTTTAACATGGAAGTTACATTCTATTATACTAAGAAGATCGAGTATAAAATCCTTGACAATTAAATTAGTTACGAACTAAATGTCTCACAAAGTGTGTCAAAACTCTAGAAAATAAATTATTAAAAATATATAATTTAATATTCAATTATAGTGAGCACATCAAGATGAGTCCAACTATGTTAAGTTTAACTAGTCAGACATTGTTTGGAATTACTATAAGTTAACAAAGTGAATAAACATAAAAAAAAAATTAATCTTATAATAATAGGTAAATATATTTTAAAGCTAAAATTAGATAACTTGAAGACGTATAATATCACTAAATGAAATTTATGTAATAGTGATAGTATAAGAAATTTATAATTAAATACTAATATAACTAAATAAAAGCAAAACAATTAAAGGAATAATAAATATCATATCAAAAATAAGTAATCCAAGATATTGAAATAGATTATAATATCCAGATAATCAAATTAGGTATAATGGAAAATGACCCAAAAAGTATTTAAATTAAAGAAAAATTAAAAATACTTAAAAAATAAAATACATAAAAAATAAATATGATTATTTAATTAGATAGATCTGATTGATGTGATCCTAATTACATTTGTCTTCTATTGATTGGACCTCGTTTGTAGTTATTGTGAATTTAAAAAATTTGTAAGCACAAAAAATAATAAATTATTTACATGTTAAGTAAATATATAATAAAAATTAAAATGACACAAACAAAAGAAACAAAATATAGACTGATCATAATGCTTTAATGGTCGCACTAGTGAAGATTTAGAGTTATGTGATAATTTATCCAAATTAATGTGAAAACATTCAAGTAATGAGATAAATTGTTTGAGAAATTTTTAAGTTCAAGTTGCTAAAGAGTTTAAGGCTACCATACAAGATCATCAAATGTGGTCTGAATCAAAATCGATGCATGAAGTTGCCCAAAATATAGAATAAAAAATACATAAAAATTATAATAATGAAAATTAAATTTATAAGACTCATCAAGAATTGACCAAGGAACTAGTTTCATTTTTGGTATGCCTCTTTTGCAATTGCAAAACATTACCATATTAAGTAAGCATGATTTAATTAAATTATGATTTTAATTTTAGGAAAGTATATATCAAGGTGGAATTAAGATAAATTGAAGTAATTTAATGTTAACAAAAGAAAGAGACTTAAATGACATATGGGAGAAGATTAAGATTTAGTTACTAATATATCAAATTCAAAATTAAACATTTAAAGGAATTTGATAAATTACATGGAAAACTTGCTTTTAATGATACAAAGGAGAGCATGTTTAAATCTTATATTATCAAATTAAATCTTATATAATCAAATTATATATGATAGTGATTTAATAGAGCTTATTGAGATGAGTCTAATGACATGTTTCATCTTAATCAGATCTCATTTAGAGTTATTATATTTCAAAATTTAAATAAGCATAAATAATAAAAAGATTATTATTTTTTAAACATGTGAACATATATTAAAGAAAAAAATGAAATAAATTAAAGAAATACACACAATCAAGTCAAAGTGCCTAAAAGACACATAAGAGAAGATTTAGAGTTACATAGCAATAACTTACCTACACATTTATCTCATTTCTTTAAAATTATCACTTTTATTTGATTATATTACTGTGAAATAAAAAAAATCTCCTCTCGTGTGACAATTACATCATGTTGATTTTTTATATTATATTACTTAACTTTATGTCTTTTTATCTTTAATTTTTATTAACTTCATATATAAATAATAATTCATTATAATTGTTTTTTTTCCTTTGGTCATCTGTAGGAATTTTAGATGAGTTCCAATGGGGTAAAGATGTTGTTAAACTTTGCCTAACGAGATATGTTGAGTTCAATATTCATTTTCATATTTTTTAAATATTTTTTTTGTTTTAATTTTATATTTTGTTGAGCTTAACATTTTTAATGCAACTATCTCGTATAAGTTTTCTAAGTTTTTTAAACTTTTGGCCATATACATGTACATGCACATATACACACACATAGATGCACCTAGACACACATGTGCCTCTATTCACACACACATGCTCAAGCATGCACACATGCACAAGCATGCAGACACATGCCCACACACGTGCACAAATAACTTGCACAATGCATATGCACATGCACATACATAAACCCCTACAAATGCACACACACACACACATACATATGCAATTAGACATCAACAAGCACATAGTCACACACCCACACACATGTACATACATGCATGCACATAATCACAAAAACACATACACAAACTTACACACAAACTGACACATTAATTCATGCACAAGTATACACACAATCACACACATGCATGCATATGCCTATGCATGCACATGCACACACAAACACAATCATATACACACACTCATGCACATAACACACACAAATATGCACACAAATATGCATACAAATAGGAACAAGCACACACATGGACACACATGCACATGCACATTCACACACACACATTCACATTCATGCATAGATGCAGTCTCATGCACACACTCTTGCTTACATAGCACAAAAAACATGCACGCACATGTGCATCCACACTGAGACATGCATAGACACTGATGCACACATGCACACACACACACACAAATGCCTGCACACCCAAAAACAAACACATATACACACATAAACATATACTCATATGCAAACACACTTGCACACATGCACATACATAAATACACAAGCACACAAACACCCACACAGACACACACGCATGCATGCACAATTACACATGATTGTACACACACAAACACACATGCATGAACCCTTGCACACAAACAAGCATGCACACACATACACACAAATACACTCAAACAACACTAACACATTAACACAACACCAATGCACACACACAATCAAAACATGCAAGCATACATAAATAGATGTGCACACATATATATATATATATATATGCATACTCACACACATGCTTACACACATACACACACCAAAAGACATAGACAAACATGCACTCATCCACACATGCTCATGGACATGCACACATACTCTTATGTAGGCACAAATACACACACCAATACAAGCCCACACTCACACACATGCACACACATACACACAAACACACATACACAAGCATATTCACATGAACGCACACATACATATGTGCACAAGCACATGCACATGAACACATGTGCTCACGCAAACACACACAAGCATGCACATACACATGCACACATATGTACACATGTGCACACACACACGTGCATATGTGCATGCACATGCAAACACACATATGCACAAACATACACACACACACATACAGAGGCATGCAGGCATATGCAAATGAACACACACAAAAATACAAGCACACACACACCCACATAAACACGTGTGGTGTACACAAAGATGTACATGCACACAAAAATATTCATACACATACACGCAAGATAGTTGCACTCACACACACCCACAACCATGCACTCATTCAGACACAGGTGTACACACGTACACATAAATGCACACACATATGCATGCACACACACACAAATATATACAAAGATACATGCACACACACATGCATACTTGAAAAAACATACACATATGCATATGCATGACAGTCATGTAGACACACCTGCACACGTGCGTGAACGCAGCTACACATACCCACATGCTCACACATGCACCTGCACATGCCAGCATGGAACTTGCATACATAATCACACAAGAACATGAATGCATATGTTCCCTCTCATAAGCACACAAGCACATCTGTGCACATACAAACACACAAAAACATACACAAACTTCTAGGTGCACACAAACATGGGCACATGAACTCACACACACACACCCACATCTATGCACATGCATACCTACAAGTATAACACATAAATAGACACACAAAAAAACTCACTTGTGTACACATAAACACACACACACACACGTATACCTGCACACACATAAGCACACATATGTGAATGCTCACACACAAGCACACTTGTATGCATCCACACACATAAGCACACACACATGCACAAACATAGGCACATGCATATAAACCAACACACACAGAACCACACACTCTATGTATATGCACACACACACACACAAAAATTAGCACACACAAAAGAACAAAAGCATGCACATGAACACAAAAGTATATGCATGCACAAACACACACACACACACAAACATATGCACACAAACATATACTGTTACACCCCATTTTTCCTAGGCTGATTTTTGGCATACATTTTTTTTTTTTTTTTTTTTTTTTTTTTTTTTTTTTTTTTTTTTTTTTTTATATAGACAGCTCAGATCGTCCCATACCAACCTGAGTAGCCTACGAAAACATAGGATATAACACATCATTACACACCTACTTCCCTTAACAATGTGGATCCCATCTCCCGGGTACACCGTCAAATCAGGTTCATGACTCCTGAATTAACAGATGGACTCGCGCAATGTTACTCCTACTAGACCCAATACTCCTAACCCCTACGGGTAGGAGAACCGGTCTATTAGAAGTCTGAACCCCCATGGTTAAGTTCCATAGTCATGTAATGACCTCACCATCAAACAAAAAGATATATAACATCCTCAGATAAAATATGGCACTCCACACACCATACTCCAAGACAATAAAATAAAACAGTGAATGAAACTACATTACAAGAATAAGATCCAAGTCCAACAAGTGCAATGTTATCCAACCAGAAACATAAGTCAGAATTTCCCTCACATATTACATGACATATGAGAATAACAATCTCATTAAATACATCCAACAGCAACAATCAACTAACCAGAATATCTCAGACAATCACAAGTCAGATATCCTCCACAATCCTGCTGACCACGATCCTACCTAATCTGGTAGTGTCAAGTCTGTCGAGCCACTGAAAATATATAATACAGGAATGAGCTACGCCCAGTAGGAAAGACAGCTAGTAAAACTCACATGCAAGAGAAGGATAATAGCAAAAATATAGGAATACAGCATAACAATGTATGGTGGATAGGCACTCTCAGTCCCAGACTCCGACCAACCACAGTCACCCCTAGTCACACCAGAGTAGCTCTCCTCTGGGCTTCCAGGTAGCATGCCAGTGGGAACGCCCATCTCGAAACACGCATGGCGCCTAAGCACCCGACACCGCAGCGTCTCTCGTCAATCAATCTCCTGGAGACTATAGACAAATCCAGTCACAAAATCTCTAGCCAACGTGAGACACCCCTGCCACCCTAAGGCGCGCAGGCCTACACACTTGGCTAGCCACTGCGAGACACCCCTGCCACCCTCAGGCGCGCAGGCCTACACACATGGACCAGGAGAGATCGACTCAGCCACCGTCCCAAGGAGTCCTCTACCAACAACTTCCATAGAAGCTCACGCCCCTACAGTCATTGCCAATCTCTAACTCCAAGATCCGGCAACATGTGTCCAGGTACAACAAGGCGCATACCAGTCACATGTATACTGTGGAAGCTAAGTCTGAACCGCATAGTTACCTACCACAACTACCCTAAAACATCATATAGGGTCTATAGTAGTCCGGTCCAGTATGCCAATCCGTAAAATATGCCAACACTGAATAAACTGACTCAATCCATGCCGTTGCCATCAAGGCAACACAACTGTCAATTACTGACTGTTCTGGTAGCATCCATGTACCATACTTCTGTCTGACTGTTTCCAGCTGTACTGTCATCACTGATAACATTTTTCCCCACTTCAGGAAATTTTTAAATTTCGTCATCAATTTCCGTCTTTATCCATTTTTTCGAAATTCGGAATAGTTTCCGAGTTTAATTCCTCATATATCTTATTTCCAAAATTCGAATTAATTTCCGAATTAAATATTCTGCATTTTCTTTTTCCCAAAAATTAGGGATAAATTTCCGAATTTAATTCCTCCCGTCTTTCCTCTTCCGCGCCGCATTAAAATTAAATAAATCATTTCCGAAAATTCGGAATTAATTTCCGAATTATAAATCCTTCCGCTTCTCTCTCATCCGCACCAATTTAAGTTAATAATTGTTAATTAATTAATTTACGATTAATTATTAACTAATTAACTAAATCCTAATCCATCTCCTTCCTCCGCCCGGCGCCCGCGAAACCCTAGCCGCCGCCATCGCCGACATCGCCGACCAATACGATCCTTCCGTCGATTTCCGGCGACTGCGAACAAGGAGAACAATTTCCTAACATGCTCCTAAGCATTAATAAATTTTTTTCGGCGAAATGGGAATTTTTCCAGGAATTCCGAAATTTGCAAAAGACACAAATTAGCATTCAATTAAATCCGAGTTTCATCCACATGCTTGTTTTCATTAAGCAAAGTATTTCATGCTTTTAATTTTCTACTAAATCACTAATTTAAACTGAATTTCCTACCTCAACGACGCCGGCGACGGTGAACTTCGTCCGCAGCTCGCCGCAGCTCCTCGCCGAACGAATCCGGTATGAATTGACTCTCCCCGTTCCCGTGGATCTCCAGGCACAAAAAGCCCCTTGCCAGGCCGCCGGAATCACGCGCCGTACGCCGGAAAAACTCTCTCTATCGGTCGGACCGAACGAACCCTAATCGTTTCGCGAGGGTTTTTATATTTCTGGCCGACACGGTGAAACCCATTACGCGCCGTTGACACGCTTTCGACACGGTAAGCACCCGATCAGCCGGTTCAATCCCAACCGTCGATCACGACCGTCCGATCCGCTTATCAGAACGCACGCGCAAACTCACTCGGCAAACCGTCTCCGCCTCCGCTGAACCGTTCCGGTCCGGTTCACGCGCGGTAAAAACCAATTTCCGGTTTAATTTAAATGGATTTTCGAATTTCTAAAAATCCAATAAATCTAATTAAACAGGGAAAATTTCTTAAAATTCACCTCGGTGCTCCGAAAAATCCCTAGAAATTTCAGAAATTCCAATAGCCTCTGATTGAGCTCCTGGCTCATCCTACTGTCGATCTGAAATCATCCAAGCCAAAAATTAATTCATTAAAGATTAACATAAAACTTTTTACTGGGTATAACAATCTCCCCACCTTATCAGGAATTTCGCCCTCGAAATTCAGCAAGAAGTTCCGGCCACTTCTCCGCAACATCCTGCTCTAGCTCACAGGTTGCCTCCCTTTCGTCATGTCTATTCCACAGAACCTTGACCATAGGAAACGACCTGTTCCTCAGCTGTCTGCTGCTCTCCTAGAGGATGCGAACTGGTAGTTCCACATAAGAGGAATCTGGTGTCACTTGCAAACCAGGAAGATCATCACTGATACAATGAGAAGGATCTGGCACATATCTCTTGAGATTCGAAACATGAAACACATTGTGAATCCCAATCAGATGTTCAGGAAGTGCCAACCTGTAAGCCACTTCACCAACCCTCTCTAGAATAGGATAGGGTCCAATGTAACGAGGTCGAAGCTTAGAAGGCTTCCCGAACCGGAATAGACCTCGCATAGGATTGATCTTCAGGAATACCCTATCTCCCACAGAAAACTCAACAGCTCTGTGCTTAGGATCATAATATTTCGTCTGGCGATCTTGCACAATACGTAATCTGTCTTGCAATAACTTGACTTCAGCTGTGGTCTCCTGCACAATCTGAGGTCCCCACACCCTCCTGGAATCACCCTCCTCCCAACAAAGAGGGGATCTGCACCTACGCCCATACAATGCCTCGTAAGGTGCCATACCAATCGACGCCTGGAAGCTGTTATTGTACACAAACTCTACCAAGGGTAACCGTCTGGCCCAATCTGTTGAGTAAGTTTGTACGCTCAAGCGTAGCAAATCCTCCAAGGTCCGAATAGTCCGCTCAGACTGTCCATCTGTCTGAGGATGATAAGCAGTACTGAACTTCAACTGTATACCCATGGCAGAGTGTAAGCTCCTCCAAAACTGTGATGTGAACTTGGCGTCTCTGTCAGAAATAATAGATCGGGGAATTCCATGCAATCTGACAATCTGCTGAATATATACCTCTGCCAATTGTGCCGCTGAATCCGTCTTCTTAATTGATAAGAAATGGGCTGACTTGGTCAATCGATCCACGATGACCCAAATGGCGTCAAAACCTTGTCTGGTACGAGGAAGACCAGTTACAAAATCCATAGTGATGTCATCCCATTTCCACTCTGGAATCGGCAATCTCTGCAACAATCCTCCAGGTCTCTGGTGCTCGGCCTTAACTTGCTGACATGTAAGGCACTTCTTAACAAAAGCAGCAACATCTGCCTTCAAACCTCTCCACCAGAAAACACTCCTCAAATTCCTGTACATCTTGACTTCTCCAGGGTGCATAGCCAAAGTTCCATAATGAGCCTCTCGAAGGATCCTCTCCCTGAACTCCTGATGTGATGGCACACACCAGCGACCCCTGAAAGTCAAAATGTCGTCTCTGAGAGCAAAGTCTCCTCCCAATCCCTGCGATGCCAACTCTAACTTCTCCTTCAGCTCTTCATCACAAAGCTGAAGATCACGCATCTCAGATAACCAGTCAGCCCGAATAGTCAACGAACTGAGTCTGTGAGCCAGTCTCTGAACAGACAACTGTTCCTGACATCTCTCAACATCCCAATCCAAGTCTGCTATAGAGTCGCAAGCTATCACAGTATGCACAACTGCGTGTCTCCTCAAGGCATCAGCCACTGGATTAGCCTTTCCCTCGCAGTAGTTTATTGTCAGTTCGTAATCTTTTATCAGTTCCAACCACCTCCTCTGCCTCAAGTTCAGTTCCTTCTGAGTGAACAGATACTTAAGACTCTTGTGGTCGGAGAAACAATCTACAGGAACTCCGTACAAATAATGTCTCCATATCTTCAAGGCAAAAATGACAGCAACTAACTCCAAATCATGAGTGGGATAATTCTTCTCATGATCCTTCAGTTGCCTCGAAGCATATGCTATAACTCTACTATCCTGCATCAGTACGGCTCCCAAGCCTATATGTGAAGCATCAGTATACATCTGATACGGCTTCTCCTGTGTAGGTAACATCAATACTGGAGCAGTGCTAAGCTTCTGCTTCAGCTCTAGGAAACTGTTCTCACAACTCTCTGACCACTCAAAAGATTTTCCCTTTCGGGTCAACTGTGTTAGTGGAGCGGCCAGTCTAGAAAAGTGAGGAACAAATTTCCTATAGTATCCAGCCAAACCAAGGAAACTCCGGATCTCAGTGACAGAAGATGGCCGTTTCTAATCAATAATAGCTCGTATCTTGCTAGGATCAACAGCCACGCCCTCTGCACTGACAATGTGTCCCAAGAATGCTACTGAGTCCAGCCAAAAGGAACACTTGGAGAATTTTGCATACAGCTCATTCTCCCGCAACACTGTAAGCACAGTCCTCAACTGATCTGCATGAGTTTCCCTATCTCTGGAATAAATCAATATATCATCTATAAAGATGATCACAAACCGGTCCAGAAAGACATGAAACACTCGATGCATCAGGTTCATAAATACTGCTGGTGCATTAGTCAATCCAAAAGGTAACACTGTGAACTCGTAATGCCCATATCTAGTACGGAATGCTGTTTTGGGTACATCAGAATCTCTAATCCGGATCTGGTGATAACCCGAGCGTAAATCAATCTTGGAGAACACAGTTGCTCCCTGAAGCTGATCCAACAAATCATCGATGCGTGGTAACGGGTATCGGTTACGAATAGTAACCTTATTCAATTCCCTATAATCCACACACAGCCTCATACTACCATCTTTCTTCTTGACGAATAAGACAGGGGCACCCCAAGGTGAACAACTGGGGCGTATGAGTCCCTTGTCTAATAAGTCATGTAATTGAGTCTTCAACTCTGCTAGCTCGGTTGGAGCCATCTTGTAAGGAGCTCTAGCAATAGGAGCTACTCCTGCCTCCAAATCAATCGAAACTCCACTTCCCTAGCTGGTGGAAGTCCAGGCAACTCCTCTGGAAAACCATAGGAAAGTCTCTCACCACTGGAATATCTGACATAGGGGTAGTGGTGGCTTGGCTATCGGTCACATAGGCCAACCAACCAGTACAACCCTTACTTACTAACCTCTCCGCCTGAAGAACTGAGATCAGGGGAATCTGCCTGTTCAGACCAAAGTATATCACATCCCCCGAACCAAGCACTCTGATCCTGACCTTCTTCTCCCAACAATCCAGCACCACTGCATGGTAGCACAACCAATCCATTCCCAAAATGATGTCGAACTCTGCTAGTGGCACACATATCAACTCTGTCACGAACTCGTGTCCACTAATCAGAATAGATCCGTCAATCTTCTGAACAGTGGGAATCTCTTTCCCATCAGGAAGCCTAACCAATAAGGGTTCCTTCAAGTAACCCTTGGATCCTGATGTCCGATTCCAGATCCTCTCAGCAACAAAAGAATGAGATGCACCAGTATCAAACAAAGTCATGCACTGCACGTTGCCAAAATAAAGCATACCTGTGATCACCTCTGGTGACTCTGAAGCCTGCTGCCGAGTCAGTGCAAACACTCTGGGCTGTCCCCCAGATGAACCAACCGGTCCTGTGATCCTCTGTTTCTTCAACTCTGGGCAGTCGCACTTCTTGTGTCCGGGCTGTCGACAATGGTAGCAGATAATCCCCCCAGTCCGGGTACCTGTCTGCTGCCCTGGTCTCTCAGAGATAGGTCGTGGCTGGACCACGCCCTCCTGAGTACCACGGTGATCTCTGTGTCTCTTGTCCTTTTTGTTTTGTTGGACATTTCTGAATTCCTTCCTCTTGCTGTGAGTCTCTCTCTGGGCCTCCATCCGGGTGTCAATAAGCTCAACTGATCTCGCAGCCTCCACCAAGTCACGAAACCTGGCAAACCGACTCACAACTAGCTGGCGCTGCAGCATAGGATGAAGTCCCTCCAGGAACATCTCACATCTGCGCTCCTTAGAAGGCACCAGCTCTGCGGCGTACCTCGCTAGATAAGTGAACCTCGATAAGTAATCGTTCACTGACATCTGGCCCTGCCTGAGGTGTATAAGTTCCCTCCTGAACTGAGACATAGCAGAAGTCAGAATGTAGCACTCCCTGAATGCCTCAACAAAGTCTTCCCATGCTATCTCACTGTTCTGGGCCTCCCCATACATGGCGCGCCGCTGGCCTCTCCACCAGATAGCAGCCTCTCCCTCCAATACTAGAGCAGCAAGTACTACCCTCCTGCCAAGTGGACATCCCAAGGCATCAAACAGCTCAAGCATATGAGCCATCCAGTCATCAGCCACCGCTGGGTCAGCCGACCCACTGAAGCTCCGCGGACGCAACCGCATGAAGGCATCGATCCAACGATCCACGGCTGGCTCAACTGGCAATGCTGGGCTCGTCACTGGGGTAGGAGTAGTAGATACAGGTCTGCCTCTAGCTGCTCCACGAGCGGAAAGTCTCCTGGTACCAGCCATACTGTCAAAGCAACTAATCTGGCATTAGAGTCGTCATTTGGCAATTGGCATATGGACTACTATAGTAAACAAAAGAATCAACAGTTCTCCCCACCTTGGGTTGAACTCCTATACATGTCTAGCCCCGCTATCCTCACCTAGGGCTCTGATATGTCTAGCCCCACTATCTTAACCTAGGGCTCTGATACCACTACTGTTACACCCCATTTTTCCTAGGCTGATTTTTGGCATACAATTTTTTTTTTTTTTTTTTTTTTTTTTTTTTTTTTTTTTTTTTTTTTTTTTTTATATAGACAGCTCATATCGTCCCATACCAACCTGAGTAGCCTACGAAAACATAGGATATAACACATCATTACACACCTACTTCCCTTAACAATGTGGATCCCATCTCCCGGGTACACCGTCAAATCAGGTTCATGCATCCTGAATTAACAGATGGACTCGCGCAATGTTACTCCTACTAGACCCAATACTCCTAACCCCTACGGGTAGGAGAACCGGTCTATTAGAAGTCTGAACCCCCATGGTTAAGTTCCATAGTCATGTAATGACCTCACCATCAAACAAAAAGATATATAACATCCTCAGATAAAATATGGCACTCCACACACCATACTCCAAGACAATAAAATAAAACAGTGAATGAAACTACATTACAAGAATAAGATCCAAGTCCAACAAGTGCAATGTTATCCAACCAGAAACATAAGTCAGAATTTCCCTCACATATTACATGACATATGAGAATAACAATCTCATTAAATACATCCAACAGCAACAATCAACTAACCAGAATATCTCAGACAATCACAAGTCAGATATCCTCCACAATCCTGCTGACCACGATCCTACCTAATCTGGTAGTGTCAAGTCTGTCGAGCCACTGAAAATATATAATACAGGAATGAGCTACGCCCAGTAGGAAAGACAGCTAGTAAAACTCACATGCAAGAGAAGGATAATAGCAAAAATATAGGAATACAGCATAACAATGTATGGTGGATAGGCACTCTCAGTCCCAGACTCCGACCAACCACAGTCACCCCTAGTCACACCAGAGTAGCTCTCCTCTGGGCTTCCAGGTAGCATGCCAGTGGGAACGCCCATCTCGAAACACGCATGGCGCCTAAGCACCCGACACCGCAGCGTCTCTCGTCAATCAATCTCCTGGAGACTATAGACAAATCCAGTCACAAAATCTCTAGCCAACGTGAGACACCCCTGCCACCCTAAGGCGCGCAGGCCTACACACTTGGCTAGCCACTGCGAGACACCCCTGCCACCCTCAGGCGCGCAGGCCTACACACATGGACCAGGAGAGATCGACTCAGCCACCGTCCCAAGGAGTCCTCTACCAACAACTTCCATAGAAGCTCACGCCCCTACAGTCATTGCCAATCTCTAACTCCAAGATCCGGCAACATGTGTCCAGGTACAACAAGGCGCATACCAGTCACATGTATACTGTGGAAGCTAAGTCTGAACCGCATAGTTACCTACCACAACTACCCTAAAACATCATATAGGGTCTATAGTAGTCCGGTCCAGTATGCCAATCCGTAAAATATGCCAACACTGAATAAACTGACTCAATCCATGCCGTTGCCATCAAGGCAACACAACTGTCAATTACTGACTGTTCTGGTAGCATCCATGTACCATACTTCTGTCTGACTGTTTCCAGCTGTACTGTCATCACTGATAACATTTTTCCCCACTTCAGGAAATTTTTAAATTTCGTCATCAATTTCCGTCTTTATCCATTTTTTCGAAATTCGGAATAGTTTCCGAGTTTAATTCCTCATATATCTTATTTCCAAAATTCGAATTAATTTCCGAATTAAATATTCTGCATTTTCTTTTTCCCAAAAATTCGGGATAAATTTCCGAATTTAATTCCTCCCGTCTTTCCTCTTCCGCACCGCATTAAAATTAAATAAATCATTTCCGAAAATTCGGAATTAATTTCCGAATTATAAATCCTTCCGCTTCTCTCTCATCCGCACCAATTTAAGTTAATAATTGTTAATTAATTAATTTACGATTAATTATTAACTAATTAACTAAATCCTAATCCATCTCCTTCCTCCGCCCGGTGCCCGCGAAACCCTAGCCGCCACCATCGCCGACATCGCCGACCAATACGATCCTTCCGTCGATTTCCGGCGACTGCGAACAAGGAGAACAATTTCCTAACATGCTCCTAAGCATTAATAAATTTTTTTCGGCGAAATGGGAATTTTTCCAGGAATTCCGAAATTTGCAAAAGACACAAATTAGCATTCAATTAAATCCGATTTTCATCCACATGCTTGTTTTCATTAAGCAAAGTATTTCATGCTTTTAATTTTCTACTAAATCACTAATTTAAACTGAATTTCCTACCTCAACGACGCCGGCGACGGTGAACTTCGTCCGCAGCTCGCCGCAGCTCCTCGCCGAACGAATCCGGTATGAATTGACACTCCTCGTTCCCGTGGATCTCCAGGCACAAAAAGCCCCTTGCCAGGCCGCCGGAATCACGCGCCGTACGCCGGAAAAACTCTCTCTATCGGTCGGCCGAACGAACCCTAATCGTTTCGCGAGGGTTTTTATATTTCTGGCCGACACGGTGAAACCCATTACGCGCCGTTGACACGCTTTCGACACGGTAAGCACCCGATCAGCCGGTTCAATCCCAACCGTCGATCACGACCGTCCGATCCGCTTATCAGAACGCACGCGCAAACTCACTCGGCGAACCGTCTCCGCCTCCGCTGAACCGTTCCGGTCCGGTTCACGCGCGGTAAAAACCAATTTCCGGTTTAATTTAAATGGATTTTCGAATTTCTAAAAATCCAATAAATCTAATTAAACAGGGAAAATTTCTTAAAATTCACCTCGGTGCTCCGAAAAATCCCTAGAAATTTCAGAAATTCCAATAGCCTCTGATTGAGCTCCTGGCTCATCCTACTGTCGATCTGAAATCATCCAAGCCAAAAATTAATTCATTAAAGATTAACATAAAACTTTTTACTGGGTATAACATATACTCACATGCTTGCTCATACACAAAAACACATGGGGACACAACTGACACAGACATGAATAAACACATACATGATGACACACAAATACACACAAACCAAAATTGATGCACAAACACATGCACACACACACCAAGACATACATGTTTGAACATATGCATACACCCACACACATTAATGCCCAAACATGCATATAGACACACATGCATACACATGCTCTCACACATCAAAAAACATGTACACATAGACACAAATGCACATATGCACTCAAAAACACAAACTCACAAATGTGCATTCATGCAAAAACATTCACACACACACACACACATGCATAAACGAACATATGCACCTTCACAATCACACACATGCAAACATAAAGGCACGTACACGAAGGAACACATGTACACACATGCAAAAAAGCACACACACATACACACGTGTGTACATGCACATTCATATGCACAAGAACACACACGTGCACACATGTACATATATGCACACAAACAAATACACAAGAAATACATCCTATCAAACAAGAATGCAATCATTCATGCATATGCACAAAGACACGCACACACATACAAATGATGAAGCACATGCATACGCATATACACAAACACATGTATGCACACACATACACACACACAGACATGCACAAGTACTCACACATGCACATGTATGCACAAACACATTCTTACACACACATGGACACACATAGGCTCATACACACACACACGCACAATATGCACACACATGCACAAATGCACAAACACATACACATACATTTACACACAGTTATACAAACACCCAGACACACTCTACTCTTGCCCACATGCACGCACATACACACACATAGATCCAAACATGCACACTTATATACACACACAAACACATACACTTGTAGAGTCACACATGATCATACATATACACACACATACACACATGCATGCACCCCCACATGCACATGAACAAAAACCCATACATGCATACGGATAAAAAAATATGCACACATAGGTACATGTACACTTACACATATGTGTGCATGTAAACACGTAAATATACGCTCACGTGCACATGCACACACACATATCCTAATGCACATATGCTAAAAAACAAACACAAAGACATACAAGCATGCATGCATGCACACACACACACACACATATGCACTCATATAAGAACACATGTGTATATGTACACATAAACAAATGCACACACCCACACAAAACACACACACACGCACGTAAGAATGCACGCACACCTAGATCGACATACTCCAGCACACTTACATTCATATATGCAAAGAAACATCCACTCACACACAAGCAAGCTCACATAGGAACACACACACATGCACATTGACACATGGACATAGAACACATGCACACAAACAAACTCGTACACATTCATTCACATGTGCATACACATATATATGAACACACACATGTGCACACACATGCACACCCTAACATATATGCACAAGAACACAACACATGCACAAACATAAGAATGTGCACACACATGTACTCAAACATGCACATACATGCACACACACACATATGCATGCATAAACACATGCACACATAGAGGGACATATGCATGCATGCAAACACACACACACAAGTAAGCACAAAGATGCACACACAAAAACAAATACAACCTGACCCACACCACCACATACATGCATGCATGCACACACAAACACACATCAACACCCCCCACCATAGGCACATGAAAACACACATACATGTAAACACAAACACATACATACACACGTGCATGTACGTTTGCAGCCACACATACAAACAAGAACACAAACACTCAGGCATGCACGCACATGTACTCACACAAAAATTCACACAAGCACACATACACACACAAACTAGAACATGCACTCACACACACATGCACACATGCAAACACACACATGCACACACACACATACACATCCATGCAAACACACACATACATCATACACACATAATGTGTGTAAGCACACATACACACACACAAACAAACACAGACAAATCTACACCTCCATATGCATGCAAGCATGCACACAGAAACACACACCAAAAAGCCACCTCACACACACACATAAACACATGCGTGCATGTGCACTTGCACACTCAAACAAAAAATGCACACACACATGGACATGAACATAGAAATGCACACACACACACACAAACACACATACACATGAACACAAAAATACACAGACACGTGCATGCATGCACTCACATAGCCACACATACAAGTAAACACACACAGCTTAGAAATGCAAACAAATGCACGAACACACAAACAAAAAACTCACAAATGCCAGAAAATGCACACACACACACACAAGCAAGCACACACATATATGTAAATACACTTGCATCCATACACATGTATGGGCATGCACATACAAACACACATAACCACGTGCACACACACCCATGACATGCTTGTACAACACTCACATGCATAAGCACATTGATGGACACACAAATGCAAACACACGAGCGCACTCACTTGCACACACTCACATATGCACAAACACACATAAACACATATCCACATGAATATCCAAGCATGTATACTCATACACATGCAACCACACACACTCACATGCATGCACCCACACACATGAACAAACGCACACATGCATGCACCCACAAACACACACAAAAGCACACACACATGCACACACACACACACACACTTGTGCACAAATACCCACACACAATCTCTAACACTTATGCACACACAAATAAAAACACACACACACATAGATGATAAGTACATGCATGCACCTACACACACACACACACACTTTCTCATATATCCATGCACACATACACACAAACACATACACACATGCTCATACATGCACACACACACATGCTTACACATGTAGATAAGCACACACACGCATACCTGCGTGCACAAATATTGACACATGAACATAAACGTGCCTTCACATGTGCACAACTAGCACACTCAAGCATACACACACAAGCATGCATGTATGCACACATGCATTCATATATACACAAGGGTACATATGCATGCACAAGCGCACACACGCACACCCACACACAAGCATACCCATAGACAAACACACATGCATACATAACACACATGCACACACTGACGTCAGCACACAGGAACACAAAGACACGTACACACATGTACTTGCTTACATAGACATGCACATGCACACAAATACATACACACAGGCACATGCATGCTTATAATAGATAAACTCAAAAGCATGCACACTAGGACAAACACGTGCAACCTAACACATACTTGAACAAATAAGTATACAAAGACTTATAGAATAACACAAACCCATACATAAGTACACCCACAAATGCATGCATACACAACAATGCATATATGCACACACACACACACACAAACACATTCACATGACAATAAACAAAAACAAAAACATACATACACACACGCACATGCTCACTGCTACATATGCATACACAATTAAACACAAGCACACACAAACAAGCACAAACAAATGCGCACAGACATAAATGCACATGCACACACAATGCACACACATGCACATATGCATACATGCACTTGCATAGATGAACACTTGTATGCACACTTGCACACTGATACACAAGTTTCCACACACACATACAGACATGATTACATAATGCACATACACATGCATAATCAATCATGCAAATGCATGCACATGCAAAGATGCTCATACACACATATTCTTGTGCACTAACAATCACGTAAATGAATGCACCCATACATGCACATACATACTCATGCAGACATACGCTCTCATGAACATGCACTAACATGGACACAAACATGCATGGATGTGGACAAGCATTCACACATGCACACACATGCACATGGACACACAAACAAACACTTACACACACACGTGTACACATGCACGCACACTCATGCACAAACACAAACCCAAACACACTCACACACACAAATACATAAACATTCAAAAGTACACATACATGTTGGTGCGCATGCACACACATGCACATTCATAAAATCACACACAAATAAACACATGTATACATAAACACACACACATGCACACACGAGCCCACCCACACTTAGACACACACATGCACGAACATACACACGGACATGCACATATGCACACACAAATACACATGCATAAATATTGACACATATACATGTACTTCCATGCACACACACATGAAAACATGCTTACACAAACACATGCACATATACACAAACTCATTCACACACACACATACACAGACAAACATGAACGTACACAAATATAATAACACACATCTACACATGGACACTCACACATACACACACACACATTTGCACATGTACACACACACCTGCACACATGCACACATACATATACACACACACGATCATGCATGCACACACACAAGAACACTCATACACAAACACTTTCCCACACATGCATAGGAGAAAACACACACACACACCCAAATGCACATACATATGCATCCATATATGCCCACAAGCACATGCACATGTGCATGTGAACACATGCATGACAAAGGCATAACACACACTCAAGTAAGCATAAGTAGATACACACACTCACCAACACACAAAGATGCATGCATATCCAGAGATATTTACATGCACACACACTTGTGCATGCACAAAAACAATAAAACATAAACACGTACATACACACACCTACATGCACACAAACATGCACAAGCGTAGATCCACACATGTACATGCGTGCAGGAAAAAATGCAAACATGCACTCGTGTGCATGCACCCTAGAGAACCCATATGCATATGCACTCAAATACACATACATACATAGACATGCACACACATACACACATACACACACATGAACACACACACACATACATGCATACACATACACACTAATGTTCACATGGACACACATGCACACACACAAGCATTCCTACAAACACACCCACATATGCACACACATTCACACCATCCCACACACACATACACATAAACATGAACACACAAAGGTACTCAAACAAGCACCCTTCCATACACATACAATTGTGCATGCATGTGTGCACACACACACAACCGCATATGCACACATAAACACACAACACATGCATAGTCACACGTACTCACACACAAGCGTACATACATACCCATATACGCATGGATGAACACAAACATGCATGCACATAGACATGCACACAAACACACATAAACACACACGCACATGTAAATACACATTCAAAAACATATGCATGCACACTCATACAAGAACACTATCCAGCATGCTCTACACACAAGCACTCATACACACACACACACACAGACATGCACATATGTGCCCATAGACACATGCACATGCACACACAATCACACAATCACATATGCATATAGACACACACATACACACATGCATAAAAACAAGAACATCTATATACACATGCTCAAACATGCACACACACACACACATGAACACAAGTAGATGCATACACATGTGCACACGTATACACACACACAGACAAGTACACACACACATCCACCCACACACCTATGCATACACACGCATGCACCCACACACACAGACTCATGCACAAACCCACACACCTACACAAACACACATAGATACACACCTACACACTTGAATACATGCACATGTGTACACACCCACACACATTTCTCTACATGCTTGCATGTATACACACACATGTATAATGCTTGCATGCACATACACACACCCACACATTGACTTACCTAAACACACATGCACACACACAAATAGAAACAAACACACTTGCACACATATACAAACAAAAATAGACATACACATAAGTGCACACATGCACAAGCACAACCACGCACCTACACACACATGCAACCACATACTTGTTCATACACACGCCCATAAACACATACATGTAAGCATGCATGCACACACACATACACATGAACACATGCCCACATGCACAAGCCCATACACACACACAAGCACACATGCATGCTTGCATGCACACAATCAAATGCATATAAGTAGGCACATGCACACATACATATGTACACATGCACACACACATGCAAAGACACGCATTCACATATGCACAAAAATGTACAAATGTACACCCATGCACACACACACACACCCAAGCACCCATGTAAAAATGCACACACATGAATGCAGTCATGCACATACACACACACATGCACACACTCAACTTTGCTCACACACATTGATGCAACAATGCACACATACGTATACACACGTGCTCACATGAACACACATGCATACACATTCTTACACACATGGACATACACACACACATGCATATACACACATGCATGCATGCACATGCACACACACACACACATGCATGCACATGCACAGTCACAAGCACACACACAGGCATGCACAAACACAAAAATATATACACACAAACACAGAGACATGCACACATACATAAAGACACTTGTAGGCACACATGAATGCAGACAAGCTTGTATGCATGCACATGCAAAAAAAGCACACAAATAATCACACACATGCATACAAATGAACACACAACCTCACACATGTGCATAATCCCACATGCACATGCACACACTCAAACTCATTGACACACTCATATATGCACAAACATGTGCATCTATATATATATATATATATACACACACACACACACATACACACAAGCACTTACATGCACGTACCCTTGCACACATATAAACACACACGTACAAGCACACACAAAAATACACACATACATGCATACACACATGCACATGCACACCCTTATGCACGCATGCACGCACACACACACACAAATGCTCACACATGCACACACATGTCGCCACTTACACGTACAAACTTCTACACATCAACACACACATGCTTGCACTTACACACAAACACACACTTGCAAATAAACAATTATGTAGCATGCATAAACACAAATATGCTTGGATGCACACATATACACATGTGCATGAATGCAAACATGCAAATGTACACACACAAGCTCACACACAAACATACACACAAATATTTCAAAATTATACATATATATATATATACACACACACACACAGAAAGATAGATGCACATAGAAGTACACACATGCATAGTTAGATAAACATGTGCACACACCAACACACATGAGCACACACACCGACACACATGCACAACCGCATGCTCACACATGTAATCACACACACGTACATACCCACATGCACACACACACATGCACACAAACAAAAGAACATGAATAAGCAGACACATGCACCCATACACGCACATATGCACACACATTCACTACACACACATACACATGCACAAAAACACATACACACACATGCTTGTACGTATGAAAGCTCATGCACACACTTACACATACACACATGCATATATACATATAGACACGTGCATTTACTAGCACACGCATGCACACATACACAAAAATACATGCACATGCATATACACACACACAAGCACAAACACACACATACACTTGCACACACACAAATAGACATGAACACACACATGCATATGCATACTCTTGTGTCTATGTGTACATGCATGCACACATATGTGCATACACGTGCACACACACAAACACCTATAGTGCACACATATGCACCCACATGTAAACATGTGTTCATGCTTACATCTGCACAAACACAAACATACATACACACACACACACATACGATACACGTACAAATATAAAAACCCTCACATATGCAACACATACAGTCACATGCA
Source organism: Vanilla planifolia (assembly GCA_023846275.1). Taxonomy (NCBI): domain Eukaryota; kingdom Viridiplantae; phylum Streptophyta; class Magnoliopsida; order Asparagales; family Orchidaceae; genus Vanilla; species Vanilla planifolia. The sequence goes on along the minus strand of JAIUJO010000032.1, from coordinate 3,750,797 downwards.
TGTAGGCACACACATACACCTGCACACAAACATGCATATAACTTCACATGCACAAACATGCATGCACACACATGCACTACAACATACATGCAAAACACTCACATGCACACATAAAAACACAAATAGACAAGCAAACACAAACACACATGCATGTGCACACACCCAATAGCACACACACATACACATGCACACACCCACCTACATTCACAAACACATGTATGCACAACACACGAATACTTGCATGCATATGCACATGCATGAACACATTGACACAAGCACATACCCACAAATAAACATATGCACACATACACAAACACATGAACAAGAACACACGTATCCGCAAATATATATGAAAACACACACATGCATGCATGGCGACACGTATACCAATGCATGCATACACACACAAGCACATAAATAGGCATGTAAATGAACACACACTAACACACATACAATCTTACACTTGCACAAACACATGCACACACACACACACACGTAAGAATTCAAGCACACATATACATGCATATGCACACGCACATGAATTCACACATAAACTCAAGTGTGCACATGGAAACACATGGTCACGCTTGCACATGCACATGCACATCCACATATACTTACTTGCACACACATGCACAAATATGTCTGCTACACATACTTACACACATGTAAGCACACATATGCACACACATGTATACACACACTCACACACACACAATTGCATGAACACACACTTGATCTCACATGAATACATGCACACACAAGTGAGCACACACCCGTGCATGTACCCACATGCACACACACACACACATAAACACATATGTATGCACACGCATATGCATATGCGTCATCACACATTCATACATGCACAAACATACACACCCACACACACGCATACGCACACATGCACGACACATGGACAAAACTATGCACACAAACACGCATGCACATGTGTACACGCATACATGTTCACACAGGGCACGTGCATAAATGCATGCACACATATACACACAACCATGCACACACATACAAACACACACAAGCATACTTACGCATGTCATACATTCACACAAACAAACACACCTAAGCACACACACATCAACATGCACAAACACATGTACCCACAAACACACACACACACAAGCAGACATGCAATCATACACACACATGCATGCTCATAATTGGGTGCATGCACGTTGGCACATGCACACATGTACACATGCACGCACACACGCATGCACATACATGCTTAACACACACTCATGCATAAACACTCACACACACATACATGCACATGCACACACATGTGCAATAGCATAGGTGTGCACACATACATATGAAGACACATTAAGGTCAACATGCACAAAAGCACAAATACAAATATAGACATGCTCATACACACCCTTACAAATATACATAAATAATCCCATACACAAGAATGCAAACATGCACACATGCACCCTTACACAAACACATTAACACCCATTTGCTCACAGATACACACACACACTAACACAAACAACACAAAGCACATGCACACGCATGCATACATATACATGAAGACATACATGTGGACACGTAAACACACACACAACAATAGACACCCTTGGCCACTCACATACACACACACACCCATAAAGTCAACCACACACACAAATATGCACACACACACACATACACACACCCACACATATGCACACGTGCACACATACACGCATTCGCACACACACCTACACCACCGCACACATGCCCACACATACACACACACACACACAAAAATATGTTCGCACATACATATATACAAGTACACACGTGCACCCATGCACCCACATGTACATGCACACATGCACACATACACGCATCTACACACACATACACCAACACACATGTCCACACATAAAAGCAAATAAACATGCATGCATACACACATGTATGAACGCACATGTTCACCCATGCACATCTACACAGACACAGACATATGTGCACCCACATACACCTTCACACCAATGCACACATGCCCACACACACATATAAAGACATTAGCAGATAGTAGAAACAGACACATGCACAATGCACTCATGTGCAAACCCTCACACTTGCATAAGCACACACAAGTAGGCACAAATACTCCTATGCACATGTATAAGCACACAAAAAAACACAGATACTTGAACAAACACATGCTCGCACAAACACACAAATGCCCAAATATATACGCACATATGCACATGTACACACACATGTACAAACTCAAATACACACACACATACACATAGGCACACAAATGCACACTTACACATAAATACACAAAAGCTCTCACACATGCACACATGCATATAGATATGTGCACACACACATACACAGATAAATGCACACCACCATGTATATAGATGCACACATTTTCTCACATGCACCCACACTCAAATGCAAAGACACACACATAGAGATGTGCTCACACACGAGCATGCACGTGTGTAGATGCACACACAGGTACATGTATGTAACTATGCACACTTATACATACGCATATGCACGTGCACACACACACTCACAAGCACATACACACATAGACACATACATTCTTGCATAGAAACATGCATGCACACAAGCATACATGAACATACACAAGTGCAGACCCTCACATGCATCCAAAAATACACAAACACACACATATCTACACACATGCACGTACAAACACAATGACATACACACACTTACACCCATGCATGTGAGTGCACACATGCGCATACACAAACACAAGCTCACACAAATGCATAGATTCATACACATGCACACACATTCACATAGACATGTTCATAAACCCACACTTATGCATACATACACACACATATGCCATATACACACATACTCATACACACTCATGTACACACACATGTGTACACACCTATGCATATAAATACACACACATATCCATGCACACCCATACACATTCACTTAGAAAAACATGCACAGATAAAAGCACACATAAGTAGGCAAACACAATCATGCCTTTACATACACACACATGCACAAACACACACACACAAGCACAAATGCATATACACACACAAGCACAAATGCACAAACACACACACACATACACACACACAAGCATACACATTCATGCACAGACACAAAGATGAATGTGCACATAAATACATATTCGTGCACACAAGTCCACACACATGCATAAACAAAAAGATGCATGCACACACACACATGCACATGCATGTAAATCCACACTTTTGTTTGGATATGAATGCACACATGTACATGTACGTGAATGCACACTTGAACCCATGCATGAATGCACATATGCACAGGCACATGAATGCATAATTACACATGTAAACAAATAAGTACAGACACATACACTTGCACTAACACTAACACATGGACACAAGATTACAAGCACAAGCATGCACACAATCAAGGACACAGACCAACACACACACGTGTGCAAACACACAAACATATGCATGCACCCACCGCTTGCACCCACATGCACAGACTTATGCTCACACATGCATGCAAGCACACCACATGCACAAACCCATGCACACACATATGCACAAACACCTGCACACATGTAGGTACATACACACAAACATGCAAACACAACTGCACATGCACATGCCCACAAACACACACGTGCTTACATAGGCATGCACACACATCCACATAGAAACACACATCCACACACACTCACACACATGCATGTACATAAACACACATACAAGCCTACATGCACGCTTGCACACATATGCACATGCACCCACATACAGACATGCATGCCCACCCACACACATGCACACACACTTATGTGTACACACATAAGCACAAAAGCATGCACATACACACACACATGCACAAACCCATGCAGAAACATACCTACACAGTCCCACCACAATCCACCCATAGTTGCACACACATGCATGCAAACACACACACTCATATACATGCACACACACATGCACAAATGCACTACACCCATGCACATGCAAAGGACACAAACTTGCACACACACATGCAAAAATAGACACATGCACATAGAACCCCAAAACACACACACACACACACATACACACATGCATAAACACAAACACACATACACACACAACTAAACCCACATGAACCAATATGGCACACAAACCAAAACTTACATACACAAATGCACACATGCACACATGCATGTGTGTACTCATGCACATAGACATGCATACATACAGACACACATTTATACATACTCATGTACACACACACATTCGCATGCACACACACAAGAACATAAGGACACAAGCATACACACATGCACTCACATGCTCACAAACTCAAGCACAGATGCACACACATACACATAGAGACACATGCATGCACACACAGAGATAAAACAACTCCAATGCTCACACATGCACATTAATGTAGATACACACACAAAGGTGCACACACATGTATGTAAAGACACAAAATCATGTGCATTAGTGGACTTACACACACGTACATACTATAAGAGGAATGCACACACACTCTCACACACACACAAACATGCACTCACACATGGATGTCCACATATGCATATGCACTTGCAAACATATGCACTCACACACATGCACACACACACACACACAAACATGCATAAAAATTTGCACAGTCACAGACATGCTTATGTACATCTGCTCACTCGCACAAACACAAACACATGCACACATGCATGTCCTCATGTTCCCACACAACAATGCTCAAGCCCAAACAATACTCATTAACATACACACACACAAACACTCACATACACGAACACACAAAAAAACACACCCACGAGCACATAAATGTGTGCACGTGCACTCTCATCAACATATACATTACACACATGCATGCACGCATGAACACATACCAACACACTTACTCAAATGCCTACACATGCACACACACACACATGCACATACACACAAATGAACCCACACACATGCACACATATACTTACACACACATATGCATACATACACTTGCATGTGGAGAGGCACATAAACACACAAACTTGTACAAATTCATATGCACAAAGCCACAACACATGCACACATACAAATGTATACACACACATGCACACATATGCACACACATCCACATGTGCATGCACACATAGTCAAGCACAAACACAAGCACACACATTTACACACATATGTGCTTGCACACACACAATTACACACACATACCAGCATGCACACACATACATGCATGCATGCACACAAATATCCACACTTGCACACACAATGCCAAAAACACATACACATATGCACACATACACACAAGGTCATAAGCCCACACACACACATGAAGACGTGCACCACACACACACAAACACACGTGCAAGTACACATGCACCTATGCACATACATATACACACACGTGCGCATGCATGGAGACATGCATACCAGTGCATGAATACATGTACACATGCATGCAACCAATCAAGCACACACACACACACACATGCACGTATAACCATTAGCACACACACATATAGACACACTCACACACATGCACTTACATGCACACTCAAGCACACCAACTTACAGTCACATGCAAAAAATTGCTCAAACATACACATACATATGCACTCTTACTCTCTCATACACATATACACTGACATGTGATGTCACACAAACACATGCACAGATGCAAACACACGTGTGCAAGCCCACATGCACACATATGCGTACACACCCCACACACACATGCACATGCATACACACACAAATGTGTAGATGAAACACACAGGAACACCTACACCCACACTCATGCATACACACACATGCACACACACACAAACAAACACACACATATGTGCACATTCGCCAAAACGTACATACATGTACACAAACACAGACATACACTCGCACATGCACACATGCACACACACCCTCACACACACACACACACCTGCACACACATACATAGTCACATACAGAGACATGCATTTGAATGCATGCATACATTAACACACACATGGACTCACATAAGCACACACAAATGAATGCATATCCACTCACATTGCGACACCCACACACACCCACATATGCATGCACACATACACACAAGCATGCATAAACACGTGCACAGACACACAAATACATACACACACACACATGCATGCACATGCACATGCATAAGCAAACACATGCACATTTACATACACTCACATGAACAAACATACAATGGCATACATGCACACACACACTCACACACACACACATACATAAACACACACACACATGCATGCACATGCACATGCATATGCAAACACATGCACATTTTACATACACTCACATCAACAAACATACAATGGCATGCATGCACACACACACACACATGCATATGAACACATGTGCACACATACACACACACATAATCACACATGACCACAATCTCACAAGAATACATTAATGCACCAACACGTGTGCATGCACATTCACAGACCTACACACAGATACACACATACACATACACTCACACACATGTGAGTAGAGACAAGCTTGCACATGCATACACACATAAGCACACCCACACCAACACACGTGGATACATGCACACAAAGCCCATACGCAAGCACACACACCCCAACAAACACACACACATAAACACACACAAGCACATTTGCACACAAAGATGCACACACATATCTGCACAAACATACACATGTGCATAGTCACACACACAAACACATACTCACACACATGAATAGCATGCATGCATATACACAAGCTCACACATGAGCATATCACACTCCCTTACATAAACATACAAAAAAATACATGCTCACATATGTATAGAAAAAAAAACACACACACTTAGACACCCACCCATGCACCGACGCACACATTGCCTACACACAAGCACACACTCACATTCACACAAGTGCATGTACACACACATGCACACATACAAAGATGCACAAACACACACACACACACACAAGTATGTACACACAAAGATGTACACATATACAATGACAAACTCACACACATGCATGCACACACACTAGCACGTGTACACATACATACCCAAATAAAAGGGCACTTATGAAAACACATGTACAAACATGTAGACACACACACATACACATACGTACATGCAGACAGAAACATGCATGCACACACACATAAGAAAGATACACCCACCCACATGAACACACACTTGCACCTATGCATTCATCCACACATAGGTGTGTGCACATGCACACAAATGCACAAACATTTGCACAAACACACACAAATATATACACACATACATGAACACAAACACACACACACAACTACACACATGTATATGCATGACATGTGCACAAGCATATACACAACCACACATACACACATGCATGCATACATCTACTCATACCCATGTGCACACACATGAATGCAAGCCCACTCTCATAGGGACACCCACATACACTCAGACATGCACACACACATACACACAAGCATGCATAAACATGTGCACACACACACATGCACATGCACATGCACATGCATATGCAAACACATGACATTTACATACACTCACATGCACAAACATGCAAAGGCATACATGCACACACACACACACTCACACACACAAGCACATGAACACACATGCACACACACATAATCACACATGACCACGATCTCACAAGAATACATAGATGCACCAACACCTGTGCGTGCACATTCACAGACATGCACACATATGCACACACGCACACATACACCACACATGTGAGTAGAGAGAAGCTTCCACATGCATACACACATAAGCACACCCACACCAACACACATGGGTACATGCACACACAGCACATACGCAAGCCACACACCCCCACATGCACACACACACACACAAATACACACATGCACAAACATACACATGTGCATAGTCACACACACAAACACACATGCAAACACATGTTCACACACATGAATAGCATGCTTGCACACACACAAGCATATCAGACACACTCACCTACACAAACATACACAAAAAATACATGCACACATATGTATAGAAAAAACACACACATGTACTCCCACACACACACACATAGACACACCCACGCACCCGCACACAGACAAAGACACACATACGCCTGCACACAAGTGCATGTACACACACATGCACACACACATAAACATGCACATCCACACACACATGTATGTACACACATAGACGCACACACATACAACGACAAACACACACACATGCATTCACACACACATGCCCGTTTACAAACATACCCAAATAAATGGGCACTTACGAAAACACATGTACACACATGCAGACACACACATACACATACATACATGCACACACACACAGAAAAGATAGATACACCCACACACATGAACACACACTACCACCCATGCACTCATCCACACATAGGAGTGTGCACAAGCACACAAATGCACACATATATGCACAAACACACACAAATATATACACATATAGAAACACACACGCACATATGTATATGCAAACACAAACACTCACACATGCACACACACAACAACACACGTGCATATGCATGCCATGTACACAAGCACATACACACATGTACACTCATGCATGAATACATCTACTTATACCGATGTGCACACACATGCCCACATGCACACACATGCACCCACACATACCCACATGCACACATGCATACACAATCACATAAGAAATGTATACATATGCCCTCCCCATACACACAAGCACATACGTGTACATACAAACACACAAAATCATACACATACTCGTAGATGCACACAAACACAGGCACATGAACTCACACATGCACACCCACATCTACATCCATGCACACCTACAAGTATAACAAATAAACCCACACACACACAAAAACTCACATGCACACACGCAAACATACACATGCACACATAAACACAAACATGCATGCATGCCTGCACACACACACATGCACACGTGTATGTAAATGCACACAAAAAGTACACTTGCATGCACCCACATACACATAAGCATGCACACACACACACAGACAAACATAGACACACACACATCCACAAACTCACATACAAATGCACATACACACATGCACGTACATAAACTAGCACACACACAAAAGCAAAAAACAAACACACGAACATGCACAAGTACATGCATGCACAAACACACACACATGCACACACATACTAAGGTGCTTGCTCATAAACAAAAACATGTGTGTACACATAGGTAGGCACACACAGACATGCATACACACATAAATGATGACACACACATGCACACACAAAATAGACACATGCACACACACACATAAAAACATGCACACATGCATTCACAAGTGGAAGTGCAAACATAAATACACCTAGATACACATTCATGCACTCATACACACACCCACACACATCAATGCCTAAACATGCACATACACACACATGTATACACATGCTCGCACCAATAGGAAAAAATATACACGTAGACACACAAATGCGCACATGCACACAAAAACATACATACACACATGTGCAACCATGCACAAAAATGCACACACACTCGCATAAAAAAACACATGCACTCTCACAACAATGTACATGTAAACAGAAAGGCATGTACATGAACACACACATACAAAAGCCCACTCATGCACACACACACACACACGAGTGCATGCACACATGTGCACATGCACATTCACATGCACAAGCTCACATAAGCAAACACAAAAATATATATATGCACATAAATACACACAAAAATAAATACTATCAAATTATAATGCACACATACACACACATACATGCACAAACATGTAAATACTAAGACACATGCATGCACATACACACAAACACATGCATGCACACACACATGTACATAATTACAAACTCACATATAGAAAAGCACACACGCACAGATGTGCATGTAGAAACACACACACATACAAAAGTTCAAACACGTGCACAAACACACAAGTGCACACACACACACGCACAGTAATAGACATACATACACACATAGACATGCACATGCACTCACTCCTACACACACATGCAAAAATACACTCTCAAATACACTTTGACACATATAGCTCACACACACACATATGCACACAACATGAACACACATGCATATACACGAGTGCATGTGCACAAGCGCACACACCACACATACAGACATTTACATAAGTACCCACACAAACTCATGCCCACATACGGACACATACACACACAGAACCAGACATACACACACAAATATACACACACATACACCTATAAAGTCACGCATGATCACATGCATACACACACACATGCACTCACCCACATACACACATGCATACACCCACACATGCACATATATAAAATCTCATACACAAATATGCATACAAAAACACACACATGCGTGCAAGCACATGAACACACACACAGGTACATGCGCACTTGCATACATGTGTCAATGCAAACGCATAATATGTACTCACATGAACACAAACACACACATGCTTACGTATGTATGCTCAAACACAAACACATAGACACAAGCATGAACATGTGCACACACATATGCATGCATGCAACCACACACACACATATACATTCACATAAGGACATAGTGCATAGGTACACAAACACACACACACATCTACACACACACAAGTGCACACATAAGAATGCACACACACGCCCACATGAACACACTCCCGCACACTCACACATACAAGAAAAGAAACACACACTCACACATGCACACACACACACACATGACCAAGAATGCATAAGCACACACATACATGAAAATTGACACACAAACACAGCACACATGCCCAAAAACACACACTTGCATACACATGTACTCACACACAGACATCCATATATGCACACATGCTTATGCAGACACATACACACCAAAACATACATGCACAAGTACACACACATGTAAAAATATAAGAATGTGCACATACACGTAGTAATACATTCACATACACATGTGTATGCATAAATACATGCACACATAGATGGACACATGTACGCACACATACACACAAAAGTAAGCAGAAAGATGCACCCACATCACCATATTAATGAATGCTTGCACACATAAACACATACCAACCCTCCACCATACACACACATGAAAACACATACATGCAAACAGAGACACACACGCATGCACACATGCATGCATATGTCTAGCCACACATACAAACAAGCACATAGACGCGAAGGTATGCACACACATACACCCACACACAAATTCACACAAGCACATATGCACAAACACACTAGTACATGCACACATACACATAAGCACAAACATATAAACACACACGCACACATGGAAACACGCACATGCAAACACACACATACAAACACACACATGCACACATACACACATGCGCAAGCATGCACAAACACACACACACACACTTGCATGCACATGCAATGTGTATAATCACAAAAAAATGCACACAAACCAATCCACTCCATATGCATGTAAGAATCCACAAACAAAAACACACCACACACATGCACATGTGTATGCATGTGCACACTCACACATAGAAATGCATACACAAATAAACACATGTCAACACACATATATTTGAACACAAAAATACACACACACATAGCACGCATACACATGAACACAAAATCACTTACACATGTACATGCATTCTTATACATAGCCACACATACAAATATGTGCACATAATCTTAGACATGTAAACACATGCATCTGCACACAAACACACACACTCACACACACTACAACATGCACACACACATACACATGCAAACACACACCTACATACACACATATGTATGCACATGAACACGCACAAAAAACACTCATGCACGTAGGCACATAGATGGATATACACAAACACGCTCACATACACAACCAAACATGCACAGTCACATACATGCATCCATACACACTTATATACATGCACACACACACACATGAATGGGTACACACATGCATGCACTCAAAAATATAGATAAAAACACACACATACACATGCTCACACACCCACACATGCTCTCATGCACACACACACCAAAAATTCATGCACACACAAATAATAACACACACATAAATGCACAACTATATGCATGCATATACACACAAACACATGCTCATACATGCATGCACATCAACACTCACACCTACACTCTTTCTCATATATGCATGCACACACACACTTACACACATGCATATAAGCACACACACACACACAAATGCATGAGTGCATGAACATTTACACATACACACAAGCGTGCCTTCACATGTGAACAACTAGTGCACACATGCATACTCATGATACACACGCATTTGCATATACACAAAGGCACACACATGAATGCACAAGCTAACACACACACCAAACCCACACACATGCATACCCACAGACACATGCACACATGCACACATGCATACATAGCTCACACATGCACACACCTATGTGTGTGCAAAGGCGCAACACAAATGTGTAGATTCACACAAACATACACACACATGTACATTCTTACATAGACATGCAGATACATACAAACACATACACACACAAACACACACATGCATGCACATGCATTAATGCACCCATGCACACTCGTAACACACATACTCAAATGCACCTGCACTTGCACAAACACATGCAACCTCACACATACATGAAAACACTAGTATGCAAAGACATGTACAATCACACACCCCATGTATAAGTAAACCCATAAATTCATGCATGTGCACCGATACACATACGCACACACACACAAACAAACACATTCACATAAAAATAGGCAAACACATGCACACACACACATTGTGACTCCCACACATGTACATACAATCACACACACACACAAATGCAAACACACATAAATGCACATGGACAAACTTACATACACATGCATGCACACACACACATCTACACATACTCACTCATGCACAAACGTGCACATATGCATACATGCACATGCACCTACACATGTGCACACATGTATGCACACTCGCACCTACACCCACACATTCATGCACTGACATACACATGCACACACACACAAGCTTGCATAACACACATACGCATGCACAATCACTCGTGCACACACATGCATAGAAAAAGATGTTCACACACACATATACTTGTGCACTAATTGTCATGTTAACACCAGCACTCATACATGCAAACACATGGTCATGCAATCACATGCACACATGCACATGCACAAATACATATACACACATGCGCATGTGCACACAAGCACATGCAACCCACAACAACACTCTCAAAAATATGCGAGCGCACACGGACACAGTCACAAATACACACAAATCCAAACACATACGTACACACACACATAACAAGCCCGTGCACATGCATACACATCCACACACACACACAAACACATGCACACAGATGCATGCAATCACACACAAACCCATCCATACATGGATACTCACATGCACGAACACACATATGCACATGCACATATACACACATAAACACAAAAATACACATGCATGTATATAGGCACATATACATGCACTTTCATGTATACACACATGCACGCACACACAGACTTATGAACATACACACAAACATAGACAAATGTCAATGCATGCACACACAGTCATGCACACGTGTGCACAAACACACAAGCTCACACACATGCACACACACATACACACACACACACATGTAGACACAGATACACACATAAGATCATGCATGCACACACATAAGAAGACACACACAAGCACACTCACTCATACATGCATAGGCACACACACATGCACACATGAACAGTCTCACAAGCAAGTACACACTACACATATGCATAGACACAAATACAAATGCACATACATGTGCATCCACACATGCACACAAGCACATGCACACATGCACATGAACAGATGCATGACAAAGGCACAAACACATGCACAAGAAAGCAAAAGTAAAAACACACACTCACCCACACACAAAGATGCATACACATGTAGACATACAAGCATGCACACGTACTTGCACATGCATAAACATAAGCAAAACATACACACGTGCATGCACACACACACACACACACGCCTACTTGCACACAAATATGCATAAGCGCACACACACATGCATATGCATGCAGGAAAAAATACACAAATGCATGCATGTGTGCATGCACATTGAACAACCCAATTACACATCCACTCACATACATGTAAATAAATAGACATGCACGTAGATGCTCTCCCATACACACACACATGCACGCACATATGTACACACATAGACCCATGCTCACATGGACACACATACACATACACAAGTACTCCCACACATGCACACATATACACACACATTTATAACCACTTGCCCACACATGTACATACACACGAACACATAATTGCATGTGTGCACACACACAACCACATATGTACACAGACAACAACAACAACAGCAACACATGCGCACACATATGTACACTCACACAAGCATACACACATACCCTTATACACATGGATGCATGCACACACACATGCATACAAACATATGTACACAAACACACATAAACACATGCATATATGTAAACACACATTCAGACACACATGCATGCACACTTATACACTAACATTCGCAAGCATACAAGAACAAGCACTCGTACACACACACATGCACATATTTGCACATGCATATACAAATATAAACACATACACATACACACATGCACAAATACATGAACACATGCACTCACCTGCTCACACGTGCTTGCAAACATGCATGCACACAAGCAAATGAATACACATGCAAACACACATACACACACAACCATGCACACATGCACACTCATGCATGCACAAACATGCACCCTTATGCACACACACACACATGCACCCACACACTTATACATACACCTACATGTACCCACACACACACATTCACAATCCCACACACATACACAAACACAGACCCACACCTACACACTTGAATACACACATGTGCATACACCCACACACACATATGTGGGTGCATACACATACACACATATGCACACATACAAATACATAGACATACAATTGTACAAACACAAATATGCTTGGACGCATACATATACACATGCACATGAATGCATACATGCATATGTACACACACATGCTCAAACACACATGACACTTACATACACAAGTATGCACACACACATGCAGGGATAGATGCACACGTACACACACACATACATAGCTTGACAAACACATGCACACACTTGCACACAAGAGCTGCACACCTACAACATGCACACATATGCAATCACACACACACACACATATGCACACAAACATAAACACATGAACATGCACACATGCACAAGAAAACATATTCACCTATAGATGTAAACATGCACACAAACTCATGCACACAGATACACATGCACAAAAGTACATACACACACATGTGCAGGCACACATGCACAAAAGTACATAGACACACATGTGCATACACCAACACATGCACACACTTGCACACATGAGTCGCACCCCTACAACATGCACACCCGCATGCACACAAATATAATCACACACACTAACACATGAATATGAACAGACACATATGCACACAAACACAAACACGTGAACATACACACCTGCATAAGAAAACATATGCATCTATTGATGTACACATGGACACAAACTCATGCACACACATACACATATACAAAAATACATACACACACAGTGCAGGCACATACGCTTCCACAAGAAAAAGCACACACACACTTGGCCAAATACATGCACACATGCACACACATGCATATACACATAGAGAAGTGCATTAACTAGTATCCACATGAATACACACACAAAAATGCACAGACATGTACAAACACACATGTATATGCATATACACAATTAGACATGAACACAGACACACATGCACAAGCACACACATGTGCCTGTATGCACATGCATGCACACATATCTACACACACCAACACACACAAACACTCATTGACACCCACACACATGAACATGCACATGCATGCACCCACACACACACACAAGTGCATTCATGCATGTGCCCCGACATGCACCAACACACAAAGATGGGCATGTGTGCAACTACATAGACATGCATATACACACACACACATACTCATGCACATGTACAAATACAAAAACCCTCACATATACACACATATGTTCACACACACACATGTACATGCATATGGGTGCACATACATTAACATACACACAATCATGCATATAATTACACATGCACACACATAGACTTGCACACACTTGCACCAACACATACGTGCAAAAACACTCATATACACACACACTAAAACACAGATAGATATGTAAACACAAACACACACACACACATGTGCACACACCCAATGCATACACACACATCCACTTATGCATACCCACTTACATGCACAAAAACACATTAAAACAACACAAAATACTCGCACACAAATGCACATGCATGTACACATTGACACATGTACATACTCACAAATAAAAATGCACACACACATGAAAACACATGCAAAATCACACATGCATGCATGGGCACACACAAACTAAGACTTGCATACATGTACACACAAGTACATAAACAGACATGCATGCACACATACACACACACATGCACAAACACACATAAGAATACAAGCACTCATAGACATAGTCATACACAAACACAAGCACACACATGCACATGCACACACATCCACATACACTTACATGCACACACATGCATAAACATGAGTGCTACACAAACTCTCACACAAACAATGCACAAATATGAATACATACACACAAACACACATAGGCACACACATGCACACAATCGCATGCACACCCTTTATCTCACATGAACATATACACAAACGCAAACACAAGTGGGCATGCACCCGTGTACATACACATAAGCACACACACATATAGACATATATGCACACACACCCACCATGCGCACGCATACATACACATTCACACCTGCACAAACATGCACACCCACACACATGCATACACCCACATGCATGACACATGCACAAAAGCATGCACACACACAGACACGCATGCACAAACACAACACATGCCCAAAAGCACACACACACATGTATATAACCACATGGAAACACATGCACAAGCATACTCACACACATCATCACACATGCACACAGAGATCACCCACAAATACACACACACATACACACATGAACACGTGTGTACATGCCCAATGACACACACACACACAAGCACACATGCACACACACATATGCCTGCAATCGAGCACATGCACGCAGCCGCATTCACACACACATGCATGCATAACACATGCTCAAGCATAAACACTCACACATGCACAAATGCACATGCACACACAACTACACAGGCTGAGATTTGCACACATGCACGTACATACACACTCAAACCAGCATGCACAAAATCATATCTTGATACAAACATGCTCTCATACACCCATACACATATACACAAGCATTCTCACACACTTTCTTGGAAATATACACATAGATTCCCTTACACAAACACATTAATACCCATATACTTACACATACACACACACATGCACATACACACGCACATGTATGCACATACATGAACCCACATACATGCAGACATGTACACAGATGCACATGCACACACTAATAAACACTCGTGCCCACTCATACACACAGACACATGAAGACAACCATACTCACACAAACACACACACACACCTACACACATGCACACATGGCCATGCACACATACATAAATTCACACAACACCCACACAAATGCACACATGCCTACATACACACAAAAACATGCTTGCACATACTCATGTACAAATAGACATTTGCACCAATGCACTCACATGGACATATACACATGCACACATACACGCATCCACACACACCCACACCAAGGCACGCACGTCCACACACACATGCACAAAAACATGCATGCACACACACACATGCACAAACACACATGTGGACCCATACACACATGCCCATGCACGCATACACAGATGCACACAGACATGCATCTAGACGCAACCCCACACCAATACACAAATGTTCACACACACACATAAACACGTTAGCACAAGGTAGAAACACATGCATGTATTTCCCTCACATACACATGCACACACATGCATGTGACCACACACACATGCAAACACTAACACACTTGCATATGCAAACTCACACTAACATGCACATACATAGGCACTCACAGGTGTGCACAAATAATCCCATGCACATGCACAGGCACACACAAACACACATATTTGAACAAACACATGCACACCAACACACACATGCATAAACACCTACTTGCCCACATGCTCATACAGAAGCACAAATGCCCAAACATATAGACACATACATAGAAAAATAAGCAGACACACAAACATATGCACAAACTCAAAGACTTGCACACACAGACATGCACACAAGTGTACAAATGCACACTTGCATAACAATACACAAAAGCTCACACACACCCACAGTTGCACACGTACACATAGACATGAGCACACACCCACACACACAAATGCATACACACCACACATACACATGCACTCATATATGCAAACATAGACAGACAAATACAGACACACACACACATAGATATCACACAAGTGCTCGTGCATATGCACATGCATACACATATGCATAACCAAACACACCCATGCAAACACATATTACTCACATGCACATTCACACATAAGCACACACAGTCTTGCATAAACACATACATGCACACACATGCATGAACGCACTTGTGTGCACATGCTCGAACAAATGCACAAAAAAAACATGCATACACACATGTACAAACACAATGACATACTGACACACATAAACCCATGTGAGTGAATGCATACACATACTCTCACAAAAGCTCACACAATGCACTAACAGACACACACAAAAATACACACACACACATAGACATGAGCATAGACCCACACACATGCACACACACACACACATACATCTATATACACACACATAGAAACCCATACACGCTCATGCACAAGCACACACACACACAAACATGTGCACACACTATGCACATATAAACCTATACACATCTACATACACCCACACACATGCATTCATAAAAACACACATAGACATATTCACACACAAATACACTTATGCCTCCACACATATATACACATGCACACACATATGCACACACATGTAACCCCACCTATGCATAAACACACCTACACACACACATACACGTAGACACGTGCATACACACTCACTCATGCACGGACACAAAGATGCATGCACACATACACACATACTCATACATGCAAGCCCACATTCACACATGTATAAACAAAAAAATGTATGAATGCACACATACACACATGCACATGCACATGCACATGAATGCACATATTTGCATATGCATGAATGCACACATATGCAAGTGCATGAATGCACATATGCACATGCACACAAAAAAGTAAATATCAAAGCACTCACACACTCATGCACATAAGAGCAGACACACATGCACATAGACAAACACACACAAGCACGCACACACACAGGTGCACAAACACATACACACATGCATGCACACATGCTTGCACCCACATGCACACATGTTTGCACACACGCACACACACATGAATGTACACACATGCACAAACTAATGCACACACACACACCCACAAACACCCACACACAAACACACAAACACAGACACACACACAGACAACTACACAAGCACAAACTCACACACATCCTTGTACACACACGCATGCATACATTCATACAGACTTGCACATGCACCAACACATGCACAAGTAAGAACACACATTTATGTGTGTGCAAACTTACAAACAAACATGCACACACATGCACAAACACACATACACACTCCCACACAAACCAACCCACAGTTACACACACATGAACACAAAAATGCATGCACACAAACATCCACACACACATGCACAAACCCATGCACACCCACACCCACACCCACACATATGTAAGTACACAAACATGCACACACATGCAAACATAGGAAGGTGCACACACAAACACTAACACACACACACACATATGCATACATGCTTGCAAACAAACACACATACACACACAACTAAACCCACGCAAACTTATATTGGAACACACACCAAAATGCATCGACACACCCACATGTTTGCACACATGCAGGCGTGTACACATGCACACACACATGCATACATACACACAAATGTATACACATGCATGCACTCATAAATGCATATTCACACACACAAATGCACACACATGTACTCACACATGCATACACACTTGCACTCACACGCACACAAACTCAAGCACACATTCACACACACACACACACATAAAGACACATGCATGCACACATACATGGATAAAACATCTCCAATGCTCACACATGCACATGAACATAGACACATGCACAAAGGTGCTCACATGCACGTATGCATAGGCACAGACTCACGTGCATTAACATACTCTCACACATGCACACACAAACAATAGAATGCACATAGACAGACATAAACACACACACCAACACACACTAACGTGCACACAAATGTTGATGCCCATACTGGCATACACACATGCAAACACTTGCAATCACATACATGCAATCAAGTACAAACTTGCATAAAAATATGCATAATCATAGACATGCATACGTACACCCGCACACTGGCACAAATGTATACATATGCACACACACACATATGCCTATGTTCCCACAAAAAAATGCACACACATAGACATACACTCATGGACATACACATACACACACACAAACATCCACCACACAAGCACACATAAAAGCACACCCATGAACACATACATGTGTACACATGCACACTAATCGACATGCACACTTATACACATGCATGCATTCATGCACATACACACACACACACTCTCACACATACTCCAACACCCACACATGTATGCACACAAACACACACACATGCATATGCACACATATACATGCACACATACTTATGCACACATGCACATGCATGCAGAGAGGCACACAAACACAGAGACATGAACAAATGCATATGCATAAAGCCACACACACACACACATGCACACATATAAATGCCTATAGACACATGCACATACATGCATAAGTGTACACATAGGAAAGCACAAACACAAGCATGCACACATACCTACATGCACACACATATATGCATGCATGCACACAAACACACACACTTGCACATGCACTACCAAACATGCACATATGCATATGAACACACACATTGTAATAGGCCAACACACACATAAAGATATGCACACATACACACACTCACATGTATGGAGACACACATACAACTGCATGCAAAAATGTACACACGCATGCACTCACTCAACCACACATACACGTGTACATGTGGACACACATGCACACACACTCACATGCTTGCACATGCACACACACATAGACATATGCATTCATATCCATTAGCACACTCAAACATGGATACACTGCTACACATGCACATGCTCAGGTAAGCACATGCACACACACTTACACTCACATGCAAAAAAATGTTTAGTAATGCATGTACACACTCAGTCCCTCTCACATGCACAAACACACACAATATCACATGTATACATGCATACACATGAGTGCATGCACATGAGAACACTTGCACACATACATATGCACAAACACATATGTACACACATGCACATGCATACATAAACATGAATATGCAAACACATGAGTAGCACACAGAAACACCCACACCCATGCTTATGCATACATGCACACACATGCACACATAATGAACACATGCATGCACAACCACACACATGCACACACACACACAAACAAGCACACACAAACAAGCACATATGTGCACATGTGCAAAAATATACATACATCTAAACACATTAACACATGCACATACACACACACACACACATGTGCGTACACAAGCATATTAATGCATGCATACACTCACGTACATATTAAATCACACAAGCACACACACACACACACACACACAAATGCATGCCCACTCATGTAGGCACACACACCCACACTTGCACATGCACACACACTTACACACAAGCATGCATAAACACATGCACAAACACACACAAACATGCATACGCATCTGCAAACACATGCACATTTAGATAAACTTATACAAACACATATGTACAAACATGCATGCACACTCACACTTTCACACACACAAACCTACATATGAACACACGTGCACACATGTACACACTCACAATCACACAACCATGTTCTTAGAGAAATACATACATACATCAACATGTGTCCATGTACACTCATAGACATGCACATAGATGTACACACACATATGTATACAAACACACACACACACCCACCCACACACTAGCATGAATAAACAAGCATGCACATGAACACACACACACACATAAACACACCTACACCAACACACATGGATACGTGCACACACATAACATGCACATATAAGAACACACACACAAGCACACACACACCTCTACATGTACACACATAAACACAGACAAGCACACACTCACATATGCACTCGCACACAAAAATACACACACGTACATATAAAATTATACACTTTGGCATAGTCACACACACATGCACACACATGCTCACACACAGATATAGCATGCACACACACACATATACATACACAAAAACACATGCACACATATGTAAAAATAGAAACACAAACATGTACTTCCCCACACATCCACATATAGACACCCACACCTGTACCCACACACACATTGATACACACATGCATACACAAAAGCACACACACACACACATTCACACACGTGTATATATGCACACATGCACACACACATGTATGAGCGCACACTGACACATACACATACAATGACAAACTCACACATGTGCATGCACACACACATACATGTCCACATTCACATTCCCAAATAAAAAGATACTTGCAAAAACATATGTACACATATATAGACACACACATGTACAAATATGTACATGCCAATAAACATGCACAAACACACACATACACACACCCACACATATGCACATTTGCACACATACACACACACACACATGTGCCATGCATAGGAACATACATGTACATTCACACACAAACACACAAATACAACCACATACACAAACTCACATACATGCACATACACACAAACACACACTCACACACATGCACACTCACACGAACTGGTGCACACACATAAAGGCTCATAGATATGTACACACATGCACATGTATGTATATAGACATGCACTTGCACACACACATGCAAGCTCACACACATACATGCACAAGCACACACACTTGTGCATGTATGTATCAATAGACATGCTCACGCACACACATGCCCACGAAACTAACACATGCACTGACACACATGCCCATAATCACATAAACATGCACACACACACATATACACATGCACACATGCACATGCATTGAAACATGCATACTCAAATGCACAAATGCATACACCCACACACAAGCACATGTGCACACGCACACACACACAAACACATTCACATACATGTGCATGCATAAACACAACACACATGTATATGTACAAATACAAGCACACATGCACACACTCACACACATGCACATTTGTACATGTGCACACACTTGTGTCCACATGCACATGATCAAACACACCAACTCATACACTCATGCACACACAAACACATAAATAAACACATTCACACACACATGCATGCACACATGCACACACACACACACAAGCACATAAACATGCACATACACATGCACTCATGGAAAGACACACACATAACCATGCACACATGAACACACATATGCCCATAATCACACACACATGCAAATAAACATGCAAACACACATGAACTTATGGCAAGAGAAACACACACAACCATATACACATGAGTACACTTATACACATAAACACACAGATGCACATGCATTCACACATTCACTCACACATGCTTACACACACACAAACGCACACACACACATATACACATATGCACGCACGCACACACATGCAAGAACACACATACACACACACACAGAATCAAACACACTCCTACATAGAGAAGCTTGCATGTGCACACACACAAAGCAACATACCCACACACGTGCACCCACCTGCATACATGCACTTACACACATGTAGAAACATGCACCCACCCGCACACACCTACCCACACAAGCTTACAGACACACAAGAACACACAAGTACATGCACATGTGCACACATGCAAATGCACACAAGCATATGCACACACATACATGCACACAAATGTAGACATATGAAGACAGACATGCACATGTTACACACGTCTGCTTGCATACAAATACACACATACAAGCAACCACTCATATGTGCAAACATGCACACACACACGTACACACACATGTGCGCATGTGCACACACACCCACCCACACACACACACACATACGATTGTAAACATGCGCACGAACACATCTACACAAGCACTCACACACGCACCAACACACATGCAAGTATACATAAACACATGTATGCACACACAAAAAACTATACACACACTCAGACAAACACACATACACATGCACACACAACTACATATGCATGAACATGCACACATAGCTACACATGCATGAACATGCACACACACAAACCCCGCCCCCCATACACACACTCAAACACGAGCAAGCACATATGTAGATGCATGCAAACAAATGAATACATGGGCATACACACACTTATACATGCATGTGCATAAGTCTAGCCACACAAGCACACACCACACATGCACTAATACACAAATACACAGGTTCACATGTTCATAAGCACATGCATACACAAAAAAATATTGACAAGCAAACACTCACACACGCATACGCACATTTGCATAGTCATATATGAAGGAAAATGTGCATAAGAACACACATTCCCACACTAGCACTCAGGTCAACAAATGCATGCATAACACACAAAAACAAGCACAAGCATGCATGTCTACACATATGCACATGCACCCATCGACACACACGTATACATACACACATACACACATATGCACACACACACACATGAAAACACATATACAAGCATGCACACATAGACCTGCACATGTATAGGAACACACATGCATGCACAAACACATGCATCTGAAATCACACATATACAAACATTCACCTACCCACACACATAAGCACACAAATGCAGGCAAACACACATGCATGCATGCACACATGCACATCTATCTACACATAAACACATGTACACATAGACATAGACACACACGAAACAAAACACACACAAACATGCACATGCACAGACATACACATACACACATACATGTAATAAACACAAGTAAACAAACACACAAACACTTCCACACCCACATACATACACACACACACATTCTTATACTAACAGACACACAAATGGACAAACACACGTGCACACATGCTCTCAAACAAACATAAACACATATGCACAAGCACACACATACACACACATGCACATGCCTACGCACAAACACACACACCCTCACACCAAACAAATGTATACATGCACAGAACACTCAAAGATGCACATACCCACATAAACGCATGCACAAAACATATATACACACATGCATGCATGCACATGCATGTACATACACATACAGAAACTACACAAATGCAAATACACACATTCACACACTACTAAAAACATGCATGTGCAGACGTACACATAAACTGCACACATAAATGCACATATAGAATTACATGCATGCACACATACACACACATACATGCATGTACACATGTGCATGCATACATATGCACATGTGGAGACACATAGAGGCTTGCACTCACAGACTCAGAGACACTCACACCCACACCAACAAACATATCCCCACATGCACACACACACACATGCACGCAATCACATATACATGCAAACTAACATGCGCACACACATATGCATGCATATGAACACACACCTAAACCCACATACACACTTACACACACAAACACATGCATGCAAACACACACACACATAGATGTACTAACACTTACAAGCAAAACAGCACAAACACACGTGCACACAAGCATACACAAGCTCCTACACGTACACACAAGACTGCATGCACACACACACACTCACTGACAAACATTCACATAAAAACACACATGCATACACAAGCTCCCATGCATACACACATGCCTACATCCACACACACACACTGACAAACATACACATAGGAACACACATGCACTCATGCATGTGCAAATATGTACACATGCAAACACTTACATGCATGTGCTAACACAAACATGCACACACCTGTAAGCACACACATAAATAAACATATACATGCACACACTCATACACACCCATGCACGACACACTAACAAACACATGCACAAATGCACATGCATAGATGCACACTTGCATGCATTCACATATGCACTCATGCACATCCACAAATACACACACATACTTTGACACATACATACACACACATAAACAAAAACATGCACATAGACATGCACAAGAGCATGCATGCACACAGATACACATGCAAATGTAAACACACAAATGAACACATGCTCACATGCAAAATCACACATATGCACATAAACATGCACAAACATAGATGCAAATAAATATACAAACATAAACACACATGATCATGCACACACATATGCACAAACACCTAGACAAATGTACAAACGAACATGTGAACATACACACACACACACCTATACACACACATGCATGCATGCAAGCACAGACTTACACACACAAACACATAAACACACAAACATGTACATATATTTGTATGCATACACATGCACACACATACTTAGAAAAACCTATATGTGCATGCATATATGCATGCACGTACAAACATACACACACATAAGCACCCATGAACACAAACACAAACTCAAGCAACCATGCATAAGCATTCCCATGCACTTGCATAAACATGCACATGCACTAGCATAAATGCTTGTGCAAACACACCCATGCACACACAATCATATATGCAAATATATGCATATACACGCACACACATGCACATTCACACAGACACACATGCACACACATGGACAAATACACATTCACACATGCATGTAATCGCACATACACAAACAAGAATGTGAACATATACACACACACACACAAATACATACACACATGCATAAAAGACACATGCACACACACTCACACACGCACACATACACACCCAAGCACACATGTGCAAATGAACACTTGTAGGAACGCACACAACACACCCACAAAAGGGCACACAAGTGTGCTCACACAAACACATATAGAAACACATACACGCCTATGACCATATCTGCACACATTATCATGACCACACAAACACACATGCACACATTTACACATAGACAAACACACGTACGCATAGACATAGACACTCACACACATGTGCACACAAACAGACATGTGCATGCACACACGTACAAAAATGCATGCACACACACACAAACACATTCACACACATACACACATATGCACATGCACAAAGGATAACACAAATGCTTACTGGTACACATGAATGCACACACACATGTAGAAACACATATGCACCCATGTGCAAACACATGCACAAGTATTGGACACACACATGCATACCTATAAGCACACACATGCACACAAACACACATGCACTTGCACACATACATGCACATACTCACAGACACATGCAGAGTTACACACATGCTCCCCACACACATACATGCATACACATACACACTCATATGCACACAAAAGTACATTAACATGCATAAACTCAATTATGTGTGCATGCACATATGTATGAATGCACACGCATGCACAAAAGCATAAACGAACAAACATGCATGCACATGCATACTACCCACTCGTGTGCATGCACAAAAACATGTACACACACACAAAAACAAAATCGTACACACACACACATGCACAAAAAATACACACACAGACACACACATAGGCACAGGCACACATACACAACCATGAATAAACACATGCACATACACACAAACACATAACCGCACACAAATGCATAGACATAAACTTAGGTACACATGCACACTCACACATGTATGCATTCCCAAGTGCACACACACAATCACACACACACACATGCACTTGGACACAAACTCATGCACAAACATGCACACGCATCACCACATAAATAACTAAACACATAACCCCTAGACACACTCACATATAGACACAAACACCTACAAACATAAACTTACACATATGCATCTATACTTGCACATTCATGCAGATAATTACCCATGCATGGACACAGCTAATATTGCACACACACACATACAACAACACACACACTTAGAGAGAAACACGTGCACGTGTAGACCTGCACTCATGCAAACTCCTACACAAGCACACACACGTACAAGAACACACGCACATAAGGATACATACACGTGTGAGCACAGAAGCACATGTATATACATATGCATAGACACACACACATACAATCACATATGCATGCACATATATACACAACACACAAACATGCAGGCCCATGCACATGTACACACACTCACACTTGAACACACACACACACACACATATGTACATAGACATATGCACATATAGACACAAACATACATGCTCACATACTCATGCACATGTACATACACACACACCCACAAACACTCGCATGTGGAAGCACCCATAGACAAAAATAAGCACACAAACATAGGCATACACATGCACTCACAAACACACACATAACCACATGCACACACTCATGCATGCACACATTCACACACATAAATAAACACACCCAAAAACAACACACATAATAGTAGGCATAGACATGCATATGCATATACAAATACATACATGCATAGATAAAAAAACACAGACACACACATGCATAGAGACATAAATGCACAAAGGCACATATGCACATGCAAACACTCATAGTCTCACACATTAATATGCATCCACACATGCAACAAACTTAAAAATATATGCACACACACACATACACATAAACATAAACACTTGCACATGCACTTACATCAAATAGACACAATGACACAAACATGTATATGCACTTGCACAAAATGGATATGCATTAGCACAAACAGGCACATGCAAGCACAAACGCATACACATGAATGCACACATGCACATGCATGTACACAGTCACACACACACACATGCACACACACTTACAAACACACAAGCACTCATACATGCATACACATGCACATCCCTCCACACACATACACACAAAGCACACTCATACACATATATGCTCATGCATGTAGGGACACATATGCATACACACACACACACTTAGAAACATACGTCCATGCACATATAGACATGCACACACACACGAAAATGTATAAATAGACCCACACATGCATGCTTATGCATAAACAATGATGCACACACATGCACACATACACACACATGCTAATGTGCACATGCACATAGACACACACATGGACTCACACATGTTAACACAAGTGCACACATAAACACAAACATCCTCACACAAACTCATGTGCACACACATGTACACATATCCAATGACATCAACATCCATGTGCTAACACATATAGACACACACTCATGTCCACAAACATACCCACACACACACCTGCATATATGCATGCATGTTCACACATGTAGCCACATGCACACACTTGTAAACAACATACAAACACACACACAAGCTCAGATACAAATGCGGAAACAAATCCACACACATGCACACACATACACACAAATACAAGAACACACACGCATGCACGTGCACACACCTACACATGCACACCATCACCCTCAAACATTTGTACACATAGACACAAGCACACAAAACACACACACACACTTGTGCTTCCACACATTCATACACACTCACATGTACACAAGCCCCACACACATAGATGACCATCCATATAAATATACAAACATGTATATGCATACGAACACCTACACACATGCACACACATACACACACAAACATGCATATGCATGCTTTTACACATGTACACACTCACACACACACACACAAAAGACCAAACATGCACACATGTAATCACACACTATGCACAAAAACACACAAGCATACACACATTCATACACATACATAAATACAAATGCACATGCACATACACACACATGCATGTACATGCACAGATGCATATGCACACATGCACATGCACAAAAACATAAGAGCACACACATACATACTAAAACACATGCATGAGTGTACACACACTAATGTATATATGCACAAATACACACACACATATACATGCATACATGCACACACACAAAGACATATGCACTCATGTACACACACATTCACACATGTTTGAATGTGCACACACACACAAACAATGCAAACACACAAGCACACAAACACACATAAATTGGCACACACACATGCATGCACACCCACACACATTGATATGTACATACACATAAACAAATACACACACACACACATGTATGCACATGAACACATGCATTCACACAAACACATGCACGCATGCACACATGCACAAGAATACATGTATGTGCACCTGAATATGCATGCCACACATATACACACACATATACACATGCACAAGAACTTGCACACACACACAAAAACATATACATGCTCACACACAAAAAAACATATGTATGCATAATGCACACACACACACACCAACACACACCCTCCTACACACTCACAAACACATGCACATGCTTGCATGCACACACATAAACAAACCCACCCACACATAACATGCACATACACACACATGTACACTCATGCACATGTATAGTACTCATAGACATGCACACTCATGCACACATGCATAATACACACACACAAAAACACACATAGGAACACACACACACATAAGCAAACACAAGCATATACATGCACATGTGCACAAACACCCACCCACCCACACACATGCACACTCGCATGCATGTAACACACATACACACGTATGTGTGCACACACATGCAAACATGCACACTCATATGAGGACATATGAACACACAGTTACACATGCATGCACACACATACACAAACACACCTACACACACACCCACACGCATGCACACTCATAAATGAATGCAAGAACAAACATAGACATGCTTGCACTTGCACACACACATGCAAGAACATACATTTGTATACACATGTCCATGCATACACACTCATGCACACACACACACGCACCTGCACTTACACTTAGACATACGCACTCACATGCACACATACACTCACACGCACCACCACACACACACACTTATACTCATGCCCCAGCATGCACACTCACACACATGCACACACACACACATGACACATAAGCATACTCATGCACACACATATAATGAAACACACCTCTAAACACACATACGCAAACACACACAAAGCAATACATGCACACACACAAGCACAAGTGCATCTACACACATAAGCATAAGCGCATGCACACATACACATCCGCATGCACATGTGAACATAAGCACATGCACACATATGCAAATACATGCCTACATAGACACACCCATACACATGCATACATGCACACACAAAGACACATGTGTGTATGCATGTGTACAATTGCATGTCCACATGCACACAAGCAAGCATACACATGCACACAAATCTAACACACATACATACAAAAATGTGCACACACATGCACGCACACACATATACACAAATGCACAAATATGCATGTAGACACTCACATACACTCTGGCACTGACACATGCATTCAAACAAACACATGCATTCAAACAAACACATGCATACATAACACGCACACACATGCACACATAGAAGACCACACAAACATTAGAGCACACGCACGAATACACACACACACGCACACACATGCACACCCATAAATAGACACACATACATTAATAAGCACGCAAATGAGCATGCATGTATTCATGCATGCACATCTACACAAATGCACGAATGAATTCGCCCCCACACCAATACTCAAAAACACATGAACATACAAGTACACACACATGTACAACCACATAAAACCACATGCACATACAAACACATCCACATACATGAATGCACACACATCCACGCATACACATAAACAAATACATAAGTGCTTGCACACACACACACTCAAATAAATAGAAGTGCATGTACTACTCATGTGTACACTTGCAAACACATGAACTCATGCAAATGCATACACCCACAAATAGACATGCACATACATGCATAGACAAGCATAAATATAGACACACAGACATACACATACACACATGCACACATATATAAGCACATCCACACACACACATGCATGCATACATTTACATGCACATATGTACACGTGCACACACACATGATTGCACATGCATACATGCACACACAAACATACAAACATGCACACATAAGCAAACAAACATGCTTGCACATAGACAAACATGCTCACACACACATACATGAGCACACATGTGTGGCCACACTGACACATGTGCCCACACAAGCACACATATAAAGCACATACATGGACACTCGCACATGCATAAGCACACACACATGTTCAAACACTGGCACTTGCATATGCACAAACGAATGCAAGTACATGCGTACACATATTTTAGTGCAGCTCCATCAACACTCACACATGCACAGCATGTACACATATATATACTCGCATGCACACACACACATACACATGCATGCATGCACACTTAAGTATAGATAAGTGCAAACATGCACACATATGCATGCACAAGCATGCACACACATGCACACACACACATAATCATGCACATGCATACACACTTGCACACTAATGCTCATATGCTCCTATTATCACACACATACTGGTACACATACACACACGTGCACATAAATACACATACATACACACACACACATAGATATATATATATATATATATATATATATATATATATATATATATATATATATATATATATATATATATATATATATATATATATATATATATATATATATATTTATATATATATATATATATATATGCAAATACACCAACACACACTTCCACGCACACACACACATATGCACAAATATTTGCTCACAGAGAAGCACACACACATAAATACACATGCAGATACACAAGAACAAACATGCACACATACACACATGTCCACACCTAATAGACATAGAGTCACACATGCACACCTATACACAAACATACACATGCACATGCACCCACAAAGATGCACACAAACAAGTACGCAAGCACATAGGCTAATACACATGCACACAGATGCACATGTACACACGCACAAATGCACCTACACATGTATAAATGCACACTCATGCACATGCACACACATGTGTAGACACACAAGCACATCCATAAGGAAAGGCACACAAACACACACACATGCATCAACAAACATGCATAAGCATCGACATTTGCTTACACACACAAATGCACAAACAAAAACACATGTATGCATACAGACACATGCACATAGTGTACATGCACACACACATGCACATGCATGCATACACATACCCATGCACATGCATGTATACAGACATGCATACAAAAGCACACACACATACACCCATGCATACACACGCACAAACATGCACACGCACATGCACACATGCATGCATGCACACAGATGCATGCACATAAAAAGACACATACGAGTGCATGCACACACACATGCCCATGCACAGTAATGCACACATGTGAACACACACACACACACAAGCACACTCACAAACACAAACAAGTACACATACACGCACATAAGTGTAAGCACACACATACTACCATACATCACACCTATGCATACACACACACACACATACACACACATATATAAGAACACACATTTGCCCATGCCCAAGAACACACATGCACACTCATGTGCATACTTGCATCCACACACACACATAACCAAATGTGCACACACAAACAAGCAAACTTACACATATGCAGACGCACAGAAACACACACACATAGATGCACACACACATAAACTTGTGTGCCATGCACCCATGCATATAAGCACCCATGAAAAGACACACACACTAATATGAACATAAATGTACACCCACACACTCATATTCATAAACACACATGCACACTTGCTCATAGACATAAAAACACACATGCACACACACACACACACACATGCACATACACTGACATACACAAACTCTACATACAAACACACATTGCATATGAATACATAGATGCCTATGCAAAGACACAAACACACACACACAAACCCAAACACACACGTACATACACTAAACACATGTAGACATTCTTGTATGCACCATCCACACACACAAAGATGCACACACGCACATATACACACACATAACCATGCACACACATGCAGATAAAGACATGCAGACACCCACTCGCATGCACACACATGCATGCTCGCATTCATAGGCACACTCACATACACACATGTTCATAGACATGTACACACTTGCACACTGATACATAGACAGAGATGCACTTGCATGCAAGCACACACATATATAAGCACAAATACATGCACACTCATACACTACAACACAAACACACATGCAGTCACACACACATATACTCACACAAGCATGCACTCATGCACATGAAATTACACAGGCCCATATACAAAAACATGTAGAGACACAATCACACACATACATACACATGTACACATAAGAATAGAAATACACACATGTACACACACACATGTACACACATGCATGTACATCCACATGGATACATGCATGCATGCACAGACAAACATGCACATGCACATTTATAGGCACCCAACAATCACAAATAAACATGTGTGCTGGCACATGCATGTGCACACACACCCTTAAGCATACATGTACACAAAAAAATATATGCAAACATGCACATTTATGCACACAAACCCATGAACACACATAGGCACATAAATGCATGTATGCAATCAAACAAGCATAGACGCACACATGGACACACATACACACATAGGCACTAGTATAGGTGTGCATACACATGCACACAAACACACACAATCACATGAATACTCATGCATTCATATATACATGCAAATTCACACACATGCATGCATGCACACATGTATACACACACTCCCACACATACATACAAGCACACATGCACACTCTCACATTAAGTTCATACACACACACATGCACATGCATACAAACACTTCGATACACATGCATACACACACAAATACACACACACGTAGACAAATACACTTGCACACTCATGCAAACACAAGCACTTACACATACACACAAACACATGCACACAAACACATGCATGCACACAGACACACACCAACACATACACACATAGACATATATGAACATCCACACACATAGCTACATGAACATTCACACATGCAAGCACACATCCACACACACACATATAGACACTCATAAAAACAACACGCATGCACACTCATACATCAAATGCACTTATACACACGTAGACTTGAGCATAGTCCCAAACACATGGAAAAACACACATGCATGCAAGCACAAACACCCACACATGCACACACACATATAGATACACACACACACACACATATACTAGCACATAAAGACACATGGACATGCACACACAAAGCACACTAACACAAACGTATGCAAATGTTCACACACATTGACATCCATACACACAAACATGATCACACACATACATGCACATGCACATGCACACATTACCATGTACACACATGCATACACACACACACACTCACATGCACATCCTCACACACACAAACTCACAAACATAGAAAGAATACACATAAACAAACATGCACACGAGCACACACACCTACATGCACATACACACAGATAAATACACTCATGCACACACTACCACACACACATGCACACACACACACACACACACACTCACATGCATGTGCTCATACACTCTAACTCACACACACACACACACAAAAGAATACACATAGAAAAACTCAACATATGCACATATACAAGCATACATACATGCACACAAATAAACAAATATATACAAATGTGCACACACACACATGTAATACCCATGCTCACATATGTAAGCACAAACCCACACTTGAATGCACACACCCACACATGCATGCACACACATAGGCACACCCTCACACACTTGCATGCACACACACACAACCACATAGGATCACACACACATGCACACATACACACATGTAGACATTTGCACACAAAAACATAATAACAAATACTCAAACACATGTAGGCACACACACACCTATGCACTCACACATTCAAATGCACATATATTCACACATGAGTGCATGCACATGCACATAATTATGCCTACACATACACATTTGTTTAGGAACACACATACACAAACACACACACAAGCACATATACACACACATAGTCATATGCTTAGAAACTCACACATGCACACACATACACAAACACATATGCACACATATGCATGCAAACATATACACATATGCATACACATAAGCACACACACGGGCACACACATAGAATCATATGTCCACACACACACAAACATTATGCACACATACATACATATACACATGCATAATCACACATGCAAATGCAAACTTGCACACACATACACACACATACACCCTCACAATCTCATGTGTGCCCATATGCAAACACACACACACACACACACTCACATAGACATACGCAAAGATACATACACATACACACACATTCACAAACCCACAAATGTGAGCTTGTGCACTTGTGAAATCTATACATAATTATACTTAGGCACATACACATGTGCACACACACATGAATAAATTTTCTCCTCACTCATACACATGCACACACATGCTTATGCACACAAACTCAATGCCACACACATTCAATAATATACACACATACAGATGCACACACTCATGCATATGTATGCAAACACACACACTTATACAACAACACAAAGACATGCACAAACACATGCAAACACACATAGGAACACACATGCACATGCACAAGCACACACAAATGCATGCACACACACACACACACACACATACATGCACACACAACATGCACAAACATGCACACAAATGTGATCACACAAATAGACATAAGCACATATACACACAACCATGCATGCACGTATACAGATAGACACATGCACACATGTATAGACACACATACACACACTCACATGTACATGCACACTGCCACATAAACACTACAACAAGCTTAAACATACATATAAAACACATGTATCATAGCACACAAGTATGCACCTATGCACATACCAAAGTACATGCACACACATACTAAGACACACACAAAACAATGCTCATACACCCACACACACACATAGATAGATATGTAAAAATGAATATGCACACACAAAAAATGCTCACCCACACACACTTGCATGCACCCACATGCACACAAATACATACATACACACAACCTTTCATATTGACACACACACACACACCTATACACATGCACACACATGCACACAAACACATACACATGTAAGCATATGTACACACACGCATTGTCCACTCATACAAACACATGTAATCCTGCACACACATGCACAAATATAGGTACACACACATTGGCACATATGCATACATAGATGCACATGCATACACACATATGGGTGCATAAACATAGATGTAAATGCATAAAACATAGGCACTCCCACATAAATAGATACCAATACATGCACACACTCACATAGAACACACACATGCACAAATGCATACACCTGTGTGAGTGCACACATAATGAAATAAAAAAGAACACACACACATGCGCACATGCATGTAAACATTACATGTACATGCACACATACTCACATTCGCATTTACATGCACACATGCACAAGCACACCCACCCACACAAATGTCTGCACAAGCATTCTTGAACACATGCACGACCTGTATGCATGCACATATGTGTTTCTATTTGTTTGTTTGTGTATGTGCATATGTGTCTACCTATGCGTGTGCATATGTGTTTCTATATGATTGTTTGTGTGTGTGCATGAGTACACACACATGGACATGAATACACACATGCATGTGCACACACACACACATAGACACACTTGCATAAAAACAAAAGAACACCCATACAAACTCACATGCATAAATAAACACACACACAATATTTCATACACCCATGTGAGCATGCTCATAGAGAAACAAACACATATGCACACAGAGATGTGAACATGCATGCAAACATTCATACATGTAAATGCACACAAATGCACACTCACACTTACACAGGCACAACTACACATACCCACCCACTCACACACATGCACACATGAATGCTTGAATGCTCACACAACATGCACACATGAATGCTTGAATGCTCGCACAACATGCACACATGTACACACCTACAAACATACACACAGGTGAACAAATACACATACACGTACATATACACGTACACATACACACATGCACACACACACACAGACACACAAACAAAAATGCATGCACAAATACACATACCCAATTATACACACACATACACACATGCATGCACCTACATAGACATATGCTCACACAAGCACCCGCACATGCACTAGAACATAAACATGCACACATAGGCTCACACACACACACATAAGTTCATAGAGATGCACACACATATATAGGCTCATCGATAAACAAGCACATGCACACATGTATGCATCACACACACCTACAGATGCATGCATACACCACCCACATGGGCACACGCACACACGCATGGTCACACACACATACACATGCACAAGTATGCACACATGAACACTCACATGCATGCACACACACACACATGTCCAAACACCCACACATGCATGCATGCTAGTATATAAACATAAACATACATATGCTTAGACACATAAACACATGTGCACAAACACATACTCAAGCATGCACGAACACACACACGCATGTATCTACACACAAGCACACACACACATGTGCACACACAAGCACACACACACATGTGCACACAAAACACATATATGAACAGACATGCACACACCTATGTTCACAGATGGGCATACATGCATGCACACACTCCCATGCACACCCACACATGTACGCACACATGCACACACACACAAACATGCACATAGGAATATAGGCATGTGCACTCACATGCATGCATACACAGACACATATACATTCATATGTTATTATGTACACAAACACACACACAAACACATGCATACACGAACAAACATATAAAAGCATATAGACACACACCCACACATTGACAAAAACTCATACACATGCACTCACACATACAAATAGTAACATCTGAATAAACTCACATACACATGTACATTAACAAACACCCACATATACACACACATGCATGTGTCAACTCAGTTGCACAAATAGTCTCACATGCATGCACACACACAGACATAGACACACACATGCACACATATATACACACATGCACACATATATACACACATGCACACATATATACACACATGTGTGTAGGCACATGCACATGCAAACACACACATGCATGCACACACACTTGTGTTCACACACACCTACATATACACACACAATGCAAACACAAGCACACCATGCACATGCACAAACATGCATGTACACACATAGACATAGGCACACACATGCACACATATATGCACACATGTTTGTAGGCACATGAACATGCAAACACACACATGCATGTAGACACACTTGTATACACACACACACACACCTGCATATACACACAAAATGCAAACACAAGCACACCATGCACATGCACAAACATGCATGTACACACAAATACACACACATGTGTAGACATAATCACGTCTGCACATCCACACATGCATGCACATGAACACACACATTTGTCTATGTCCACACACATGCACACACTCAAACACACTAATGCAAATACACATGCATGCATAAACAAACACACAAATAAGAAAAGACAAACATGCATGCTCCCATGCACACACACACATGTGTGAACATGCACATGCATCTACACACACATATGTTGGCATATACACCCATGCACACATGCACACACGTACACATAATGCCCCACACACTAACACACATGCATATGTACATAAACACAAACATGCACATGCAGACATATGCAAAAAGACACATACATAAATTGGTGTGCATATATGTACTTGCACATAGATACACACATATAAACAAACATGCAAAATGATGCATACACACACACACATGCACATGTGCACACAAATGCATGCACATAGAAACACACACACAAGCATACATGCACACAAATACACATGCACACACATACACATATGTGCACATGTAGACATGCTTGCACATGCACATGCACACACACACACACACGTATACATACGCATATGGACACACAATACACAATTATAAACACAGACAACAAACATACACACACATGCACATACACATGCATACATATACACACAAATCGACATGTGTATACCCACACACAACAACACGTACACACATGAATACTTGCACATAAGAAAACATGCGTGACCCCATACACATGCAAGCACACACATAAATGCACACTCACACACTCATAAACACAACCACATGCATGCACACACACATGTGCCCACATGCACAAACATATACATGAACAAACTCACACACATAAAACACATGCAATCACACTTGTAAATGAACAAACACATGCAAATATAGATACACACATAAACACATATAGATCCACAAAAACTTGCATGCACACAAATGCATAAACATGCATGCACAAAAATATACATAACATGAACACATGTACACACTTGCACACACATGCATATACACAAAGTCATGTATAAAAACAAAAAATCACACTTGCACACACACACACCATTGGTGGTTATGCATGAATAGATGCACATGCATAGATGCATGCACAGGTTGACACAAACACTTATATACATGCATGTATGCACACTAATGGACTTACACATACATGCACACACACTTACGCAAGCATACACACATGTAATACACACACAGACATGCATAAACACACATGCATAATACACATGCACACACACACACAATCACATGCACAAATGCACATAGACATAGACATATGTGAACACCCATGATGCACACATTCACACACACACAAACGCACACATGCACACAAACATACACACAAATATGTTCACATGAAAGCGTACACCCACACACACCCACATGCACACACACACCTATGCATACACACACAAACACATGCTTGGACACAAGTACAACATGCACACAAGCATGCACCACACATAGACACACACATGCATGCACATAGACACACACACACCCACACATACCCACATGCATGCACATGCAAACACACATGCACACATGGATAGACATGCATGCACACAAGCACACGTGCACCCCCATACATTTCCATATAAGAACATATACACATGAATTCTCATATGTGCATGCATGCATAGACACACACCTGTACATGCACACAGATACATTTACATAAACATGCACACACACAAGCACATGCATAGATATGCCAATACACCCACATACATACACATATACACACATACAAACACATGCACATGCGCACACATTAGCACACACTCACATAAGTACAAAAATATGCACACTCACACACATACAAACATGTATAGGCACATGGCCACACACACAAATGTGTGTATACACACACTACACAAGAACATGCACACAAACACACGCACACTTTCGCACACACATGCACACAGACATACACACACACCCATACAAACATACATGCACTCATGCACATTTGTGACTGTGTTCACACACGCACACACATGCACATAAGCACGCCAAAAAATAGATCCTCACATATGCACACACACACACATGCACATGCAAGCATGCATGCTAACACACAAACCCACATGCACACACATAAGCACACAAACACAAAGATACATGCATGCAAAAAAGCATATGCACATAGACAAACACCCTTACACACCTACACACACATGCATATGCAGCCACACATACATGGACACACATGAACTTACACACAACCATGCATGCATATACACACACACACACTCAAACACATTCACAAATGCTCAAAAACACATATGTACACATGCAAATAGATACCAACATATAGACATGAAGATGCAAACAAACACATAGGCATATGCACACATACATACACACATACACACACACACACATATACACTGATGCACCAACAACAAACATACCCACACATATGCACACATACACACAGACGCATGCACAAATGTACATGCACTGACTCACATGCATGCACATGCACACACATACACACCTACAGACACACACCCATCCATATGCATACAAACACAAACCTGCCACACACACAAAAGCACACACTAACATGAATGCATGTGTAGAAAGACTTATGCATGCAACCACACACACACATGAGCACACATACAAATGCACAAGTTCACTCTTACACTCACACAAATCCACACACAACACTCTCACACACATATGCATACACATGCATACACACATTCACATATGCATGCAAACATACACACACACATATGAACC
Source organism: Vanilla planifolia (assembly GCA_023846275.1). Classification (NCBI taxonomy): domain Eukaryota; kingdom Viridiplantae; phylum Streptophyta; class Magnoliopsida; order Asparagales; family Orchidaceae; genus Vanilla; species Vanilla planifolia. Next base: position 3,708,154 of record JAIUJO010000032.1, on the reverse strand, counting down.
TATACACACATAAACATGCAAATAACCACTTGCATAGACACCTGCACCTATGCATGCAAACACACACACATGCATGCACATACATGTACTCAAACTCACATACCCAAGCATAAGGATACGTGTGCACACATATGTACACTCCTATACACATGCATTAACATGCACATGCAGGCATACACACATATACAAGCACACTCAAATACACACAAACACACAAGCACACATAAATACACACACATAAATACACACACACACATATCGATGCACAATCACACACACATGCATACATGCATGTGCTTAAACACTCATGTATGCAATCATTCACACACAAGTGTGTATATACACACACTCACACATGGACACGTGCACATATGCACATGCATAGGTAGACCTGCACACATGTACAAATGCACACACTCATACACACACATGTACCTGAACACATTGATGCAGATACACACACACACACACTTACATACCTATGCATGCACTTACACATGTGCACACACATGCACACACATCCCAAATAATACACACACTCACAAACATGCACACATATGCATACATGCACATGCACACATGCAGACATGCACACAAACACACACACCCACGCACACTAATGCCCACACACAAACATGCACATTGCCCACACACACATAGAGACAACCACACTCTCTCTCTCACATACACACATGCACACACACACACACATATACACACATGTAAAGGAACATGCACTCACACACACATGCATGCACAAACATATATGCACAAATATGTATGCACAAACACGTGCACCAATGAACCCATAAGCCCACACACATACACTTGCACACAAAACACAAGAACACATAGGCACATGAACACACATGCACACATGTAAACACATAGAACCATACATACATGCACACATGCACATGCATGATAACACAAGCACAAACACACACCCACACACACCCACACATGTACAAGCACACATGCACAGCACAAACACAAGCATAACAAAAACACAAGCACAACATAAACACAAGCACACTTAAGCATGGACACATGCACACACATGCACCCACACACAAGTGTACATAAGCACACACACCACACCTACAAATGCACACACACATATGCATATGTATATACACACACAAATAGCCACACATATACATGAATGCATACATGCACATGAAAGCATGCATAGAAGTACACATGCATGCAACCACTCATGTAAGAACACTTACACACACGCAAAGACCTGCACACATGCACACATACACACACATCCCTAAACACCCATGCACATACACTTTCACACACTTAGACACACACGCACAAAGTCACAAGCAAATGTAGATGCACGTTGACACATGCACACACACACACAGGGTTGTACACATATAAGTGCATTCACATACTCACACATGCACACATTAAGCATAGTTGCACACAAATGCTCATGCACATACACACACACACACAAACATGCACACTTACAGAATCATATGAACACACAGGCACACACACATATGCAAGTATTCACATAAACATACACACATGCATACACCTACACACCACGCACATGCACATGCACATGCAAATGCACCCATATAGGCACATACATGCATGCCCAAGATTAGATCCACATATGCATACTCACATGAAAACTCACACATAACCACACATGCACACACACACACACACACATAGATGCATGCTAACACATAAACATGCATGCCATGCACACAGACACACAAGCACCCATGCATAGACACGTACACTAATATGAACACATATGCACATGCATATGCCTGCACACTCTGATGCATAGGCACACACACACACTGGCTCATCCACATGCAAACACATGTGCACAAACACACACACACACATGTAAACATGCACATAGACACTCACATGCACACACATTACTACACCTACACACATATACACAAAGACACAAACATATATGTAGACATGCACATCCACACATATACATGCACACACGTGCAGTGAACACATGTGCACATAAGCTCACATGCCCACACATGCACGCTCACATACATAGGCTCACATAAATACACATAGATTCACTAACATGTACACACTTGCACACATACAAGTATAAAGTGATGTAGATGCATGTAAACACACATGCACATGCATAAATACATGTACACTTACACACACCAATACATGAACACACATACATATACTCTCACAAGCATGTACATTTGTACATGCACACGCACATAGACACACACACACACATATGCATACATGTAAACATATGCACACAAACACGCACAACATCCACATCCACACACGTACATGCACACATGCACGAACAAACACATACGTGTAGTCCCACACTCTCAGACACATATATAGGCCTTAAATATAGATGCACACATAGATGCGTGTACACACATGCACACGCATGAATGCACACATACATGCACAAATAGACACATGTGCTTGCATAAATGCACACATGCACTCATGTGATCATGTAGTCATGCACACACACATATGCACACTAACAAATGCATACTAATCACACACTCACACATGCACACATACACATAAACATAAGCATGCATATGCATACACAACCATGCACGCACACCCACACACTCAAACACATAGAGGCACATACTCATGCCCATGCGCAAACACACACATACACACATGCAAGCACACACACTCACAACCATAAGCACACACAAACACACAACAACACATGGACATGTACACATACATACATGCACACACACACACGTACATGCCCATGCACACATGCACATAGACACACATGCATTGACACATATATACACACATATAGAGACACATTCACAGCCACATGCATGCATTTTTACACACACACAAACATGCACAAATACACAAACACATGCAAAAGTACACATACCAACATATATGTGCACTCGCAAACATGCACCTAAAAATACACACAAGCACAAAGGCATAGATACATTTGTGTTTATATTAACACGAGCACTAAAAGATGAACATGCACAAACACACATACACAAGCATGCACACACACTGACACGCACACACTCAAAAACATGCCCAAAGACACAAATTTGCATGCACAAACACACATGCACACATTGGCACAATTACACTCAAAGAAACACACATACTTACACATGCACTTAGAAGCATAAGTAGAAATACATACATGCATGTAGACATGCATGCAAGCACATATAATACACACACATGGACATACACAAGCAGACACATGGTCACATGCAAGCACTTGTGCATAAATGCACACACGTATACACATGCACACATGCATGCACATATGTACATATACACACACTCCTACACACACACACTTGCTCAAATGCACACAAGTACACACCCATACATGTATACAATTACACACACAAATGCACACACCCACACTTACACACCAACACCAATACACACTCTCACACACACTTACAAACTCATATGGACACATATGTACACACATGCAAATGCACACACACTCACACATGTATGGCTACACACACACATGCACACACATTGACATGCACACCCAAATGCACATGTACACACACATACACATATAGACAAAAACAATATGTGCACACACATGCACAAGTACATGTATGCAAACACATGTATATGCACATGTAAACATATGCACATGTACACACACTTACACCTGCATAAATGCATGTTCATACATACACAAACACACCTACATAGATGCATACACATGCACTTACATGCACATGAACACATGCTCAAATGCACACAAGCATGCATCCATTTGTACACGACTCATCCACACATGCACACACACACACAAACACACTTATACACACGTGTGGATGCATACATGCGCATGCATACATACACACACCCACAAAAATGCATGCACACGCTCACACACACACACCTGCACAAACACACATGCATACCCTCATAATCATGCATACACATTGATTTCACCTATTTGCATGTATAGTTACTCATAAATGCAAACAAGAATACACACATGCATCAACATGCACTCATAGATTCAAGCACACATAAATACACATGTACACACACACACTTATATACACGTGCATACACGTATGCACATGCACGTCTACAAACATGCACAGATGTTTACACACACGCACAAATGCATTCACACATGCATGTAACCACCCACACACAAGAACACATGAGCACACAAATTCACACACACACACACACACATAATACTACACACACACACAAATGCATGCTCACCTACACACACATGCACACACATACATGCCTGCACATGCACATACATGCACAAACACATATGAAATTGCACACTCATGCACACAAACACATAGAAAAATGCACATACATGTAAGCATTCTCACACAAAAACACACATGTAGATACATGCATAGACACGCATGCATGCACACACATATATAAAGGCACACACATACATGTACAAGCATAGGTACTGACATGTAGGTATACATGTTCACACAAACCCATGTACATACACACATAAACATACATACACATGCAAATACTCGCACATACGTGTAGACACATAAATATGCTTGCACACACACACACATGCATGCACATGTATAACCATGAAGACATATTCTTGCACAAGATCACACCTGTACACACATGTGTAAGCACAATTGCACATGTACAAGCACACACATTAACAAACATAGGCATAGACAGACATGCACACAAATGCATGCACACACTCACTCATGGATACACACAAGCATAGACACACATATACACAAACACACACATACATGCATACACACATACACTAGCATGTACGCACATACGCATGCAAAGTCATGCACAAATAAAAATAAACACCTACATACAAACACATGCACATATAAATGCACAAGAATGCATGTAAGTACATGCATGTACACAAATATACACATGTACACCCCCCCCACACACACATACACATGCACACACATATAAGCACACAAACACACATGTACACACATGCATGTACTAACATATGCACATGTATACACACATGTACACACACATAAACACATACGTACACAAAAATTCATACACACATGAACACACAAACAAGTACTCATGTACTCACATACACACATACACGTAAACATACACACAAATGCACAAAAATAGGTGAACAAACATGTAGAAGCAAACACACACATGCATACAAACATACACAAGCACACAAGTTTGCACACATACATACACACATACACACATATACACATGTGCACACCAATGCATACATACACATGTGTGCAAACATAGATACCCACACATGCACACAAACATGCTCACATACATGCATACACACCTATGCACACAATTATGCAGACAGACACTCACTCAGATGCATGCACACACACACACACATAAGTACACTCACACACACACACTTGAGCACTAAACATAGGCATGCATAGGCATGCACACATGCACATGCAAGCACACACAAAAACAGACACACACGCATGCATATGCACATAAATACATACAAATGTGCACACACACACATGCACGCATGCAAATATACACAAGTACATACACACATATGTATATGCACACACACATGTAATTACATAGATACACATATGCACAAACATACATGCTTGTGCACACACAAACACATGCATCGATTCACACTTGCATGCATGTATACGTGAATAACCTGCACACACATGCACACAAATACACACAGACATGCATGCATGTGCACATGCATGTACATGCACACACACATGCACACACATGTGCAGGCACAGCATTACACCCACACAAATATACACACTCATGCACACCCGCATGCACACACACATGAACACACACAAGGCATAAACACACACTCTCATGCACACACATGTGCACATGCAAGCACACTTTCACACAAATAGCCACACATGCATGCACACATGCACACACACATTTGCACATGAACATAGTGATGCACACGTACATGTATATACACATATACAAACATACACATGCACACACACACATACAAAGTCACACCCAGGAACATAGTTGCACTAACACATTCAGACACATTTGGCTATGTACATAAACACACATGCACACACACATACACAAACACAAACATAAACAAATACTCACGTATCTGCATTGACACATGCACATACATGAACGCATAGACACACAAGCATGTGCAGACATACACATGCTCCAACACATCGACACCCCCACACATAGGCACATAGACACAAACAAACTCACAAATTTGCATAAATATAAATAAACACACATAAAAGCTTATACATATATATGCATTCACACATACACACACAAGTAGACACAAAACCACACAAATAGACATATATACAAGTACACAGCCATGCAAACACACACTTACACACAAATATAGACACGCACATACTTAAACATGCACACACATGCATGCATATACACACAAACCCATATGCACACACACATGCATACAAACTCACTCACATACATGCATACAAATGCAAATATGCACACATACAAACACTCACACATACACAAACATGCTTGCACACACACACACACATGCATGTACATGTGTAGCTATGAAGGCACACATACTTACACACATACACAGATGAACACACAAACATACAAAGGAAAACAAATATGAACAAACATAGGCATAGAGATATGCACACAAAAATGCATGAACTTGAACACACACAGTCGCATATAGGCATAGGCATTCGCTTGTGCACACAAACATGCACACATATGCATACACTCATAATCACATGAATACAAATAAGTGCACACACACACACAAACAAGAATGCACTTACATGTGCAAAAATCTACATATATACATGCACAAGGATGCACATGCACACACACACATACACACAAACACAAGCACAAAAACACATGCAAACACGCACAAACACACACACCCATACACACGTGCATAACCACACACAAAATGCACATGCACACACACAAAAACAAAATCAAACAAATACATATGCAAAAATATCCCTACACACATACAAGTATACATATAGAGACAAATACACACACACACAAATACAAAAACATGTACATGCACATGCAAACATGTGTGCACACACACACTCACATGTACATTTACATGCAAACACATTCCTACACACCCACATGCACACAAACACATATGCACACACATGCACAAACACACATATAAGAGCACATGCACACACATATACAATAACACATAATCATGTGAACACACACACACACAATCACACATGCGCTCGCCCATGAAAACACTCACAAACATGTGCCAACGTAGGTACATACACATGTACACAAATAGGCACACACACATGGGCACAGACCTACACACATGATCATGCATGAACATACTCACTCACATGCACGAACACACACACACAGCCATACTCATGCACACACTCACAAGCACACACTTGTGCACACACAAACATACACATGCATAAACATGCATGCATGCACATGTAAACACACACATAACCAGGCACACATGCATGCATTTGCACATGCAAACACACGTGCATGCATGCATATGCTCGCATGCATGTATATGCTCACATGCATGTCCACATACACACATGTATGCGCATGCACACATAGACAAAATCTCACACGTATGCATAAATACATGTGCCTGTATGTGCACACACATAGGAACACATGCACACTTATGTGCATGCACACATAAATAACTCACACACAAATGCACACAAAACACATAGACATGCATGCACACATGCATGCACATGCACACACATTTCCACACACATACCTACACACACATGCAGACACACAAGCTCATGAACACAATAACATCCACGCACAGACCCAAACACATACACAATAATATGCACACACACACACACACAAGCACACATAGACATAGCTGCTGACACACACCGCACACTCACATGTTGCATGCACATAAGCACACACCCACATGAAAACATATTTACATAGACAAACATTCACACACACACACATGCAAACCCACATGCACAAATCCACACATGTGCATGCACACAAATGCACAAAAACACGAATGTGTATACACACACATGCACACCCAAACATATACATGCATGTGCACACCTACACGCATGCACACTTTCACATACACATGAGCACACAAGTGCATAGACATGCACATGCACACACACATACAAGCATGCACACATTAACAAACAAATAAACATGCAAGCACACACACATAAACATGAAAAGATAGCCAAACACAAAGTGGAACGCACACACTCACAACATATGCCCATATACATACACGTGCATATGTATGCATGCCCACACACATAAATATGAACACGCACTCATGCTCATGCACACAAAAACACACACACACATATAAACACACACACACACATGCATGTGCACAGACATTGACCCTCCCACAAGCACAAAGACGAAAGAACTCACTCACATGCACACACACACAAACACACACAAGCATGCACATACACCTACAAGCGCACATGAATACATAGCCACATACATTCACACCTGCACACACATGTTAACATATGCACCCAAAAACTCACACATGCAAATAGACATGAACATATTCACACAAACACATATGTACACATGCACATGTGGACATATATACACATATGCTTGCACACATTCATGTAGCCATACGAAGGCCTACTCACACATGCAAGCACGTGCACAGACACTCACACACACAAAGACATACACACAAGCATACACACACATGAACAAAGATGCACAACACACTGGCACAAAGAAATTACACATGCAAAAAGACATGAACACACACAAGCACAAGCATACATACTCAAATATAAACACAGAAATGTACACCCATACACATGCACATAAGCATGAAGGCATGCACACAAAAACCTACATCAACATACAATTAGTCACATGCACACACACGTGCACAAATGCATACATACATATATGCTCACACATGCACCACACACATGTGCACACATGTACACACATACATGCACATAGATGAATGCATATGCACATGCATAGGTGCACACACATCAACAGACACCCTCACACACTGATGTCAACACACAAACACACACATTCACACATACACACATGCATACATGCATGCACACAAACACAACTACTTATGCACAAAAACATATGTGCACATGCAAACAAGCATGCAAATGCACACATATACATTGGCATAGAGATAGATACACATACACACATGCACATGTATACACACAAACACTTGCATGCACATATGCTCACATACACACACACAAACATGTATGCATACAAACATGTACACATACAAACATGCATGCATAGATGCACACATACACAAATGAATAAACATGCATACACATGCATACAAGCACATATACATGTATGCACACGCACACTTGCACACCCAAAATCATCTAAATGCACCTACATGGAAACACTTGGACACACACACAAGGATGTATTTTCACATACACACATGTACAAGCACGAACACATGCACCTACACATGCAAACAAGCACCGATAAACACAAACACACACAAACACATGCATGCCGAAATACACACGTGTGCATATTAACACACAAATGCATACCCATGCACACAAACAATCACAAATGCACACACGTGCATGTGTGCCCATGCACTTATGGAAACACATGCACACACCCACACACATGCCCAGTCATATGTATAATCACACAGATGAATATGTGCACTTGCACACATACACACACACACACGAAACATACACACAAATATATACACACATATATGCACACAAAAACCTTTTCATACAAATAGATGCTCACAACCACATAGGCTTTTACCCACATGAACAAGCACATGCCCCCACATACACACATGTGCACCTATGCACTCACAAAGAAGCACGCACACTTGCAAACACACACAGACATGTGTGCACCTGTAGACCCACACTTGCACACATGCATACATACACACACAGATGCCCACATGAGCTTACGCATTCAGACATGTAAGCTCACACATGTGCATGCACACACACATGTAAAAATGCACAATTACACATGCACACACACACACACATATGCTTATGTACACATATGCACACACATGCACGCACGCATACATATGCATATTCATATATGTGCAATGACAAAAGGCCATATGCACACGTCCACACATGTACAACATACACACATGCACACAAGGATACATGCATACATGCACACACACATTCCCACTCATATGCACAAACTCATACACACAAGAACACACATAAATAAACATATGTGCACATGCATGCACTCGCACACACATGCCCAAACACATGCATATGTACACACACACACACAAGTAGAGTTGTATACACGCACATATGCATGAACAAACACACATGTGTGCACATTACCACACACACACACACACACACCCTCACAAAAATGCACACTCACATGCAGAGACACACACACTTTGAAACACACATGTACACACACACACATGCAAACATATGTAGACACACATAAGCACGAGCACACACATGCTCACACTCTTAAAAACACAAATATACACAAGAACATGCATGCACATGTCCATATGTGCTTACACAAATAAACACACACACATTCATTGCAAACACAGACATGCATACACATACACACATGAACACATACACACACAAATATATGCACCCACAAACATGCATGTATGCTATGCACATACAAAGAAACACATACAAACACACATATGCCTGCACATACTCCTACACACACATATGCAATGCACAAACACATGCACACACACAGACATACAGACACACACATGCACACTTGCACATGTGGTAGACACATAGATAGACACACATCGCACATGCATATGCAAAGTTACATAGACACGCATGCTCATACACACACACACATACACATTCATACACACAAGCACAAACACACACATGCACATACACTCACATACACACAAAGACACTCATGTGCACATGCACTGACACACACATGCATGTGGCCACTTCCACAAACACATGTGGACCCACATGCATGCATACACACACACAAGCACATACACACACACACACACTCATAAGCACATCTCTCATCACCCTCATGCAAATGCATAAACAAACAAACACACACACACGCACATGTAGTAAAACTAAAACATACACAAATATGTACACACATACACATGCATGCATGATGCACACAGAAGAAGAGACACACACACATAGGTACACACATGAACCTACATAGTCACACACACAGCTACAATTACATAGATTCACCTACAAATACAAATATGCACACACACACATAGAAGCACATACACACACATGCATGCACACAAATGTGTGCACTTACACAAACATGCACACATGCAAGCACACACACATGTACTCACATGCATATATGAGCATATACACACACCTACACACAAGCTAATATGTGTACCCAAACACACACACACACAAATATTTGCACACATGCATGTAGGCTAGCATGCACACATCTACACACACCCATGCACATAAGCACGCACACACACACACACACATACACACAAACACATAAATACACATGCACTTGCATAGGTACACACATGCATGAACATACACTCGAACTTAATCATGCTTATGCACACACAAGCACCCATACACACATAGGCACACATAAACAGAACAACACATGCATTAATGTACATATGAACACAAACAAAACCAAGCAAACACTCACACACACATGCACACAAATACATATACAACCATGCACACACACATATATTCACACATATGTAAGAAAAATACACACATAGACACATGCACATGTACACACACACACATGTATGTATACATGCACATGCACACAAGAACACACAAAACACACGCATACATACACATGCACACACATGCATGTAGAATAAGTCCACATACATGCACACATGCCCACAAGCATAGTCTCACATAAACACGCATGTGCATACATGAACACACATAGGTGCACCCATGCATACACCTACAACCACACATATGCATGTTCCAACGTATACACACATACATGCATACACACATACATAACACACACACACACACACGCTCATATGCACACATAAAGGCACACAAATAGGTACAAATACATGCATGCACAAATGCACACACACGCACATGCATGGATGCATACCAGCATACACATAGGCACAGTCATGCACAGACACAAGTACATGCACAAGCAAAAGCACAAAGACACATACACATGCACAAGCAAGCTCACACACATGCATGCACATGCACAGATGCATATATGCACATGCATAAACACACGCTCCCACACACACATGCATGTACATACACGAGCACATATATTAGCACACATATGCATGCAAACACATGAACAAACACACACATGCACACATGCACACACTAACACATGCAGGAACACCTACACATAAACATGTGCACACTAACACATGTAAGCATACACACACACACATGTGCACATACACATGCACACATGCTTGCACACACACACACACACACACATGTACCACGTATGCACACACACACACACACGCAAACACAAATATACATACATGCACTTACAAATGCACACACATGCACACACCCATAAACATAACCACACATACACAAACTCACACGCACATAAATGCAAATGCACATAAACACACACACATACACTCACATGGATAGACATACATGACAAGTCACGCTAACACACTTCACCTATAGAGAAATAAACTCATACTCATACACTAACATACACATGCACAACTAAGCACACACACTCAAACACATGAACTTACATGCATGCACACATACATGTACATACACTCTCAAACATACATGCACACGTATACACCCCAAGGGCATACATACAAGCATACACATGCACAACCAGGCATACACACCCACACCTCCACACACATACATGCACACACACACACACATATGAGTGCACATGCATACAAACATACACACATGTACAATAAATATAGATAGACACATACATATAAACACACCAACTTACCCCCCCCCCCACACACACACAGGCATGCTCGCACTCATACACAACAATTGCACTCGTATGCACCCACACAGACACACACACACATACACACACACACCCACACACAGACACAAACACCCATACCCACAGATGAAAAGACACACATACACACCGCATAAATGAATGAAGACACACACGAATGCACATGTATGCACATGCACACATAAGCACATGTGCACATAAACACACGGGTGTGCACATCTACACATAGACACATAGTCACACACATGTACAAAAACACATACATATGTGTACATACTCGCACAAGCTCAAATACATGATCACATGAGAATTCACAAACAAATGTGCACACACACACAAACATGCATGCATGCCCACATAGGCACACAAAATATACATTAACACATGCACACAAACAAACACACATGCCCAAGCATAGACTCACACACACTCACATACACACACATACACATCCAACCACACTTGCATACACACACACAAGCACAAAAGTACACACACACATGCACATATGCACACACACACACACAACACACAAACATGTGCACATGCACACATGAATTCATGCACTTATGTGCACACACACATATGCATAAGAATACACATGTAAATGCGTGCACAAACAAATGAACACACGTGCACACAAACATGTACATGAAAAAACATGCATATATAAAGGCTCACTGGCATACACAGGCACATACATACACATGTGAACACACACATACACATGCATACACAAACATAGAAGCACTCACATACACACATATAGAATCACACATAAAAACACATGCATACACATAGACATGCATGTACACACACATAAATATGGACAAGCATACACACACACCCACACCCACACACACATGCACACACACACACACATGCACACGTGCATGTGCACACATAAACATACAAACACACATGTGCATGCCAACACACAAATAAAAACACCTATACAGACATGCACACACACACACACACATATACACATGTATACATGCAAGCACACATGGAAATGGTCATGCACATGTATACACACATGGATATATGCACATAGACACACATGCATATGAGCAAAATTTCATACACAAATGCATAACCTGCACACAAACATGCTTACAAACACACATACACATGGACACATAAATGCATGCAAACATGGAAGCACAGGCACACACACAAAAGTGCACAAAAATGACCATGAACGTACAAACACATGCATGTGCATAGACAGGCACCACTACACATGCACACGCACACATGCACATGCACATGCACTTACCTTGCATACATGCATACTCTGACACACATACACGCACACACATATACACACATTGATAAGCATGTGCATGCACACTAACAAAGAAGCACACATGTACACACATGCTTGTGTGCATATACACACACACACATGCACCCATGCTAACACCCATAAGCACGCACACATACTCTTGAACATACACACATGAACTCATGCATAAAAATAGACATGTACACACCCAAACACACACACACACATGAAGACATAGGCATAAACATGAACATGTAATCACACACACATGCATGAAAATAGACAAATGCACACAAACACACATGCACATGCACACCCACACACTTAATCTTACATGTACACCCATCCACAAACATACACATACACACACATGCACGTGCACATGCACTTACACAGGGACACACATTAACACACACAGAAAACAATACACACACTCATGCATAGACATGAATACAAATGTATATAAGCACATAAACATGCACGAATGCAAAACTGCACACACATATATGCACCTGAACATAGTCAGACACACAGACAGACATAAAAACATGCATGCATGAACTCATATATGCATGCACATGAAGAAACATTTGCTTACACATGCACACCCACGCATACATGAACACCAACAACTCTACACACACAACCACATGCACACATAGACTCACATAGTTATACACACACACATGAGCAAACACCTACACACATATCGATGCACATAAACACACCCACATGTATGCCTACACATATAAACAACCATACATGCACACACATATAGACATGAATGTAGATAACAACATAGGTACACACACATACACACATACATCATGCACACACATACACTCACCCATCCACTAACATGCACATGCATCAGCACACAAGCACATACATGCATGCACACACACATACACATACACGCACATGCACACACTCTCACAAACACATCCATACACATCCACACATGTATGCACATGACCACACAAACACCCAAAGACACTCACACACACACATGCACACATACAAATATTGACATGAACAGACACAAACACTAAGACAAAACAACACACACACACCCTCACATACATATGCATAAACCTGCATAAGCAAATGCATAAACACATGCATGCAGACAAACATGCACACATACACATGCACATACACACACACACACACACACCCATATACACACACAAACTCACACACATGCACACACACATGCTTGCAACACCGCACATACACATGTACATACACATGCACACATGCCCACAAGCACAAACACAAAAACTTGCATGCATACACACATGTGCACACCTGTACACACACACACACATGCTTACATGTATATGCACACATGCACATACAAACACATTCATGCACTTGCATACACGTATGCACACATCCACATGCATAGAGATTTACACATATGCACAAAAAGATTCATGCACATGCACATGCACATGTACACATACACATGTAGACATAATTACACACAAATATACACACATAACAACACATACACACAAACACACACCCATGTTCACACAAACACACCACATTCATGCAAACAAAAACACACACATGAACATAAGCACACACAAACACAAATGCATGCAAACACACACCCACAAACACATGCATACACACTTAGTCATGCACAACACATCCACATGCAAAAAAAACATACATGCTCACACATAGACAAATAGACATGCACACACATACACACATATGCACATGCACATATAGACACACTCATGCTTGCACAAATATGCAAACACACATACAAACAAACATGCACACACATATGCAAAAATGCACATGCACCCCTAAGCACAGACACACAAACATGCATGTATATGTGCATGAACACATGCATGCTCATTGATGCACATACATAGACACACATACCTACTCATACACATAGATATGCACATGCACATGCACACACTCACAAACATATGCATAGACACACACACACACATACAAACATGCATGCACACATAAACAATGGCACACACACTTGCACCCTCATACATACACATGCAAATGCATAAACATAACCATACGTACATAGGCTCGCATGCATGCTTAAACAAACAAATGCCCAAAAATAAGCATGAATGCATACACACGTGTCGTGTTGTATATCTATAGTTATGTTGCTTTATTTTGAAGATACCAAATAATGAATTTGTTTAAATTAATTTTTAAGTTTTAAGTAGTCAATACTTATATCCTTAAGAGAACTAAAATAAAAAATTAGCAAATGTCAAGTCCCATTAAAATAATCTTTATTTGAGTTGCAAACCACCAAGGGATATATTTTGGATATTATTTTAGATAATTTAGTGTTACTTTCATTAAAAAGTTAAACTTGATTGAAATATTTATTAGAGGCACACAAATCATCTTAAAAAATACTTAACCAATATTTTTTAACTATCTTATCTTGACTATCATTTTAGCTTAATCATATCTTTAAAAATTTTAATTAACCTGTACACAAACACACACACATATACACAAACATATACACCTATGCACTTGTGCACATACATAGGCACACGCACTCACATAACACACCAACCACAAGACACATGCACACATAGATGCACAACACAAACACATGCATACTCATAAGCAAACACATGCATACACACAAACATATTCACAAGTGTGCACACACACCTTTGCATGCTTGCTTATACACACACATATAAACACATACCCACACACCCTCACACATGTAGGCATGCATGCATCCAAACATAAATAGACATGAATGCATAAAAAAAAGCACACATGCATGTACCTAGACACATGCACAAGCACACACACACATGCACACAGACAAGAAAATGCCTACACATGTGTGCAAATGCGTACAAACATGCACACATAATAAAAACATGTGTTCAAACACACGCAAGTACACCCATGCACACACATACACATACACATGCGAACACATGCATATGCATGCTAACAATCATTCATGCAAACATGCTGAGGCATGTAGATACATACATATACAAACAAACAGACAACAATGCACACACATGTACACACACATGCTTACACACATGCACACATGTATGCATGCATGCACAAGTGCATCCAAGCATACACACACACAGACACTAGACAAAAATGTAAGCACCTATGCACACACCCATACACTTCCACATACAAACATTCATATAAACATAAGTATACACACACATGCCCACAAACACACACACATGCATACATGCATGAACATGTGCATGCACATATGCATGCACTTATGCACACACACCTATACACTCACGTGCACCCACAAACACAAATGTACATAAATACATGCACATGTATGCATATGTACTCCCATAAACATGAACATGCACTCACACAAACACACACATGTTTGCAAAAGCACATGCACATGCAAATATAGAGGGACAAACACATGTACAAACATATGCACACACACACTCTCATACATATAACACTCACACATACACATACACACACACAAACAAGAATGCATGCACATCCACTTGCACACACACAAACACACACGTAGACATACACACTCGAACATAGGCAAGCACACATGTGTCCATGTGTATGTAGACACTCACATACACACAAACGAAAGCGCACATAAAACAAACATGCACACACATATACTGATGCACACAAATAAACTCACACATGCACATGCACTAACACATGCACACATGCACACACACACACAAGCACACACACACACACATACAAACAAACACACACCCACACATACACTTGCTTACACACACACATGCTCCCACACACACACATGCAAACAAATACATACAAACACACACATGCACGTGCACATGTGCACACACACACACACACATACTATTTCCTATGCACACACATACACACAACCAGACATGCACACTTATACATATGTACACATACACACATGCACACACACCTGCACATACCCACACACACACACACACATATACACACATGCATGCATACATAGAGATACACATACACATACACCTACACAACCACATACACACATATGCATATGCACAAACACATAAACACATACATACAAACAGATGAATACAAACACACACATGCAAATGAATACACACACATATACATATATGCACACATGCATCCACACATCCATGCATACACTTATGCATATGCATATGCACACATACACTTATAGACACACACAAGGCATGCACACACAACCACACACATGCACACACATACACACATGTGCATGCACACACACACGCATGCATAAAAGTACAAATGTACATAGGAGCAAACAAAAACACATTCACACCCACACATGTCCACACACTGCTACTCAAACACACTGACACAGATCCACACACGTGCAAAGACATAGACACACACAAATTACCATGCACATAGATGCATATACACATGCACATGCAAATGTATGCAAAGACACACTCACAAATACATGCATATGCATACACAAAAATAGCTACAAGAATGCATAAAGATGCACAAACATACACATACACACACAAACAAACACACAGACACTAATGCACATACATATGCACACCTACAAGAATACAGACAAAACCATAGGAATGCACACACACACACACCCAAAGACACACTTACATGCGAACATGCATGCACATGCACAATACAAGTAGTTGTACACACATAAATGCACATATGTAGGCACGTAAATGCACACATATATGCACAAACACATACACACAAATGCACCTGTACACTTACACACGCACTAGCACACGCATGCACATGCACATGTAAGAACATGCACAAAAACACAGTCACATGTATACACACATATGTATGCACACACATGCATGCACATACAATTGTGAACATAAAGACACGCACATGCATGCATCTACAGACATAAGCACACACATGCACATACACATACATAGAGATGCACACGAACACATGCATACACCGATATGTGCATACTTACCAACACATTTTTCTACACCAATAGATGCACGCACACTCACACACACATGTGTAAGCACACACACACACATGCAATTACAAATATAGGCATAGATAAACACACAAACACAAATATACATGCACACAGACACATGCACTCATGTCCACACAAATGCACATAAAGATGCACACATGTGCATGTACAAACAAATAAGCACAAATAGACATGTGAACACACATGCATGCATACATTCAAGCACATGCACTAGCACATACATATGCACACACAAGTGTATACACGCACACACATGTGCACATATGTTTACAAACATACATACACATACATATACAACTACACACACCTATAAACTCATGCACACACACATACACTATCATATACATGCACAAGCACACACTATGTAGGCACACACACACAAGCAGCCACACACACACTGTGCCCACGTGCAGACACATATGCACTTGTGCACACACACAAACCCACACACACTGTGCCTACTTGTAGACACATACACACACACATGCTAACACAAGTACTCATGCTCTCTTATACACGCATAAATGAACACCCACGTGCTTCAACACACATTAGAACACATTCACCTGCACACACACAGCTATATGTGCATGCACACACACACACATGCAAGCATGTGCACATCCACACACACACTCCTAAATGTACACTCATGCTCACATGCATACACACATGAAGGCATATAGACACATGCACATTCCCAAACACATGGAAACACACAAACCTATGCACACGTACTCACACATGCACATGCATGCGAACACAAACACTCACAAACATATATAGACAAACTACCATATACATACACATGCACACACATGCATGCAAGCATGCACCAACACACACAAAGGAAAAATTGCGTACATGCACCTGCTCACACATACACAAGCACACATGTAGGCATAGCCCATGTGCATACACACACACACAACCATAAACATGCACAACTAACACAAACACACACATGTGCATGAACACCTACATAGGAAGACATATGCATGCATATGCACATAGTCACACAAACATACATGCACACATGCATACACATGCACACATACATAAACATGTGCACATGCTCACACAAGCACATTCACACACACACACCCCCATAAACACATGCAAATAATGCATATAAACATGCACACATGCTTACACAAGCCCAGAGACTCATGCACACCCACACACAAATAGAAACTAATACATAACCACATATTACACATACACACATGCACACACACATGCATAGACATGCACACACACACACACACACTTAAACATAAAACACATGGAAACACACACACACACACTTAAACATAAAACACATGGAAACACACACACACACATGTGAACAAACACACATACATATGCACATGCACATGCAAACCACGCATACCCACACTCTTACACACATCCATATGCGTACACATGCATTCACAAACACTCACACACATTCATGCACATTCACACATACACACAAAAGCATACAAACACATATAGATACATGCGCACACATGCATACAAACTCACACATACACACACACACACACTCGTATGCACGCATACGTACATAGACACATACATACACACAAAGGCACACACAAACTTATATTCACTCACAGGCACCCCTATGCATGTTTGTGCCTAAATAAAAACACACACACATGCATGCATGGATGCATATTCAAACATGCACACACACGCACAAAAGCACACAAGCATACACACACACACACACACACACACACACACACTCACTGATAGGCACAAACATATACGCACATGCACACACACACGCACACTCTCGCACACATGAGCAAGCGTACACACTCACACTTCTTAACACACACATACTCACACACATACACACACATGCATACAAACACACATGCATGCACACCCACACCCACACATATGTATACATAGAGACACATGCACACACATACATGCACACAAATATTTACATACACACACAAATACAAACACACATTACACATGCAAATGCACACACATAGATGAAACACACACACACACACACATACACATGCATGATTGCACACACATACAACATGAATACATTCATACACCCACAAACACACATGAATAAGAACACATGTGCACACATGTACACACATCAATGCACACAAAAATAGATGCACACAAACGCACACACACACACACAAACACATGCATACAAACAAACACATACACAAACACACGCACATACACATGCACATGCATAAGAACATGCACTAACATGAACACACAAAGGTAAAGGCACACACACACAAAGGCTCACAAGCATGAACACTCATACACACACACATGCACACATAAAAGCACGCACATGCAGATGCTTGCAAATACATGTAATAATGCATGCACACACAAAAACACATGCATGAGCATGAACACATGCGCACACATGCATATACAGAAAGACACATGCACAAGCACACATGCAAACAGACATAAGCACATGCACACATGCATCCATAAGTGCACATGCACATGCACATGCAAGCATTAATGCATAAATGAACAAAAAACATTCACATACGTGCATGCATACACTCAACTAAAAATACGTTTGATAAATACATATGTGCACACACGCACACACATACGTGTTTATACATGCACACACACGCACATATTCACATACACATACACACACACACACAAGCACAAACACATGCACATGAACATAAACATGTGCACAACACACACACACACACACTTGCACATATGTACACACACACACATAGACACTTAAACACCTGAACACATATGTACACACTTATACGCACATATAGATGCACATCCATACACACACACACATACACATGTACATATAGATTCACATACACATGCACACACATAGGTGCACACACATGCATGCACACACACACCTACATAAAAAACACGCATATATGCACATGAAAGCATGTACAAATGCCCAAATTCATGCATGCAAGCATTCATGCAAACATGGACACACACGCATGCATGCACACACACACACACACATTCACACATGTGCTCATACACATAAATACTTAATAAAATATAGATGTAGACAAACATAGCACACACACATACATGTACACATGCACTTGCACACACACTTACATACATGGACATGCATGCTCGAACGTTCACACATACACATGCACACATCTACAAGCAGACACATGCATGAATGCACTCATGCACAATCACAAGCATACACACACATGCAAACATACATAGATACACATATTCACACATTTACACACACACACACAAGTGCATGTGTACACAAAGCACATGCACACACACATATGCAAACACAAATGCACATGTACAAAAGTACACACACACACACTAGTAGACAACATGCACATATAGTAGTATGAATGTAAACTAAAACATATGCACACACAAACTCACACACAATCACACACACACACATGAGCAAGTGCACACAAACAGACATGCACACACAAATATGCATGCATTCACACACACACACACACACACTAACACACACCCTACCCCACTCACATGCACATACGTGCACAGACAAACTCATGCACGCAAACATATGCATATACACAAGCATATATATAGAAAGACTCAGACACACATACACATATACGTGTACATTGGCACTCACACATCCATGTATATGCACACATGTACACACACACACACACATAAAACATGTACATACAAACATGCACACACACATACACACAAGAGTACATGCACACATGCAAACACATGTACGTATACACACATGTGCACATAGACACACACATGCACACATACGCACATGCATACTCATGCTCGTACACATGAATACACACACTCAGCAAAAACACACACACATGCATGCATACACACATGCACACGACTCATATACACTCATGTAAGCTCACATGCACATAGTCACATGTGCACAGATACACATACACACTTATACTAGTATGTGCATGTGCATGAAAACACACACACCTAGACATAAACATGCAAATAATCTCACTTGCACACATACACACGAATGCACACATACATGCATTGACACACTCGCATAAGCACCCACATAATGTGCACACACACAACCATACACACACATCCACACTGACACAAATATATGCACACACATACACACAAATGTATATTGACATGCATATGCACACATTCGTACAAGAGCGCACACACAAGGGACCATCTGTATACATGCATAGCCACACCACAAGCTCATAAACGCACTCACACCCAAACCTACCACATGCATAATTGCATACACACACACACGCATGCACACACACAGGACACACGAACATGCACACACCCATACTAGCATACACACACACACAAATGCACACATGCATAAGTATTTATATGAACACACGCAGACATATACACAAAAAAATATGCACAAAAACATGCACATGCGCACATGTATGAATGCATGCACATAAGCTTGCACCCCTACACACATAAGAACACGAACACATAAGTACACATGCACACACATAAATTCTTATAGACATACATACACATGCAAGTATGCATGCACACACACACACATGTGCACACATAGGCACAAACAAACTCACATGTAGACATGTATACGCATTGCACACACACATTTGTATGCAGGCACACATCTATATGCACACACTCACACACATGAAGACACACACATGATTACACATGCAAACATGCACACACACATGCATACGTACACACACACACACTCACCACTCTCGCACTTAAGCACACAAACACAAACCCACTTGCTCACACACACATACATGCACATGTGCAACAATGCAAACATGCACACCTACTCATGCACGCACATCACAAGCACACACGCACGTGTAAAAGCACACACACACACATGAATGTGCATGCACATAGATGTACATGCACATGCATAGGCACATACACAAGTACACTTGAACACACACATGTACACTCATGTAGAAACACATGCACACATATGTTCACACTATAAGCATGCACATATTGACACGTACTCATATGAGCACACACATGCATGCATGCATGCATGAACACAGGCAAACACATGCACATTTATACATGCAAACATACACATATGAACACACTCATACATGTGTTCATGGACATATGCATAAACACAAAAACACATGCATGCACACACACGCATACAGATATTCATGTGCGTTCGTGCATGCATACATGTATACACACTCACACACACGTGCACAAAGTTTCTTACAAATACACATGTGCAAAAATGACACATGTACACATACTCACACACACATGTACGTTACTCACACACATGCACGCATGCATGCATGTACACAAACACACTAATAAAAGTACACAAGCATGCACACACTTGAGCATAACAAGTACATGTATGCATAAAGACACATAAAGACACAAACGCGTATATACATGCACACAAACACAAGCAAGCACATGCTTACACACACACTCGAACCCACACCCACAAGCATTCACACAACACACATGTGCTTACATAAACTACCACTTCTGCTGACATAAAAACAAATGCGCACATGCACACACAGCCGTACGAACATGCACACAAGCAAATATTGACCCACACACACATGCACATGTGCACACAGGTATGAACACACACACAAATGTTTGCACACATGCACACACCCATACACACATAAGAACACACAAAAACAAAAATATGCATGCACACATACAAATTCACATGCATATACATGCCCACACATGCATGCACACACACACACATACACACACACACACATTTAGACACATAGGAACAACCATGCACACACACGCACATTGACTAGCTTGCAAGCACACACACACCATATGCATACACTCATTTCAGGCATGTGAACACATGTACATATGCAGACACTTGCAGACACACACATATGCATACATAGGCATACACACATGCACAAATACAAATAAACTCTTGAACATATACACACAAACCTAATCATTCACAAATGCATACATATGTGTAGCAATGTAGACAAGCAAGGATGCACATACACACAAGCATGTACACACATACACATGCACCCATGCATATGCAAAGGATCATACACACAAATAAACAAAGGCATAGACACATATGTGCATGCATATGCACAAACATGTACATGCACTTGCACAGGCACTCACACATGCACACAGACACACACATTCTCATGTTCATATGTGCACACACATACACAAATGCACACATGCACACTCACACACAAACACATACAACCACACATACACATGCACACATATGCATATAAGCACGCACACACAAACACAGAAGTGCACATAAACATATACATGGATGCACACACGCACACTCACAAGCACATGCATGAACACACATAAGTGCACCTACATGCATATGCACTTCCATGAACACACACACAAACATGCACAAACATAAAACACACACACACACACACATACACATAGACACATGTGCATAGACATATATATGCACACACATGCTTACAAATAGACACACAGACGCATGCATGCATAGACTCATATGCACAGACATGTAAATGGTCATATAAAGATGCAAATGCATGTACATACACATGCACATGGTCACTCACATGTACACATATGCATGAAGACTTATGCATTGACTCACACAAATACACATATACACATGCATGAGCATGTGCAGGAACATGCATACACATACACAAATGTGTACACACTTACACACACATGCACACACACACACAAAAGCATACATAGACGCATAGAAAAGCATACAAATATGTACACACGCAAGCACACACACATGTGTGCACATAGACACATGCACACACACATACAAATAAGAATACAAACATGCTTGCACACATAGATATACACAGTTGTGCACCAACGCACACACATGCACTCACACATGCATAGACAAGCACACATACATGAACAAACATGTGCACATAGACATATATAGACAAGCACACACAAATACACACACACACCTACATGGGTACATTACACATACAAAAAGGGTCACACAAATGTGCAGAAACATGCACAAACCTGTATGCACACCCACCCGAACATGAACACACACATACACCCTCACGAGGTCACAGACATATATACAAAGTACACATACACATGCACACATATGCACACGCAAACACACACACCTATGCACATTCACATATATTATTGCAAGTGCATACATGCATGCACAAATGTATAAACACACATGCACATCAACACACATAGATACAGAGACTCGAGCATGCACACATATATGCACTTATGCACATCGATGTTTGCAAGCATGGATATACCCATAAGCATGAATGCACACATAAACACACACACATATATGTAAAAGTATACATACACTTGCACACACATATACACACATGCATGTAAACATTCATGCACACATGCACAAACACACACATACATGCATGCAGCACAGACATGCATGCACGCATGCTTGGACACTATCACGCACATACACATACACACATACTTATGAAGACACACATGCACATGCACACGTACAAACATAGCACACACACACACACATGCAAATGCAAAGGCACACACACAAGAATTCCCTTGCACACACATGTGTGTAAAGACATACACACACACACACACAAACACATGCACATGTAGGCACATACACACATGTACACACAGATGCACATAGGTCCACTCAAGCTAGTGTACTCATGCATGTACACATCCACACACATGCATGCACTCATAGACTCACCTTCATACACACACTCCCACACACTCATTACCATACGTACACAGACTCATGCACCCACAAACACACATGCATGTACATATATATGCACACACGCATGTACATGCATGCTCACACTTAAGCACACACATGCACTAACACAAGCACACAATCATTTGCACACACAAGCACACGTGCACCTATGCATGTGCACACATAGACACACACACACACAAGCACAATATACACACAAGTGCATGAAAACATTCTCACACAAACACATATATGCACACAAGCACATAGGCACATACATGCCCATGAAAACAAGCATATGCACACAGACAAATACTCCAACATACACATAGGCATGCACATGTAAACCAACATGCACAAACACAAATATGCTTAACCACATAAATGTGAACACACATGCATACACATATGTTCAGATGCACAAACACATATACACAAACACACATATATAACAAAACATGCATGTGCACATGTGTACACACACACACACACACATTCAAACACTCCTTAACACATCGACACCAATGCATGCACACACATGCACACGCACACACACATGCACACAAACAAACACAACCACATATGCACAAACACATACATACATATATACACATGCACACATGCACATACACATATGCATGCGTGCACATACACACATAAGGGAATGCACATGAAAACACATGCACGCAAAAAAGCACATGCACATGCACACACAAAGACATGTGTATGCATGAACTCATACATTTATGTATGTTTGCACACACACACACACACATACACACGTGCATACATATGCACACACATGCAAGCACAACACATTCACAAGCATACACACACACACACAAAAACACTCAGACACACGCACACACATGTACACACATGCATGTGCACCCCACACATACACATGCACATGCACACATAAGCGCATACCCATGAATACAAATGCAAATGCATATGTATATGCACACTCACAGGCACACACATGCACATGCATATGCACACATAGATGCATAGGCATAAATATAGGCTTACATACGCACCCTTACAAACACACATTCATACACAACACACAAACACACTCATGCACACACACACACACATGTGAATACTCATGCAGACATGCATACATGCCACACATGCATACATCCATGTAGACATGCATACACATACATACAATTGCACAAGCATGCAAACTTGCTTCTACATACTTGCATGCATACATGCACACATGCACACACACCCACAAATAGAAAGATGCATGCACAGACACATACACATGTACGAAGACACGAATACAGACGCACTCGTGTTCACACATGGATGCACATGCACACACGCACATGCATGCCCAAACATATGCCTACATACACACAAGCTCACACATACACACACATATTATAAAAATAAACACACATGCCCACATGTGCACCTACACACGTGCACACATGCACATAAACATACACCCACATACATGCACACATAGACATTTGTGAACATGCTGCACACACACACATGCACAAACACCCACCAACATAAACACATGCATGCACACTTGCCAATGTATGCTTGCTCTAGAGCACAACATGTGCACATGAACACACCACATACACCCATGCATAGACACCCACACACACAAACACCATGCAAACACACATGCATGAATACATGTACACACACAGACAAAGACATAGGCACAATCACACACAGACACCCACACACAAAGATGCATGCACATACAAATACTTTTGCACACATGCACGTACATATGCCCATACATGTGCACATTCAAACACACATGCACATAGACATAGATGCAAATGCACACACATGCCAAAACATGCATACACACACATACATACATACACCCACACATCACATATGGACATATGCATGGACATACACACATGTGCATGCACAAGTACACAGACACGCCCATGCATAGATACACATATGCACACTCACATGCACACAGGCACACAACCACAGATGCACACACACACACACGGATACACACAATACACATATGGACACACATGCACAGAGACAAATTCACCACACTTACATGCATGCACGTGCACATGTACACACACGCATACACATGCACATGCACAAAAGCAACCATGCACACTAATATGAACACATACTCACATGCATATGCATGCACACACATGCATACTCAAACACACACAAAGGCTCATAGACATGCAAACAAATGGGCATGTGCATGTACACATAAGCACACATGCACACACACGTGTACATACACAAACACACTCACACATGTACAAACTCACACACACATTCACAACCCACACATTACACTTACACACACTCACACACACACTTGCCCATGTATAGGCACACATAGATGACCATGCATTGACACTAACATGCACACATACCCAACCACAACTACACACATAGGCACACACATATATACAAACTTGTAGACATATGGATAGATGAACAATCACATACAAGCATGCATGCACACCACCCACACACAAATGCACATATACATACTTGAATGCACTTATTCATACTCACATACATGGGCACACACACACATACATAAAGGCTCATAGACATGGACACACACATGCCCACATACACCTAAACATGAACACGCATGCATGCACACACACACCAACACACACTCACACACACAAACACACCTAAACACATATACACACATACAAACGTAAAAACATAGATACAGATGCACACAAATGTACGAACATAAAAAAATACAAATTCTTATGTAACTCGCATACGAAAGCACACATGTTTGCTTGCACACAAAGACAAACATACACATACATGTGTTTACATATACACACATACATAGAAACATGCATGCAGGTGCACGCACATATGCAAGCACATAAACACACACGCTCACACACATGCATGTGTACATAGCCTCAAGAGCACACACCCGCACTCGCACATATGAGTGTGCACACACATGCACATATGATGACACATATGCAAACATAGAGACACACATGCATACAATGTACATAGATACACACAAATATAGAATCACTCAAAGACCACGCACACACACCCACCACGCACATGCATATAAGCACACACATAAAAACATGCAAACATAAGCACATGCATGCAAGAATACACATGCAGACAAACATGTCCATGTACATACACACACACCCACAACCCAACACGCAATCGCGTACACGCACACAAGCACATATTCATACACATGCATGTGCATTCATGCTCAGGCATGCACGCATGCACACACGCATGCACACTCCCTCATACACATAAATACACATATTCATACTCATAAACAAATACACTCACGCATACGTGTGCATATGCACATCTACACAAAGACATGCACAACCGCACGTACATGTACAAAAACACTCACACATACACACATGCATACACACATGTGCACTCACTTACAAACTTACTCACAAATATACAATCGCAAACACACATACGTAAACATGCACATGCACACACATCCACATCCACTCATACATGCATAAAAGCATGCAAACACACTCACACATGGATACACACAAACACACACACATGTGCATAAGAACATGCATAGTCACACACACATGCACACAAGCACACACACACATGAACACACTTGCACACACACACACACAAATGTGCAAACATGCACACACTTAGACAAACAAGCACATGCACACATACAAAGATATGCACAAACACACATACACAAGTATGCATGCACAAAAACACACATACACACTATATGCCTGCACACATACACACATGAACACCAAGAAAAAGACCCTCACACACAAGCACACATGTAAGCACATCCATAAACACACATACAGACATGCACATGCATACAAACGTGCACCCACACACATAAGTACACACACACATATGCATAGCCACATGTAAATGAACTCAGACACACATACAACCAAGCCAGTACACAAACACACGCGCGCATGTGCACACCATACAAAGGAACATGCACACGTACAAACAAGCACACATGCAAACCTAGAAGCCAACACACATGTCCACATGCACACACATGTTGACATATACACATAGACACATAACAACACAAATAAAAACTTGCATATTACACACACACATGCATGCACATACACACACGCATGCATGCCTGAATATGCACCCACTCATATGTGCACACACAAAGAATTGCACATAAATATTCACTCAAACATAGACACATACACAAGCACAAATGTATGGACAAAAGAACCCATGTACACAACAATACACACATATGCACATACACACACACACACACAACCACATGCACACACATACCCACACACACATATACATACACCCGAACTAACTCATTGGCATGCATACATAAGCACAAACACATGCATGCAAGCTAACACACACACACACACATACGAATGCATGCACAATCATAGAAACATACACTCACACACACAATTACATACAAACAAACACACATAGCTATGCATGCACACATAGGCACTCATACTTGCACACACAAGTACACACACATACACAGAGGCACACAAACATGTGTACACACATACACAAATAGCCACATGCATAAACATATACACACACAGAAGCATGCTCAAGCAAACACATGCACATGCACATACATATGCAAGCACATACACACACAAGTGCATACACATGCATGTGGATGCATATGCACACACACTCATACCCAAGTGTGCACACATACATACATACACAATCACATATAATCAGGCAAACACATGCATAGACACATGCAGGCATGCACACACACACCCAAACACATTGATGCATCACACATGCACATGCACACGTGTGCATGCACTCACACATGTATAAATACACGAACACACAAGCCCATGCACAAACATACTTATACACCATACACAAATACACACACACACACAAACTTATAAACATGCACATATATACACACAAACACACATGCACAAACATCTTGAAATTCATGGTCAAGCACACAAACACACACACATAATCACACATGTACACCCACACACCCACACACACATATACATATGCATAGTCTCCTACACACACATATGCATGTACAAGCACACATGCACACATGCATGTATGTAGAAACACATACTCAAACACATATAGTTGTACACTCACATGAACATGTGCACAAACACATTCATCCACACCCACACACAAACACATACACACACATACATGCACACCTAGATGTCCACACGCATGCATGTACACAAGCACATGTTCACACACATTCACAAACACACACTACACTAATTCACATACACCTGCATATACAAACATAGACATGAACACACACTCACAAGGACATGCATGTACACATGTAAGCATGCACATGCACATAGACACACATGCACATGCACACAACCACACATGCACATGCACACATAAGCACACACACACACATTCACACATGTACACACCTACACACAAACATATGCATAAATATGTATCTACACACATACACACATGCAAGCAGACAAACACATGCACTGACATGCACCCACACAAACATGCTCACTCCTATGCATACACAGACACACATGTACACACACATGGCTATGCATGCACACATACACACATGCACATGCACTTATACACAAAGACACATGCACAAATGTGCATAAACACACAGACACATGCTCATCGACACACACAAGCATGCAATCGGACGCATACACAGTCACATATACAAGCACCAAGACACACACGCTCACACATGCACCTACACTTGCACTCACTCATGCAAACATGCACACAACCATGAACACACATGCACAAATAGAGGCACACACACATGTGTACACACATGCATATGCAGGCATTGACACATGAAAAAGTTGATACATGTAAATGCATATAAATGTACACATGCACAAACATACACTCACACACTTGCACATACACACATGCACACACATATACATACACACAAGAACATACACATATGTGCACATGCCCATGCAAACTCATACACATGCACTCAGACGCACACAGATACACAGACACACACATACATACATATATGCATGCACACACACATATGCACACTCACACATAGCATATTGACACATGTACATACACACGTAGACATGCACATACATACAAATATGCACACACACGCATGGATGTACCGAAATACACTAATACATACACACACATACACACGTGTGCGTGCACTCACTTGTGCACCCACGTGCTCACACATGTAGACATACATGCACACTTAGAAACACATCCACATACACTTACATGCACTCATGCTCACACACACCCAACCACACACACAAGCATGCACATCGACATGCGTACACAAACAAGCTCACACACATACATGCATAGATAGACACATACACACATGCACATATAGTCAGACACACATTGCCATGCACACACACACACTTGCCCATGTGGACACACACATGCTCATACGACACAAACCCACTCAAGTACCTCTATGCAAGTACTCAAGTGCACACGCACATATGCAAATACATGCACACACAAACACACACATGCATACTCATATGCACACACACACACACACTTGCCCATAGGCACTAACACACAAATGCATATGCATATACACATGCACACACAAATGCATCCACACACACACACACACACAAACACACACACACACTTACCACACAAACATTCATGCAAACTCATATGTGCACCTTCATATGCACCAACATAACCAAACAAATGTACATGCATACACAAGCACATGAATATGTACACACAAACACTAACATGCACTTGCAAATGTACACACTCATATGCAGTGGCATAGGCACACACACACACACGTGTATGTATACATAAACTCACACTCATAAACATGCACTCACACAATTGAACGCATCTATGCAAATGCTCACATACACACAAATAGAAAAACAAACACACATACGTACATGCACATGCATGAATGCACACACACACAAATACACATACATAAACACACACAAAAAGAAATACATACATACACATGCCCCTTAGCACATACATACATATGCAAGCACTACTACATAGATGATAGATGCATGCACACACACACATGCAAAAAAATACACATAGATGTATACACACATAGAGACACCTATGCACACATATGCGCACCCACTCATGCATGCACCCAAACGTATACACACATGCACACACGTTGGCACACACACAAACATGATCATGCAAACATATGAACACACCAACACACGCAACCAAATGCATACACTTAGACATTGTAGACACACGTAAATAGAGATGTACACACACATGTGCATGCATGGACAAACAAACATGCATAAAGACACTCACATACACAAGCACACACACACGCACATGCACATGCACATGCACACATATGCCTACACACACAAACATATGCACATATACATGTGCATAAGCATGCACACAAGAACCTACCCATTCACATAGCTAAACACACATACACAAACAAATACATATGCACTCACTTAGAGAAATGCTCACATGCACACACATAACAAGACACACATATACACTCACATGTGGGTAAGCACACACATGAACAAACACACACACATGCTAACATACACACATATGTAGACATGTACAAACACATGTGCTTGCATTAGCATGCACACACACACACAGACGCATTCACACATGCACTCACACATGCACACATAGACACATATTCTCACATGCAAACACATTTGCACACACATAAACATTGACATACATTTATGCACACACATGTCTTAGTACATTTGTAGATATATACATAATCACACACATGCAAATGAACAAAAGTGCATAAATATGAATAGACACACACATGTAGACACCCACACTGGCACGTGTCCCTAGGCACACATAAATGCACATACACATGCACTCATGCACACACACAAATATTGCAAACATAAAAAAACTCAATTAGATGAACACATACACACATGTGCATGCTTGCATATACACACAAACACATACACATTTACGTAAGAGTACACAAACTGGCACACACCCAGGCATAAACCCACCCCCTCTATAGACACACATGCATGCATACTCACACACACTTATACACATACACAAACCCTTACATTTGCATGAAAACACATACAAACACACACACTTAGACACATGTGCATGTAAAGCAACACAAACATATCAAAACATACAAACACACACAAGACAATAACTACACATGCATAAGCACACACAGACACACAAATAGACACATGTGTGTGCATAAACACATGCACGATCACATGCCTATAGATACTCACACACACCTACACGCACAAGCATGTACACACATCACACACAAACATGCACACACATAAGCTCTCGCACACTAACATATGCACTTAGATGCATACACACATTAATACACACACACGCATGTACATACACACATGCATGCATACACGTATGCACATGTGCACAAATAGCCACACACATATAGCAACACTCTCATGCATGCAAACATTCACACAAATGCATGCACACATGTGCACAACATGCACTCATGCACACACATAAGTATACACACACTATCACACACACAAACACACACACAACCCCACACATACACATGCACATGCACAAGCAACCACACACATGCCCTTGCACACACACACACATAAAACACTTCCACAAATGTATATGAACATGAAAACAAATGCCTACCAATGCACACTTGCACATGCCCACTTGCACATAAATTCATGCACATACACAACCACATACACACAAATGCACATAGGCACACATGCACCCAAACACACACACATGCATGTACTATGCACCCTGACAAACACATGAATGCATGCACAAATACATGCACACACAAGCTCACATATGCAAAAACATAGGCACCTAGAAGCACACACACATGCATGTACAAGCATACACTAACACATGGATGCACACAGGTAAAACACACATATAAATATATAAGCACACGTGGATACAGTGCACACATGTAAATCCTTACATCTGTGCATGCATGCATACCCTCAAATAAACATACACATGTGCACATGCACACAAATATACACACATGTAGATGTGCATACATGCAGACTTTAACATGAACACATAGATTCACATGGATGCATGCACACACACACACATAGACTCACATGCATAAATGCACACACACACACATGCATGCTTGCACACTCTTACAGCATGCACACACCCTTACACACTCACAAAAGAATACACACACATAGGTGCACACACTTACGTGCACACACATGCATGCACAAACACATGCATGGATGCACATGCACATGCACACACATGCCAAGGTACATGCACGAACAAGGACATGTACACTCATGCACACGAACATGCATAGGAAGACATATGCACACACAACCTCAAAAATATGCATGCATACTCACACACACATTTGCACACACATGTAATACACTTATGCACGATCATGCACACAACATAAATGCACACATGCATATATATGCACATGCATGCACACATGCTCACACATATGCACACATGCACACACACACACATATGCACATGCATGTGTATATATGCATATGCACACAGACATGCATGCTCAAACACATACACATGGTTGCACACACACACATGTAAACAGAGATACAAATGTACATATACACACATACACAAACACATGCAAACACAAATACAAATGCACACACACATCATGCACATGCACACACTTGCACACACAAGTACCCAAACACAAGTGCACATACTCTTACATATACCCTCGTACACACATACACACATATGTAAGCAAAGGCATACACACACGCATGCACACACAACTACATCCACACATATGTATGCACACATGTACACACAAGTGCACACACACCCATACACACCCACAAGTAGGAATGCACAACACACACAAGCATGCACACATATCCACAGACACATACACATGTGCACACATAAGCATGTGCACAAATAAGCATAGGCACTTGGACACAAACATCCACACACACACCCACACTCTGTCACTCTCCCACCCATGCGCACTTGCTCACGAGCTTAGCACACACATGCACCCATGTGCACACACAAGCACACATGCTTCTGAACGTAACGCACACACACACCTACACCCACACACACAAGCACACACACATAAGAGCATGCTCAAACACATTGACATGCATACACAAAAATACTCATACACAAGCATACACACATAAAACACATGCACATTAACATTCACACGAACAAAAATGCACACTGAAACACATGCACACCCACATGCACTTGTTCATACCCACATGTCAACATATGCATGCACACTAACAACCACACACATGCATACACATAGACACATGCGTAAACACACACATGCACTTGCAGGCACATGCATGCACTCATGCGTACATACAAATACAGGAAAACATGCATGCACACATATATGTCAATACATAGATGCACACATGTGCACGCACACACATAAACATGCATTTGTTTACACATGCTCACATGTGTGTGAACATATATCAATGTGCACATGCATTCACACACACACACATATTCACACTAAGATGCATGCATACACACACATGCTTGCATGCATAAGGAACACACAAGCAAAAACTCTTGTGCTTACACACACACACACACTTGTAAACATGCATGCAAATATATACACACATACAAAAATAGACTCTCACACCCACACTCATATGTGCACATGCATGGTTGAACACTCACATAACTTGCATGCATGAATGCATCAACATGCACACACACATAAGGACAAACATGCACACAAGTACACAAACAAAAAAGCATACCAACACACATGCACACACACAAACATAGACACACAAATGTAATAACATACAAAAATGCACACACGCACCCATGTATAACCACATACATGCACATGAACAAAAATGCACAAGCATACGCATATGCATGTATAAGCTCACACGCAAAAGAACATAAGTACACACACACATGCACAAAGACATGCATACACAATGGCAAACAAATGTAGCAAGGCATGCACATGCATGAACAAACACATGCACTAGCATACCTATGCACACATACACCCACACACACTCACGCACACATGAATGCTTGCATATATATTGATGTATGATTATGCACACATGCACATGCACTCACACATGCCCTTGCACATGCACTCACACATGCCCTTGCACATGCACACACATATACACTCATAGACACACACATATGTTCACAAACACATATGCAAACACATGCATGCATACACACTTACACACAAACACACACATAGAAACACCAATGCACTCACCCTCAAACACACATTCGTGGTGCACACACACACAAGCAGGCAATTTTCCACACATGCACATAATCATGACTTGCATATAAACACACACTCATACACACATGCATACACACAACCAAGCATAAAAATGCACACACATGCATGAACACATAAACACACATATAAGAACATGCATGCACAACTATATGCACATATCCACACCCACACACATGCACCATGCATGCTTAACACACATATACATGCACACACATGCACACATGTGCACTCACACACACAAATGCACACACATGTAGACACACACATTTACATATGCACAAAAATATAGAATCGTATGCAAACACAAACACATACACGCATGCACAGATGCATAAGGACACATGCACACATGCACACACCAACACACAAACATAAGCACACACAAATACAAACACATATGCATTCACACACATATGCACACACACACATAAACAAAAAAAACATGCACAAGTGCATACATGAATACACATACACACTCACATGCACGCTCACATGCATACATATGAACACATATAGATGCATACAGACACACTTGCAGATACACAAATACACATACAAAACCATGCACACATGCACACATAGACTTACACACACATACACAGACACATGCACACACATACATAGATGCACATGCACACTATAATGCATAACCACATATGCACACACACATGCACATGCACACATAGCCACATGTATAGATGCAAGCACACATCCATACACAAACAAACATGCATATACACACAGACATGCATACACATGCTTGTCAAAATGCACATGTCTAAACAATGAAAAATGCATGCATGCCCACACATACATGCATGCATACCCATGCACTCACACATAAATAAAACCAAGCACACTCACACCCTTGCATATGCACTTTCACAAAAATACATATGCACATGGACAAATAAACAAATGCAAACATAGAGGCATGCACACATGTACACAAATATGTAGACACACATATACATGCAAGTACAAACACACACACATGCATGAGTGCACACACACACATGCATGCACACATATACACCAACACACTTTCACACACATGCATACACACACAAATTTGCACCCACAAAAACACTCACATGCACTAGTACAAGCAAGCATAAACATAAACATAAAGACACACACATGCATGCACACACATGTGTATAAGCCACTAAAACACACACATACATGCACTTCCAATGCATTCAAACACTCACTTGCACACAAATGAAAACACAAACTTGAACACACACCCATGCCCACACACACACACATATGCACTCTCATACTGGTATGTACACATGCATATGCATATGCACAAACACACACTCACACATGCATACACACGCATGCATAAACACACACATACAAATAGGCATGTGCACTCACGCACATACAAACATTCATATGCTCAAACATGCACATGCACACATACATAGACGCATGCACACATGCACATAAACACACAAAAATGTACACACATGGATATACACCCACAAATGCTAATGCACACACACACACACATACACACACACAAACACATGCACACACACATCCACATACACAAAAAAACATGCAAATGTGCACA
Source organism: Vanilla planifolia (assembly GCA_023846275.1). Lineage (NCBI taxonomy): Eukaryota > Viridiplantae > Streptophyta > Magnoliopsida > Asparagales > Orchidaceae > Vanilla > Vanilla planifolia. The sequence continues at coordinate 3,667,994 of JAIUJO010000032.1, read as the reverse complement.
CACACATATATGTAAACACATACATAGACACACCAACCCATGCAGACAGATGCACCTGCACATGCACACGAGCATGCCAATGTACAGTCTCTCACACACATGAATGCACACAAACACATACACATAGATGCACATCACACACACAAGAATTTACATGTCCACATAAACACACAAATGCTCACACTCAAGTACTTAAAGAAGCACATGCACATATACACATAGACACATACTCACACAAGTGCACACACATGCACGCAGACATGTACACTGGCACACAAGCATTCACACATACACATGCATGTTGAAACATATGCACACACACATGTATATGCATACACATGCATGCACAAAAGCATGTATGTGCACTCTCACACTCAAAGATATGAAAACACACCCATGAATAGATACACACATATAGATATACACATAAGCAAGTACACACATACATACATGCATACACACATGTACAGAGACACACACAAGCACACATACATGCACAAACACACACACAAACACACACACACACATGCACATGCACACTTACAGGCACATACACATAGACCCGCACACATTCACACATGTACACACTCACCCATAACCATATACATTCACAAACACGCACACATGTACACACATACTCACATGTACGCATGCACAAACAGACACAAGCATGCACGCACACATGCACACACGCACATGCATGCATCGACACATAGATTCACACATGTGCTTATGCACACAAACACACCCAAAAACACATGAACATACAAGAAAGCATGCATCCATGCACATGTACATGCACTCACACATGTAGATACTGACACATATACATACATGTGCAAGCACATGCATTCTCATGCACACAAAATCACATTATAGCACATACACCCACATATGCATGCATAAGTACACACACATGTACAAAAAAATGCACACATACATACACACATATGTGCACTCATACACAAACACATGAACACACACACACATGCATATACATGCACATACATGCACAGGCACATATGCACACACATGAGCAAATAAGCATAGACACACACACAAATGCACACACACATATACACATGATTAGTCATACACACATGCACATGTACACCAACAAACACTTGCTTATACTGACATACACAGATGTGTGCACAAACAGATAAACTCATGCATGCACGTATGACGACTCACACGTGCATATACAAACACATATTAGCCTACACACAAGAAAATACATGCACCTATGCATCCATACATGCACACAAAATGACATACATCCACGAATGCACACATGCAAACATGCACAAAGGGTCCCTCACACACACTCATGCATGCATACACACACACAGATACATGCATATGCACACAATCACACACACATACATACAAACACATACTAGCATACATACATGCACCCAACATATACACGCATGCACACAAAAAGATAGATAGACATAAGAACAAGCATAGGCATGCACAACACACAAAAGAAAACATAAATACATGCAAACACATACAAGAACTCATAGGTGCACGTGCACACACATACATACAAACACACACCCATACATATACACATATGTATGCACAACGCACACATGCATGCACATACATGTACATAGTCATACACATGCATGCTTACATGCAAACAATCATATGCTCACTCACACACCAATATCATAATCACACACACTCATGCACACACACACATGTACATAAACGTATACACAAACGCACCCACATGCACAAAAAATCACATATACACAAAATCACACATACACAAGAACATACATACACACATAAACACCCACCCACACCCAAACACAAACATCCACAAAGATACTCAGGCACACATATACACACATAAACATGCACAAACAAACATGCACACATATACAAACAAAAACACACACACTCACATACACACATGCATATGCACAAGCAAACGTACTTACATGTACACACACTTAAATGCACCAGCATGCACATACAGGCATGCATATGCAAACACACCCACACATAGACACACATGCACATGCATGTGCATGAATAGATGCACAAATAGCTATAAGCACACACACATGTGTACAATTAGCACACACATATACACACACACATGCATACGTGCACACAAATGCCTGCACACATATAAAGAAATGGTTGCACTTGCTCAAACGAACATCTGCACACACACACACATGCATGCACATGCTCACACATTCACCCAGACATGCATACTTAAACACATTAACACATGCACACACAGTTCACACACACATGCACACAACCACACATGTGCACAAACAAACACATATGCAAACATACATGCACACACACACACACATGTACGCACATGCATATACACTCACAAACGCCCACCAACCCACACATCATGCACATGCATGCATGCATAAGCAAGCATACACATGCATGCACACATGCATGCATATATGCACACATGCTCAAACTCATGTGCACAAGCAGGTAGGCACACACACAAGAACATGCAAACATAGAAATACATGCACATGTTTAACCAAACTCACACACATACATATACACATACACCCACACACACACCCATACATATGCACACTAATGCACACATGCACATGCACACACACACACACAAACAAATGAACACACACTCAGATGTACACATATGGTTATGCACATGCACACACATGCACACACAAGCACACACATGCACACATGCTTGAATGTATGTGTGCGAACAAGCACCCACACACACAAGAACACACGAACACACAATATAGCCAAACACATGTACACACATACATGCACATCCACACACACAAACATTTGCACACACACATAGACATTCAAGCTCAGACACACATACATATGTGCATACACAGGCACACACACACATATATGCACAAAAGCACACACATGCACTACACACATATGCACACAAACACAAAGACAAACACATGCATGTAAGCATGCACAAACCCACACACACCCACACACATATGCATACATAGAATCACGCATGCATACACATACACATCTGCACACACCTATGCAAACTCTCTCACACATGCAGACACAAATAAACAAGCTTGGACATGCATAGTGATATTAACATATGCACATGCACTTGCAGGCACATACACATACTAGCATTTATAGGAAAACAGACATAAAATAGCACAAGCACACACACATGTAAACCCATATGCTTGCATACACACACACATGAACACAAACATGCTCATACACTCAAACATGCATGTAGACCCACACACGCATGCAGACACAAAAAGCATGCATGCACAAACACATGCATGCACATGAACACTTAAAAAGGTACACATGCATTGGCATGTACACACACACATGCACACATACCAATGCATGAACACATACACAAACAAATGCATAAATACTCATATGGACACACAAACATGCACTCACAAACACACAGACATAAGCATGAACTCAAACAATTGCATGTGATTGAACACACCATAAACTCACAAACACAAACAAATATACATGTAGACACAAACATACACACACACATTCACATAGACACATTTATGGACAGACATGCAAATACACACACACACGAACATAGAATCATGAATAGACACACATACAAAAATGCATGCATACACATATGCACACACACATACACATGCACAAATACATGCACACACGTATGCACACATACGTACCCACTCATGTATATACACTAACATGCACACACATCTCACACAAACATTCACACACAGAGATACACATATTCACACACACACACACATATACACACATGAGCACACCAATGCATGTATCACAGAAACACAAATAGACAACATACATGCACACTTACATATACAAACTCAGGCACACTCACACACATACAAACACACATGCACTCACACACACATGTGCATGCTTACACATAAACACACAAATGCATGCACACATACATGTATGGACTCACAGGCACAAACACAAACACAAACACAAAGACAAACACATATGCCCACACACATTCATACACATACACATAAATACATACAAACACATGCTCAGCACCACACATATACATGCACACACACACATACACATGCAAACAAACACAAACACAAACACACACATAAACACACAAAAGCATGCTTGCAAGCACATGTGCATGCACTAGTAAAAACGCACACACACATATGTGGATACACACATGCAAGTGCATAGCTACCCACACACACAAGCACATGCACGTGCACACACACCCACAAACAAACACAAGTACATATGAATACATAGACAACATATGAGCATGTGTGCAACTGCTTAATCATGTACACATTTGCACACACACATGCACGAACACACATACACACATGCATGCACCCTATCATGCACACACATGCATCCTCTCACACACACATAAATGTGCACACATGCATACAAAACTCATATGCATGTACAAACATCGATGTGCACATAGACACACCCATGCACATAACACACATGCCTCTCAAAAAAACATACACACACAAACATGCAAGCAAGTATGATCATGACACCCAAATGCACACATGTATGCACACACATGATCATGCACACAAAAACATGCATTTACACTAGCACCCACACATGCACATCCACCTGCACCCCAACATGCACATACACACATGCACACATGCTCACAAACACACACATAAGCAGATGCTTGCACAAACAAATATAATCATTTGCATGCACACATGCATGCACACATGCATGCACACACACATGTAGACACATGCACAATCACACATATGCACATGCACACACACACACACATGCACTCATGCACACACAGGCACATACTCATGCACTCATGCTTATACACACACACGTGCAAACAAACAAACACCTTCACACACCTAAATAGACAAATACATATGCATGTGCACCAATGTAGACATACATGTGCCCACATGCACTCTCACAAACACACACACATGTATATAGGCACACATGAATACATAGGCACAAACACTTTCACACCCATAAAGCACACACATACACACATGCATATGTATGTAGACATATAAACATAGAGGTTCATAGAGCAATGTGGATAGTAACACACATACACTCACACACACATATGTGCAAGCACACACACACACACATTGACAAACATAGAAACATGTAAACACACAAACAAGCACACATACATATGCACACATGCACACAAACCCATACCCATACACATGCAAATGCATATACCTGCACAACATTCTCACATAAATACTCACATGAGTGTGCATATACAAACACCTGTGCATGCACACATGCACCTGGTCACATACACATAGATGTAGACACATATATAGATAGACACACACTCACACACACATATGTACATATGCATACATGAACCCACACGCACACAAGCACACATGCGCACACATGCACAAACACACACACACATGCACATCCACACACACCAAGATAAACACACACACATGCATACATAGGCATGTATAGACATGCACATTGATGCATGAGTATACACACACAGTGTGCATGCCTACATGCACACACTTACATGTGCATACATATATGCACACATAGAAAAATACCCACATACACATGCACACACACATCTATACATATGAACACATGTGCACGAGTGCGCACACACTCATCCTCCCACACACAAGCACAGACACACAAACACATGCACACATACACACACACCTACACACACACACACACCAACAAACACCCACACACACACATACACATACAAACACTCACACACTTACACACATGGATGTAACTTGGAAAAGCACACACATGCACACAAACACACCAATAATCACATATAGGAATAAGCACAAGCACACAAACACATGTGTATGAACAGATGCTCATAAAAATATGCACATGTATACATGCACACACATGCACATGCATACACATACACATGCACACACACAAATACATGCACACGCTTGTACACACACACATGCGCAAGCATACATGTGCACACATATAGGCATACAAGTATACACACTTGAAATGCACACACATATGCACACACACTCACATAAGAATGCACAAACATGTGTAGGAACACATAGACATGCACACATGCACAAATGCACATACATTCACACACACACACACACACCTATACACACCTACACACATTGATGCACACAAGTAGACACATATACACATGTGCATGCATTCACACTACACACACATATGTATACATAGACACACATGCACACACACACACACACTCACACACATGCACATATGTACACATATATACACACAAACAAAGTCACTCATGCTCACACACACACATATGCACACATGCATACATGCACACACTCACAATAACACATGCAGACACATACACAAATACCCTCATGCACATACAAATGCACAGACTGACACATGTTGGTACACACATTTACAAACATGAACTCACACACATGCACAAATACATACACACACACACACACACATGCACACACACATGCATATACACATACACACCCCTATGCACTCACATGCATATTCACCCATAAGCACAAATGTATGCACACAAACATACAAACACATATGTACACACATACAAAATTATACGTATGCACATGCATGTGCTTAATAAGCACATAAACATGCACATATAGACATGTACACACACTCACACACTTTGGAACACGTATGCACATGCACACACACACACACACAATCACATGAACACACACACATTTATAGACAAACAAGCATACAAACATGTGCTTAAGTGTACACACACACACATTCCTACATGCACATGCATGGACAAGTGCACACATAAAGCATACAACTACCCACACGCGACCACTTGGTTGCTAGCACACATAGTCATATGAACACATAGACACACACACACACACAGACATACTAACATGAACACACAAATGCCCACACTAATAGCAACATGTGCATGCATGCTTACAAAAACATGAATGCTTGGACACAAGCACACATGGACATACTCACACATATAAGCACACACGTATGCATGCATGTGATGCACTTGTGCATACAAACACGCATGTGCATAAAGATGTGCACACACACAAACAAAACATACACACAAACACATAGAAATACATGCACACACAAACATACATTAGCACATGCAAAGACATGCATACATAAACACGCATACACACATGCTCACACACATGCAGAAAAACACACATAAACATATATATGTAGGCACACACACATGACCATGCATATGCATGTACACACACACATGTGAATGTGCACATGCAGACACATACACACACTTACATGCACATGCATGCATGTGTTCAAACACCTAAACATAAGCAAATACACACACATGTACACCCATGCACACACAAATACACCCACACAAATGTGAGTGCATGCACTCATGCACAAGCATACACATATATGCTCAGATACATATACTTGCATAGACATGAACACACACATAGATGCAAGCAAGCTTGCAAACATTCACACACACATGCATGTGCACATATGGACACACAAAAACACACACACATGACCATAAGTTCAAAAATATAAACATGCATGCAAATGCATATGCACATACAAGTACACCCACACAGACACATGCACATGCACATTTGTACTCATGCACACACACACACACACACACACTAATTCACAAGAAAACACTCACATGCATACATGCACATAAACACACACATGTACATACATGCACATGCTCACATACTGATGCACACACATGCACACACTCACACTCACACGCATAAGAATGCATATGCACACATGTATGTGCATGCACACATGCCCACGTGGACACACACATACACATGTACTCATACTTAATGGTACACACACATACCCAAATACATTCGTACACACATTCATGAACATATCCACATGTACACATGCTTGAAAATACTCATAGACTCATTAATGCACAAGCATGAATGCACACTTACACATGCATACACAAATGCACAAACACATGCACAAACAAATACATACACTCATACACACATGCACATGCACACATAAACACACACACACACAGATACAAATGCACATACATATGCACACACATGCAGACACAAGCACAAACTTGTACACAGACCTACACCCACATATACAAACACACACACATATAAAGACACACAGATATAGACAGCTACACATGCATAACACTCACAAATGTTGGCACAAAAATTGAAAAAACCACACATGTGCACACCTGCACACATACAAATAAGCACACACACACACACACGTACGCACTCACCCACATGAATTCAAAAACACATACATATGCGTGCATGCATACATGCACAAGTACACAGATGCACACACTCATGCACATGTGATGGACTCATACACACTTGCACACGCAACACACACACATGCACAAACTCAAATATGCACATACACACACAAGCACATAAACTCACACTGGCACACACACTTAAGCATTTATGTGTACATGCACACACTCATGCAGGCACATAAAAACCCACACACACCCCACAGACAAACATGAACATGAACACATGCCTACGTTTGCACCACACACACACACACATGTGCATGTCTATGCACACACATGCATATACAAACACCCGCACACAATTTGCACCCCCATGCATTCACATAGACATACAAACCCAAACACACGTACACACACATAGGTGCACATACACATGTACTCACATGCACATATATGTAGATACAGACAAACATGTATACACACATATGTGTACAACAACACACACATGGACAAACATGCACACACACACAACAGAAAAAGGAACAATTATGCATACACATACATACACTCATGCAACCAAACAGAAAAGCACACACTAAAACACACATATTCATGCACTCATACTCATGCACATGTACACACACATACATAACCCCCCACACACATGCATGCATGCACAACACACAAACTTGCAAGCAAATGTATCAACACAGGCACACACATGCACATGAACACACACTGACACATGTGCATAAGCACATGCACATGTGCCCACACACAAAAACAACACACGCATACACACATGCACACAAACATTCACTAACACATGCACCCACCCAAACACATAAGCCCACAAATACACATGCACAAACACACTCAGGAATAGAACCACACACACCTGCATGCACACATACATGCACACATGCACATGCTCGCACACATATAAAGCACATGCACACTAATAGATATGCACAAATTTGTATGCACACATAAACACATTCACACCTGGACACAATTGTATGCACTAACATGTGCATGTAGATACACATAAACAACCACACAAGTACATATGCATATGTACACATGCAGATGCATGCACATAAATAGACACTCTCATGAAAAGGCATACATGTATTTGTGCATGAACACACACATGTGCACCCATATGCATAGACATGCATGCATACAAGTACATAGACATGCACACACACATGCACATGCATACATGCACTTACACATGCATGCACATGAACATTTGCACATGCACACCACACACACACATGCATACATGCAAACACATGCACACACAACACACATAAAAAATGCTCACGCACACACACATGTGCACATGCATGCAAACAAATACAAGCACAAACACATGAACACACAGGCATGCACACATATACAAAAACAAACACAAATACAAACACAAACCAACATATGCTCATGTGGATAGATGCACCCAAATCCATGAACACACATATGCATAAACACACACACACACTCACACATGTGCACAAATGCTCAGACATACATACATGCTTACACACACACACACATACACATGCATGCATGTACACACATATGCACATGCTTGCAGCTACACATACAAACACATGCGTGCACGTACATGCACATGCACACAAAAATACAAAAACACAAGGATGCCTGCAAATAGTCACGTACACACACACACATGTGTGTGATTTTGCTCATGCATACACACAAATAATAAACATATAGACATAATCATACACATGCATGCACACACACACACATAGGCACAAAAACATGTACACATGCACAAGCACACATGCACACACACACATACACGTACAAAGACACATGCACACAAGTACTCACACACACAAACACTCAAAGATGCATGCACAAGCATGCACACACACACACACACAACTACACAGACCAACATATAAGCATGCACACCAGCACACACATGCAACCATTTGAACACACACTCATGGCCATGCACACACACATGTACACACACAGATACACACACAAAAATCTAAACACACACACACACACATCCACACATGCATATGCCCATGCATGTACAAACACACACACACATACATACGCACTTGCACGTACAAACACGCACACACACATGCATACACACTTATATGTCAAATACACACACATATACACATACACATGCACACACACACACATTCACACATGCATGTAAGTAGATACAAACACATATCAACACACATATAAACACATGCAAATCAACAAACATATGCACCCACACGCACATACAAGCACACATGTACACATGACATGCACTCACATACTTACATGCACAATAACTCATATACAAGTATAAAAATGCATGCATGCACACACATGCATACACACACATACATGTGCATGAACACTTGCACACAAAAACACACACTTGCATGTAGTAGCAACCACACACACACAAGCACATACATACGAATGCACACACATACAAACGCGTGCACACACATGTTCACAAATACACATGCATAAAAACAACACTTATACAAACACACACACATCCACATGCATGCTTGCACACAAGCTCATAGGCACAAATATGCACACATGCACACATAGGCATGCACAGGCACACACTCATGCATGAACTCACATGAACACACACATACATTCATAAACATGTGCACACATACATGCACACACATGTACAAAAACACATATGCACACACACACACGCACGTGTGCAAACATGCACACACCAACACACTTCACACACATAAACATGCTTGAATAATTGCACAACATGCACACATGAATGCACCTGCACACCCACACATACACATAAGCACATACACAAACATGTATATAAAGACATACACACATACAACCATACACACCCATACACAAACACCTAAATACTTGTAGACACATGCACATGCATACACGTATGCACAAACACATATATATTCATGCACAAGCACACACACACACACACACGTGCGTGCACACACCCACATAGGCACATGCACATATAATGTACACATATGGAAGAATGCACACATATGTGCACATGCATGCACCACACAAACTTACATATGAACACACATGCTAACATACTCATGCACATACACCCACAGACATGTGCACACATACAAGAACGCACACACACACATGCAAACACACGTACACATGCACAAGAACACCTACACTTGCATAAAAACACCAACACACACATGCACACACCTACAAACACCAACACACAAATGTACATTTGGACATGAACATATTTGCTTATGTGTAAGTAGACCTATGAACACAAATACACACATTTACACATACACTAACCAACACACACATGCATATACACACATACAAAGAAGTAGACATATACACACACATATGCCATACAAGTAAGCAAACAACACATGCACACACAAACATGCACATACACACACACAAACATAAAGACATATGCATTTATGCACAAACACATGCACACAAACACACACACAAATATATAAAAAAATAAGTAGACAAACTCAAAAAAGTACACACACATAGACATGCAAACACAATCACACATGTACATACACAATCACACAAACACATGCATACACTTACACACACATGCAAAAATGCAAATGCACATATGCACACAAAAATGTAGACACATGTGTATGCACACAAACATGCAAATGTTCATGCACTCACAAATACATGCACACAACGACACTTGAACATAAGCACACATGTGCATAGCACAATAAAACATGTATGTACATCTATGCACACAAACACACACAAACATGCACACACAGACACACACCCACATGAATACACACAAACATGTTGACATTCATATATGCACAGACACACATGCACAAAAACACATGCACACAGACACAAACATGCACACACATACGACACATTAACACATGCACACATGCACTCATATGCCACATATGTGTGCATTCATGCATGCTTGCACATGCATGTACACATAGGCACAAACACAAACACACACGCATACATATCAACATACACCCATGTACACACACATATATGAATGCACACAGACTTAAAAGCACATAAATGTAAACACGTATGCACATACACACTCATGAACACATGCACACACCCATATACGTGCACACACACATGCACACATGAATGTACAAACATGAACAAGCTTGCATGCATGCATAAATGCATAAGTGCACAAACACACACATATAGACTTGCATGCACATAACCACAAACATGCACGCATGTACAGAAACGTATACAATGCACACACATAAACACATGCACATGTACACACACATGCACACACACAAACACAAACACATGCATGCACAAATAGACACATGTAGATAAACATGCATGCATACATACATATGGACATAAGCACACACACATGAAAAAAATATTAGTATACATACACATAGACATGCACATATGTCAACACAAAAATTCACACATGAACACACACACATGCAAGCACATACACATGCATATGCACAAACTCATGCATACATGGATACATGCATACATAGGCACACACACTCTCATGAACAAAAATATGCATGCACACTCATGCTCACAAACTCATGCACATACAAACCTACTCACATACACTTAACAGATGCATGTATTCATACATACACCACCATCCATGCACTAACACAAATGCACATAAGATAACATGCAAACAAGCAAACATAAGAATACACATGCATATGCATAAGCATATACACTCAAACATACACACACACATATGCATGCACACACACACACACATGTACACACAAACATATGCATATGCATAAGCATATACATATAAATGCACACACGCATGCATATATGTACAAACATGTACTCACATATACACATAGATGCACGTGCAAATTTAGACATGCATGCACACACAAACATGAATACACAAGCACTCAAACATACAAACATATGCATATGCACACACACATATGCACACACAAAGGCACACAAACATTGATGCACACACATGATGATGTGCACACACAAATGCATGTACACATGCACACACATACGCAAATAACCACATGCCACACACAAGCACACGTGCACAGACACACATAAATACACATGTTTGTACACACATGCACATAAAAATATGATTAGGTACACATACATATACACAACTACACACACATATAGACACACTTTAGATAGGCATACATGCACACACACACACACATTCTTGCATAAGTAGACAAACACACACATTCACACATGAACACATGCACATATGGATAACACACACATGCACATGCCCACACATGCATAAATACTTGAACATACACATAATCACACACATGCACACACAAATGCATGCACACAAAAACAAGCTTTCACAAATGCATGCACACAAAAACAAGCACACACATTTGCACATGCACAAGGGGATGCACACATATGTAATCATATACACACACACACAAGCACACCCATGCACCCAAACATACACACACATGCACACCTACATACACACACGCATACAAAGACACATGAACACATAAAAGCACACTCACACACACATTAATGCAAACACACACATGTCAATGTGCACACATAAACACACATGCAAATGCATGCACACATGCAACAACATGCATACACACACATACATGTGAATAGAATCATTCACACCCACACATGAACATACAAACATGCTCATGCATACGTAGACACACACATGAGAATGCTCACATACACATACACCCACACATGCACACACAAATATGCATTAAAAATGCATGCATTTACACATGGATGAATGCACACACACACACACACAAACACACACACATACACACTTACACAAGTAGACAAATACACACGCACACACACATGCATGCATGGACACACATGTATGTATGCACATATGCACACACACTTAAACATGCACACAAGGACCGCACACATATACATAGATGTGCACTCTCACACACAAAACTATAAAAACATGCACATAAATACACACACACACACACACATAAAAAGCAAACACACACACGCACACAAACACATGCACACACGTACACACGTACATGCACACACTCACATGCATACATAGGCACACACACATACATATAAACATGCAAAATTAACATACATGCAAGTACACATAGACATAGAGGCACACTAATATGTATGCACTCACAAACAAACACAAATATGCATGCATCCACACACACACACGCATGTACATGCATAAAATAGGTGCACACACATGCAAGCGTACACATACACCCACTCACATACCCACACATATGAAAACATAGATGCATGCACCCATACAGACATAAATGTGCACACTTGTGTGCTTACCCCCCACATGTACGTGTGCATGCATGTACACACACATGCATGCAAGCACACCTGCATGCACATACACACACACCCACAAACATGCACTACTCAATACATACATGCATGTGCTCAGCCAGATAGAAGTATACTTGATCCACATGCACACACTTGAATACGTGCAGAAATGCACAACAATACACTTATGCATACACACACTTGCATGCACACACATGCATGCACACAGTCATGCTCACACATATACACACACACACATATAAGCATGCAAGCTGATGCATGCACAACACACACATGCACAAATGCAAACATGTGCATGCTAACACACAAACACAAGCACACAAAAACATGCATACACACTCATGTATAAATGAATACATGCACACACATGCACATTTAGGCTTGTACACATAGGCACGCACATGCTTATACATAAATATGCACACAAACATACATGCAAACATGGGCACATGCACATGCACATACACACATAGACATACATAAATAGAAACACACATGACTTACACATATAAACACAAACATGCATTAATGCCTACACAGACATACAAGTTCGTATGTGCACCCTACAACACAACAACATATGTAAACACACACACACATGCACACATGGACATGCATAGATGCATGCACACAAAAGCACACATGCATACACATATAGACATGTGTATGCATACACACACATGACTAGGCACATATGTACACACAAGCACATGCACATGTAGTTAAAAGCACATCCACACACGCACAGACATCCACCCACATACACTAACACACACAAATGCTTGAACACGCATTCATACATACTCTCATACAAATGCAAAGAAACACGCATACAAACACATATACAAACATGTATATACACACACACATATATGCACACATCTACACACACAAGCAAACACATACAAGCACACACGCACGTTAACACACATGGACAAATGCATGTACATAGGCACACACACATACACCATGCACACACAAGAACATACTCAAACATCCACACACACATGTGCATGCATAGATGTATGCACACGCATGTGCACACACATAAACATTTGCACAAACACATGTACACTCATGCACATACTTAGATGCACACAAATGCATATACACATATACATATACTCGTAAACACACAAACACACATTTGCACATGTGTGCATGCACACATACACAAATATGTACACTCATTCAAATACATGCACACACACACACACATGCATCCACACATGCACACAAGCACACACACACACACATGCACACACACAAAAGAACCTATACACTAGCCCAAACACATGCAAATACAAGTACATATACACTTGTGCATAGATGCAAAAACACATGCATAGTTAGACACATGTAGATACATAGACTCACACATACATGAACACACATACACACACACACTCACACAAACATGCACACACATGTACTTATGTGCACACACATGCATGTAGAAGCATACACACACGCACTCAAGTACACAAACACAACTCATGTACACACATACACACAAACACCTACAAAACCCCACACACACAAACACACAAACACATGTGCATACATCTACACCCATAGACATCACATAAACACATGCGAACACACACACATACCTACATGCACTCCGACACACACACACTCACACCTACACACACATTCCCACACACACACACATATAGACACATAAACACTTGCTTATACTCACTCACTTGCATAAACCCATGCACAAGCATAGACATGTACACACATGCACAAACAAATGCACCAAGACACACATATGCATATATGCATAGATGCTCATGCACATGCATACATTTGTAAACATGTGCAAAAAAAAATACAATCACGCATGCAAACATACATGCATGCAAAGAACCAACAAACATGCATAAGCATGCACACGCATAGAAACCTGCACGAATAAAAGACACACAGGCACACACAAACACACAAATACACACACACACACACGCATATAAGCATGCACACACATCATCACATTCACACACACACAAAACACCTACATAAGTACTCACACACACAAGCATGGATGGACATAGGCATACGAATACACTCATACATAGACAAATGAACTGGTCCACATGCACACAATTGTGCACACATGCATATAATACCTAAAGCATAATAACACATAATTGTACACATGCCTACTTACATGCACACACATGAACATAGGCACATACACTCACATGATATCACATATACATACATATGTTAAAAAAATGGGCACACATACATGAACTTGCATACACACGTATGCACATACACTCATATGAACACACATGCACACAGACACATATAGGTACACACACACACACACTCACACCCACACACACATGGGATCTCACATGTACACATGCACATACATGTGCGTATGCACATGTGTAGACATAGAGACACACATGCACACATGCACTTACACATGTACCCAAAAGCACAACCACACATGTGAACATATGCACAAATGAACACACACACTTTTTTGCATGCATGCAAATGCATAAATATATGAAAAAATACATGTACACACATACACATATGCACAGAAGTACGCAAACACATGCATAGACACAGACACAGAAACACAAGTGCATACACACATGCACAAATGTGTATACACACACCCACACACAATAACAAATAAGCACACACACAAGCAATTAAACACACTCATGCATGAGAACACACACGCAGATAAACATGAACAATCAAACACATTCACTTGCACACACGTAGACACACACATGAACATGCACACACATTGACCCCCACACACACATGTGTCTACATGCACACACATACAAGCACACAAAATAACACCTACACACACCCACCCACATGATCACATACATTCACATGCATGTGTGCACATACAAACACACACATGTGTGTGTGTGCACATGCACACATGCAAACAAATGTATGCATGGACATCCACACACACATTCATGTAAGTACACAAATGTACACACACACACATCAACATTGATGTGCATGCACACACACACACAAATAAACACACACAGTTGCAAGCACACACTCCTACAAGCTCGACACATAAAAATTCATTATACATGTAATGGAACACACATATGCCCACACATGCACATACACAAATGCATACACACTCACACTGGCACATGAGAACAAATATGCATGCAAGCATAGGCATACAAACACATGTAATAATGCCTACACAAGAACACACACATGTACATGCACACACATGCCAAAGCATTCACACAAACTCACACGCATGTGCATATGCACACTCATATTCGTATGCACACCCACACACACAAATGCATAAGCATGCACACACACATGCACAAACACACAACATAAGTAATCATACACACATGCATGCAGCGACATATACTCATATACATTTGCACAAACACATCCACAGGTGCATATGCTGACTTATATACACAAAGGCAAAAACACACACATGAATGCAAACACACACATTGAACACATGTGCATACAAACAAAAACAATGACACACACAAGGTCTCATGCATAGACACAAACATAATTGTGCACAAATGTACCCATACGTACAAACAAAAATGGTCACACACATGCACCCATATACAAACAAACACACACACACATGCATACAACATGCACACACAAACACACAACTACATAAGCACAAACACACATGCACATGTGCACATTTACGCACACACACACATGCACAGACAAATAGACACACATGCATACATATCACACATGCGTGCTTGCACACATATCACATAGGCATGCTTGCACACATATCACACATGCATGCTTGCACACAAAAGTACAAACACACACACAAGCACACATGTACACACAATCACAAGCGCACAGACTTACACACGCAGACATAGGCACACATGCATGCACACACATACATGGGCAAGTGCACACCCATGCACATGCATACATACATTTGTACACACAAACAAACAAACATATACACAAACTCACGTACTCGTATGCACTAGCACAAACAATTAGAAATGTAAGTGCATAGACATGTGCCTATATACACATGCACTCAAAAGTGCACACATACACACACACAAACACAAAACACACACACACAATGACATGCACACATACACACATGCACAAACACATGCAAAGATGCATGTAATCACACATACACACATAGTCACGTAGACACACATGTACAGTGACACACATATACATGCACGCACACATACACATACACGACTCAGTAATGCATCTACTCACACATATATGCCCATATAGACACACATTTACACAAACACCCACACTCACTCTTTCATATGAACACACACTTGCATAAGCACATGGACCAACACACACATTCTTTTGCAAACACACATATGTTGTGTCTCACATATACAAACACAAACACACATGCTTATACACACC
Organism: Vanilla planifolia; assembly: GCA_023846275.1. NCBI lineage: Eukaryota > Viridiplantae > Streptophyta > Magnoliopsida > Asparagales > Orchidaceae > Vanilla > Vanilla planifolia. The sequence continues at coordinate 3,648,886 of JAIUJO010000032.1, read as the reverse complement.
CTCACACACATGTGCACACACAAAGATGCAAAAACATGCGCATTCACACACATGCAAGGCCACACACATAAGAACACTCACACAAACATACACACACATGCACATATCCATATGCACACAGACACACACTGGTGCACATGCATGCATACTTACAACAACACACATGCATGAACACACATTAATAAACACAGACACAAACATAGGAACACTCCCACACATGGACAAGCATAGTCATTCAAATACATACATATGCACACACACACACATGCATACACATAGACATGTGTATGCAAACACACACACATGACTAGGCACACATGTGCACACAAGAACATGCACATGTAGTTAAAAGCACATGCACACACACACATAGACATGCACCCACATAAACAAACACACACAAATGCTTGAACATGCATCAATACACACTCTCATACAAATGCAAAGACACATACATACAAACACACATATACAAACATGCATGCACACACACACACATGCATGCATCTAGACACACAAGTAAACACACACATGCACACACACATGTTGACACACATGGACACATTGACACATTGACACATATACACATGCGTGTACATAGAAAAAAACACACCATGCACACACAGGCACATACACAAACATCTGATCACACATATGCATGCATAGATGTATGCACACACACACACACAAAATTGCATAGGCATGCACACACATGCACACACACATACATATTTGCACAAATGCATGTACACTCATGCACAACACAGATGCACACACATGCATGCACACATGCACTCACACATAAGAACTTATACGATAGCCCAAACACATGCAAATACAAGTGCATAAACACTTGTGCATAGAAAAAACAAATGCACAATTAGACACTTGTAAATACAGACACCCACACACACACGAACACACACACACACACACACACTCACACCCGCATGTACATGCATGTACTTAAGTGCACAGTTATGCATGCACATGCATACACATACAAACACACTCAAGTACATAAACACATGGTTCACGCACACACATACACAAAAACACCTACAGAAACCCACACACACAAACATGCAAACACATGTGCATACATCTACACACATAAAAATTCACACAAACACATGCAAACACACACACACACATATCTATACACACTCCCACACAGATGCACACACACACACACACACACACTCACTCACACTTACACTCACATGCCCACACACACATATAAACACATGCTTATACTCACTCACTTGCACAAACCCATGCACATGCACAAACATGTACACACATGCACAAACAAATGCACAAAGACACACATATGCATATATGCACAGATGCATATGCACATGCATACATTTGTAAACACATGCACAAAAACACACACACACACACACACACACGTGCATGTATAAGCATGCACACACATCATCACGTGCACACACACAAAAAATACCAACATAAGTGCTCACAAACACAAGCATGGATGGACATAGGCTTATGAATATGCTCATACATAAACACATGCACTGGCCCACCCACACACATCTGTGCACTCATGCATATACTCTCTAAAACATAATAACACATAATTGTTCACATGCATACTTACATGCATACACACATGAAGATAAGCACATACCCTCACATGCAATCACATATATGCACATATGTATAAAAAATAGGCACAAATACTTGAACTTGCATGCACACACATGCACCTACATACAATCATATGAACACACATGCACACAAACACATATAGAGACACATGCACACACTGACGCCTACACACACATGGGATCTCACATGAACACATGCTCATACATGTGTGTATGCACATATGCACACATGTACTTACACACATTTACCCATATACACAACACATGTGAAAAAAGGCACAAATGCTCACATACACACACACACACACACACACTTTTTTGCATGCATGCAAATGCAAAAACACATGAAAAAAATACATGTACACACACACATATGCACACACATGCAAACACATGTATAGACACACACAATAAAAAAATCCGCATACACACATGCATAGATGTGTACACACACCCACTCACAATAACATAAGAGCACACACATATGCAAATAAACACACACATGCTTGATAACACACATGCATATACACATGAACAATCAAATACATTCACCTGTACACATGCATAGACACACATATGAACATGCACACACATGGACCCACAGACACACACATGTGTCTACATGCAGACACACAAGCACACAATATAACACTTACACACACCCACCCACACAATCACAAGCATTAACATGCATGTGCACACTTACACACACCCTGTGCACATGCACACATGCAAACAAACGTACGCATGGATATACATGCACACACATTCATACAAGTACACAAATGTACACACACATACACATTGGCATAGATGTGTATGCACACACACACAGACACACACAATCACACACAAATGCAAGCACACACTTGTACAAGCTCAACACACAAAAATGCATATATATGCAATGGAATACACACATGCTCACACTAACGCATGGGAACAAATATGCATGCAAGCACAGGCACAGAAACACATGTAATAATGCCTACACAAGGACACACACATGTAAATGAACACAGATGCCAAAGCACTCACACAAGCTCACATGCATGTGCATAGGCACAATCACATTCTTATGCACACACACACACACAAATGCATAAGCATGCATGCACACAGGCACAAACACACACATGCATAAGTAATCGCACACACATGCGTGCAGCAACACGCAATCATATACGTATGCACAAACACATCCACATGTGTGCACGCTCACTTATACACACAAAGGCACAAACACACACATGCACACAGGTGCACACAATAAAAAACAAAGACACACACAAGGTCTCATGCACGGGACACATAAACACAATTGTGCACAAATGCACCCATACATACACACAAAAATACTCACAACGCATGCACCCACATACAAACACACACACGCACACACACGCATGCAACATGCACATACACATACACATACAACTACACAAGTACAAACACACGCGCATATGTGCACATTTGCACACACACATGCACCCACAAATAGACACATGCATACATATCACACATGCGTGCTTGCACACAAATCATACAGGTGTGCTTGTATGCATGTCACACAAGCACACATGTACACACATTCACATGTACACAAACTCACACATGCGCACATAGACACACATGCATGCACACACATTCATGGATAAACACACACAAGCACATGCATACACACATTTATACACACAAACAAACATGTACACACACTCACGCACTCGCATGCACTAGCATAAACAAACAGAAATGCAAGCGTACACACATCGACTCAAATGTGCACACATACACACACACAAACAAAATGCACGCATACACAATGACATTGACACATACACACATGCACAAACACACATGCAAAGATGCATGTAATCACACACATACATAGGTAGTCACATAGACACACATGTACAATGACACACATGAAGATCCACACACACATACACATGCATGACTCAGTCATGCATCTACTCACACATATATGCCTAAATAGACACACATACAGACAAAAGGCCCCACACTCACTCTTTCATATGAACACACACACTTGAAAAAGCACATGCACCAACACACACATGTATGTGCATTCTTATGCAAACACACATATGTTGGTGCATGCATACACAAACACACACACAAACACATATGCTTATACACACCCATACACACATGTACACACACAGAGATGCACAGACATGCACAAGCACACACATGCAAAGCCACATACATAAGCACACTCACACACACATACACACACATGCACATATCCATATGCACACAGACACACAAATGTACATAGGCATGCATAAGTACAACAACACACATGCATGCACACAGATAAATAGATATAGTCAAACAAACATCAGAACACACCCACACATAGACAAGCATACTCATTCAAATACATACATAAGTACACACACACATGCATACACATATAGACATGTGTATGCATACACAAACACATGACTAGGCACACATGTGCACACAAGCACATGCACACACACACAGACATGCACCGACATACACCAACACACACAAATTCCTGAACACACATTCATGCACAATCTCACACAAATTCAAAGACACACAAATGCAAATTCATATATACAAACATGCATGCACACATCTACTCACACGAGTAAATGCACACATGTGCACACGCATATTGACACACATGGACACACTGACACATATACATATGCATGTACATAGGCTCACACACACCCCATGCACACACAGGCACATACACAAACATCCACACACACATGTGCATGCACAGATGTATGTACACACACACACAATTGCACATCCATGCACACACATGCACACACAAACACATTTACACAAACACATGTACACTCATGCACCTACACAGATGCACAAACATGCATATACACATAATACATATACATATAAACACATAAACACACAAACACACATCCACACATGTTTGCATGCATACATACACAAACATGTGCACTCATTCAATTGCATGCACACACACACATGCACACAAGCACACACACACACATGCACACACACATACGAACCTATATGCTAGCCCAAACATATGCAAAGACAAGTACATATACCTTTGTGCATAAACGTGAAAACACATGCACAATAGACACACACACACACACACACACACTCATACCCACATGTACAAACATGTAGTTATGTGTACATACATGCATGCACATGCATTCACACACAAACACATTGAAGTACACAAACACATGACTTACGCATACACATACACACAAACACCTATAGAAACCCACACACACAAACACACAAACACACAAACACACAAACACATGTGCATACATCTAAACATATAGACATGCACATAAACACATGCAATGTACTCACATACTTACACTCACACACACACACACACACACACACACACACTCATACCTACACCCACATGCCTACACACACACATATACACACATAAACACACGCTTATACTCACTCACTTGTACAAACCCATCCACATGCATGGACATGTACACACATGCACAAACAAATGCACCAAGACACACATATGCATACATGCATAGATGCACATGCACATGCATACATTTCTAAACACGTGCACAAACAAATACGCATGCATGCAAAGAACCCAAAAACATGCATAAGCATGCACATGCATAGAAACTTACATGAATAATAGACACACATACACACATAGACTCACTTTCACACACACAAACACACGTGTTTAAGCATGCACACACATCATCACGTGCACGCACACAAAAAACACCTACATAAGTACTGACTCACACAAGCATGGATGGACATAGGCATACAATACGCTCATACGTAGAGACATGCATTGGCCCACACACACACATGCGTGCACTCATGCATATACTCCCTAAAACAAAGAAAAATGGTCACACACACACCCACCCACATGATCACACACATTCACATGCATGTGTGCACGTACAAACACACACATGTGTGTGTGTACACATGCACACATGCAAACAAATGTATGCATGGACATCCACACACACATTCATGTAAGTACACAAATGTACACACACACACATCAACATTGATGTGCATGCACACACACACAGAGACACAGAGATGCAAGCACACACTCCCACAAGCCTGAAACACTAAAATGCATATATATGCAATGGAACACACACATGCTCACACATGCACACACACACAGGCATATACACACTCACATTAACACATGGGAACAAATATGCATGCAAGCATATGCACACAAACATGTATAATAATCTCTACACAAGGACATGCACATGTACATGCACACACATGCCAAAGCACTCACACAAACTCACACGCTTGTGCATAGGCACACTCACATTCATATGCACACACACACACAAATGCATAAGCATGCACGCACATATGCACAAACACACGCATGCATAAGTAATAGTACACACATGCATGCAGCAACATACACTGATATACATATGCACAAACACATCCACAGGTGCACATGCTCACTTATACACACAAAGGCATGGACACACACATGAATACAAACACACACATGCACACATGTGCATACGAACAAAAATAAAGACACACACAAGGTCTCATGCAAGGACACAAACAAAATTGTGCACAAATGCACCCATAGGTACACACACAAATGCTCACACATATGCACCCACATACAAACACACACACACACACACAACTACACAAGCACAAACACACATGCATATTTGTACACACTCACACATGCTACACATGGACACATATCACACATGCATGCTTGCACACATATCACATATGCATGCTTGTACACATAACACACATGCATGCTTATGCACACAAGCACATATGTACACACATTGCAATGCACACAGACTCACTAGCACACACAAAAAGAAACATAAATGCACATACATACATGGACAAACACACACAAAGGCACACACACATGAACATGCATATGTACACCCATACACACAAACAAACAAACATGTACACACACTTACACACTCGCATGCACTAACACAAACAAATAGAAATGCAAGTGCACACACAAGCACCCATATACGTATGCACTCACACGTGCACACATACACACACAAACACAAAGCACACACACACAATGAACTGCACACATGTACAAAGGCACATGCAAAGATGCATGTAATCACACAAATACACACATACAGACATAATCACGTAGACATAAGTGTAAAATGACACACATGTACATGCACACACATACACTTGCACAACTCAGTCATGCATCTACTCGCATACATATGCCCATATGGAAACACATACACACACAAGCACCCACATTCACTTTTTCATATGAACAGAAACACTTGCATAAGCACATGCACCAACACACACATGTATGTGCATTCTTATGCAAAAACACATATGTTGGTGCACACATACACACAAACAAACTCATATGCTTATACACACCCTCACACACATGTACATACACACAGAGGTGCACAAACATGCACATGCACACACATGAAAAGCTGCAGAGATAAGCACACTCACACACACATACATACACATGCACATATCCATATGCACACAGACACACACATGTACACATGCATGCATATGTACAACAACATAGATGCATGCACACACTTAAATAGACACTGACACACAAACATAAGAACACACCCACAGATGGACAAGCCTACTCATTCAAATACATACATAAGTACACACACACACACACCTGTACACACATGCATACACATATGCACGAGCATGCACACACACACACACATACACATGCATGGATGCACAACACACACAAACATGCACATATATGCACTCGCTCACACACACCCACACAAATGCATTTACAAACCCATAACCACACTCGTGCACACAAGCACAAGTGCACATATGCACACACAACCACACACTCACATACAAACACATAGACACATGCATGCATCCACACAGAAACAAGCACACACATTCACACACACCAACACACACACAACTATGCACATGCACATGCAATAACATATGTATGCATGCAAGTGCACACATGCAGATTCACACACACACACACACAAGAATAAAATAGATGCTACAAGTATAAATAGATTGACATACATAATTGCACATGCATAAGTAAACTCATGCACATGCATGCATGAACACACAAAACCACACACATGTACACATGGACACACACACAAGCACTCGTGGTGCACATAAACACATGCATACATGCGCACATGCACGTGGATGTCCATGCATACATAAGCACACATATGCATACACATGCACACACATAGGTACACACATATACACGGACATGCACACACACGTGTGCATGCATACACACGCATGCACAAACACATGTATAGACTCACACTCACACACACAAACATGCACATCCACACCCAAACTCACATGCACATACGTGTGTACATGCATTCACATGCATAGTTGCACACACAAAACACACATGCACATGTATACAGCCACAAGTGCACACACATATACATAAAAAACACATAAACACACACATATGTGCAAAGAAATGCAAACATATATACATATACAAGCACACAGGTGTATAGACACATACCCGCACACACCCATGCACCCACACATATACAAAACATAAAGATGCATACTACCACACTCGCACGACATGCACACATGCATGCACCTATATATGCAAACGCACTAGAACACACATCCACATAGGTTCCCTCACACAAAAGCACATGTACAGACATGCACACAAACAAACACACATGCTAAGGCATACATGCACACACACATGTGCACAAGAACATATGCACACAAGCATGCACATATGCATGCACACACACCCATAGACACAAACGTATAGGCATATACACATGCATAAAGACACACGCATGCCTAAACATGCACACACATACACCCATACACACACATGTGCCTACGAGGACACACAAACATGCACACACACACACAAATGATGCAAACAAACACCAACACACACAAACACGGACTTTCACATGCATATATGTACTTATACACACACATGTGCATGTGTCCACATGCACAAATGCACATATACACACACATATTCTTGCAAGATCCAAATGCACACACACACATACATGTAGACACACTTGCACACACATGTAGGCACACACTCTCACAAGCACAAATAGACAAACATGCATGCATATGCAATTGCACACACCAGCTCACAACACATCCACACAAACACATGGGAACAAATACATATGCATACACATGCACATATGCATGTGTAAAACTACTCACACAAGAACATGCACACATAAATGTACACTCATTCCTTGCACACACACACACACAAATATACAAATATACACACATAAGCATAAACACACACATGCACCCACACTTACACAAGCACATATGCACATGCACACACACACACACACACATGCATAGAAACCCACACGTGCATACACAGACAAGCACTTGCACATGCATGAACTCACATACTTAGACAAACACACACATAATAAAACATAAACACACAGATGCACACATACATGCACACACATACATATACATGTGCACAGACACAAACAAACATAGACATGCACACACACACACACTCTCCTATGGACTAGCACAAATAAATGTAAACACAAGTTCATGCACATGACCCCATGAACAAACACACTCACATGCACACACAGACACACACATGAACACAATGGCACACACAAAATGACACACATACAAACATAATGTAGACAAACATGTACAATCACACACTTGGACATGCACAAATACATACAAATGAACGAATACTCACACATGTAGCCATACACACAAATGTGACCACATAGACACACATTCAAATACACACCTATATAAACGAACACAAACACTCACACATGCACATGCCATGCAAACACATATGTGTATGCATGCATATGCAAACACATGTGTATGCATGCATATGCAAACACATATACGTTGGTGCACACATGCATGCACATAAACACACATGCTTACACATAACCCAACACACATGTACATGCATACACATGCAAAACACACACATAAAAATACTCACGAAAACATAAACATGCTCATAGACACAAATGTATGGTAAACACACACACACACATGCACACACACAGATAGATAGACATAAACATAGGAAAACACTTGCACATGGACAAGCACACTCAGGCAAACATATACATAAGTACACACACACATATGCACGCATGCACATGAGTGCATACACGCATGCGCATGCATTCACACACACCCAGCCACATCCAAACACATACAAGGAGGCACAATGCACAATCACGCACACATATGCACACGTAGGCACACACTCATGCACACACCCTCACACATATGGACAAGCACATGCACACATACATGCACACACACACATGCCTACCCATAAGCACACATGCATAACCACACACTCATGCATGAACATACACACACATGCATCCATGCACACAAAGAAGCACATACACACATGGACACACATGCACACACACACACCCCCTCCACACATAACCACACACATGCACATGCAATAACTTATGCACATAAACATATACACACATGCACCCATAAAACACATGAACACACACATAGATACCCATGATATAATATGCACAAATACACCAACACAAGAAAATACATGCACAAGCTTGCATGCACATGCACACACACACATGTAGACATGCACACAAACACAAACAGAAAAATGCACACACAAGAACTTGTGGTGCACATGAACACATGCATACATGTAGAAATGCACTTGCATGTACATGTGCACACAAGCGCGCACACACACTTGCACACACACATGTGTAAACATATGCATGCATACACACACATGTGTAAATGTATGCATGCACACACACACAAAAACATCGCACACATGCCTACATGAATCACACATGCATGCACACACACACATACATAGAATGCATAGAACACTCACACACACATGCATACACCCATGAGCACATACACATACAAATGCACATAGATGCTCACACACATGCTCATAGGCACGCATACATACAAACTCATACAAGCACACATGTCCACACACATGTCCATAGACGTACCTTCACACACACACACAACACTCACACAACTCACACACCCACACACATGAACACACATGTACATAGGTTCACACACAGACAAAAGTACACATACACACATGTATGCAAAGAAGCACACACGTTAAGACATACACACAGAAATTCACCCACAAACACATGCTTGTAAACAAGCTCGCATGCAACCCTCACAAATGCACACAAGCACACACAAGCACCAGGGGACACACATGCACACAAATGTACACACATCAACACATATGCAAACATACAAACATGCACATACACATATAAAATTACATATCCACACAACAAATGCACACATATACATAAATGCATGCACACATGCACGCACATACACACACACACACGCATATTAACAAATGTGCACTTGCATATGAACACATGCACCCACATACTCACACAAGAACACACATGCACACTCACACACAACCACACATGTGAAAACACACACATACACATGTAGATATGCACACACATGTACAATGACACATGCATGCACCCACACAAAAATAGACACACACACACATTCACATTTGTGATCTTGCTCACACATACACACATGCACACATGCATACGTACACACATGCAACTACACACTCACTCATAAGTACACAAACTAACACACACACATACACACACACACGAGTGTGCATACACAATAGACAAACACACACAGACACAGACATGTAGAAACATAGAACACACTTGCAAAAATATATGCACACACACACACACAAATGTGAACTAGTACACATACACATAAACACATGTGCACAAACAAGCATGCATACACACACACACATGCAAGTAAGCACACACATACATAGACATAGCATATAGGCACTCATACTCATGTAAGCACACTCATATATGCACACTCGTATACTGGCACACACGCATGCAAACACACATGCACAATTATACACATGCACATGCATACACACGCGAACACACAAAGATGCACACACACACATACAAGCTTGTGCTTGCATGAAAACATGCATGTGTATACACACATGTACATATATACACAAACATTGACAAACACCCACAAACACCCACAGAGACAAACACTTGCACACATACACACACATACATTGTTGTACACATGTACACACACACTTACCCCCCACACACATACAGAAAGTATCACACATGCACATGCACACACATATAAACCATGCACAATATGCATAGACATAGAGGATCACACATAGAAATAGATAAGCACACATGAAAACTCACACATAAGCACACACACACATATACGCATAAATACACAAGCATACTCACATCTATCCATGCACTCACACACAAACTCACACATGCATGCATACATAGATGGAACCACACACATGCACATGCATGGACACACAACACATACAAAGATGCACACACGCACACTCATATAGGCACACACTAATAGACACACAGACTCATACACATATACACATGCACACATATATGCACATAAATACATGCACACACACACCTACACCTGCATATAGGTAGAAAACATACATACACACACACACTGACATTCTCATACACATGCACACACTCATGTACATGCATACACACTCACATGCATGCTTATGCATAGACACGAACACCCACACACATGCATACATGCTCATATGCTTACATAGAACACACACATGTTTGTGTATGCACCTATGCATTCACATACACATACCCAAACACACACACACACACACATATATACATGCACACAAACATGCACAAACATATAGGCACATATGCACACACACATATATACATAACCAGCCATACATAGACAACATCCACATGCATGCTTGCACATTGACAAAACAAACAAACATGTATGAACCAACACATGCACACACATAAGAACACAAGCACACATTGGCACACACAAAAGCACACATGCACATATGAACACATGTACAATTGCACACACAAAAAACATGCATGTAGACACATATCCACACCCACGACCACACACATGCATGCACATACATGGATGTACATAGGCACAGGAACACACACACATGCATAGACACAGGATCACAATTATGTACACACGTAGGTGCACATACAAACACAAGCACAAGCAAGCACACCCATCCAAGCCCATAGACACACTTATACACTTACACACATGAGCACAAAAAGTCACATGCACACACACACATAGATCTACATGTGCATGCATACAAAGATGCATAGACATAGACATACACTTTCACACACACACAAATACACATGCACACACACAAGCACACAAAGTTACATTAACACACATGCAAACACAAATAGAAATGCAAGCACACATACACACATAGGCATGCACATATAGACAAAAACATGCACATACCCACACATGTCCACACTTGCACAAAGATATTCACATGCATGCACATGCAAAATGACACACAGACACACTCAAACATGTGCACACAAACACACACACACATATCTACATGCGTGCACATGCACACAAACACACATACACACACATACAAAAATACACACATGTGTGAAAGCACACACACAAACAAAAAAGCACACACATACATAAACATGTGCATAAACATAGACACACACAAACACACACAAGTAGACACGAGCACATGCACACACAAATGCATAAAGACACATGCACACACACACTAACATGCATAGATGAACATACACACATGCACGCACAGACACACATAAATGGAAACACATATGCACATGCACACACACACATATGAACAAACAAGTGCACCCATATGCATAAACACATGCATAGTCACAACCACATGCATGTACACAATAAATACACATACACATACACACATGCACATATATACACACACATGACAAAGACACACACTAACACACATGCACACATTGGTGCCTTGACACATAAATACAAGTACACACACACACACCTACAACCACACATACACAAACATACATGCACACATACACACAAGCACACAAGCATTTACACAAACATGTGCAAACTCACATGCACATGGACACACATTAACACATTCACATGCACATGCATGTATATACACACACATACACTTGCACACAGACAGATGCACACACACACACATGCACATACAAACAAACTCAAACTCATACATAAACATGTATGTACATGCATACACACTCACTTATGTGGACATGTACACACAAATACATAAACACATGCACACACATGCATTGCATACACACGTGCATGTGTACAAGCACATGTACACACTTGCACAGATACACAGATACACACATACACACATGCATGTACACAAAAATGCACGCACACATACATACACACAAAAACATTAACACGAACACACCCACACACATATAGACCAACTCACACATGCACACAAGCACAAAAATGCATGGACACTAGCAAACACACACCCACACCCACACACACAAGCACACATACAAACACACATGCACACACACACCCTCACACACCCACACACAAATATACACACATGCATACACATGCACATCCAGATGCACACATACATGCACACTCATACAAAAGCACAAACTCATACACATATATGCACTTAAGCTTGAACACTCACCCACTCTTATACACACATGCATGTGCATATGGGTACACATTTATGTGCATGCACAGACACATGAACACACACACATAAGTAGTACACACATGCACATGCACATAAACACACGAAAACACATGAGTTGACAGACACATCCACATGTACAAGCATGCACACATGCATGCACATTCACATGCACGCGCATGCATGTACGTGCTCATCAATACACATACACACACACACACAAAAGTGGACACACATGTGCATGCACTTATATGAACACACACACACTCATACACAAGCATGCACAAACAAGTGCATGACTTGTAGATATGCAAAAATGCACAAACACAAACACACCTACACTCACACGTACTGATGCACATACACACACACACACATACACCTATCCATTCACACATGCACACACACACACACACACTCAGAGACACACACATGTACAAACATATGCCCACATGCATACAATCACATGCACACACACATATGCACATGCAACAGATACACACACACATACAAACCAACACACATTTACACCGACATAAACACACATACACAGGCATGCACAAATGCACAAGCATGTTGGCATTGATGCATACACATATACTGACATGAACATGGATAGTAGCACTCACACATCAACAAATATGAATAAATATACACACACATAGATACACACACACACACAGAGGAAGACAGACTCACATGCATTAGCACATTAACCTAAACACACACAAGCACACACACTCACTTACATATGCATAAGCACAGACACAAATAACCACACCCACACACTTGCATATACACACACATGCATGCACAAACCACATATGTGGGCACACCTGTGCATGCATACACACACGTGTATGCATGGTCACACAATTCACTTGTGGATAAATGCACGTACACACATGGATAGTAACACATACACACACATGCATACACATATAGACCCACACAAACACCTACACGAGCATATGAATGCATTCGCATTAGCACACATGCACAATGTACCCACACATAAACAAGCATACATATACACACACTCCCACACTCAATGTACCGCACACACACACACCTAAGTTCAAACACTCACCCACTCTCATACATGCATGCACATGCATAAGGACACACACACACACATGCAAGCACAGACACATGCACACACATAATCACACACACATATAAGTAGCTCATTCATGCATAGGAACAAACACATGTATACATAAATGTGCTCAGACACATCAACACCTATAAGAACACACACACATAGATGCACACTCACATGCACACACATGCATGCACACACACATCTATACACACAAACATGCAATCACACATGCATAATTAGACACACATATGCACTTACACATACACACAAACACACACACACACACACACACACACACACTCACACATAGACATGCACAAACAAATGCATGTACTTGCAGGCATGCACCCATACATAAATGACCTCACACACCTACACTTGTAGACATTGATGCACTCAAACACAATGTTACATATATGCATATCCATTCACACACAATCACACACACATGCACACACACACCCACAAACATATGCTCACATATATACATTGACATGCACATAAACACACACACAGACACACACTCACACCTATACATGCTCACACACTTGTGCTAACACACACAACTACATATGTATACACACACTCACACACATGCACAAAAATGTACAAAAATGCACAAACACATGTACACTCACATATACACACACAAACATACACACACTTGTAGGCTAACACAAGTGCACGCCTATGCACATGCTCATGCACACAAACACATGCATGCATGTACAAGCACACAAACACACACTCACATGCATGTTCTTGAAAAAACCCACACATACATGCACGCCAATATATGCATGCACATATGACCGTACATAAAGACACTCATGCACACAAACACAGATGCACATGAGCATGCATAGATATAAACATGCACAGACACACAAACACAAGCAAGCATCCACATAAGGAGACACACTCATGAACACATGCACTCATATGCACACATAGACACACCCTGATGCACACATACACACATAAACACACAAACATATGTGCACAAATGCACACACACACACACACATATGCACACACAAACACACACCCACACACACTCACACCTTTGAATACACACACACACAAACATATTCAAACACATAAATTCATACACACACATATACACATGTGCACCCATGCAATCACAAGCACACAAAGAAATACATGTACACACACACACACACTTACACAAATATGTACACACATGCATGCATGCACACAAACACACACATGTACATCCATACTAGCACATGCATGCATACATCTACACATAAAAACATAACAAATCACACATACACATGCCCACACACAAACATATGTGTGCCTGCACATGCACCCACATATACATATGTATAGGCTTACACACACATGCACATGCACACACCCCCATGTTCACGCACAGGGTCACGTGCACAAAAGTACACATATGCATATGTATATACATGAAAACCTATATACATGCACAAACACACATACATATGCATGCACAAATGCACATACACGATGGCACACACACATATGCACTCATAAGCACATAACAAATGAATTTTTAATTGAAGAGATCTCATTGAGATAATTTCAATTATGTTTATTTCATCTCATCAGACAATGTTTGAACTTATTATGATTTACTAAATTAAATAAGCATAAATATTAATAAATTATTATTTGAGTGTTAAGTATATATATATATATATATATATATATATATATATATATATATATATATATATATATATATTAAAGTTGAAATAAGATAAATTAAAGTAACACAACATAACTAAATGAAAGTAATAAAATGGTCACATGAAAGGTGATGAACATAAATTTCTTGTAAAGAATGCTCAAATTTAAGAAATGAAATATCCAGAAATATAATAATGAATATTTAATTTGGTAGACCTCATTAAGATGAGCCTAATGTTGTTTGTTTTATCGTTATCAAATATTGTTTAGAATTTCTACAAATTACAAAAGTAAATAAAGATTAATAATAATAAATTATATTTTAATATTTATTAAATATATATTAAAATTAAAATGAAATAATATTATACAAGAAAATAAAAGAAATGCGATGGTTATGCAAGAGGAGATTTAGTAATGTAATAAAATCAAAGTGAAACATTTGGTAAACTAAGATAAATTTATGAGAAAGTTATAATCCAAGACATTAAGAAGAGCAATTATCACATCTTTGATCATCAAATAAACTACAAATAGAAATGTCTAATAAAATACATGAAAACACTATGAAATAAAATATTTTAAAATAGCATAGATAATATTTAATTAGATTGGGCTCATCAAGATGAATCCACTGATATTTATTTCATATTTGTTAGACCTCGCTTCGTATTACTAAGAATTATCAAATTATTTTAAAAGAAAAATGAAGTAAATTAAAGCTATATAATAATAATATAAAATTGAAGTGATGGAAGGTTCACATGTGAGAAGATTTAGGGTAACATAGAAAAATTAAAAAAATTAAAGAAAAAACATTGCAAGTATAGGATAAATTATTTGAGAAAGGTTCATTACTAAATACTAAGGAGATCTAGTGTAACAACCATAATCATGAAATCAGGCAGAAATTAAAATTCTTTGTGAAGCATGCCAAAATCATAAAAAATAAAATATTGAAAAATGAAAGATATATCACTAATTTGTTATAACATGTCTATGTGAGTGTAATGGTGTTTGTTTTATCTTAATTAGATGTCATTTAGAATTATTACCAATTATCAAAAAAATTAACATAAATAATAATATATTATTCTTTAATATTGAGCAAATATATAATAAGATATAGATGCGATAAATTGAAGTATTGTAATATAACTAAATGAAAGTAATGTAATAGTCACATGAGAGAGATTTCGAATTACATAATATTATAATCAAATCAAAGTAGTGCATCTAAATAAATGAGATAAATTGTAAGGTAAAGTTACATTCAATGACATTAAGAAGATTGAGAATAATATCATCAATCATTAAATTACATATGAATTGAATTTTCTTCAATGGCATGCAAAAGACTCAGAAAATGAAATATTTAACAAATATGAAAACAAATATTTAATTAGGAAGAGGTCATCATGATGAGTAAAATGACATTTTTTTTGTTTCAATTAAAATTAATTTGAAATTACTATGATATACAAAAATAAATAATAATAAATTATTAATTTAATACTAAATAAATATATAGTGAATCTAAAATTAGAGAAATTAAAGCAATGTAATAGAACCAAATCAAACTAATATGAAGGTCAGACAATAAGAGAATTAGAATTATATGGTAATGTGAACAAATAAAAGACAAAAATGGGAAAAGATGAGGTAAAATTTATAGGAAATTTGTGTTCCAAGTTACCAACTACATTGAGTGCAATATCCTCGACCATCAAATTACGTATAAAAAGTTTTATAAAATATGTAAAATAATTTTTTTAAACATAAAAATTAATATTTAATTAGATAAAGCATGCCTGGACAAGTCCAATAATATTTGTTTCATCTTCGTTGGACTTTTTTAGTATTATTGTGAATTACCAAAATAATTAATCTTATACAATACAAAATTATTTTATCATTATTAACTAAATGTATAATAAAGGAAAAAAAGATAAAATATATAAAATAATATTTTTAAAATATAAAAATTAATATTTAGTTTGATAGAGCTTGCGTGGACAAGTCCAATAATATTAAAAAAAGATTATTGTTATATTTACTAAATATATAAGAAATTTTAAATGTGATAAATTAAAGCAATGCAACACAACAAAATGAAAGTATTATAAATGTCGTAGGAGAGAAGAATTAGAGATTCATGGTAATACACTTGATTTTTTCAATATCTTTAAATGTAGCTTTCATGTATAATTCATCTCATTTCTTGAAATTGTACATGAAAGTTGCTTTCGAAGATATTAAAAAGTTCAAGTGTATCATCCTTGATTATGAAATCAAGTATGAATCAAAATGACTCATAAAATGAGTAAAAACTCTAAAGAATAAAAAACTTTAAAACATGAAATTAAATATTTAATTTGGTAATTCTCGATGAGATGAGACCATTTACATTTATTTAATATTGATTGAACCTATTTTTTTATTACTATGTGCTGCTAAAGTAAATAGGCTTAAATAAAAAATATATTATTATAATACTAAAAAATATATATTAAAGTAGAAAGAAGATAAATTGATGTAATTTCATATAACATAACTAATACGATGTTAAAGGTCACATGAGTTGAAATTTAAAGTTCAAAAGTGATATAACCAAAACAAAACAAATCAATTAAAGAAATTAAATAAATTATGTGGGAAAGTAGCATTACAAAATACTTAGAAGGTCAAGTGTAGCAAACTCGATCATTGAATAAGGTATAAATCAAAATATCTTGTAAAATGAGCCATAATCATGCACAATAAAAATATTAAAATATAATAATTGATAATTAATTGGATTAAGCTTGTGTAGATGAGTCTAATGATGTTGTTTTGTTTTCATCAATCCTCATTTAGAATTATTATGAATTACAAAAACTAAATAAACATAAATAAAATTAAATTATGTTTTGTACTATTAATAAAATAAGCAATAAAAAAATAAGATTAATTAGGTAAATTTAATATAACAAAATAAAAGCAATCTAAATGTCACATTAGACAAGAGTTTGAGTAATATAGTAACATAGCCAAACCTAAGCAAAAAACTCAAAGAAATGAAGTGAAATCTATGAGAATGTTGTATTCCAAGATACTAATGAGATCAAGTGTAACATTCCTAATCATTAAATATGACATGAAGCCAAAAGGCTCATAAAACATGCAAAAATCATAAAACATAATTATATAAGAAATATAGAATTGAATTTCTAAATTGATAAAGCTCACCGAAATGGGTCGATTATTTCCTCTTCATAGAACATCATTTAGAATTTTTGCAAGTTATCAAAATAATTAAACATAAAAAATTTAAATTATGATATAAATATTTAAGAAATTAATATTAAACCTAAAATAAGATAAATTATAGCAATATAATATAAGAAAATCAAAATATGTTGAATTGACATGAGAGTAGAATTAAAGTTTAATAGAAATATAACCAACTCAAAGTAAAAACTTTGAAGAAATAAAATAAATTATACACGAATGTGATGTTCCAAGATACATGGAGATCGAGTCACATCCTCTATTAATAAGTCTGGTAAAAATTGAAATGTCTCATAAAGCATGTCAAAACCCTAAAACAATATTTAAGAAGATTAAATTGATTATTTTATTAGATCAAGTTTATTATGTCGAGTCTCTTTATTTTTGTTTTCTCTCCATAAGAACTCCCTTGGAATTACTACAAATTACTAAAGTAACAAAGTAATAAGTATTAATAATAATAAGTAGATACATATAAGAGGTGAAACAAGATAAATTGATGTGATGTAATATAAGCAAATAAAAATGATGTAAAGGACACATAGGAAGTGATTTAGAGCTACATTAACCAAATCATAGTATAAAATTTAAGGAAATGTGAAAAATTGTTTGGGAAGGTTATATTCCAAGGCACATAAAAAATGAAACATAATATCCTTAAGTTTGCAAATTAGGTAAAAATTAAAATATCTCTTAAAACATTTAAAAACCTTAGAAAATAAAATAGTTAAAAATATAAAATTAAATATTTAATTAGACAAAACTTGTTGATAGAAGTTGAAAGACATTTGTTTTATTTCATTTAGAGCTTGTTTGGAATTTTTAAGATTAGCCATACAAAAGAAGTGTACAAAGTAATAAATTATTATTTTAATACAAAATAAATGTCTAATAATTAATAAACTAGATAAATTAAGGCAATATAATATAACCAAATTAAAGTGATGTTAAGGTCACATGAGAGAAATTAAGAGTTATATAGTAATTTAGGCAAATCAAAGCAAAACATTTGCAAAAATGAGGTAAGTTGTATAAGAACGTTGTTTTCCAAAATACTAAGGCGACAAAGTGTTGATCATCAAATTAGGCATAAATACAAATATGTAGAAAAGGATACCAAAATCGTATCTAGTTATTAAAAAAATATAAAAATTGAATATTGAATTGGATATAGCTCGTCGTGATAAGTTCTATAATATTTATTTAATCTTAATTGGGACTCATTTGGTATTACTGTAAATTTCAAAAGTAAATAAGCATAAATAATACTAAACTATTCTTTTAATAACAAGCAAACATATATTTAGGTTGAAGTCTTATAAATCAAAGAAAAGCGATATAATGAAATCAATTTGATGTAATGGTCTCACTATAACAAATTTTGAACTACATTGTAATATAACCGAATCATCACAAAATAAATTTGAAAACATTACATAAATTATGTGTGAAAATTGTATTCCAACATATTGAGGAGATCAAGTGCAACAACCTAGATCGTAAAATTAGGTATAAACCAAAATACCTCTTAAAACAAGATAAATTCTTAAATAACAAAATATTTAAAAATAAAATATAAAAATAAATATTTAATTATATATAACTCATCTAAATGAGAATAATGAAGTTTTTTACATTTTGATAAGACCTCTTTTAGAATTATTAAGATTTAAAGAAGTAAATAAATATAAGTAAATTGTATGTTAATATTAAAAAGTACAATAAAAAATAATTTAAATAAATTAAAATAATATAATATAACAAAATTGATGCAATATAAGGTCACATGAGAAAAGATTTACAATTACATAGTAATACAAAAAAGTTAAAGCTAAAAAGTTGAGAAAATGAAATAAAGTTTATGAGAAAGTTGGATTTTGAGATAGTTGGGAGATCCAGTGCAATACCTTAAATAGTCAAATTAAGTAAAAATCAAAATATCTCATAAAATGTACCAAAATTATAGAATCTTTAATATTAAGAAAAATATAAAAATTAATATTTAATTTGCTAGGCTCCTCGAGATGATTTCAACTATATTTGCTTCACATCAATCAGACCTTAATTTAAATTACTACAAAATATCATAATAAATAAACATATATAATAATAATTTATTATTTTAGTATAAAATAAACATATGTTTTACTTGAAATTTTGTAAATTGATGCAAAGTATATAACTCATCAATGTTACATAATTGTCACACGATAATACATTTTGAGTTACACAGTAATATAATGAAATCAAAGCAAAACATTTGAAAAAATTACATAAATAGTAGTTGAAAGTTGTACTCCAAGATATTAAGGATATCAAGTGCAATATCCTTAATCATTAAGTTTGGTGCATATCCAAATGTCTCATGAAGCATGCCAAAACCATAAATAAATTTTTAAAGATAAAAATAAATTTTTAATTAGACAGCTTATTTAGGTGAGTCCAACATCATTTGTTTCCTCTCCATCAAAACTCATTTTAAAATACTACAAAGTAAAAGAGTAAATAATTAGAAATAATAACAAATTATGGTCATGCATATGTGCATGAGTGTTTACGTATGTGCATGTTTGTATATGTGCATGTGTTTGTTAGTGTGTATGCCTATGCGTGCTTGTGTGAGTGCTTGTGTGTGTGTGTGCATGTGCATCTTTGTGTGTGTGGACGTGTGTGTGCTTGTTTGTGTGGTAGTGTGTCGACATGTGTATATGTATGCATGTCTACGTGTTTGAGTATGTGTGTGCTTATATGTATGCATGTGTTTGTTTGTGCATTATCTTGTGTGTGTTTGTGCTTTTGTGTTCACATGTGCATGTTCGTGTATGTGTGTGTGTGTTCATGTACATGTGTTAGTTTTTGTGCACATGAGTGCATATGTGTTTATGCATTTGTGAATGTATGTGCATCCATGTGTGTGTGCTTGTACAAATGTGTGTATATGCGCATGTGTTTGTGTACTTGTGCATGTGTGTGTACGTGCATGTGCAAGTGAACATGTGTTTGTGCTTATGTGCTCATGTGTGTGCATATGTGTATGTGTACATGTCTAGATGCATGTATGTGGTTATGTGTGTGTGCAAGTTTGTGTACCTGAATATGTGTAGGTGTGTGTGGGTGTCTATACACAAGTTTTTCTTATGTGTATGTGTATTTATTAGTATGTGTATGTATCTACATGTGTGTATGTGGTTCAATGTCTATGTCTATGTTGGTGTGTGCGTGTGTGTGTGGATTTGTGTGCATGCATATGTATTTTCTATGTGCAAGTGTGTGTGTGTGTGTGTGAGTGTGTGTGTGTCGTTTCAATGTGTATGTGTGTGTCTAGATTCATGTGTGCATGCATATAGATTTGTGTGTGTGTACATGTGCATCTTTTTGGCTACGCATGTGTGTATGCATGTGTGTCCATGCATGTGTGTGAGTGTGTAGGTATGTGCAAATGTTTACGCATTTGTGTGCATGTGCAAGAATGTACACAAGTGCATGTTACTGTGTGTGTGTTTGTGAGTGTGTGCATACATGTGCATATGTGTGTAAGTCTATGCATGTGCAAGGGCATGTGTGTGTGTGCATGCATGTGCATGTGTGTACGCGCACATGTTTATGTGTGTGCAAGCGTGCTTGTGTGGGCACATGTTTGTGTGCATGCTTGTGGGTGGTCGCATGTATGTGTGTGCACTTGTGTGTTGTGCGTGTGTGTGCATATGTCTCTATGCATGTGTCTTTACATGTATATGTATAAAAGTGTTTGTGTGTATTTATATGTGTGTATATATATGGGTACCTAAGTATGTGTCAGTGTGTTCATGTGTTTATGTGCATGTGTGTGTGGGTGTTTGTGTGCTTCCGTGTGCTTATGTGCTTGCATATGTGTGTGGATGTGTACATGCATGGATGTGTGTGTATGCCTATGTGTGCATGTGTTTGTGTGTGTTAATTTCTATCTGTGTGTGTCCATGTGTGTACGCATGTGCATGTGCATGTGTGTTTCTAAGTGCCCATGTTTGCATGTCTCTATGTGTGTTCTTGTGTGTGTGTGTGCATGTGTTTGTGTGTGTATGAGTGCATGCATGTGTTGGTGTGCATGTGCATGTTCGTGTGTCTGTGTGGTTGCATGTGCATGTATGTTTATGCTTGTGAATACACATGTGTGTTTGTGTGCATGTGTGAGTTAGAATACATGTATATG
This sequence comes from Vanilla planifolia, assembly GCA_023846275.1. Taxonomy (NCBI): domain Eukaryota; kingdom Viridiplantae; phylum Streptophyta; class Magnoliopsida; order Asparagales; family Orchidaceae; genus Vanilla; species Vanilla planifolia. Next base: position 3,624,263 of record JAIUJO010000032.1, on the reverse strand, counting down.
TGTGCATGTGTGTATGCGTGCATGTGCATATATGTTGTTTCTATTGTGTGTGTGCATCTTCATGGGCATTAGTGTGTGTGGTTGTGTGTGAATGTGTGTGTTCCTGCATGTGTGCATGGTGTATGTGTGTGCATGTGTTCATTTTTGTATTTGTGTGCATATGTGCATGTGTGTGCATGTTAGCATGTTTATGTACTTGTGTGTGTGTGTACATGTGTGTTTGTGCTTGTGTGAGTGCATGTGCATGCGAGTGTGTTTGTGTACACATTAGCGTGTGTGTGTGTGTGCTTGTGCATGTATGTATATGTGTGCATTTGTTTATATGTGCGTGCATGTTTGTGTGTGTTCTTACCTATGTGCAAATGTGCATGTGTCTTTATGTATATGTATATGCATATGTTTGCATGTTTGTGTGCACGTGAGTACATGTGTGTGTGTGTGTGTGTATGTGTGCATTCTTATGCATGTGTGTGTATGTGTTCATGCATGAGTGTGCATGTGTGTTTACATGTATGTTTGACTTTATGTTTATGTGTGTGTGCTACTGCATGAATGTGTTTGCATAGTGCATGTGTGTGTATGTTGATGCACATGTGTGTGCTTGCAATCATATGTGCATGTGTGCATGCACTTGTGCGTGTTTGCATGCGTGTGTTTGTGTGCTTGTGCATGCATGTGCATGTGTGCAGATAGCAATGTGCACATGTGCTTTTTTTTGTATGCCCATGCCTGCATGAGTGAGTATGTCTATTTATGTGTGTGCATTTGAGTGTACGTATATACGTGCATAGTCGTGTGTCTATGTGTGTGTTTGTAAGTGTTTGTGCATAAATGTGCGAGTATGCATGTAAGTGTGTGTATGTGTGTGCGTGCTTGTACTTATGCTTGTTTATGTGCTTGTTTTTGTTTATCTGTGTGTGTATATGTGTGTGCATATTTTTGTATATGTGTATGCATGCATGTGTTTGTGTGTATATGAATTTGTGTGCGTGTGTGTGTGTGGGTGCTTCAATATGTGGGAGTGTGTGTGTGAGTGCATCTGAGTGTGTGTGTGCTTATATGTGTGTGTGGGTGCATGCATGTTTGTTTGAATGCATGGATTTGTGTATGTGTGTATGTTTTTGTGTGCATGTGTCTGAGTGTGTGCACACACATGTGTGTGTATGTATGCATATATGTGTGTGTGTGCACGTGAGTGTGTGTGTGGGTTTTTGTGCATGTGTAGGTGTTATCCATACATGTGTGGATGAGTATGGGCGTGGTTTGTCTGTGTGCATTTTTCCAAATGTGTATGCACAAGTGCATGTGTGTAGACTTGTTTGTGCTTGTATATGTGCATTTGAGCTTGTCTATGCGAGTTTGTGTGCATGTTCTTATGTGTTTGGGTCTATATGTGCATGCTTGCTTTTGTGTCTAGGTACATGTTTGTGCATGAGTGTGGACTTGTGTATGTGTGGCTATCTGTGTATAAGTGTGTACATCTGTGTATATGTGTGTATATCATCTGTGGGTGCATGTGTATGTATGTGTGTGTTTGTGCTTGTGTGGGTTTTTTGTGCATGTGCATGTGCATGGGTGTGTGTGCATGTGTAGGGTTTTGTGTGTTCGTGTGTGTGTGTGTGTGAGCATTCGTGCATGCATACATGAGTGAGTGCACACACCCACATGTATTTTTGTGTAAGTGCGAGTGTGTGTGCTCATCTGTGTGTGGGTGTATGCCTATGTTTGTGAGCATGTCTGCATGCTTATATGCATGCATATGTGTGTATGTGGATTCGCATATGTGTGTGTTCCTATGTGAGTGTGTATGCATTTGCTTGTGCAAGTGTGTTCATGTTTGTGACCATGTGTGCTTGCATGTGTGTGCATGCATGTGTCCATCAGTATATGTCAGTGCATATGGGTGTTTGTGTGTGTGTGTTTGTGTATGTGTGTGTATGTCCATACATGTGTTTATGTGTGCGTGCACATAATGTGTATGAGTGTGTGCATATGTGTGTGTGTGTCTGTGCAAGTGTATGCATGTTTGTGTGTTTGAGTGCATATTTGTGCATGCACTTGTGTGTTTGTACAAACGTGTCTATATGTGTGTGTGGATATGTACATCTATAAGTATTTGTGCATCTTGTAACTTCTATGGCTCCTCTATTTATATTACAATATTTTATACTAAAATCAATTTTTTTAAATGATTAGAAAGGGTCACTCAAAAAATTTGTTACATTTTGGCATCTAAAACAAATACAAACAATTTTCTAAAATACTTATTATGAGTAGGAACAACTACTACTATCTAATTTAAGAGGATGGAACAACAATTATGACAAGAATACTGAATAAATGGTCCAGATCTAATCCAAGCTTGAATTGATCTAGATCATTAAATCGCACAAGCTGGATGGTTGATGTTAATGCACAAGAGCACTTTTTGGAAAGACAAAGATAATCTCATCCATTTGATTAAGCTTTATGGATGGATGGCTAGATGAAATGCATTGTTCACATCTATAGAGAAAATGTAAACCATTTCATAAGATTTTACAGATGGATAGTAGATGAAAATTACTATTCGAAATGGTGGATTTGATTTTATTAGTTCGATCAAGCATGTCAGTTGAATGGCTAGATGGAATCTACAATTCATAAAAATGAAACCAATCTTGATCGTTCGATAAAAAAATGCATGATCAGAATGCACTGGTTCACTCTAGTTTAGAAGCAAATAGGGTCACTTTTTTGTCCCACATCACAAGCTTTTATATGATGTTTAACATTTATAATACTTCCTATATGCATAAAGATTAGCCTCATGGGGTTTGTTGCCCATGGTGCTCTTGGCCCATTAAACCTAAGCCTTCTAGAGAGTTATTTCTTGACCTGATTTAATCCAAGCTACATAAAGAATTATGTCATGATTGAGACTCAGGCTTGACCCAATTTGATTCACCATGTCTCCTGACCTGTGGATCCCCCAAGGCTTATTGCCTGCCAATAGCTTAGGATACTTGGCCTAAGTCTTTAGGCTTGGCCTATGTAGGTGGTTAAGGCAAACTTTTTTAAACGACCTTTTAAAAACTAATTATTTTTTCTTTTAAAGCATTTTTGTAGCAATTAAAAGAAATAAAATATTTTCATAAGTACTAAAACAATAATGTATACGAAATTAATAATCACACAAGTGAATGAATGATACTATGCAACCTAATTATATAAAATATAAACAAGTGATAAGATAAACAATCAAACTAATAGATGTTTTAGAGATGGACTCCTAATGGTTAGCTACACTATCAAGAAATTTATCAATAACTTCTTGATATGTAATTTTAGCAACAGTTGTAGCATGGCCACTATAATTGCTTTATATTGCTTCATTTGTTGATCGCTTCATGAAACATTTTTTTAATAATTCTTTAATTAATTGATCCTACAAGAGCTTGACATGCATGACCTAAAATATACCCAAAAAAGTACTAAGAGACTATCACAACGATTTTGTTATTATGAAAAAAGTGGTTCTATAACCAATGGTATAATAATATTTATTTTTATGATAACAAAACCATTGACAAAATAGCATAATAAAAAGATATAAATCATGCAAGCATACATATGCTCTTCCTATATGCTTGATTCCCCTCAATATATGAAATTTATATAATTATACCACAAACTTGGGATATAATTAATGTTTTGTATTTCAAAAATATCTCTCCCCTTTTCATTATGCATCAAAACATAAAATAAGAGTAAAACATGCAAACAAGGAATGACAACAATAATATTATTTATATATAATTTGTCTTTAAATTACCAAGGATACAAGCTATAATAAATCTTTGCAAAATGTTATATAAAAAAAAGGATTTATAAATTAATAAGCATAAACAAAAGCAAATCATCAAACTTTATAAGAAAAATATTAACAGTCACATACAAATATAACAATACTAATTTGTTATCATGCACTCCATCTATGTTTAGTTTAATAACATTAATGATTTTGAACATTATCACTCTCTTTACATATGTTTTTGGCAATTCTTATAAGAAATTAAATTAAAATAAATCTATAAGATTAAACATGCTTACAAGGACATCCACCTTTTTAAGTTCAAAAAAGGTAAAAAGATACACAATAGAATGGATATGCATCTATAAGTTCTAAGAACTGCACTTAAATCCTATTTGATAAACTACTTGTTAAAAATTCTAACTATAAATGTTAAGAGAGCTTGTTTATAGAAATTATTTGTAATTTTAACACAATGATATGCACTAACAAAGAATGTTTTATTTTATTACTCTAAATCTATTTTATGACAAAGCAATCACATTCTAGTATTTATCTAAGAAATTATTTCTTTAATCTTAATTATTAATTATTTTTAATAAATAATGACCAAGGGTACAATTAAAAGATAAACATGTTAACTCCAACTAAGTTTTAGTACTAGACTCTACTCCTTTCATAATCACTCAAATGGGTTAATCATACTTAAGACAATATAAGCTTATAAAAGGTTTCAACAGATAATGGTTTGGTAAAAAAATCTTTTATTGTTACAAGCAATACTATATTTCAAAATTCATCTACACCAAGATGAAATAATTGAATAATAATTTCTCAAAATTCTTCTAATTTTTTCAACAAATCTTTAGGTTTTACACATTATTACTTGTATCCTTAATTTCTATACAAACCTCTAAGTTTTTAACATATATGAATACTATTTATCAAATTAAGCTCCAAGTTCAATTCTTACAAATTCTATCTTTGGAATTCATAATTTACATCATTCCAAAAAAAATTCACTTACCTCACATGTATTCATTAATTCAATAAAATGCATATAACTTTAATGAAGCACTAAGTAAATTTATATTTCTTATATCTACAACTTAATAATCCAAGTTGAAAACACGTTAATCTTGCTCTTCATGATGACAAATAAAAAATATCATAAATCTTGATACTCTCATCTTCCTAAAACGTTTCTAAGTAAGCTAGCATTTGACATTCAAGCTAAATATAAAACATGATCTATTAAATAATTCTTACAAAGCTGCTAAGAAGACTGAACAATTTATCCTAAAAATAAGGACTACGCACATTTTGCAAGTGAGTCACATACAAACACATAATGCAAGTTTTGTCTCCATAGGTCCTAATTATGGAGATAAACAAATATAACTACTTAAGCTTTAAATTCAAGAACCTAAAACATCTTGGGTTCAATTATGATAGTGTGTGATTTAGGTGCTTTTGTAAAGTATTTCTCAAACTGTTCCCTTAAAAATCCATATATATTTATCTTTCTTTAAATAGATGGATTTTTTTAACATAGTAATCATAAGATGTCCATGCTTATCACAATAATTGCTTACAACTTAGGATTTATCATGAAAATAAAAAGTATGTAAATTAGTATTATTTCTATCATATAGTTATATGATGAAGAATGTTTATGCATACATGAAATAGAATAACTTCTATTATCATTCACATAAATAAGTACATTTTAATCTATATTTTTGAGTCAAATAGGATGTAACATTAGAATTTGTATTTATAATACTATTATTTCTATTCATTTGAGTTAAAGGTGGAGCATGTATAGGCACATATGAACAAGGATAAGAAGTAGAAGAATACGAAGGTACACCAACAAACACTTCTTTTAAATCATTTAACTCTTTTTCTACTAAACCAATTTTTGTTATGTAACCTCAAAAAAAATTTTTAGATGAAAAATATTAATTCTAATTTATTAAGACAAAGTAAAATAAATATATTTCTTTTTTTTAGCATTTTTTGCCTTAAACTTCTATATTATTGATAAAAATTATTTGAAACAAAAAAACTTTTCAAATGAAAACCACAAATAAAAATTGATATTTAAAATAAAAGGTTTAAAAGCATTTTTTTATAAAACTAAATTTTGACCTTCAAACATAGGTGGATCTATGTAGTTAACAATATAAATACTAATTGATCACACAATAATAAATGAAAAAGATGAGATCTTCTGTTAAGAAATTTATAGCTTGATATAACCTGCTCTGATACCACTTGATGTAATCTATGTTGAGATAATGCGTAAAAGATGGGGGGAATTATGCTTTTAAACTTTTTACTATTTTTTAAATATTTTCTTAAATGAAAATTTGTAAATAATAAAATAATTTATTTAATAATTTTGTTAAATAGTTTTTTTTTAAAAAAAATTAAAGTTCTAAAATTTTTTAATAAAATATTTTATGCTGAATAAAAATAATTTGAATAAATATCTTTTATTTGTGTTTTTAATTAAATATTATTAAATAGAGAAATATCATAAATTATTTAATAATAAAGAAAATAAAAGTGACAAGAGAATTTTAGGTGGTTCAATCTAACCCATACCTATATCTACCTCCAGTTAACATGATCAAGAATTTACTAACAAAGCTACTCTCTTTCATTGTAGTTGGTAGAGATAACATTTGTAAACTGCACCTATTTATCATAGTAGGTAGAGGTCCACTATCATAATCTCAATTATAAAATCTTATAATATTGAAGTGAAATACAAAATAATAATTAACCATAATATTTCACTATTTATTTGTAATAGCACATATAGCACAAGTTTATGAATTAGGTTGTCATAATATGAATACATATATGAAAAAGGTTGAAACAATCTAAAGGACTTAGTTTAGAAATATTAAATCCAAAAAATTTGTCAAAATGCATTAACATTATTAAAAAATAAAATCAATAAAGAACTTGCTTTAATATGATCTTTTTTAGAAAAATAAAAAGGGAATGAGAAATCAATTGATCAAATTTAAAGAATTCACTAGTGAGATATGCAATCGAAGAACATTATGATGCAAAAAAGAAGAAAAATGAGTTATAAACATGGCTCCAATGTTGAAATCAGATTGCAATTTTTAATTTTGCACTTTCTCTTCTAAAAATATCGATGTAAAAAGTTCAAATCATTAAATCTCTATCTTTTAAGAATCCTCCATTTGTATTACAATATTTTAGATGAAAAAGATTTTAATGACTATAAAAGGTAACCTAAAATAGCCATGACAATTTGATGTTCAAAACAAAAACAAACATCTTTTTTAAGCACTGATTATGAGTATGAACATTTATTTCCATTTGATATAGGAGGACAAAATAGGAGCCACTTAATCAGAACATTTAATAAATGATCCATACTTAATTTAAGTGAAATTAGATCTTGATCATTAGATCTCACATGTCAGAAGGAAGGTGTTGATAGGTAAAAGAGAACTATTCATAAAGGTAGAGAAAATCTCATTCATTCAAGCTTTATGGATGGATGGCTAGATGAAATGTATTATTCACAAATGTAGAGAAGTTCATAATGATTTGATTATGATTTAAATATAGGTAGTATGATGAAAATTACTTTTCAAATTGGAAAATTTTATCTCATTTATTTTATCTAGCTTGTTGGATGAATGGTTTGATGGAATTTACTATTCTTAAAGGTGAATGTGATCCTAATTGTTTGATAAAAAAATGTGTAATCACATGGCACTAGTTTGCTGTAGTTTAAAAACAAACTAATCTAATTATTTATCCCACATAACAAACTTGAATATGATGTTTACCATTTATAACAATTCTTTCACACATAAAGGTTAGCCTAATAGGTTTGGCTATCCCCTGGTGTTCTTAAGAAGTAATGATCCAAGTCACCTTTGCATATAATTAGAGTTATGACTTGACCTAATTCTATTACTTAATAGTTCTTGAGTCTTCCTAGCACATCATGCATAACCCAATTCAAGAGTTCTTTCTTAACCTAATTTAATCCACTTAGACTCAGGCTTTACTTAATTTGGTTGATTCTAACTTCTAACCTAAGGCTCCCCTGAACTATTACCAAGAAGTACTTTAGGCCACTTGGCCCCTACCCTTTGGGTTTAGTTGTGTGTGGGTTTTAGGTGAAGTTTCTATTTTTTTATGTAATCTTTTAAATATTACTTATTTTTTAAAATTTTAAAATATTTTTTTAGCTATTAAAGTAAATAAAATATTTTTCTAAGTACTTAAATAACAGTGTACTATAAAATAATGATCATGTAAGAGAATGAATGGTGCTATGTAACCTAAATATGACATATACAAACACATGATAAGATAAAACAATAAAACCAATAGATATTTAAGAGATAAACTTCTAATGGTTAGCTACTCTACCAATAATATGCATGGGTATGTGTGTTCTATGTTTGGGCATATGTGTGCATGTGCATGTCAGTGTGTGAGTGTGCACATGTGTGTGTACATATTTGTGCGTGTGCTTATATGTGTGTGTGTGTGTATGTTTGTGTATGTGTGTATGTATATGTGTGTGTCTGTGTGTGTGCATGTGTTTGAGTGTGTGTGTAGGGGGTATGTGATCATGTATATGTGCATGTGTGTACTTGCATGTGTATGTGTGCATATAGGTGGGCACATGCATATGTGTGTGTGCATGTTTATGTGTGTGTGTGTGCATTCATGAGCGTTCGTGAGTGTGTGTATGTATATTTGAGCATGTGTGTATGTATGTATATTTGAGCATGATTGTGTGTGTGCACGTGTATGTGTATGTGTGTGTATATATGATTGCATGTTTGTGCATACATATGCATGTGTGCATGTGTATATTTGTGTGGTCATGTGCTTGTGGATGTGTGTTTGCATGTAAATCTTTGTGTGTGTTTTCTTATGTGTGCATGCATGTACTTGTCTATGTGCTTTTGAATGTGTATGCCTTTTTGTGTATGTGTGTGTGTGTATGTGATTGTGATGAATGTGCATGTGTGTGTGTGTATGTGAATTTATGTATGCATACAAGTTTGTGAGCTTGTGTGCATGCAAGTGTGTGAGCTAGTGTGTATGCATGTGCAAGTGAGAGTTCTAGTGCATGTATGTGTTTGCATATGTTTGGGCATGTGTGTGCCTATATTTGTTCTTGTGTGTATGCCTTTCATGTGTGTATATGTGTGTGTATCCATGTGCATGTGTGTGCATGTGTGTGCATGTGTGAGTGCATGTGTCTATGTAGTTATGAATGTGAGTGTATGTGTGTGTGTGCACATTTGTGCTAGTGTTTTTGCATGTGTGTGTCTATGCATGCTTGCAATTGTGTGTGTGTGTATTTGGATGTGTGTATACATGCAAGCATTCATGTGTGTGTATGTACTTATGCATGTGTGTGAGTATAGTGGTATCTATGTGTGTGGCATGTGTGTTCCTATGAGTGTGCATGTGTATGAGTGTATGTGTTTGTGTGCATGCATGTGTGTACATTTGTGTATGCATGTATGTATGCTTGAGTGCATGTTTATGTTGGCATATGTGTGCATGTCTGTGTGCATTTATGTGTGTGTGTACGTGTGTGCATGTATACATGTTCCTGTGTGGGTATGTCTACAAGTGTGTGTGTGTGATTGTACATGTCTGTCTACTTGTGTGATCATGTGTTCTTATGCATGTGTGTGGGTGGTTGGGTGTGCACATGTGTGGATGCATTTGTGCATTTGTGCAAATGTTAGTGCATGTGTATATGTGTGCATGTGCATGAGCGTTTGAGCATGTGTGTGTAGGTGGATGTGTGTGTGCAAGTGTATGTGTATTTGCATGTATATGTGTGTACGTATGTGTGTGTATGTGTGCTTATGTGTGTTTGTGTATATCCATGTACACATGTGGGTGAGTGCACATGTGTGTGATAATGTGTGCATGTGTGTGTAGGTATGCACATGTGTTGGTGTATGCATGGGTATTTGTGTGAGCCTGTGCATGTGTGTGTGTGTGAGCGTACGCATGTGATTGCATGCATTTGTATTTTTTTGTATGTGTGTGTGTGTGTGCAGGTTGTGCATGTGTTCATGCAAGCTTATGTGAATGTGTTCCTACACACATGCATACGTGTGTGTGTGCCTGTGCATTCTTGTGTGCATGTGCGTGTATGAGTGTATGCAAATATATGTATGTGTATTCTTGTTAATTAATGTCATGTGCATGTGTTTATGTATGCATGGATGTACTTGTCTTTGTGTATGTGTGGTTATTTTTATGTGTGTGTGTGTGTGTGTATGTGCATATGTGTGTTTTTATGTGCACATGCATGTGTGTGTGTGCATGAATGTGTATGTGGGTGTGTGTGTGTGGGGTGTGTGAAATGTTCTTTTGTGTATGCATGTGTGTATTAATGTGTTTGCTTATGTGTGTGTGCATATATCTATGCATGTGTTAATTCAGGTGCGTGTTTGTGCATGTGTTTGTATGCATGTGTATGCAAGTGCATGCATGCATATGAGTGTGTGTATGTGATTCTATGGAGAGTGAATGCTTGTGTTTGCACGAGTGTGTGCACTTGCATGCTTGTGTGTGTGTTTACATATTTGCATGCTTTGTGTGTCTTCTTTGCATGTTCTTACATGCATGTGCACATATTTGTATGCTTATGCATATTTGTATGTGTGCATGTATACTTGTGTCTATGTGTGTGTGTGCATACTAGTGTGTGTGTTGGTGCATGTTTGTGCATGCAGGCATGAGTGTGCACATGTTTATGGTTGGTTATGCCCATGCATGCATGTATGCACATGTGTGTGTGTGTCTATGTGCATGTGCTTATTTTTGTGTGTATGGGTTTGTCTGGATGTGTACATGTATTCATGTGTTTGTATGCATGTATAGGGGGTTGTGGTGTGTGCGTGCATGCATGCATATGAGTGCATGCATATACACGTGCACATGTGTGTGTATATGGGTGCATTGGCACATTTGTGTGTTTGTATGCATGGGTGTGTGTAGGATTGTGTGTGTTTGGGTGTGCGCATTTGTGAGCGCATGTCTTTTTGTCTATATGGATGGTTGTGTGTGTGTATGCACACACATGAGTATGTGGGTTTGTGTGTGTGTGTGCATTTGTCTATGTAGATGTGCATGTGTGGTGCACATGTGACTTTGCATTTGTGTGTGTGCATCTATGTACTTGCATGTGTGTGTATGTGTATGTGTTTGTGAGTGTGTATGTGTGTGTGGGCAATTGTGTTCATAAGCATTCACGCATGTGTTGTTCACTTGTATTTCAATGTGAGTGGGCAAGTTTACATGAGTGTGTGTGTGTGTGTGTGTGCATATACATGTGTGCCTAATTGCATTTGTGTGTATTTGTTTGTCTACTTGTGCATGTTTGTGCATTCTTGTGCATACCCACATTTGCAAATGTATGTGTCTTGGTATGCATGAGTGTGTGTGTGAGTGCATGTACGTGTGTGCATGCTTGCATGTGTATGCATTTGTGCATATGTTTATATGTGTGTGTGCATGTCTATTTGTGTGCATGCATGTATGTGAGTTTTGTTGTGGGTGTGTGTGCATGCATGTCTACAAGTGTGTGTGTGTGTCTATGGGCATATGTGTGTGTATGCATGTATTTGTGCATGTGTTTGTGCTTGTGTGCACATGTGTGTGTGTGTTTGCATGTGCATGTCATTGTGTGTTTATGCATGTTAGTGTGTGTTTGCATGCCTTTTGTTATGTTTGTTTTGCATGCACGTGTGTGTGTTTTTGCATTTATACATTCATGCATGTGTATGCACTTGCACATTTGCATTTGTGTGTGTGTGTTTATGTATGTGTGAGTGTGCTTATGCATGCATGCATGCTTGTGCATCTTTATGTGTGTGTGTGCATTTATGTGTGCATTTTTGAGTGTGTGTGCTTACATACATGTATGTGCATGCATTTTTAAGTGTGTGTACATGCATGTCATGCCTATATGTATGTGTGTATGCTTGTGTGTGGATGTCTATCAACCTTTATGTGTGCATGTGTGTGTTCTTTTGCTTATGCATGTTTATGTGCTTTTGCATGCGTGTGTGTAGTATTTTTGTGCATGTTTATGTGTGGGTACATGTGTGTATGTATTCTTATGTATGTGTGTATGTGCAAGCATTTGTGTATATGTTCGTGTGTGTGTTTGAGTACCTTTGTGTGTTCATGTGTATGTGTATTTGTGTGCGGGTGGGTATAAATGTGTGTGCATATGTGGGGGTGGGTATGTGTGCGAGTGCTTGTGTTTTTGTATATGTGTCGATGTAATCATGGGTGTGTGTGTGTGCAAATGTGTGTGCATGTGTATATGCACGTGCATGTGTGTGTGTGTGTGTACATATGTATGTATGTATATGTATGTGACTGCATATGCATATAGGCTATCTAATGTGCATGCATGTTTTCATTTTTTCCAAAATGCATGTGTTTGTGTGTGCATGCTTGTGCATGTTTGTGTGCATGTAGGTGTGTGTGTGTGTTGGTGCATGTGTGTGCATTCATGCATGAGTATGCAAATGTTTATGTTTTGTTATGCCCATGCATACATGTATGCACAAATGTGTGTATCTATGTGTGTGTGTTTATTTTTGTGTGTTTTGGTTTGTGTGCATTTGTACATTTATGCATGTGTTTGTGTACATGTATGGGGGTGTTGTGGTGTGCACATGCATGCATGCATATGAGTGCATGCATACATGTGTGTTAATGGGTGCATTGGTACATCTATGTGTTTGTATGCATGGGGTTGTGTAGGTTTGTGTGTGTTTGGGTGTTGCGAGTTTGTGAGTGCATGTCTTTTTTCTATGTGGATGGCTATGTGTGTATGCACACACATGTGTATGTGGATTTGTGTGTGTGTGTGTGCATTTGTCTATGTAGATGTGCATGTGTGTTGCACATATGATTTTGCCTTTGTGTATGTTCGTCTATGTATTTGCATGTGTATGCATGTGTATGTGTTTGTGTGTATGTGTGTGTGGGCATTTGTTTGCATATGCATGCACACATGTGTTTGAATGTGAGTGAGCAAGTTTACGTGAGTGCGTGTATGTGTGCATAGGCATGTGTGCCTATTTTCATTTGTGTACACGTGTTTATCTACTTGTGCATGTTTGTGTGTGCTTGTGCATACTCACATTTGCTAATGTGTGTGCATGGGTATGCGTGAGTGTGTGTGTGTGTGAGTGTATTTATGTGTGTGCATGCTTGCATGTGTATGCACTTGTGTATATGTTTATATGAGTGTGTGCATGTCTATTTGTGTGTGTGCATGTATGTGTGTTTTGTTGTTGGTGTGGCGTGCATGTCTACATGTGTGTGTGTGTGTGTCAATGGGCGTATGTGTGTGTTCTTGTGTTTGTGCTTGTGTACACATGTGTGTGTGTGTGTGTGTGCTTGTTTGTGTGTGTGCATGTGTATGTGATTGTGTGTTTATGCTTGTTAGTGGCATCTGCATGCCTTTTGTTATGTTTGTCTTGCATGCATGTGTGTGCGTTTTTGTATCTATACATTCATGCATTTGTGTTTGTGTGTGTGTTTATGTATGTGTGAGTGTGCTTAAGCATGTGTGTATGCTTGTGCATATGTGTGTGTGTGTGTTTGCATTTATGTGTGCGTGTATGAGTGTGTGGGCTTGCGTATGTGTATGTGCATGCATTTTCAAGTGTATGTACATGCATGTCATGCCTATGCTTGTGTGTGCATGTCTATCAACATTTGTGTGTGCATGTGTGTGTTCTTTTTTTATGCATGTTCGTGTGCTTTTGCATGCATGTGTGTATGTTTGTGCATATTTGTGTGTGTGTACATGTGTTCTTATGTGTGTGTGTGTATGTGCAAGCATTTGTGTATGTGTGCATGTGTGTGTTTGAGTACCTTTTTATGTTCGTGTGCATGTGTATTTGTGTGTGGGTGGGTGTAAATGTGCATATGTTGGCGTGGGTGTGTGTGAGAGTGCTTGTGTTTTTGCAGACGTGTCCACGTAAGCATGGTTGTGTGTGCACAAATGTGTGTGCATGTGTATGTGCACGTGCATGTGTGTGTGTGTTTACATATCTATGTATGTATGTGTATGTGACTGCATATGCAAATAGGCTATCCAATGTGCATGCATGTTTGCATTTTTTCCTACATGCACGTGTATGTGTGTGTGCATGCTTGTGCATATTTGTGTGCATGCAGGTGTGTGTGTGTGTGTGCATGCACGTGTTTATGTTTTACACTTGTTTATGCATGTGCAAATGTTTGTGCATGTATGTATGACTACATGTGCATGCAGCTTTGTGTGTGGATTAGTGTGTGTAACTATTTATGCCTGCTTGAGTGTGTGTTTATGCCTTTGTTCTGGATGTGTTCACGTGCATGTGTACATGTGCTTGTGTGCATATATGGATGCACATGTATGTGCATTAGGGTGTATATGTGTGTTCCTATGCATGTATCAGTGATTTTTTGCATATGAGCATTTCATGTATGTTTGTGCATGCATGATCGTGTGTGTTTACATTTATGTGTGCATGTGTGTGAGTTAGTGTGTAGATGTGCAAATGTATGTATGTGTCTATGAGAGGATGCACGTGTGTGTTATTATGTGTGCATGCATTCATGTTTGTCTATGTATGTATGTATGTGCATGAGTCTGTGTGTGTGCATGTGTGAATGCATGCATGTTTTCATGTGTGCGTATGAAAGTACATGTGCATGTGTTAATAATAATGCTTGTATGTTTGTGTGTGTATATGTGTGTGTCTATATGTGCGTTCATGCATGTGTGTGTCTATTGATGGGTGGGTTTGCGTGTGCATGTGTGCATGCTTATGTATGCATGTTTTTATGTGTGTGTGTGTGCATGTGTGTGCTTGTGCATGAATGTGCATATGTGTGCATGTGCACCTGCATGTACGTGTGTTTGTGCGTGTTTTTGTGTGTGTATGTGATTGTGTTTGGGTTTGTGTTTGCACTGAAGTGTGCATGTGTGTGAGATTATTGTTGTGGTTATCCACGTGTGCGCATGTGTGAGTGCTTGTGCATCTGCATTTGTATGGTCATGCGTGTGCATATCCATGCTTGTGTGTGTACGTGCCTATGCATGTGCATGTGTCTACATGAGCACGTGTGTGCATGTTTTTTACATGACTGCGAGTGCACAAGTATATGTGTGCCAGCATCTTTGTATGTGCATGCATGTGTATGTGCACTATGTAATCATGTGTGTGTATGTGTGTATGTGCATATATGTGTCACTGTGCGAGTGCATGGGTGTAGGTGCTAGTGTGCATACATGTGTGCATGTGTGTGTGCATTGTGTATGCATGTGTGTGTGTGTGTTCAAGCATGTGCATGCATGCATGTGCACGCATGTTTGTGCATATGCATTTATGTATGTGTGCATTTATGTGTGTGTGTGTGTTTGTGTGTAGGTGTGCTTGATTGTGTGTGCATGTGTGGGAGTGAGCATGTGCGTGTGTGTATGCATGCTTTTGTTTATATTCATGTGAATGTGTTTGTGTGTGTGTGTGCATATGCATGCATGTGTGAGATTATTATGGGTATACTTATGTGTAGGTGTGTGTGATTGTACAATTCTTTGTATACTCATATGTTCATGTTTGTGTGAGGCTACATGTGTTTGTGCATATGTGCATGCTTTCGAGTATATGTGCTATGAGCATGTATGCGTGCATTCATGTATCTATGTGTGTTTGCATTTGTGTGCATGTCTATGTAAGAAAGAATATGTGTGTGCATGCATGTGTGTGTGTGTGCGTATTTGTGTGTGCCTATGTGTACACATCGATGTGTGCATGTGTGTGCTATGTATACATGTGTGTGTGTGTGTATCTATAGGTATACGTGTGTGTGTGAGCTTATCCATGCATGTGTACCCTTGTGTATATGTGAATGCATGGATGCATATTTGCATGCATGTGTATGTATGCATGACTGTGCTAGTTGTGCACATGTGAAGGCATGCTTGTCTGCATGTGTCATACTTGTGCATGCATGCAAGTGTTTGCATATGTGCATGTGTGTAAATGTGTGTGAGCATGCATATATGAGCACGTTCGTATGTGTGAGTGTATATGTGTGCATGTATACATGAGCATGTCTGTGTGTATGTGAATGCATGTACTTGTGCATCTATGTGTGTGTATGTTATTATTTGTGTGTGCATGAGTTTTGGGGTGTGTATGTGCAAGAGTGTATGTATGGGTATGTGTGCATGGGTGTGTGTGTGTGAGAGTATGTGTATGTGTGTGCATGTGCATGTGCTTTCATGTGTGTTTGTTGGTGCATACATGTGTGCATCCATTCATGGGTATGGGTGCATGTGTGTGTTTGCATATGTGCATGTGTGCTTATATATGTGTGCATGTGTGTGCATGTGCATGTTCTAGTGCATGTGCGCATGTGTGAATTTGTGTGTGGGTACATCTATGTGCATGTTTGAACATCTGTGTGCCTGTTTATAAGTGTGGCTGTGCACATGTGTGTGTTTGTGTTTGTATATGTGTATTTCATGTGCGTGAGTGAGGGGGCATTGATGTGTGTTTGTTTGTGCATACCTGCATGTATGTAGTGGTGTGGGCCAGTTAGTGTTTATTTTTGTGTGTGCATCTTTGTGCTTACTTGTGTGTGTATGTGTGCACATACATGGGTGTGTCCATTTATGTGTGTATGTGTTTATGCATGCACATGTGTGTGTGCATGCATGTACATGTTTTAGTGCATATGTATGCACGTTCTTGTGTTTGTGCATGTGTTGTGTTCTTGTGCATGTATGTTTGGGTGTGCATGTGTGTGCACATGCATGTGTGCATATACATGTGGATGTGAATGTGAGTGCACGTGTGTGCAAGTGTGTGTTTTTGTACTCATGTGTTGTGTCTTTGTGTCACTATGCATGCATGTGTGTGTGTGTGCCTGTGTGTACTTGGTTGTGTGTGAGTGTGTTTCTTTGCATGTATGCATGTGAGTGTCTTAGAGTGTGTTCATATGGGTTTGTGTGTGTGTGTGCATTCTTACATGTATATTTGTGTGTGGGTGTGTGCATATGTTTATGTGCACCTTTGTACATGTGTTCTTATGTGAGTGCATATGTGTGTGTGCATGCGTGCATGCTTGTGTCTTTGTGTGTGTTTGTTTTCGAGCATGTGTGCATAAGCGTATGTGTGTGTGCATATGCATGTGAGTGTATATTTATGTGCTTACAATGACAAATGTGTGCGAGTATGCATGTACCATTGTGTGTGTGTTTTTTGTATGCATATGAATGTATGGTTTTTGTGAATATAGATGCGTGGGTGCATGCATGTGTGTATGTGTGTGTGTGTGTGCATATGTGTTTGTGTGTGTGTGTATGTGTGTGATCATGTGACTCCATAAGTGTATGTGTGTATGCAAGTGTGCATGTTTGGTTTTATGTCTATGTATATGTCTACATGTGGGAAAGAGTGTGTGTGGGTGTTTTTACAAGTGTGTATACGTGTGTGTATGTGTGTTTGTGCATGTGTGCATCTATGTGCATGTTGTGTGTGTGAGAGAGAGTGTGTGTTTATGTATGTATATGGATGTATGAGTGTATGTGCATGTTAGTGTACGTTTGTGTGTGCATTAGTGTGTTTGTGTGAGCATGTGTGTTTGTGCATGTGCATGTGTGTGAAAGTGTTTGAACTTTTGTATGTGTGAGCATTTCTACATGCACAACTATGCATGTAAGCATTTTTGTGTGTGAGCATGTACTTGTGTGCTTCTGTGTGTGTGTGCATACACGTGTTTATGTATATGTGCATGCATGTGCTTTAGCATTTGTATGTGTGTACTTCTCTATGTCTGTATGCATGCAAGTGTGCATTCTTGTTTAAGAGTATGCATTTTTTGTGTGTGTTTGTGTGCATATATGTATGTGCATACACGTGTGTGTTCTTGTGCATGTGAATGTTCATGTGCACACGTGTGTGCAGGTGTGTATGCTTGAATGTCCTTGTGTATATGTGCATGTTCATGTACTTACCTTTGTGTTTGCATGTGTGTGATTGTGCGAGTGCATGTGTTCGTTTATACTAGAGTGTTTGTGCATGGTTGCACATGTGTGTATGTGTGCTTTTGTGTTCTTGTGTGCATTTGTGTGTCTATGTGCACATGTTTGTCTATGTGTGTGAGCATGTGTATGCATGTGTGTGTACATGCATGTTTCGGCATATATGTGTCTAGGTGTGTGCATAGGTGCGTACATGTGTGTCTTGGTGTATGTGTGTGTGTGATTTTTTGTGCATCCACGTGTGCATGCTTGTGTACATGTGTCTATGTGTGTGTGTGTGTATGCAAGTGTATGCATCTTCATGTATGTGTATGCATCTCTGTGTGTCAACCTGTGTGTCCCCACATGTTTTTTTGTATGCGCAAGCATGAGTATATGTTTATGAGTGTATGTTTGTGTGTGCAAGTGTGTGTGTTTGTGCATGCATGTACTTTTGTGTGTTTGTGGGCATGTCTTTGTTTTTGTGTACGAGCTAGTTTATGTGTGTGCATGTGTGTGTGTGCATATGCATGTGACTGTGTATATGCATGTGTGCAAATGTGTGTTGGTTTATGTGCATGTGCCTATGTTTGTGCGTGTGTGCATGTGTGCATATGTGTGTGTGTGCTTGTGTGTGTGGGTGCATGAGAGTGTGCTTGTATGTGTGCATTCATGTACGTGTGCTTGTGTGTGTGCGAGTATGCATAGGTGTGTGTGTGTTTTTATGTGCGTGTGCATATGAGTTTTTTTGTGTGTTTATTTATGTGTTATACTTTTATGTTGCATGCGTGTAGATGTGGGTGTGTGTGCGTGTGCATATGTGTGCAAGTTCTTATGCAATTGTGTATGCATATGTTCATGTTGGTATGTGTGGGTTCATGTGTGTGTGTGTGCTGGCATGTGTGTGTGCATGTGTAGCTATGTGCATGTAAGTGTGTAGGTGTGTGTGTGTGTCTATGCGTGTGTCATGCTTATGCACATGGGTATGTTTGTGTATGGGTGCATGAGTGTGTTTTTGTGTGTGTGCACATTCATATGTGCATGTGCATGTATGTGTATATATATTTGTGTGTGTGTACATCTATGGGCACATGTGCACACTTATGTGTGGATAAGTACATGGGTGCAGGTGTGTGTGGGTGTATCTATCTTGTGTGAATATGCATGCATATTTTTGTGTGTGTGTTCTAATTTTTGTGTACACCACACGTGTTTATATGGGTGCATGTGTTCTTGTGTTTGTCTGTATGTGCATTTGCATGTGCATGCATTCCTCTATATGTGTGTGTCTGTGTATGCGCATGTGCACATATTTTTGTTCACATGTGTGCATATGGATGTGCATGCTTGTGTGTGTTTCTATGAGCATATTTGTGCATGTGTATGTGCTTGTGCACATGTGCATGTGTGTATGTTTGTACATGTGTGTGTGCATGTGTGTTTGTGTGCATGTGCGTGGGTGTGGACTTATATTGGTGTGTATTTGTGCTTGTATCTGAGTGCGCATGCTCGTGCATGTGCATTTGTGGATGAGTGCATGTAAGTTTGTGTTTTTGGTGCATGTGTATGTGTGTAAGCATGAGTGTGAGTATGCATATGTATGTGTATGTGTGCATAGGTTTCATTGTGTGTGTGTGTTGGTGTTGTGTGATTGTGTTTGTGCATATGTGTGTGTGCTTGTTTGTGTGCATGGGTTCATGCATGTGTGAATGTGTGTATGATATCATGTGCACTTATTCATGCATACATGTGTGTATGTGTGGGTGTGTGGCTGTGCGTGTGCTATTGTATGTATGTATGTGAATGTGTGCAAGTGTGTTTGTGAATGCTAGGTGTTTATGTGTGTGTATGTGCATGTTTATGTGTGTGCATGCATTTGTGAGTGCTTGTGCATATGTGCATTAGAGTGTATGCATATGTTTGTGCATTTTTTTGTATATTATTCAAGCACGAGTGTGTGTTTGCGATTGCATGTGTGTGTGAATGTGTGTGCATTTGTGTTCATGTGTGTGCTTGTTTGTATTTGTATGCATATTTGTGTGCAAATTTGTGTGTGTTATGCACATGTGTGAGTGTGTGTATCTGATTGTGTTTGTGTGTGTGCATGTGCCTGTGTAGGCATATGCATGCGTCTATGTATGAGTGTGTGTGTGATTGAGTGCTTGTGTAGGGTTGTATGTATTAGTGTGTGTGTCCATGTGCATGCGTGTATGTGTGTGTTTGTCCGTGTGTGTGCATGTGTTTTTGTGGTTATGTGCATGCATGTATGTACATGTGTATGGGTGTGTGTCTACTTCCTTGTTGATGTTTAAGTGCATGTGTATGTGTGTCTGTGTGTGCATGTGTGTGGGTTTGTGTGTGTGCATGTGCATTTGTGTTGTGCAAGTATGTAGGCATGTGTATGTGGGTGTGCACATGCAAATGCATGCATGTTTATGTGTGTGTGTGTGCATCTATTTACATGTGTGCATGTCAAGCATGCTTGCAAGCATGCAACTGCGAGTCTATGTGTGTATGTGGCTATGTGTGTGTGTGTGTCTACTTTTGCAAGTGTGCAAGCATGTATTTGCATGCATGTGTGTGTGGGTGTGGTTATGTCTATGTCTTTGTGTGTGTATGTGTGCATGTGTATGTGTGTCTAAGAGTTTGTGTGCTTGTCCTTGTTTTTTGTGCATGTGTGCATGCACAAGTGTTTATGTATTTGTGTACATGTGGGTGTGTGGATGTGTTTTTGTAGTATGTGTGTTACTTCATGCATGCATTTGTGTGTTTGTGGGGATGTGTGTGCTAGTGCATGGATGTGTGTCCTTATTCATGCATGTGTATGTGTGCATGCATGTGTTTGGATGTTTGTGTGTGTGTGTGTTTGTGCACATGTGTGTGTGTGTGTTTGTGCACATGTGTGTATGTGGTGTGCATGTGTCTGTGAGTGTATTTGTGCTTGTGTGCATGTGTGCATTTGTTAGTGTGTGCATATGAGTGTATATTTATGTGTGAGTGTTTGTGCCAATGCATTTGTCTGGTTGTTTGAATGCATATGTGTGCATGTGTGCTTGGGTGTCAATTGTTTTTAAAATGCTTGTGTGCACATGTGAGTATGTGTGCATGTGCATATGTTTGCATGTGCATGCACATATGTCTGAGTGTTTCTCCTTATACATGTGTGTCCATGCATTTTATGTATGTCTGTGTGTAGGTTTGTATACATGTGTATGTTTATGTATGTGTGTATCCATGTGTATGTGAGTGTGTGGTTGTGTGTGTGGGTATTTTATCATGTGTGTATTTATGCATTTGTGTATTTGTGCATGTGTTCATGGGTGTGCGCTCACGTGGTATTGTACGAGCATGAGTGCATGTTTGGGTGTTGCTATTCTTGTATTTGTGTATATGCAAGTGTGCCTTTGATTGTTTTTGCATCTATATATATATATATATATCTATGTGTGTGAGTACACATGCATATGTGTGTGTGTGTGTATGTGTGCATGTGTGTGTATGCATGTGTTCTTAGTTGTGTCAATGTACGTATGTGTGCATGTTTCTATGTTCTATACATGTGTGTGCATGCCAATGTACATGTGTGTACAGGTGCCTGGGTGCATGTGTTTGTGTGTGCTGTATACACATGTGGGTGCATGTGTGTTGTTGTATGAGCATATGTGATTATGCCTATGCAGGTGCATGCACATGTGTGTATGCATGTGCATTTGTGTGTGAGCTTGTGTGCATGTGTTAGCATGTGTGTCCAATGGCATGTGCATGTGTGTTCCTCTAAGTGTTGGTGTGTGTGGTGTGTGTGTGTGTGCATATGTTCGTGTGGCTGTGCAAGTGCATGTGTTTGTGGGTATTTGTCAGCATTCTTGTGTATATGTGCATGCATGTGTATGCTTTTGTGTGGGGGCATGTGTGTGGGTTTGTGTGTGTGCGTGTGTGTGTGTTTGTGTTTGTGAGCATTTGTGGGTGTGTGTGTGTGTGCATGCATCCATTTGTGCATGTTTATGTGCTAATGCATACATGTAAATATGTGTATTTGTGTGTGTGTTTGTGCATATGACTATTTGTGTGTTTGTTTGTATGATTGTGTGAGAGAGTGCATGTGCATGTGTGTTTGCATAGAGGCACATGTGTGTGTGGGTACATCTATATGAGTGTTTGTGTGCATTACGCATGTTTGTGTATATGCATGTGTTTCTTAGTTTGTATACCTATTTGTGCATGCTTGAGTGCTTTTGAGTGTGTGTGCATGTTCATCTATGTGTGGATGTGTGTGTTCATGTTTTTGTGGTAGTGTGCCCACTTGTGTATATGTATGAATGTGCGTGTTTGTGTACCTGTGTGCTAATGTGTATATATGTGTGTATGTGCACTATCTTCTGTGTGTTTGTACTTATGTACTCACTTGTGCATGTTCATGTATGTGTGACTGTATTCATGTGCATGTGTGAGTTTGTGTGCATATGTGAGTTTGTGTGCACGTGAGTGCATGTGTTTTCATGCATTTGTGCATGTGTGTGAGTGCATCTGTGTGTGCTTCTATGAATTTGTGTATATGTGAATTTGTTTGTGTGCTTGTGTATATGTGTATGTGCATGCACATGCAAGTGAACATCTATGTGTGCTTGTGTGCTCATGTGTGTGCATGTCTATAAGCATGTATGTGGTTAAGTGTGTGTGTGTGTGTGTTTGCATATATGTAGGTGTGTGTGGGTGTCTATATGCATGTTTTTCTTATCTGTATGTTTATTTGTGAGGATGTGAGCATGTGTGCATGCATACATATGTGTATATGGTTGGGTGCACATGTTTATGTGCATCTCTACATATGTGTTTGTGTGCATGCATATGTATGTGTTATGTGTGTGAATGATCATGTCTGTGTACAGATATGTGTGTATGTGTGAGTTTATGTGTCATTTCTATTTGTTTGTGGGTGTCTGCATTTGTGTGTACACACACATGGATGAGTGTATGTGTACATGTGCATCTTTTGTGTGCACATGTGTGTATGCATGTGTGTGAGTGTGTATGGGTGTAAGTGTGTCTATGTGTTTATGCATTTGTGAGCATCTATGCAAGGATGTACACAAGTGTATGTTTGTGTATGCGTGTGCATGTGTATATGCATGTGAGTGTGAGAGTGTGCATGTGCAAGTGCATGTGTGTGTGCAGGCATGTGCATATGTGTTTGTGTAAGTGTACATGCGTGGGCACACGTTCGTGTTCATGTTTGTGGGTGCTCCTGTGTATGTTTGTGCACATGTGTGTGTTTGTGTGTGTGCATATGTCTCTATGCATGTATACATATAAAGGTGTTTGTGTGTATTCATATGAGCATATGTGTGTGTGCATTTGTCTATGTGCATGTGTTTGTTGTTTTGTGGGTGTTTGTGTGTGCTTATGCGCATGTGTATTTATGTGCATGTGTATGTGCATGGGTGTGTGTGTATGTCTACGTGTGTGTGTATGTGTTTGTTCATTTCTTTGTTTGCATGTGTCCATACGTGTATGCATGTGCATGTGTGTTTGTGAGTGTGTGTATGTCTGCATGTCCCTATGTGTGTTCTTGTGTATGTATGTGTGCATGCGTTAGTGTGTTTGAGTGTATGCATGCATTTTTGTGCGTGTGCATTTTCTTGTGTTTATGTGGGTGCATGTTCATGTATGTGTAAGCATTTGAATACACATGTATGTTTGCATGCATGTGTGTGTTAGAATGCATGTATATGTGTGTGTATGTGTGCATATGCACATATTTGTTGTTGTTGTTGTGTATTGTATTCATGGGCATGAGTGTATGTGGCTATGTGTGCATGTGTGTGTTCATGTGTGTGTGTGTGTGTGTATGTGCATGTGAGTTCATGTATGCATGTGTGTGCATGTGAGCATGTGTATGTACTTGCGTGTGTGTATGTCTGTATATGCTTATGTCAGTGCATGTGCATAAGTATGTTTGTTTGCACATTAGTGTGTGTGTATGTGCTTATGCATGTACATACATGTGCACATTTTTTTTATGCATGTGTGCATGTTTTTGTGTGCATGTAAGTGTGTGTGCTTCCCTACATGCAAGTGTGTACGTGTCTTCATATATGTGTATATGCATATGTTTGCATGTTTGTGCTCTTGTATGCATGTGAGTGCATGTGTGTGTGTGTGTGCATGTGCATATGTGTGCACGTGTGCATTCTTATACATATGTGTGTGTGTGTGTGCATGCATGAGTGTCAATGTGTGTTTACATGTGTGTGTGGCTCTATGTTCGTGTGTATCTCTTTGAATAAATGTGTTTGCATTATGCATGTATGTACATGCATGTGCATGTGCATGTGTTTGTGTGTGTATGTGTGTGTTGGTCCACATATGTGTATGGGTGTGCTTGCATTCATGTGTGCATGCACTTATGTGTTTTTGCATGCATGTGTTTTTTGTGCATGTGCATGCATATGTGCGTGTATGTGCACATACCAATGTGTACATGTGGTTTTGTGTATGTGTGCCCATGTTTGCATGAGTGCATGTGTCTTTTTGTGTGTGTGCTTGTGAGTGTGAGTATATGTGTATGTGCTGGTGTGTCCATGTGTCAATTTGTATTTATGCATAAGTGTGTAAGCATGCATGTGAGTGTGTGTATGTGTGTATGTGTGCATGTGTATATGTGTGCATGTTTTTGTTTGTGTGTGTGTATGTGTGTGCATATGCTTGTATATGTGTATGTATGCATGTGTGTGTGTCTGTATGCATGTGTATGTGTGTGTGTGGTTGTGTGTGTGGATGCATCGATGTATATGAGTGTGTGTTTGTGTGTGTGTGCACTTATATGTGTGTGTAGGTGTAGATATGTCTGCTTGAATGCATGCATTTGTGTGTGTGTGTGTGTGTTTTTGTATGTGCATGCATATATGTGCGTGTGTGCATGTGAGTGTGTGTGTGTCTCTATGTGTGTGCGTTTGTGTGCATGTGTTTGTGCTATCCATGTATTTGTGGATGTGTGTGGATGTGGGGTGTGCGGGTGTGGGGTGTGTGTGTGCATCTACCCACATGTGTATGCACATGCACATGTGTGTATGCTTGTTTGTGTTTGTACATGTGCATGTGAGCTTTTGTATGTGTGCTTGTGTGCATGTTCCTTTCTGTTTATGTTTATGTGTGCATGTGCGCATGCATGCAT
This sequence comes from Vanilla planifolia, assembly GCA_023846275.1. Classification (NCBI taxonomy): domain Eukaryota; kingdom Viridiplantae; phylum Streptophyta; class Magnoliopsida; order Asparagales; family Orchidaceae; genus Vanilla; species Vanilla planifolia. Next base: position 3,599,207 of record JAIUJO010000032.1, on the reverse strand, counting down.
ATGTGTGTGTACATGTGTATGCTTGTGTGTGCACTTGTGGATGCGTGGCTATCAATGTATAAGTGTGCACATCTGTGTATGTGTGCATGTCATGTGTGTACAAGTATATGTATATGTGTATGCATGTGCTTGTATGGGTTTTTGTGTGTGTGCATGTGAGGAGGTTTGGGTGTTTTTGTGTGTGTGCAGGAGCATTCGTGCACACGTACATGTGTGTATGTGTGTGTGTGTACACATGCACATGTTTCTATGTAAGTGCGAGTGTGTACGTTCATGTGTATAAGGGTGTATGCTTGTGTTTGTGAGTGCACCTATGTGTGCGTATGCATATGCATGTATGTGGATGTGCATCTAAATGTGTTCCTTTGTGTGTGTGTGTGTGTGTTTTTGTTTGTGCATATGTGTGCATGTTAGTATCTGTGTGTGCTTATAGGTGTACATGTGCATGTATGTGTGCCTGTGTGTTTGAGTATATGTGGGTGCATGTGTGCACGTGTGTGTTTGGGTATGTGTATGCTTATGTGTATGCATATGTGCATCCATGTGTGCATGTGTGTGTGGACATTACGTGTATAGGTGTATGCATGTATGTGCACATGTGTCTATGTGTGCATCTACATGTTTGTGTGTTTGAGTGTATGTTTGTGCATGCACTTGTGTGTTTTTGTAAATGTGTCTATATGAGTGTGGATATGTGCTTCCATAAGTATGTTTGCATGTGCTTGAATATGTGTATGTGCGTGGATGTGACTTTGTGTATAAATGTGTTTGTGTATGCCTAAATCTATGTGTGCATGCATGCACATGTGTGTGTAGTCTTTGTAAGTGTATTCACATGCATGTGTGTGTGTCTGTGTGTCCATGTATGTGTGTTTTTGTGTGCATGTTAAGCATGTGTGTCTACTTGTATGCATGTGTGTGTATACATATATGGTTGTGGGTGTGTGTGTGCATGCGTGCCTCTTACATGTGTCTTAGTCAACATATGCATGTGTGCCTATGTGTATGCATATATGTGTGTGTATGTATGCATGAGTGTGCATGTACATGTATACATGAGTGTGTATCTGTTTATCTCTGTGTGAGTGTGTGTTTGTATGTATGTCTATGTACATGTGTGTGTGTGTGCATTCTTGTTTACATCTTTATGTTTTTTTGTGTCTGTGCATGATTGTGTGCTTAATTTTGTATACATTTGTGTGCATGTATTGTGTGTGTATATGTGTGCATATTTGTGTGCATTTGTGTATGTGTGTGTGCGTGTGCATGTGTGTATGGGTGTGTGCATGATTATCTAAGTGTGTATGTGCATGTGTGCCTGTGTGTGAATGTTTTGCATGTGCATTTGCATATCTGTTCATGTGTGTGTGTGCATGTGAGTGTTTGTGGGTGCATATGTGTTATTACATGCATTTATGGGTGTGTGTGTGTATGTACTACTATATATATGCATGTGTGTATGTGTGTGTCTGCTTATATGTGCATGTGTTCTTGCATGTGTCTATTTGTGCAAGTGTTTATGCATGTTTAGATGTGTGTGTATGTGTGCATGGGTGTGTCTATGTGTGTGTTTTTATATGTGTGTGCAAGTGCCTACATGTGTTTGTGTGTGTGCAAGTGTGCATGTGTGGGGGGTGAGGTCTGTCTGTAGGTGTCGATGTGTGCACATGCATGTGTTTGTGTGTACGTGCATGTGTGTGTGCATGCAAGGAGGGTGCACATGCACACACATGTTTTTGTGTGTTGGTGTGTACATGTGTGTGTGTATGTGCATGTGTTTGTTTATACAAACATTTGCACATGTGTCTACACTTGCATGTGTGTGTGCACATGCACACATCTGTATGTTTAGGGGTGCATGTGTGTGTATGTCTTTGTGTGTATGAGCCTATGTATGCACATGTGTGTTCTAACATTTGTGTATGTGCATGTGTGTATGTGTGTGGGCTTGTGTTTGCCTATGTGTGTGTTCATGTTTGCGTGTGCTTGTGCATGTGCTATGTGCATGTTTGTGTGTGTGCAAGCATGTGTGTATATATGTGTGTGTGTGTGTTTGAGTCTATTGTGCATGTTTGTGTGATCTAATGCATGTGTGTAGTTGTGTGTGCATGAATGTGTTTGCACTCATATCTTTGTGCATGTGTCTATGTTGTGCATGTGTGTGTGTGTGCATATGTGTGTGCATGTGCCAGCATCTACATATGCAATTGTGTACATGGGTGCATGCATCTATTGTGTGTGCTTACGAATGTGCCGTTGTGTTCATGTGTGTCTTTGAGCATAGGTGCATTCATGCATGTGTATGTTTGTGGTTATGTGTGTCAGAAGGGTGAAAGAGGTTGTGTAATAGTGCATGCATGTGTGTTTCTTCTTGGGTGTGCATGTGTTTGTGCGTGCATGTGTACGGGTGTGTATGTTTGTGTGTGTGTGGGCATGCATCTATTTGTGTCTCTGTGTCTGTGTGTGTGTCATGCTGTGTGTGTATGTGCATAGGCATTTGTGTTTGTGTAGGTGTGGGTGTGTGCATATGCACATGTGTTCATGGTTTATGGGTGTGTATGTGTGTGTGTGCATGTGCACACATTTGTATGTGCATCTGGGTGCATGCATCCATGTGTGTGCACATCTATTTGTGCATATGTAAGCTTGTTTATGAGCATGTGTGTATATGTATATTTTTGTATGTTTGTGCAGGTAGTCTGCATGTACTTGTATGAATGTGTGCATGTGATTGTGTACACACAATCGTGTGTGTGTGTGCATGTTTGTGTTCATTAAGGTGTGATTGTATGTGTTTGCATGTGTGTCAGCATGTGTATATATGTGTGTGTGTGTGTGCGTGCACATTTGCATAGGCCCGTACACATGTGCATGTGCGCTTGTGTGCATGTGTGCTTGTGTGCATGTATGTGTGTGTGTGTGTGCATATGTGTGCAAGTGTATGAGTGTATGTATTTTCTTGTGTAAGTGTGTACTTATTTGTGTGTATGTGTGTATGCGAATATGTGTGCGTGTGTCAGTGCCTGCTTGTGCACGTGTATGTGCGTGTGTGATTGTGTTTGTGTGCTTGTGTATGTGTACTTGTGTGAGCTTATGTGTGCGCATGTTTGTGTACCTGTTGATATAATCTTTGTAGAGCTAACGCATAACAAGGGTGTGAGTTATATTTTAAATTTTTTTTTATATTTTTTAAAACTTTTTAAATTAAAATTTGGGAATCATAAAACTATTGATTTGATAATTTTATTAAAATAAAATTTAAAAAGAAAATAAAAATTTTACAATTACAAAAAAATTTAAATAAAATGTTTATTACTTAATAAAATAAATTTTCATAAATTTGTTTCATATACATTTTTAATTAAATATTATTAAAAAAGAGAAATATCATAAATTATATAATAACAAAAAAATAAAAGTGACGAGATTTTTAAGTGGTTTGACTTAACTTGTGTCTACATCCACGCCCAGTCAACGAAACTCAGATTCCACTAACAAAGTCACTTTCTTTGCCATTGTATGTAAAGATAATCTTTACAAATCACATCATTTTGTAATAGCAGGTAGGGGTTCACTATCACAATCTCAATTATAAAAACATATAATATTAAAGTACAATACAATATAATAATTAATTGTAATGTTTCATTATTCAATTCTAAAACCTTACATGACATAAGTTTTTAGACTATAATATTAGAATATGAATGTATATATGAAAAAGGTTAAAACAATCTAAAAGATCTAGTTTTAAAATATTAAATCTAAAAGATTTATCAATATGCACTAACGTTATTAAGAAAAATAGAATTGACAAAGATCTTACTTTAATATGGTCTTTCTAAGAAATATAAGAAAGGAATAAATAATTAAATAATCAATTGTAAAGAAGTTACCAATAAGATGTGCAATCGAAGAAAATTCTTAAGAAAGAAAATGGAAAAATGAGTTGCAAACGCTACTCTAGTAAAGACTAGAAAGGAAAAATAGTTTTATACTTAAATAATTTTTTAAATGACTAGAAAGCTCAAAATAGTTGTTACATTTTGGAAACAAAAAAAAATTCAACCTTCTTTCTGAAATACTTATTACTAGTGGGAACAAATATTACTATCTTACCTAGGAGGATGGAAATAAAGTTGCATGACAAGAATATTGAATGAAGGGTCTAGATTTAATGCAAGTCAAAATTGATCTAGAGCATTAAATCCCACATGTTGGATGGACGATGTTAATGCTCAAGAACACTATTCACAAAGATAAAGATGATCTCAGCCATTTGATTGAGCTTTATTGTTTGATGGCTAAATAAAATGCATTGTTCACATATGCACAAGCATATGTAAACATGAATGCACACATAGGTACACACAAGCACAAACACATACACACATGTGCATACACAAATGTATGAACACACTTGTGCAAAGATAAGTACACACACACAGAGGCATACACACACACACACATGCACCCATAAGCACACACATATGTGTACGTCCACACATACATGCAAGTGTAGACACACATACGAATGTATGGATGCACACCACATGCACCCACACACACAAACACACGTACATGCCAGCACACACACACACACATATACATGAACATGTACACAAATATACATGCACACAACTTTCACACATATGTCCTCACAATACACACACACACATGTATACAAACTTAAGCACACATGATCATGCACAGACACACAAATACATAGAGATGCAAACAAGCATGCACATTTACACACATGCACACACACACAAACATGCTCACACACATGCATACAAACACACACTCACATAAAGATAGATGCACACACTCATGTATACATGCATATGCACATACACAACATTCGCATGCACTTGTACACATAGGTACATACACACATATATGCACACACATAGAGACATTCATATTGGAATACACATGCACATGCATATGTACACACACACCAACACCTATAGACAATCACATCTATGTACACAGACACATGCATTATGATGCATACACATAAACACAGCCATACATACATAAAAACATGAATGCATTCATACAAATGCACAAATGCACACGTGCACACATAGGCACATAGACACATAGACTCAAACATGCACATACACACACATAAACACATATGACCATGCACACACTTGGATGCACACACATGCACATGCACATGCACATGCACAAGCACATGCATGTGCGCATTTTGACACATGTACACATACAAACAAACAAAACAGGTACACATGCACGCACACAAATGCACGTGCACACACACACATACATACATACACACAAAGAGACACATACATTCATATTTTCACACCTAAACTTGCCAAAAAGTGCACACACAAACATGCATACACACACACACATGTGCAAACATGCATGCTGCCATGCACAAATATGCATGTAACCATGCACACACATGCACGTACCCATGCACACATGCAAATACACACACTAGCACGTGTACAAGCACACACTTGTACATACAAACATGCAAGCACATGCACACATAAATGCAACACACACATTGACGTACACACAGACTTGTACACACACATGCATGCACACACACGTGCACACATGCACACTAATCGTCACACAAACATGCATACACATATACACACTCACACATGCATGCACCAAAATGCACACATGCATACACCCATGCACATAAACTCCAATACATACCCACATACACACATACACACTAACATGCACACACACACAAGGGCATATAAGCACACTCACAAATACCTACATGCATAAACATGTGCACATACAACCATAGAAGTGAACACACATATGCACATAGACATATACATACATGCACAAGCACAAATACACAAAAATGCACATGCATGCACATGCTCACACACACATTCACACAAGCATGCTTGCACATGCACACCCACATACACACCCGGATATGCATACAAACATATGCACACCCACACCTACACACACATACAAGCACACATGCACATAGACACACATGCATAAACGCACCTACATATGCACCCACACACTGATATAAGCACACCTATACATGCACCCACACACTCACAGAACCACACATGCATACACACATGTGCACTCATATGTACTCAAACTCAAACATGCACACACACACACACATGTGTGTGCTCACACACACACACATGTACAAACGCATGCACACACAAGCATAAGCACACACAGACATGCACACACAGACATGCACACATAAACACACGTGCTTGAACATGAACACATGCACACACACACACACAAATGCAGACACCTACATAGATGTGAACACAAGCATGTGTGCATGCAAACACATGCATACACTCATGCGTGCACACGTACACACATGCACAATCACATACATGTGCATACACACATATAAATAATCACATGCTCACATATGCATTCATGTGCACATGCACACACACATGTGCACACATACACATGTAGTTATGAATGCACACACACACACCCAAACACATGAACACATACTCATGCACCCTCCCACTCATAAGCACACATGTGTATGCATGCATAAGAGTAGATAAGAACACACATGCAAACATGCACGCACACACTTTCTCACATACACACACACATGCACACACAAGCATGCATGCACATGTACATACACAAAAACTCGTACTCATGTACACACAAGCATACACATACACACACACTTGCATGCCATGCACTATGCAAACTCATTTATGCGAAAGCACACATACACAAACATAGAGGCATACACACATGTAAATAGATATGTACACTCTTGCATACACACACACACACATGCACAAGCATGCACACATATGAACATGCATAAACACACACACATGTACTCACATGAACACAAGAACTCAAACATACAAACATAGCCACATACACATAAACTTGTATGTAGGCAAGCACACACACACGCATGAGCAGACAAACATGCACACAAGCATAAACAAATGCACCCATGTACATACTTTCACAATCACACACACATGCACACACATTGATGTGCACACAAACACACTTGCATACACATGCACTAATGCAAGCACATGCATACACACAAACACAAGTGCATAACCATGTGCATATGCATACACATGCACATATGTACACACATCCACACATGCAAACACACATACACACATGCAAACACACATGCACACATACACACATACATGAACACACACATGCACACACAACCATGCACACTCATGCCCATGAAGACACACACATAAAACATCAACAACAACACATGTGAACATGCACAAATACACACACACACTCATACATGCATTCTAACACATAGATGCCCACAAACACACATATGTAGTCCCATACATACACATACATGCACATGAACCCACACAAACACACGCACACACAAAAACTTGTACACACTTATAAATACACAAACACATGTGCACACACACACACATAAACACACATGGAGACACACACACACAGACACTTACAAACACACATGCATGCGCATGCATACAAACATCGACCCATACACACAAAAATGATCAGACAAAGACACACAATGTCCATGCATGTACACATGCCAACAAATATGCATGCACACAAGCACACTTGCCCATAAGCACAAACAAACACACATCCGCACACACATGCACATAGACACATGCACACACACATGCCTTGGCACCCACACATATGCCCATATGAATATAGAAAAATTTTTATACACATACATGCACACACACACACACACACATGTTTACACACATGCATGCGACCACCCACAAACATGCACACAAACATGTGACCACACATGCGCACTCACACACACATATAAACATGTGCATGAATACACACACACACATGCACATGCACATGCATGCACTCACACAAATGCACTTGCACATGCAGACACTCACATGCATATGCATATGCACACACACACACACATCAACATACACTTGTGTACATCCTTGCACACACACACACACAAATGTATAAACATATGCACACACATGCACACTAACAGACAAGTATGTACAAGCATGCATACACACTTGTGTACACACAAAAATGGATACATACACACACACTTTTGTGTGCATGCACACATGAATGCAGACACACGCCTACACATAAAACAACATAGAAACACTCACACATGCACATATTCCTACACACAGACATGATCATATACACTCATAACACATACATATGCATACACACAAACAAATGCCCACACACACACATGCACATGCATGCATATACTCACAAATACATGAACACACGAAAACACATGTATATAGACACCCGCACACACCTTCACATTTAAAGGTACACACACATGCACACACATAACCACATACATGCATATAGTATGAACTCATATGAGCACACATGCACAAACACATGTTCACTTGCATGTGCATGCACACACATATATGCACAAGCACCCAAAAACATGCACATATACACACATTGGTAGAACCACACACACATGCACCCGCACAAATGCATGAACATAGATGCAATCATGTGCACACAAATTTACACATGCACATACCAAATATACATGTTTGAGCACACAAGCACAAACACACACAAGATAGTGCACACACGCAAGATAGTGCACACACACACATGCATACACATAAGCACACACGTATGCAAACACACACATGTCTACATGTACACGTGTGGGCACACTACCACACAAACTTTCTCACACATGTCCCCATACATAGATGCACATGCACACACACACACACAAGCACTCACACATGCACACATGGACATACACACTAACAAACACATGCACATACACAAATAAGCACACATGCAAACACTTATACACACATGTACCCATGCACATGCATAACCATGTACATGCACATGAACACATACAGACACATAGATGCACATACACACACATGTTCATGCACACACACATGCACATGCACTCTCACACAAACAAATGTACACACACACATAGATAGTCAAACAAACAAACACACACAAATACACATATTTACATGTGTGCACTGGCACATAAACAAGCACAAATGTATGCATGCATACACACACCTACACATGCACCCACACACACTCACACAAATGCATGCACACACACACATAAACCCACACACATGCCCCCACACAAAAAACATACACAAGCAAGCACAGATTTGCAAGTGTGTAGACACATACCCACATGCACAAGCACCTAAACAACTACATGAACATATGCACACACACACACCAATACATACACACTCACATAGAGTAACACACATGCACATGCACATGCACATGGTCACACTTGCTAACACATGCACCACGTAGGCAAATTCACACACACACAACAACACACACATGCACCCACATGTGTAAAAAACACACACAAACACATACACCCATGCAACTACGTGCACACACACACATAGACACATATACACATACACACATGCACACATGCACATACATACATATATTGGCATGCACACACATGTATAGAACATAAAAATAGACACACACACACACACATACGTACACAAAAACTAAGCATACACACATACACACACATTCATACATGCATACACACACACACCTACATATAAACAAATGCATGCATGCTCACATACACACATATACATACATGAAACACACTTGAAGGAACACACATGCACATCATACACACCTATAAGAATACCAACATCCAAACATGCACTAACACTCACACTTGAGCACATGTGCACACACAAGCGAACACATGCACACATGGACACTCACATAGAAGCACACACACACACACATGCACAAATACACATGCTCAAGTGCCCACACATGCACAACCACACACTTACATACACAATGACACACACACCTACACATAGACATACATAAAATGCATGGACACACACACAAGGATAAACACTAAAACACATGTGCATGGACATGTAAACATATGCAAATGCACACATACTTACGTTCAACAACATGCACACACATGCTTGTTAAAACAAATTGAGACACAAGCACACAAATATTCAAACAAATGAAGACACACACACACATACATACACACATACATATACACTCACATGCACACACTAAAAAATGCACACACGAACACATGCACAAATGCACTCACACAAACATGCACACACATGTACACACATGCTCACAAACACACATATGCAAACAAACACACACACACGAACATGTAACCACATGCATGCACACGTACACATGCATGAACATGCATACACATGCTTGCACATGCACACACATGCATGCACGTGCACACATGCGCACACAAACACACACATGCAAGCATGAAGAAACACACACAGTACAAACACACATGGAAATACCCCACATGTGAATAAATACATAGATACATATGCATGCACACATGCAAAACAAAAAGGACATGCACATAAACTTTCTCACACACATGCACATGCACACATACACACACATAGACATAGACACCCACACCTACACGAATACCCATGCAAATGCATCCTTGTACATATTCACATACACACACACACACATACCTATCCACACACACGTAGACTTGTACTCATGTACATAGATGCACACACACACACAAACCTTCATGCATGTGCACACACACATGCACATACACAAGCTTACGCACTTGAAAAACCCACATGCACATGCAGACACACACATGCATACACAAACACTTAGACATCAAAAAGCATGTAGACAAAGACAACAACACACATGTACATGCATGCATGCACACAATCACAAAATCACAAAATCACATGCACACACATGCACAGACACACACAACATGCACACAAACAAACACACACACACACACACTAATACAAACACAAGTACACATAATCGTACGCATGCACTCATACACCCATGCATGCATATGCCTATGCATGCACATGCACACACACAAAGACCAATCAAATACACATATCATGGGCATGTGGACATAAATATTCACATATATATGCCTATAGAATCAAACAAGCACACACATGGACACACATGCACATACACATTCACACTCACACGTGCACATTCACACACACATGCAGTCGCATGCATACACTCATCCTTACAAAGCACGCAAAAAAAATGCAGACACACATATGCATCCACACTCACACATGAATAGACACTGATACACATATGCACACACACTCACAAATGCACACACACACACAAACACAAACATACACACAGATAAACACATACTCACATGCACACACACTCACACACACACATATACATACATACACAAGCACACACGTAGCCACAAACACCCACACATGTACACACACATGCATGCATAAGTGTATATGATTATGCAAACACATGCATGAACCCATGCACACAAATAAGAACACACAAACATATGCACAAACACACTCACATAACACAAACACACACACACAATGAAACACATGCATACTCACACATATGCTTACACACATACACACAAACCTAAAACACACACACAGACATACACTCATCCACATATTGCACATGTACTAGCACACACACTGACATGAAAGCACAAATACATACTCCAATACAAGCCCACACCCACACAACAACACACTTGCACACAAACACACATGCACAAGCATACAAGCATGTACACACACATGCACATGTGCACAAGTGCATACACATGCACATGTGCACAAGCACATACACATGCACACACGTACTCACACAAACACATAGAAGCAGACACATACACACACACACATACTCATATGCACACACTTGCACTCAAATATGTACATATGCACACATAAACGAACACACACTCGTGCAAGCATTCACACACATGCAAATACACATATGCACACACATAAAGAGGAACACATGGACATACAAATGCACATGCACACAAACAAAAGCACACATGCACCCACATAGGCACGTGTCTAGTGTACACAAAGTTGTACATGCATATCATCCACACACAAGTGTGCACATGTGAACACAAATGCACACATATGCATGCACACATACACAAACATATTCTCACACACACACACACACACATGTATGAATACTCACACAAAAACACAGACATGCACAGATGCACAAAAATACACGTGTGTATGCATGATAGACACGTAGACACACACACCCCTACACACTTGCATGCACACAGCTACACATACCCATGCACATACACATGCCCAAATGCACACATGCTCCCACATGAATCAGCATGCACACATGTATACACAATCACACAAGAACTTGCATGCATATGCTCTCTCTCTCTCTCACACACACACAAGCACATATGTGTATATACAAATACATAAAATCATACACATACTCATAAGTGCACACAAACATAGGCACATAATCCCATACACACACAAGCACATCTACACACATGCACAACTAGAATTATAACCCATAAATAAACACACACAAAAACTCACATGCACAAAGACATAAAACCACACACCCATGCATACCTACATAAACACAAGCACCTGTACATCAATGCACACACATGAGCACACTGGAATGCACCCACACATACAAGCACACAAACACACATGCACACATGCACACGTGCACACATGCACACGTGCACACATGAACAAACATAAGAACGTTCACATAAACCAACACACACACACATGCGCACACACGCACACACACACCCACACACTCACATGTATATGCACACACACACATGCACACATATAAACTAGCACACACACAAAACAAAAACGTGCACACAAACACACACATGCACACACAAACATATGCACACAAACATATACTCACAAGCTTGCTCATACACAAAAACTTGCATACACACAAACACACATAAGGAGACATACACACACACGATCATGACCACATACACACATACAGACATATATATGCACATACACATACACATACACATATACTTTCTTGCACATATGCACAGACATACATATATACACACATATACATGGTCATACACATACACTTTCACAAACATGAACACACACACACACATCCACCTGCACACATGTGCTCAAACACTTATGCACATGCACACAGATTTTCACAAATATACAAGCACATCTACACATGTACACACCTACACACACATGCATAAAAACACATTAAGACATAAGTTAACATACATGTATAATCACACACACCCACTCATAGATACATTTATAGATAGCCACACATGAGAACACACGCATGTACACATGCATACACATGCTCATGCTCACACACAAATGCACACAGGCATGCACACAGAAGCCCACGTAAACATGAACACAAGCATACACACTAGTAAATATATACACACACATGCATGCACACAAATACATACACATGCACACTCATAGGAACACACATGCACACACGCATAGATACAAGTACACTCACACACATGCATAAGTACATGCACACACACTAATTCTTGCTTGTATGCACACACAAAAATGCACACACACACACATGCACAAATACTAGCACAAATGTGTACACACACACACATTCATATGCTTAGCTACACAGGCACATGCACCTACACATGCACACACAAGCACATGTATAATCACACACAAATGCACCTAGAGAGGCACACATGCAAGAACAAATATAGGCACAGACATGCTCAAAAACATGCAGACACACATACATACACTGGAACTCACACATGCATATGCATGCACACAAACTCACGATCTTGCATGCAGGCACACATAAAATCACATACACAAATATACACATGCACACACAAATACACGCACACATGCATATGCATGCACAAAGACACAAACATATACACACACCGATATGCACACTCATCACAATCACATACCTCATAAGCACAAACACAAACACACAAATGCAAAAGCACAGAGATATGTACAGGCACACTCAAAATCACACACACAAATATGCACATGCACAAACGCACATACACTAACACATGCACACACAAATATATACACACACACACACAAACATATATACACACACAAACATATACATACACGTGTACAAACACACATGCTCAAACATACATACACAGACTCACACATAGACTCACAAACACTCTTGAATACACACACACACATACACATATAAATGTGCTCATGTGCAAGCACACATACACATGCATGTATAGACATGCACATGTATAGGCATGCACATGTACATGCATACATACCCCCCACCCCCACACACACTCAAACACATGCACACACACATCTACACAAGGACACACATGCACACATACACAATCGCACGCACATATATTCACGCACACAAAAATGTAAAACACTGACACACAGATGGACAACACACATTGATATGCACATGCACACACATGCCCAAACACAAAATGCACATGCATCTACATTGGTGTTTACTATTGGTTATGACACCACCTATTTTATGGGAACAAAATAATTGCATTTGTTACTCTTCTATTCTATTCTTGAGTGTCTTTCAAATAATTATCTTAGGATCTACTTCAATTAATTAAAGAGTTTTAATATAATATTTCATGGAGAAATCCACAAGTGAAGTAACGTAAAGATGTGATCATGAGCATGTGATAACTATAGCTTAAATGGCTTATCAAAATGCTATTGATCATATTACTGGTAGAGTAGCTCACCATTAGGAGTTCATCTTGAAAACATCTACTAGTTCTATTGTTTATCCTATCACATGTTTGTATATGTCATAATTAGGTTACACAACACCATTCATTCACTTACATGATCATTATTTTCTAGTGTACTATTATTTCAGTACTTAAAAAATATTTATTTACTTTAATAACTATGAAAAAATTTTAAAATTAAAAAAATAATTAATATTTAAAAGTTGACTTAATAAAACAAAAATTTGACCTGACAACTAGCACATAACTACTCCTAAAGGCTAGGGGCAAAGTGGCCCGAACTACATCTTGGTAATAATCCTTGAAGAGCTTTAGGTTATGAGATAGAATAAACCAAATCAACTCAAGCCTGAGTCTAAGTGGATTAAATTGGGTTAAGAAATAACTCTTGAATTGGCTTAGGCATAATGTGTTGCGAAGACTCCTGAACTGTTAAGTAATAGAATCAGATTAAGTCAGATCCATAAACATATGCACAGGTAACGTGGGTCATTACTTCTTAAGACCAAGAGACAACCAAACTCATTAGGCTAACCTTTATGTATGAAAGAAGTATTCTAAATGGTAAAGATCATGTTCAAGCTTGTAGTGTGGGAAAAAAATTAGAGATATTTACTTTTTGAACGAGAGCAAACCAGTGTCATCTGATTACACATTTTAGTGATAAACAATCAGGATCACATTCACCTTTATGAATGGCAAATTCTATCAAACCATTCATCTAACAAGCTAAATCAAACGGATGAGATAAACTTTTTCAATTTTGAATAGTAATTTTTAGCTTCAACTGATATGTAAATCTTAATCTAATGATTATGAGCTTCTCTACATTTATGAGCAATACATTTCATCTAGCCATACATCCATAAAGCTTTGATTGAATGAATGAGATTGTCGCTACCTTTATGAATAGTGGTCCTTCTCATCAACACCATCCATCTAGCACATGAGATCTAATGATCTAGATCTAATCTTGCCTGAATTTGATATGGACCCTTTATTTAATATTCTGATTGAGTAGCTCCTATTTTATCGTCCTAGATTAGATGGCAATCTCTATTCCTACTCATAATCAATGTTTCAAAAAGATGTTTGTGTTTGTTTTGAACATCAAATTATAATGGATATTTAGGTAACCTATTATAGTCATTAAGAAATTTTATATTCATCTAAATCATTATAATATAAATAGAGGAGTCTTAAATGATAGAGAATTAATGACTTAAACTTTCTGCATCAATACTTTGTAAAGAAAAATTGCAAAACTAAAAATTGCAATCTAATTTCAACATTGGAGTCATGTTTGTAACTCATTCTTCTTCTTTCTTACATCATCATTTTCTTCGATTACACATCTTACTAGTGAATTCTTTAAAATTGATCATTTATTTCCTTATTTCCTTTTTATTTTTCTAGCAAAGTTCATATTAAAGCAAGTTCTTTATTGATTTCATTTTGTTAATAATGTTAATGCATTTTGATAATTTTTTTGGATTAAACATTTCAAAACTAAGTCCTTTAGATTATTTTAATCCTTTTAATATATATATTCATATTCTAACATCCTAATTCATTGACTTGTGCTATATATGCTATTATAAGTAATTAATGAAACATTATGGTTAATTATTATTTTTTATTTCATTTTAATATTATATGATTTTATAATTGAAATTATGGTGGTAAAGCTCTACCTGCTATGATAAAAAGGTGCAATTTACAAATGTTATCTCTATCTACTACAACAAAAGAGAGTGGCTTTGTTAGTGGATTCTTGATGGTGTTAATAGGGGGTCGATATAGGTACGGGTTAGTTCAAACCACCTAAAACTCTCGTTTCACTTTTAATTTTTTTATTATTATACAATTTATGATATTTTTCTATTTAATAATATTTAATTAAAGACAAATATAAAGAAATTTATCAAAATTATTTTTATTAAGAATAAAATATTTTATTAAAAACCATTTTTAGAACTTTGAAATTTTTATTTTCCTTTTTCATTTTTATTTAACAAAATTATTAAATAAATGATTTGATGATTTACAAATTTTCATTTAAGAAAAGATTTTAAAAATTAGCAAAAAGTTTAAAAGCATGATTCACCCCCCTCCTTTTATGCTTCACCTTGAGATACATTACATCAAGTGGTATTAGAGCCTGTTATATCGAGAGATGAAATTGCTAAGAGAAGATCTCATCTTTTTCATTTCTTATTGTGTGGTAAATTATTATTTATATTATTAATTACATGGATCCACCTATTTTTAAAGGTCAAAATTTTGCTTTATACAAAAATGATTTTAAACCTTTTATTGCAAGGTTCACAACATATTTCTTTTTCTAATAGTGATAATCATATTGTTAGTGATGATGAGTTGATTATTTCTTTTGATGAACTTACAATTGTGCATAAGAAATTGATTGGAATGTCTATTAGACTTAAGCAAAATATGACAAATAAGAGCATCATGTTTACCTATTAGAAAGACATTGCAATGAGCCTAACATTAGAAATGAGTAACTTTAAAGTGATTTACCTATACATGCTACTAATATAAGTAGCTTACAGAGTAAATTTGATGAATGAGAGACATCTTTAGCCTTAGGCAATTCATGTATTGATTCTTTGAATGTCAAAACGGTTCTTTAAGAAAAGAAAATTTTATTTTAAAAGAAAGCATAACAAATATTGGTTTGGTAGAAAAAGCGTTAAATGACTTAAAAGAAATGTATGTTAGTGTACCTTCATGTTCATCTACTTGTTATCGTCATTCATATGTGCCTATACATGCTTTACCTTTAACTTATATGAATATAGATAATAGCATTGTGAATACAAATTCTTATGTTACATCTAATTTGACTCAAAAATATAGATTGAAATCTTCATATTAAAATATGAATGATAATAAAAAGTTATTATATTTCATATATGCATAAACATTCTTCATCATATAACTATATGATACAAATAATACTAGTTTACATACTTTTTATTTTCATGTTAAATCCCGAGTTGTATGCAATTATTATGATAGGCATAAACATATTTATTTTGATTGTTGAGTTAAAAAATCCATCTATTTAAAGAAAGTTAAATATGTATGGATTTCTAAGGGAACATGTTTGAGAAATACTTTTACAAAAGCACCTCAATCACACACTATCACAATTGAACCCAAGATATTTTGGGTTCTTAAATTTAAAGCTTAAGTAGTTGCATTTTTTTATCTCCATAATTCGGACCTATGGAGACAAAACCTTCCTTATAAGTTTGCATGTGACTCACTTGCAAAATGTATGTGGTCCTTATTTCTAGGATAAACGTTTTATTCTTCTAAGTGGCATTGTAAGAATTGTTTATTATCTCTTTAGGGAATTTAATAGATCATGTTTTTATATATAGCTTGAATGTCAAATGATAGCTTACTTAGAAGAGTTTTAGGAAGATTAAACATCAAGATTTATGATATTTTTTATTTGTTATTATGAAAAACTAGATTAATATGGTTTTTTACTTGGATTATTTAGTTGTTGTTTTAAGCAATATGAATATATTTAGTGCATCATTAAAGTTATATGCATTTTATTGAATTAATGATTACTTGTTACATAAGTGAAACTTTTTTGGAATGACATAAGTAATGAATTCCAAAGATAGAATTTGTAAAAGTTAAATTTGGAGTTTAATGCGATAGATAGTGCTCATATATATTAAGATCTTAGATGATTTATTAGAAATTAAGGAAACAAGTAATAATGTGTAAAACCTAAAGATTTGTTAAAAAATTAGAAAAATTTTGAGAAATTGTTATTCTATTATTTCATCATATTGTAAACGAATTTTGAAATGTAGTATTACCTGTAACAACAAAATATTCTTTTTACCAAATCATTATCTATTAAAACCTTTCACAAGCTTACTTGTTCTTAAGTATGATTAACCCATTTGAGCAATCATGAAAGGAGGAGAGTCTAGTGCTAAAACTTAGGGAGAGTAAACATTATTATCAGTTAAGTGTATCCTTGGTCATTATTTATTGAAACATTCAATAGTTAAGATTAAAAAAATAATTTCTTGGATAAAAACTAGAACCTTATTATTATGTTATGAAAGAGATTTAGAGTAATGAAGCAAAACTTCTTTGATAGTCCATATCATTGTGTTAAATATACAAATAATTTTTGTAAGCAAACTCTCTTAGTCTTTGTAGTTGGAATTTTTAACATGTAGTTTATTGATTAAGAATTAAGTGCAACTATTAGAACCTATAGATGCTTATCCATAGTTCTATTATGTATCCTTTTGTCTTTTGAACATAAAAAGGAGA
This sequence comes from Vanilla planifolia, assembly GCA_023846275.1. NCBI lineage: Eukaryota > Viridiplantae > Streptophyta > Magnoliopsida > Asparagales > Orchidaceae > Vanilla > Vanilla planifolia. Next base: position 3,580,177 of record JAIUJO010000032.1, on the reverse strand, counting down.
AAGCCCTTGTAAGCATGTTTAATCCTATAGATTTATTTTAACTCAATTTCTTATAAGAATTGCAAAAAATATACGTAAAGAGAGTGATAAAGTTTAAAATAATAAATGTTATTAAACTAAACAAAAGAAGAATGCATGACAACAAATTAATATTATTATATTTGTATAAGATTATTAATATTTTCCTTATAAAGTTTGATGATTAACTTTTGTTTATACTTATTAATTAATAAAACCGTTTTGTTTTTCATATAATATTTTGCAAAGATTTGTTACAATTTGTACCCTTGGTAATTTATAGACAAATTATGTGTAAACAATATTATCGTGTGTAGACACACATGCATAAGAACACCTACACATGCACCCACACACTCATATAAGCACACCTACACATGCATCCACACACTCACACAAGAACACATGCATACACACATGTGCACTCATATGTATTAAAACTAAGACATGCACACACAGACACACACATGTGTGCTAACAAACACATGTGCACAAATGCATGCACACACACATAAGCATAAGCACACAAAGACATGTAGACACACACAAACACACATGCATGCATATGTACACATACACAGACACACACAAATGCACACATTTACACAGATGTGCACACAAGCACACACACATGCAGACACATGTGTACGCACATGCATGCATATGCACACACATGCACAATCACATGCATTCACACACACAGACATACAAACAACCACATGCTCACACATGCAATCCTGTGCACATACACACACACATGCTTACATACACATGTAAATATGAATGCACACAAACACACCCATCCAAACACATGAACACACACACGTGCATTGTCTCACTTATAAACACACATGTGTGTGCATGCACATCAACAGATAGGAACACACATACACACATGCATAAATACGCATACACTTTCTCACATACACATAGACGCACACACAAACATGCATGCACATGCATACACACAAAATCTTACACACATGCACACACATGCATACGCAAACACACGCACTTAGACATGCATATGCATGCAAACACACACACACACAAGCATAAATACACATACACACTCTTGCACAAAGCCACATGCACAAACGCATACATATGCACTAACAAACATGCATACACATAGACAAACACATATGCTTATGCACACACACATATGGATGCACACACACGTGCATACACGCACAGATACATGCACACACATGTATGTAGGTGCACACTTATGCACAAACACGCATGTGCATGTATATACAAACACATGCATTCACACATACGCACACATACATGTTGGCACACACACAAACATGCAAACACACACCCACACGCATGCATAAAGATGCACATGCATACACACATGTATGTGTACACATACACACATATGCACATATGCACATGCACACAGGCACACACACATGTCACACATACCCACAAATACCTACAAGCACCCACACATGAACACAAACACACACATATAGATGCACTCACACACACATAAAAATGTGTGCATATACGCACACACATGCATGCACACACATGCATGCTCACACATGCACATATGCATATATTTGCACATAGACATGCAAACAAATTCACACACAAACACACAAAAAGACATACACATTCATGTAGACATGGGTACACACACAAGCGCATGTGCACATTAGTATGTGCACACACACACATGCATCCACAAGAACACAAACACTTGCACGCAAACATTTGCAAGCGCATGTACACATGCAAAATGCAAGCACACACATATGCACATATGCTCCAACACACACACACACAAACACATGCACATTCACATGGAGGCACATGTAGTCACTATGCAAACACATTCATGCAAAAGCATACACACAAACACATGCACACTCATGCATGCACACACACACACACACATACACACACATGCATATGCACACACACACACATGCATTACAAGCACACAAGCACACAAACATTCAAACATATGCATATACACATACATGAACACATCTACACACTTGCATATAAGCAAGCACACACACTCGCATACACAATCAAACATGCACACATCCATAGACAAATGCATGCATTTACATACATGCATAAGCACATGCACACACAATGATGTGCACACAAACACACTCGCATACACATGTACTCACACAAGCACACACACACAGAAGTACATGCATGTGCTCACATGCACACACATGCACAAATGCACACATATACACACATGCATAGATGCACACACACAACACATATATGCACACATGCAAAAACACACACAATGCACACAGAACCATACACATTCATGCCCACGAAGACACGCACGCACAACAACAACAACATATACACACATGTATACATAGACACACACACATATATACATGCATTCTAACAAACACATGCATGCAAACACATTTTTGCATTAACATGCATACACATACATGCACATGCACCCACATAGATGCACGAACAAGCGCATGCACACAAATGCATGCATACACTCACACACACATAAACACATGCACACGCATACATATAGAAATGCACACACAGACATGCATGCATGAAAACACTCACAAACACACATACATGCACACATGCGCATGCACATGTATCCAAATAAGGGCACATACACACATAGACACGTGCACACACACACATATAAACATGCACACACAACCATGCATGTGCACATGCACGCACATATGCATGCACACAAGTACACATGCACATAAGCACATATAAAAATACACACACACCCACACACACATGCACATAGACACATGCATACACACACACACACCTACCTAGGAACATATGCCCATATGAATACACACAAACACTTTTATACACATACATGCAAAGACACGTGCACACACACACATGTGCACACACATAAATGTGACCAATCAAAAACATGCACACAAATATGTGCCCACACATGCATGTTGCACTCACCCACAAACATAGGCACGTACACACACACAAATGCACAGCAAACATGCACACACTCATACACATATGCACATCCACAAAAACACTTACACACACAAACATAGGTGCACACATATATGAACAAACACTTGTGTACATCCTTGCACACACACACACAATTGCATAAACACATGCACACATACACACACACACACATGCATGTACACACATGTATGCACACATGCACGTGCACACATGTATGCACACATGCACATACACAAAGTTGCACACGTACACATATACATCCATTTGCATGCACACATGAATGTACACACACAAATACACATAAGAATGACATACACACACTCACACATGCACACACATCTGCACATAGGCATGATCATACACACACATAGCACATACACATGCGTGCACACAAACACGTCTACAAATGCGCACATGCACATATACATACATACCCAACTACACACATACATGTAAGTATACAGACATACATACATGCACATACTCACAAATACATATACACACATGAACAACATGCATATAGATATCCACATATACCTTCACATATGCAAGTACACACACACACGCACATGCACTTAACCATATACATGCATATAAACATGCACACGTGTAGACAAGCACACACATGAGTACACAAGCACATACACATGTTCACTTGCACTGCATGCACACACACACATACACAAGCACACAAACACATGCACATATACACACATTCATACATTCTCGCACATGCATGCACACACATGAACAAATGCATGAACACAATTACACTAGTGTTAACACAAACTCACACATGCACATGAACACACACACACATGCACGAGCATGCACGTGTGAGCACACAAGAAAAAACACACACAAGATAGTGTATACACACACACACATGCATACACATAAGCACATATGTATGCAAACACACTCATGCACACATACACATATGGTAACACTACCACACAAACTTGTACACATATGCCCACATGCACCCACACACAAGCACTCACACATACACACATGAAAATACACACTAAAAATGCACGCACATTCACAAATATGCACACATGAAAATACTCATGCACACATGCAAACACTCATGAAAACTTGCACAAACATACATTCATAACCATATACATGCACATGCACACATACACACACATAGATGCACCCACACAGACTTGTGCCTCTATGCACACACTCATGCACATGCACTAACTCACACAAACACATGCACACATACACACACACTTGCATACACAATCACACACACATTCACAAATGCATGTACGCACACACACAAACCCACACACATGCCCCACACGCAAACATACAAATGCATGCACACATACACAAGCATGTAGACACATACCCACACACATGCACTTGCACAGCCACATGAACATATGCACACACACATTTAACACACCAACACATACACACTCACATAGAGCAACACACATGTACATGCACATAGACAAACATGCTAACATGTGCACCCACATAAGTGCACACACACACATAATAACAACACACACATGCACCCACATGTGTATACAACACACAAACACATGCAGCCATGCTCCTAAACACACACACATAGGCACACATGCATATGCACACAGGAAAACATGCACATACACATGCACATTGGCATGCACACATATGCATAAAACAAAGAAGCAGACACACGCACACATACATATACAAAAACTAAGCATACACACACACACATATGCACGCATGCACACATACACACATGCATATACACACATGCACGTAAACTCACACACACACATATACACACACCTAAACACACTCAAGGACACACACATGCACATTATACACACCCACAATAATATCAACACCAAAACATGCACTCACTCTTCCACATGAGCAAATGAGCACACATAGATGAACACATGCACACATGGATGCACATACAAAAGCACACACACACACACATGCACAAATACACACACGGTCAAGTGATCACACACACACTGCCGCACACTCACATACACATGGAAACACAGATACACATGCACACACACATGCAAACACACCTACACATAGACTTGCAAAAAATGCATGGACACACTCACATGCACATGCCCATTAAGGCACATACATGAAGCAAGCTTGCACACACACACCCAGAACCATACATGCACATAAGCACACAAGCAGACAAACATGTTCAACTTGCACAAAAAAGCACACATTTATGGACAGACAAACACACACACAGATCCAAACACATGAATATAATCACAAAAAATATACACATATTCACACACATGTGTATGCATGCACACATATATGCATACATGTACAAACACATGTGCACACACATTCACATGCACACACACATACTCATTCAAGCACATGCATGCATACTTATAGATGGATATATCCACACACATATCGGCATGTTTGCACAAACACACATGTACATGCATAAACATGCACTCAAACACACAAACATGTACACACACACGCATGCACATATTCGTACAGATATTGTGCACACACAAATGCACACATGAACTCACACATGCACACAAATACATGCATATACACAAACACACACACACATGCACACACACACACACACACATGCAAACAAATGCATGCATTCAAGTAGACATGCATGCACCCACACACACACATATAAGCACACACACACTCAGATGTTCTCACACAAACACATGTTCCCATAGACCGATGCACACACACACACAGACATGCATACATACACATATACAAGCATAAGCCCACACATAAAGACACACACAAACAAAAACATAGACACAAACATGCATAAGTACAAGAATGCACGCATACGCATGCACACGCACACACGTTCACATGCATGCTCACACACTTATGCAAAAACACTTACAAACACACACATAGACACATGACCATACATATATATATACACATAGTCACATGCACACAAACAAAAAGACATACACACTCATGTAGAACTGGGTAGACATACTCACAAGCACAAGTGCACATTGGTATATGTGCACAGACACACATGCCTACACAAGCACACAAACACATACATGCAAACATGTGCAAGCGCATACACACATGCACACATGAATGCAAGAACACACATACACACATGTGAACCAACACACATGCACATGCACATGCACACTCATAGACTATGCAAACACATTCATGCAAAAGCACAAACACACAAAAACATAGGCACACACCATGTAAACGCACATGCACACTCTTGCATGCATACACACACACTTGCACAAGCATGCACACACATGCAGATGCATACACACACATATGCACTCACATGATCACAAGTACACAAACAAGCAAACATGCTCATACACACAAACATGAAGGCACATAAACACTTGCATGTGAGAAAGCACACACACTCGCATGAGCACACAAACATGTACACATGCATAAACAAATTCACACATATGCACAAGCATGCACACATATTGATGTGCACACAAACACACTTACATGCACATGCACTAACAAAAGCACAAACGCACAAACAAGTACATATACATGCTCATATGCACACACATGCACATATGTACAGACACACACACATGAATACATGCACACACATGAACACATGCACAAATTCCCAAGCAAACACATGCATGCACAACCACACACACTCATGCCTATGAAGATGCACACATGTAACAACAACAACATGATATGCACACACACACACACATATATATATACACACATTTAAATGCATTCTAACACACACATGCATACAAACACACATATGTATTCACATGGATGCACAAACATGCACATGCACCCACACAGACACATAAACATGCACACCCACACAAATACAACATAGAAATATACATAGGGACACGTACACGCATAGAGACTTACAAACCCACATGCATAAATCCATGCACATGTAAATGCATACACATATGGACACATACACACATATAAATAATCACACATAGACATACAACACCTATGCACGTACACATGGACACACATATGCATGCTCACGAGTACACCTTGACATAACTACACACACATACACATTGACACATGCACACATGCACACATGCACATACCTGGGCGCCCACAGATAGGCCTATATGAATACACACAAACACTTTTATACACATACATGCATAGACACATATGCACACACATACATGCAACCACTCACAAACATGCCCACAACCACGTGATAACACATGTGCACTCTCACACACACATAAACATGTGCATGCACACACACACACATGCACACACACGTAAGCGCACACTTTCACTTGCACATACACACACACACACATAAGTGCACACACAAACATGAACATACTCTTGTGTGCATCCGTTCACACACACACACACAAATGCATAAACACTTGCACACATACACACTCACACACATGCATCTAGACACATGCATATAGACACGCACACACACAAAGATGCACACCTACACACACATACATTCATGTGCATGCACACAAGAATGGAGACACAAACATACATATAAAAATGGCACACACACACACTCACAAATGCACACATGCCTGCACAAAGACATGATCATACACATGCATAGCACATATATATGCATAGCACATATATATGCATGTGCACAAACACACACACACACACACACACCAATAGACATGCACACCCAACCACACACACACACACATGTATGCATGCAGACACACACAAATACACATGCATGCACATACTAACAAACACACATACACAAGAAAAACATGCATATAGACACCCACACACACCTGTATGTAGGTACACACACACATGCATGCACATAACCACATACAAGCATATAGAAATGCACACACATGAGCACAGAAGCACACACACACACATGTTCATTTGCATGTGCATGCACACACACATATGCATAAGCACACAAAGACATGAACATATACACACATCCATACAAGCTCACACACATGGTTGCACACACATGAACATAGATGCACTCATGTGCACATAAACTCACACACACATAAATACACACACACATACATGGGCATGTACATGTGAGCACACAAGAACAAACACACATAAGATAGTGCATACACACACATGCATATACATAAGCACATAGGTGTGCAAACACACACATGCACACATATAAACATGTGGCAACACTACCACAAAAACTTGCACACACATGTCCACATACACAGATGGACATGCACACACACAAGCACTCACACATACACACATAGAAATACACACTAAAAAACACATGCACATACACAAACATGCACACATGCAAACTCTCATGCACACTTGCACACACACACACACATGCATAACCATATACATGCACATGCACACATACACACACATAGATGCACCCACGTACACGTGTGCCTCCGTGCACACACGCACGCACATGCCTACACACACCCACCAACACTTGCATGCATAATCACACAAACACTCACAAATGCATACATGTACACACACAAACCAACACACATGCTTTCACACAGAAATATACAAATGGATGCACACTTGCACAAGCATGTAGACACATTCCCACACACACATGCACTTGCACAACCAGATGAATATATGCACACACACACCACACACACCAACACATACACACTCACATAAAGCAACAAATGTGCACATGCACATAGACACACATGCTAACATATGCACTCACATAGGCACAAACATACACATAATAGCAACACACACATGCACCCACATGTGTATACAACACACATAAAAACATGCACCCATGCACCTACACACACACACATAGACACACATGCATATGCACACATGTAGACAACCGCATACACATGCACATTCGCATGCATGCATGTGCATAGAACATAGAAATAGACACGCACACACATATATACACAAAAACTGAGCATACACACATACACATACATGCATGCATGCATGCACACACACATGGATATACACACATACACGTATACTCACACACACATTTACACACACATAAACACATTAAAAGATACAAATGCTCATCGTACACACCCACAAGAATATCAACACCAAAACATGCACTCACTCTTCAATAAGAGCAAATGAGCCCACACAGATGAACACATGCACATATGGGTACACAGACAAAAGCACACACACACATGGAGAAATACATACTCGCTCAAGTGCCCATACACACAGCCACACACTCACAGACATATGGATAACACATGCACACACACACATGCATACACACTACACATAGACATGCATAAAATGCATAGACACACATACACAAGGACAAACACTCACACATATGTGCATTGCCATGCAAACATATGCATGTGCACACATACTCACATGCATCCAGATGCACACATATGCATGTTAAAATAAATTGACTTACATACACACATACACACATATGCACACAAACATTCAAACAAATGCACAAGCACAGACACACATACATATACACTCATAGGCACACACTAAGAAAGCACACATGCACACAAGCACAAATGCGCTCACATGCACATGCACGCATACATATACACATGCTCACAAACACACATATACAAACTAACACACACACACAAACATATGAAAACATGCATGAACATGTACACATATGCATGCACATGCACACACAAGCACAAAAACAAACGCATATATGCATGAAGTAACACACATAGTACAAACACATATGGACACACTCACATGTGCACAAATACATAGACACATGCATGTAGACATGCACAAAATATAAGGACATGCACACAAACTTTCACACAGATGCACAAGCACACACATGCACATGCACACATAGTACACTTAGACACAAACTCACCAACACGCACTCGAACAAATGCATGCTTGGACACATGCATGCACACACTAACTCACACTTGTGTGCTTCCAAGCATGCATGAGATGCACACATGTAAATAAATGCACACACATAGAAACATGCATGCATGTGCACACACACACATCCATATACACATGACTACACACTTGAACAACACATATGCACATGCACACACACACACATACAAAAGCACTTAGACATCAAAAAGCACATAGATACACACACCCACACACATGTACATACATGTATGCACACAACCATGAAAACACATGTACACACATGCATGAACAAACATACTAATACATACAGAAGTACACACACACAATCATAGACATGCACTCATACACACATGCATGCATATGCCCAAGCATGCACGTGCATACACAAAAACATAATTAGATACACACACACACATGGGCATAACACAGAATATGCACACAAATATGACTACATACACAAACAAGCACACAGATGGACAAACATGCACATGCACATTCACACACACACAGATGTAGTCGCTTGCACACACTTGTGCTTGAAAAGCACACAAATAAAATGCACACACACGTGCATCCACACTCACACATGCATAAACACTGATGCGCACACACACAAATGCATGCACACACACAAAGGCACACATGCACACATATAAACACATAATCACATGCAAACACACACATACATGCACAGGCACACACACATGCACACACACATGCATGCATAAGTGCATATGATTACACACACACATGCACACATGGATGAACCTATGCATACAAACAAGCACACACACATATGCACAAACACACTCACACAACACCATCACACAAATAATGAGACACAAGCTTGCATACACACACACACATGTGCACACAAACACATACATACTCACAAAAATGCTTACACACACACACGTAAAACATATGGACAAATATGAACTCGTCCATAAGCACGTAGATAAATGCCCATACACATGTATTTACATGCATTCACACAACCACAAAAACACATGCACATGGACATACATGCTAATACATACACAACTACACACACAATCACACACATGCACTTATACACACATGCATGCATATGCCCATGCATACACATGCACCCACAAAAACATAGTTAGATACACACACACACACACACAAATATGCATACAGGCATAAACAAGCACACACATGGACACGCATTCACATGCACATTCACACACGCATGTAGTTGCATGCATACACTCGTGCTTGCATAGCACGCAAAAAAATGCACACACATGCATTGACAGCCACACTTGCATAGACACTGATGCACACATGTTGCACACACTCAAAAATGCATGCACACACACAAATGCATACATACACACACAAACAGATACTCACATGCACACACACTAGCAAACACACACAAACATACATACACAAGCACACACACACAGCCACATACACCCACATAGACACACATGCATGCATGCACAAGTGCACATGATTACACACACACACATGCAAACATGCATGAACCCATGCACATAAACAAGACACACACAAATGCACAAACACACTCACAAAACACCAACACACACACATAATGAAATACCTGCAAACACACACACATATGTGCACATATACACATGTATACTTACACAAACACACACATAATTGTACACATGCATGCACATAAACACGTACTCACATGTACGCACACTCGCACACACAAGCACACATACATACACAAGCACACACACAGCCACACACACCCGCACAACCACACACACATGCATGCAAAAGTGCATGTGATTGCACACACACACATTCACACATGCATGAACTTATGCACACAAACAAGCACACACACATATGCACAAACACACTCACACAACACGAACACACACACACTCACAATAAAATACGCACATGCATACACACACACATGTGCACACTTACACATGCATACTCACACACATACTTACTCATACACACACACACAAATGCACACATGCACACACATAAACACATAATCACATGCACACACACTCACAAACACACACACACACATACATACATACATACACCCAAGTATATACACATCAACACACACTCACACAAGCACACATGAATGCATGCACAGGTGTACATGCTTGCACACACACGCATGCACACATGCATGAACCCATGCACGCAAACAAGCATACACATATGCACAAACTCACTCACACAACACCAACACACACACATACATTTAAATACATGCACTTATACACACACATGTGCACACATACAAATGCATACTCACACACATACTTACACACATACGCACACACACACCTAAACCATATAAATAGACATGCACTCATCCACACAAACACATGCACAAGAATGCACACTCACATGCAAGAACAAGTATACACACCAATACAAGCCCACACCCATACACATGCACACTTATACACACATGAATACACAAATATGCACAAACATACACACATACACGCACACACATGCATATGCACACATGTGCTCACACAAGCAAGCACATACACATGTACTCAAATATGTACACATGCGTACATACCCGAACAGACACACATGCATGTGTGCACACACATGCAAACAAACATATGCACACCCATACACACACACACACATATATAGAGGAATGCATGTATATGCTTACAAATAGAAGCATAAATGCACCCATATACAAAAATGTATGGTGTACACAAAGATGTAGACACACAAAAATATACATGTGCATACACAAAAGATAGATACACCCATTCCTATGTACTCATCCATAGATAGGTGTGCATATGTGCACACAAATGCACACATGTATGGATGCAAACATAGACATATATATGCACATATACATGTGTGTCACATATGAATACACACAAAAAAAATACACACATGCACACATACACAAAAATGCACATGTGTGTATGAATGGCAGGCACGTAGATACACAAACACACCTAAACCTTGTATGAAATGTTGCTCGATACGTAGATGCGAATGAATTAGAATAATTTTTTCCATTCTGAGACATAAACAGAGACAGAAGTAATACTTCTCAAGTTTGCATAGTGCCTAATAAGTTATTAGGTGTTCTTTTAATGGTTTCAGTACAAATAGGATTATTGACAGTACCTTTTTTTGGAGAATGTTAATAAATTCCAAAATCCATTTTGTCGTCTAGTAGCTATAACAGTCTATTTAATCGGTACCATAGTAGCTCCAGAATCCTTTCGATTGGTCGTTCGAGAACCCACATGCACACACATGCCTACATATGCCCATATGCACACACATGTAGCCACACATACCAGCATGCACACATGCATACACAATCACACAAGAACATTCATGCATATGCTCTCTCTCACTTACACACGCAAGCACATATGTGTACATACAAACACACAAAATCATACACATGCTTGTAAGTGCACACAAACATAAGCACATGAACTCACACACACACACCCACATCTGCACACATGCAAACCTAAAAGTTTACAAATAAATAGACACACACAAGAACTCACATTTGCACACACAAAAACATTCACACACATGCATACCCTCACACACACAAGCTCTATACATGAATGCACACACACAAGCACACTTCCAAGAACCCACACACACAAACACAAACATAAGCACATGTACATAAATCAACACACACATGCACACACACACCCACACACTCACACGCATATGCACACAAACACACACACATGCACACACATAAACGAGCACACACACAAAAACAAAAACATGCACATAAACACACACAACTACATGCATGCATAAACACACACGCATGCACAGACATATACATGCAAACATATACTCATATGCTTGCTCATACATAAAAACATAGATATGCATAGACACACATAAGGATACATACACACACATGATCATGAACACACACATACAAACACATATATACATTCACATACACATACTATCACACATGCACATGCACACACACATACATACACACATATACATGCACATGCACATGCACATTCACACACACACTCACATCCACCTGCACACACGTGCTCACATATTCCTGGAAATGCAAGCATATACACATGCACACACATTTTCACAAATGCACAAGAACATCCACACATGTATACACCTACTACACACACATGCACGAGGACATATTAAGACACAAGTAGATCTACATGTATAATCACAGACACACACCTACAGATAGATGTAGATACACACACACATACAGAAATGCATGCATACACATGGTCATGCTCACACAAACATAAATGCACACACACATGCACACAGATGCCCACATAAACATGCACACAAGCATAAATAAATGTACACACATGTAAATACATACACACACATGCATGGACACAAACACATACATGCATAGACATGCACACTCATAAGAACACACATGCACACACATGTAGATACGTGTACAATCATACACATGCATAAGTATAAGCACACACTCGAACTCTTGAACGTATGCACACACCAAAATGCACACACACACACTTGCATAAACACTAGTACAAATGTGCACACATATACATACACTCAGATGCATAGCTACACAAGCACATGTGCCTACACATGCATGCACTTGCACATGTATAATTACACACATAACACATGAATAGGCACAAACACAAGAACAAATATAGACACACACATGTCCAAACAAATGCGCTCAGATGTATATGCACTAGAACTAACACCTGCACATGCATGCACACATGCTTACATGCTTGCATGCATACATAGATGCACATACACACACATGTGCACACTCATCAAAGTCACATACACACACACACAAATGTGCACACACACACACATACACATGCAAAAGCATATAGACATGTACACACATGCACACACACAATGTATGCACAGACACACATATGCACATGCACACACACAAGCACCAACACACGTGCACACAAATATACACCCACACACATGCATATGCATGGCCAAACACATAAACATATAAGCACACGCATATGCATACACGTCTACACACACGCATGGTGAAACATACATACACAAAATCACACACACAAACTCACAAACACTCTTTGAGTGCATGCACACACAAATACACACAAGTATAGACATGCAAATGTACATGATCACATACCCCCAACCCCAGACAAACTCAAACACATGCTCACACACATCTCCATAAGGACACAAACACAAGCATACACACAAAAATAATCACACACACACATATAAGAACACACACAAATATGTACTCACACATACACACACATTGATATGCACATGCACACACATGCCCAAACATACATGCACCTACATAGGCATTTACTATTGGTTGTGACACCACCTATTTTATGAGAATAAAATAATTGCATTTTTTCTCTTTTGCTATTCTTGAATTGACTTAAGCATAACATGTTAACAAGCCTCGTGCACTGTTAAGTAATAGGATCATGTTAGGTCACATTTATAAATATATGCACAGGTTGCATGGGTCATTACTTCTTAAGAGCACCAAGAGGCAACCAACCTTTTAAGCTAACCTTTATGTGTGAAAGAATTATTAAAAATGGTAAACATCTTGTACAAGCTTGTAACGTGGGACTAAAAATTTGATCTGCTTGCTTCTGAACAAGAGCAAACTAGTGCCATATGATTACATATTTTAGTGATCAAACAATCAAGATCACATTCACCTTTATGAATGGTAAATTCTGTCAAACCATTCATCTAACAAGCTACATCAAATGAATGTGATCATTTTTTCCATTTTGAATACTAATTTTCATCTTACAACCTATATGTAAATCTTATTTAAAAAATATGAGCTTCTCTACATTTGTGAGCAATACATTTCATCTAACCATCTATCCATAAAACTTGATTGAATGAATGGGATTGTCTCAACCATTATGAATGGTGCTTTTGCCCATCAACACCATACATCTAGCATGTAAGATCAAATGATCTAGATCTAATCTCACTTGAATTAGATTTGGACTCTTAATTAAATATTGATTGAGTAGCTCCTATTTTATCCTCTTAGATCAGATGGTAATCTCTGCACCTACTCATAATTAGTTTTTAAAAATGTTGTTTGTGTTTGTTTTGAACAATGAATTGTAATGGCTATTTTAGGTGACCTTTTATAGTCATTAAAAAAATTATTTTCATTCAAAATATTATAATATAAATAGAGGAGTATTCAATGATAAATGACTAATGATTTAAACTTTCTACGTCAATATTTTGGGAAGAGAAAGTGCAAAACTAAAAATTATAATCTAATTTTAACATTGGAGTCATGCTTGTAACACATTTTTCTTCTTTGTTGCATCATCATGTTCTTCGATTACACATCTTATAGGTGAATTCTTTAAAGTTGATCATTTATTTCCTTATTTCTTTTTTATTTTTCTAGAAAAGTTCATATTAAAGTAAATTCTTTATTGATTCCATTTTTTTAATAATGTTAATGTGCTTTGATAAATGTTTTGGATTTAATATTCATTGTTTCAACATTTTTTCATATATATAATCATATTTTGACATTGCATTTCATAAACTTGTGTTATTTATGTTATTATAATTAATTAATAAAATATTATGGTTAATTATTAATTTTTATTTATTTAAATATTGCAAGATTTTATAATTGATATTATGATGGTGAACCTCTACCTACTATGATAAACAGGTGTAATTTACAAATATTACCTCTACCTACTATGATGAAAGAGAATGACTTTGTTAGTGGATTCTTGATTATGTTAACTGGGGGTGGATATAGGTACGGGTTAGATCAAAACACCTAAAACTCTCTTTTCACTTTTAGTTTACTTTATTATTATATAATTTATGCTATTTCTCTATTTAATAATATTTAATTAAAAACACATAAAAAGAAATTTATCAAAATTAGTTAATTGAGAGTAAAATATTTTATTAAAAACCATTTTTAGAACTTTAAAATTTTTATTTTCCTTTTACAATTTTATCAAACAAAATTATTAAATAAAGGATTTTATGATTTATAAGCTTTCATTTAAGAAAAGATTTTAAAAATAGTAAAATGTTTAAGAGCACAATTCTCCCTCCCCCCTCTTATTCATTACCTCAACCTACATTACATCAAGTGGTATAAGAGCAAGTTATATCATGGGATGAAATACCTAAGAGAAAATCTCATCTTTTTCATTTCTTGTTGTGTGGTGAATTATTATTTATGTTGTTAACTACATGGATCCACCTATATTTGAAGGTCAAAATTTTGCTTTATAGAAAAAAGATTTTAAACCTTTTATTTTAGATATTAATTTTTATTTAAGATTTTTATTTGAAAATTCTTTTATTGTTTCAAATTATTTTGATCAATAACATAGAAGTTTAAGGCACATAAATGCTAGAGAAATGAATTAACTTTATTTTGCTTTGTCTCCATAAATTAAAATCAATATTTGTCATCCAAAAAATTGTTTTGAGGCTACATAGGAATTAGAAAATTTATATAAAAAATAGGTTATATTTTTACCCAAGACAAGAAGCAAGTGACAAGTAAAACAAGGAATAGAGAAAGAAAAAGAGAAAAGCTTTATGCAGCTCAAGAGAAAGCTCTTTATTCTAAGGTGCACAACATACCTCTTTTTCTGATCGTGCTAATCATATTGTTAGTGATGAAGAGTTGATTATTTCTTTTGATTAACTTATAGTCGTGCATAAGAAATTGATTGGAATGTATGCTAGATTTAAAGTAAAATATGACAAATAAGAGCATCATGTTTACTTATTAGAAAGACAATACAATGAGCTTAAAATTATAAATGAGCAACTTTAAAATGATTTACATATACATGCTACTAATTTAAGTACCTTACAAAGTAAATTTGATGAATGTGAGACATCTTTAGCCTTAGGCAATTCATGTATTGATCCTTTGAATGTTTAAATATTTCTTTAAGAAAAGAAAATTATATTTGAAAAGAAACATAGAAAAAATTAATTTAGTAGAAATACAGTTAAATGGTTTAATAGAAATATTTGTTAGTGTACCTTCAGGTTCTCCTACTAGTTATCCTCATTCATATGTGCTTATACATGCTCCACCTTTAACTTATATGAAAAGAAATAATAGTATTGTGAATACAAATTCTAATGTTACATCTTATTTGACTCAAAAATATAGATTGAAATATTCATATATATACATGTGAATGATAACAGAAGTTATATTTCATATTGCATAAACATTCTGCATCATATAACTATATGATAGAAATAACACTAGTTTAGATACTTTTCATTTTCATGCTAAATCCCAAGTTGTATGTAATTATTATGATATGGATGGACATATATCTTATAATTGACAAGTTAGAAAATCCATCGATTTAAAAGAAGATAAATATGTGTGGATTTCTAAGGGAACATGTTTGAGAAATACTTTTACAGATGCACCTCAATCACACACCATCACAACTGAACCATAAATATTTTGGGTTTCTAAATTTAAAGCTTAGGTAGTTGTATTTTTTTATCTCTAAAATTTGGACCTATGGAGGTAAAACATGCCTTATCAGTTTGTATGTAACTCACTTGCAAAATGTATGTGGTCCTTATTTTTAAGATAAATTATTTAATCTACTTAGTAGCTTTGTATGAATTATTTAATATCTCTTTAGGGAAATTTAATAATTCATATTTTTTTATATAGCTTGAATGTGAAAACCTACATAGAAGAGTTTATTAAGATGAGAGTATCAAGATTTATGACATTTTTTGATTTGTTATTATGTAAAACAATAATAACATGGTTTTCTACTTGGATTATTATGTTGTTAAAATACACAATATGAATCTATTTAGTGCATCATTAACGTTATATGCATTTTATTGAATTAATGATTACATGTGAGGTAAGTGAAGTTTTTTTTGGAATGATGTAAGTTATGAATTCTATAGATAGAATTTGTATGAGTTCAACTTAGAGCTTAATGTGATAGATAGTGTTCAAATGTGTTAAGATCCTAAAGGGCTTATTAGAAATTAAGTAAATAAGTAATAATGTGTAAAATCTAAAGATTTGTTGAAAATCTTAGAAAAATTTTAAGAAATTATTACTTTATTGTTTCATCTTACTATAGATGAATTTGTAAATGTAGTATTTCTTATAATAATAAAAGATTCTTTTTACCAGATCATTATCTATTGAAACCTTTCACAAACTTACATTGTTCTTAAGTATGATTAACTCATTTGAGTGATTATGAAAGAAGGAGAGTCTAGTGCTAAAAATCAAGGAGAGTTAACATGTTTTTCAGTTAAGTGCACCCTTAATCATTATTTGTTAAAACATTCAATAATTAAGATTAAAAAAATAATTTCTTGGATAAAAACTAGAGTGTTATTATTATGTTATGAAAGAGATTTAGAGTAATAAAATAAAAATTCTTTGTTAGTCCATAACATTATGTTAAAATTATAATTAATTTCTATAAGCAAACTCTCTTAGTCTTTATAGTTAGAATTTTTAATAAGTAGTTTAATGATTAGGACTAAAGTGTAGTTCCTAGAGCCTATAGATCCATATCTACAGCTCTATTGTGCATCCTTTTACCATTTTGAACTTAAAAGGGGGGAAGCCCTTGTAAGAGAGTGATAAAATTCAAAATCAGAAATGTTATTAAACTGAACATAAGTAGCATGCATGAAAACAAATTAGTATTGTTATATTTGTATAAGATTATTAATATTTTTCTTATAAAGATTAATGATTAACTTTTTCATGCTTATTAATTAGTAAATCCTTTTTGTTTTTGATATAATATTTTGCAAAGATTTGTTATAATTTGTTCCCTTGGTAGCTTAAAGATAAATTATGTGTAAATAATATTATTGTGTGTAGTCCTTATTTGCATGTTTTACTCTTATTTCAACTTTTGATGCATATCAAAAAAGGGGAGAGATATGTCTGAATTAAAAAACATTAATTATATCCCAAGTTTGTGCTATAATTGTATGAATTTCATATTTTGAGGGGAAGTAAGAATATAGGAGAAGCATATGTATACTTGCATGATTTATATCTTTTTATTTCACTATTTTGTTAATGGTTTTACTATCATCAAAAAAGAGATATTATGATACCATTGGTTATAGAACCACTTATTTCAAAACAACAAAACCATTGTGATAGTTTCATTAATATTTGTGTTGAGTGCATTTTAGGTCATGGTTCTCAAGCATTTATAGGATCAATTAATTAAAAAATTATTAACCAAATGTTTTATGAAACAATCCACAAGTGAAGAAATGTTAAGCAATGAGGGTGGCCAAGCTACAACTATTGCTTAAATTACATATCAAGAAGTCATTGATAAAATTCTTGGTAGAGTGGCTAACCATTACAAGCCCATCTCTAAAATATCTACTAGTTCATATATGACAATTAATTCACTTATGTGATCATTAATTTGTTATATATTATTTTTTTAGTACTTATAAAAATATTTTATTTATTTTGATTGCAATAAAAATGCTTCAAAGAAAAAATATTTAATTTTTAAAAGGTGGCTTAAAAAATTGGCCTAACCACCTACAAAGGCTAAGCCTAATGGCTCAGGCCAAGTTGCCTGAACTGTTCATGGGAAATAAGTCATGGAGAAGTCATAGGTCAAAAGAAAGGGTCAATCAAGTTGGGTCAAGCCAGAGTCTTGATTATGACACAATTGCTTATGTAGCTTAGATTAAATTAGGTCAAGAAATAACTCTCGAACAAGCTTAGGTGTAATGAGCCAAGAGCACCAATGATAAACAAACCCATTAGGCTAACTTTTATGCATAAAGGAAGTATTATAAATACTAAACATCATAAAAAAGCTTATGCTATGGGACCAAAAAGTGACTTTATTTTCTTCCAAACTAGAGTGAACCAGTGCCATTCGATCATGCATTTTCATGATCAAAAGATCAAGATTTTATCCATATTTATGAACTGTAGATTTCATTTAACCATTTATCTAACATGCTTGATCAAATTAATAAGATCAGATCTACTATTTTGAATAGTAATTTTCATCTATTGTTTAACTATTAAACCAGATTAAACGACTGACATTTTCTCTGCATGTGCATGTGTTCATGTTTGTGCATGTGTATGTGCATGTGTGAGTGCATGTGTGTGGTTGTAGGTGTGTGTATGTGTATATGTGTGCATGACTGTGTTGTGCATTTTTGTGTGATCTTATGCATGTGTGTGCTTGTGTGCACAAGAATGTGTTTGTAGTCATGCATGTGTATGTGTTGTGCGTGTGTGTATATGTGTGTGGGTGTGCCTACAAGTGTGTATGCAATTATGTACATGGGTCCATGCATCTATTGTATGTGCCTATGCATGTGCCTTTGTGTTCATTTTTCTGTGTGTGCATAGATGCATTCGTACATATGTATGTTTGTGGGTATGTGTGTGAGAAGGGCAAAGGGGGTTGTGTAATAGTGCATGCATGTGTGTTTTTGCTTTGGTGTGCATGTGTTTGTGCATGCTTGTGTGCGAGTGTGTATGTTTGTGTGTGTGTACATTGGCATGCTTTTGTTTGTGTCCTTATATGTGTGTGTGTGTGTGTGCATGTTGTGTGCTTATGTGCATGCATTTTTGTGTGTGCATGAGTGGGTATATGCAAATGCAAATGTGTTCATGATTTGTGGCTGTGTATGTGCGTGCTTGTGTTTATGCATGTGTACACATGTGTACGTGCATGTGGATGCGTGCAACCATGTCTTTTCATGTGTTTGTACAAATGTGTGCTTGTCTACATGCATTTGTGTATTTCTATATTTTTACATGTGTGTGTGGGTTGTCTGCATGCATTTTTATACATGTGTGAATGTGATTGTGACACACAACCATGTGTGTGTATGTGTGTGTGCATGTGTGTATTTGTTCGTGTGTGATTGTATGTTGTGCATGTGTGTTTGCATGTGTATATGTGTGTGCATATTTCATAACGTTGTGCACATGTGCGTGTGTGCTTGTGTGCATGTGTGTGTGCATTTGTGAGTGCATGCGTGTGCATATGTATGCATGTGTGTGTGCATTTGCAAGTGCATATGCAAATACTTAATTTCTTGTGTGTGTGCATAAGTATGCGTGTGTCTTTGCATGCCTGTGCTTGTCTGAGTGCATGCGTGATTGTGTGTGTGCTTGTGTATGTTTGTTTGTGTGACCTTGTGCGTGTGTAGGTGTGTATACCTATTGGTATAATCTTTATAGAGCTAATGCATATGATGGGTGTGAGTTGCACTTTTAAACTTTTTCATATTTTTAAAATCTTTTATTAAATTAAAATTTAACAATCATAAAACTATTGGTTTAATAATTTTACTAAATTAAAATATAAAAACAAAATAAAAATTTTACAATTTTAAAAAAAATTAATAAATATTTATTACCTGATAAAACTAATTTTGATAAATTTCTTTCATAAATTGCATAATAACAAAAACTTAAAAGCGACGAGATTTTTCAGGTCGTTCGACCTAACTTGTGCCTACATCCACCCCTAGTCAATTGAACCATGATTCCACTAACAAATTCACTCTCTTTTCCATAGTATGTGGAGATAATCTTTACAAATCACACCCTTTGTGATAGCTCGTGGGGGTTCACTATTACAAACTCAATTATAAAAGCTTACAGTATTAATGCATAATACAAAATAATAATTAACTATAATGTTTCACTATTCATTTGTAAAAGCATACATGACACAAGTTTGTAGACTACAACATTGGAATATTAATGTAAATATGAAAAGGGTTCAAATAATCTAAAAGATTTAATTTCAAAATATTAAATCCAAACGATTTTTCAATATACACTAACATTATTAAGAAAATGTAATCAACAAAGATCTTACTTTAACATGATCTTTTTTAAAAATATAAGCAAGGAATAAATAAATAAATAAACAATTGTAAAGAAATCACCAATGAGATGTGCAATTAAAGAGAATGCTGAAGCAAGAAAAAAAAATGAGTTGCAAACATGAATCTAGCAAAGACGTCAAAATCAAATTGTAATTTTTTTTGCACCTTCACTTTCAAAAATATTTATGTAGCAAGATTAAATTGATCAATCCTCTAACTCTTAAGGCTCCTTTTTTATATTAAAATATTTTATACTAAAGTAGAATATTCTTAAATGACTAGAAAGTGACACTCAAAATAATTGTTATATTTTAGAATCCAAAACAAATGCAAATAACATTCTGAAATAATTATTATGAGTTGGCACAACTACTGCCATATGGTCTAGGAGGATGGAACAAAAGTCGCATGATCAAAATATTGACTTGAGGGTCTAGATCTAATCAAAGCCAAAATTGAACAAGATCATTAAATCCTACATGTTGGATGGGCAAAGTTAATGCACAAGAGCACTATTTGTAAAGACGAAGATGATCTTAGCCATTTGATTGAGCTTTATGGATGGATTGCTAGATGAAATGCATTGTTCACATATCCAGCTGTCAACCATTTGATTAGGTTTTATAGATGGATGGTAGATGAAAATTATTATTCAAAATGGTGGATTTGATATCATTAGTTCGATGTAGCATGTGAGATGAATTGTTATATGGAATCTATAGTTCATAAAAATGGATGCAACCTTAATTGTTTGATCATGAAAATGCACGATCAAAGAGCACTGGTTCACTCTAGCTCATAAGCAAATAGGTTCACTTTTTAGTTCCACATTACAAGCTTTTTATGAAGTTTAGCATTTATAGTACTTCCTCTATGCATAGAGGTTAGCCTAATGGGTTTGGCTGCCTTTGGTGCCCTTAGCATATTATACCTAAGTCTGTTCAGGGGTTATTTCTTGACCCGATTTAATCTAAGCTACATAAGGAATTGTGTCATGATTGAGACTTAGGCTTGACGCAATTTGATTCACCCTATCTTTTGACCAGTGGCTCCCCCAAGGCTTATTGCCCACCAATAATTCAGGCCACTTAGCCATAGCCTTTAGGCTTTGCCTATGTAGGTAGTTAAGCCAAATTGTTTTTAAGCCAACTTTTAAAAATTATTTTTTTACTTTAAAAGCAATTTTTATCAATTAAAATAAATAAAATATTTTTGTAAGTACTAAAATAATAATTTATAAGAAATTAAACATCACACAAGTGAATGAATGATTCCATGAAACTTAATTGTGTCATATGTAAATAAGTGATAAGATAAGCAATTAAACTAATAGAAGTTATAGAGATTACCTCCTAATAGTTAGCTACTTTACCAAAAATTTATCAATGATTTATTGATATTTAATTTAAGCAACAATTGTAGAATGGCCACCATTAGTACTTGACATTGCTTCACTTGTGAATTACTTAACGAAATGTTTAGCAAATTATTCTTTAATTAATTGATCTTATAAGAGCTTGAGATGAAAGACCTAAAATGCACTCAAGAAAAGTATTAGAGAAACTATCACAATTGTTTCATTATAATGAAACAAGTGGTTCTATAACCAATGGTATAATAATATCTCCTTTTAAGTATAGCAAAACTACTCACAAAATAATGAAATAAAAAGATATAAATCATGCAAGCATACATATGCTCCTCCTAGATTCTTGCTTTCCCTCAATATATGAAATTCATGTAATTATACCATAAACATGAGATATAATTAATGCTTTTTATTTCACACATATCTCTTCCCTTTTTTTTCTATGCATCAAAAGATAAAATTAGCATAAAACATACAAACAAGAGGTGCACATAATAATATTATTTATATAAAATTTGTCTTTAAACTATTAGGGGTACAAGTTATAATAGACCTTTGCAAAATATTATGTCAAAACAAAAAGGATTTATTAATTAATAAGCATAAAAAGGTTAATAATCAAACTTTATAAGACAAATATTAACAATTTTATACAAGTATAGTAATACTAATTTGTTATCATGCATTCTACCTATGTTTAGTTTAATAACATTTATGATTTTGAACATTATCACTCTTATTATGTATGTTTTGGCAATTCTTATAAGAAATCAACTTAAAATAAATCTATAAAATTAAACATGCTTACAAGGGCTTCTCCTCTTTTAAGTTTAAAAAGGTAAAAGAATACACAATAAAATATTTGATATATATCTATAGGTTCTAAGAACTACACTTAAGTCCTAATTAGTAAAGGGCTTGCTAAAAATTCTAACTAGAAAGACTAAGAGAGTTTGCATATAGAAATTATTTATAATTTTAACAATATGATATGGACTAACAAAGAATTTTTTATTTCATTACTCAAAATCTCTTTCATAACATAACAATAATATTCTAGTATTAATCTAAAAATTATTTCATTAATCATATTTATTGAATGTTTTAATAAATAATGACCAAGCATACACTTAACAGATAAACATGTTAACCACCCCTAAGTTTAGCACTAGACTCTCCACCTTTCATAATCACTCAAATGAGTTAATCCTACTTAAGAACATCGTAAGCTTATGAAAGGTTTTAGTAGATAATGATTTGGTAAAAAGAATCTTTTATTATTACAAGCAATACTATATTTCAAAATTCATCTGCAATTAGATGAAATAATAGAATAATAATTTCTCAAAATTATTCTAATTTTTTCAACAAATCTTTAGGTTTTACATATTATTACTTATTTCCTTAATTTCTAATAAATCTTTGAAGATCTTAACATATATGAACACTATCTATCACATTAAGCTCCAAGCTGAATTCTTACAAATTCTGTCATTGGAATTCATAACTTACATTAGTTCAAAAAATTTTACTTACCTTATATGTAATCATTAATTCAATAAAATTCATATAACTTTAACGATGCACTAAATAGATTCATATTTCTTATATCAACAACTTAATAATCTAAGTGAAAGATCATGTTAATGTTGTTTTTCATGATAACAAATCAAAAAATATCATAAATCTTGATAATCTCATCTTCTTAAAACTCATCTAAGTAAGCTACCTTTTGGTATTCATGCTATATATAAAACATGATCTATTAAATTTTCCTAAAGAGATATTAAATAATTCATACAAAGCTACTAAAAAGATTAAACAGTTTATTTTAAAAAAGGACCATGCACATTTTGCAAGTGAGTTACATACAAAATTATAAGGCCTGTTTTGTCTCCATAAGGTCTAATTATAGAGATAAACAAATACAACTACCTAAGCTTTAAATTCAGGAACCCAAAATATCTTGGGTTCAATTGTGATAATGTGTGATTGAGGAGCTTTCGTAAAAGTATTTCTAAAATATTTTCCCTTAGAAATCCATAAATATTTATCTTGTTTTAAATGGTTGGATCTTCTAACTCCATAATTGTAAGAAATATGTTCATGCCTATCAGAATAATTGCATACAACTTGGGATTTTGTATGAAAGTGAAAAGTATGTAAACAAGTATTATTTCTATCGTATATATATATATATATATACTGTATGAATCTTTCAATTTATATTTTTGAGTCAAATAACATGTAACTTTAGAATTTGCATTCATAGTACTATTAATTTTATTCATTTGAGTTAAAGGTGGAGCATGTATAGGCACATATGAATGAGGATAAGAAGTAGAGGAATATGAAGGCACACTAACAAAAATTTCTATTAAATCATTTAACTCTATTTCTACTAAACCAATATTTTTTATGTTTTCATTTACAAAATAATTTTCTTTTCTTAAAACAATATTTAATCATTCAAAGAATCAATATATGAATTGCCTAAGGCTAAAGATGTCTCACATTCATCAAATTTATTTTGTAAGGTACTTAAATTAGTAGCATGTATAAGTAAATCACTTTAAAGTTGTTTATTTCTAATTTTTGTATTGTCTTTTTTATAAGTAAACATGATGCTCTTGTTTGTCATATTTTTCTTTAAGTCTAGTAGACATGCCAATCAATTTATTATACACAGCTATAAGTTCATAAAAAAAGTAATCAATTCATCATTATTAACAATATGATTATCCTTATTAGAGAAAGAAATATGTTGTGCACCTTGGAATGAAGAGCTTGCTCTTATGGTGCATAAAACTTCTCTCTTCTTCTTTCTTTATTCCATTTTTTTATTTCTCAGTTGCTTCTTATCTTGGGTAGGAAACATAACTTATTTGTCATATGCATTTTCTAGTTCCTATGTACCATCAAAACACATTTTTAGATGACAAATATTGATTCTATTCTATTGAGACAAAGCAAAATAAAGATAATTCATTTCTTTAGCTTTTTTTGTCTTAAACTTCTATACTATTGATCAAAAGTATTTGAAACAATAAATGAATTTTCAAATGAAGAACATAAATCAAAATTAATGTTTAAGATAAGTGGTATAAAACAAAATTTAAACCTTCAAACATAGGTGGATCCATGTAGTTAACAATATAAATAGAAATTCACCATAGAATAGGAAATGTAAAAGATGTGATCTTCTCATAGAAATTTCATCCCTCGATACAACATTCTCTAATATCATTTGATTTAATATATGTTGAGGTAATGCATAAGACGGTGGGGAGAAGAATTATGCATTTAAACATTTTTCTATTTTTTAAATCTTTTCTTAAATGAAAATTTGTAAATCATGAAATCATTTATTTAATAATTTTGTTAAATAAAAATGTAAAAAGAAAATATTTTTTTTAAAGTTTTAAAAAAGTTATTCAATAAAATATTTTATGTTTAATGAAAAAGAATTTTTAAAAATTTCTTTTATATGTTTTTTAATTAAATATTGTTAAATAAAAAAATATCATAAATTATATAATAATAAAGAAAACAAAAGTGATCAAATATTTTTATGTGGTTCGATCTAACCTGTGCGTACATCCACCCCTTGTTAAAATGATCAAGAATCTATTAACAAAGCCACTCTCTTTCATAATAGTAGGTTGAGATAACATTTGTAAAGTGCATAAGTTTATCATAGTAGGTAGAGGTTCACTATCATAATCTCAATTATAAAATGTTATAATAATAAATTATAATACAAAATAATGATTAGCCATAATGTTTCACTATTTACTTGAAAAAGCACATATAACACAAGTTAACGAAATAAGATGTCAAAATATGAATACCTATTTGAAAAGGTTGAAACAATATGAAGGATTTAGTTTTGAAATATTAAATCCAAAACATTTATCAAAATTGATTTACATTATTACAAAAATGGAATCAATAAAGAACTTGCTTTAATATGAACTTTTCTAAAAAATAAAAAAAGTAATAGGGAACTAAATGATCAATTTTAAAAAATTTGCCTGTAAGATATGAAATTAAAGAAAATGAAGATGCATGAAAGAAGAAAAATGAGTTATAAACATGACTCCAATATTGAAATTAGATTGTAATTTTTAGTTTTACACTTTATCTTCTTAAAATATTGATGAAGAAAGTTTAAGTCATTAATCCTTTACCTTTAAAGACTCTTTTATATTACAATATTTTAAATAAAAATAAAAATTTTTAACAACTATAAAAGGTCACCTAAAATAGCCATTATAATTCCAGACTCAAAACAAGCACAAACATGTTTTTGAAACACTAATTATGAGTAGGAATAGTGATTGCCATCTGATTTGAGAGGGAAAAATAGGAGCCACTCAATCACAATATTGAACAAAGGGTCCATATCTAATTCAAGTGAGATTAGATTTGGATCACTAGAACTCACATACTGGATGGATGGTGTGGATGGGTAAGAGCACTATTCATAAAGGTATAGACAATCTCATTCATTCAATCAAGCTTTATGGTTTGATGGCTAGATAAAATATAATACTCACAATTGTAGAGATTCTCATAATAATTTGATTAGGATTTACATATGTGTAGTAAGATGAAAATTACTATTCAAAATGGAAAAATACCTTATCCAACTGATCTAGCTTGTTAGATTAGTGGTTTGATGGAATTTACCATTGATAAAGGTGAATGTGATTCTGATTATTTGATCACAAAAATATGTAATCAAATGGCACTAATTTGCTCTAGTTAAGAAGCAAAAAGTTCTAATTTTTAGTCCCACATTACAAGCTTGTATATGATGTTTACCATTTGTAATACTTGTTTTACACACAAAGGTTAGCCTAATGGATTTGGCTTTCTCTTAGTGCTTTTAGGAAGTAATGACCCAAGTCACCTGTGCATATATTTATAGATCTGCATTAACCTGATCTTATTACTTAACAGTTCACCAATCTTCCTAACATGTTATTCATCTGCTAGTTCAAAAGTTATTTCTTAGCCAAATTTAATCCACTTTGACTTGAGCTTGAGAAGATTTGATTTATTTGATCTTCTAACCAAAAGCTTCCCAAGGAGTATTACCAAGAAGCAATTCGAGCCAATTAGCCCCTAGCCTTTGGGCTTAGTCATGTGAGGGTTATTATGTCAAAAAATTTTTGAAGTCATTTTTTAAATATTAATTATTTTTTATTGTTAAAAATTTTTTTTAGCTATTAGAGTAAATAAAATTATTTTTTAAGTACTAAAATAAAAGTGCACTAGAAAGTCATGATCATGTAAGAGAATGAATGGTGCTATGTAGCCTAAGTATGACATATATAAACACGTGATTGGATAAACAATCAAACCAGTAGATATTTTAGAGATGAAGTTCTAATGGTTAGCTACTTTACGAATAATATGATCAATATCTCCTTGATGAGCCATTTTAGCTATAGTTATCACAAGGTCACCCTCATAGTTTTACAATACTACACTTATGGATTTCTCTATGAGACATTATATTAAAACTCTCTAATTAATTAAAGCTATAAGATCTTTAGACAATGATCTGAAAGGTAGTTGAGAATAGTAATAGTGAAACAAATGCAATTATTTTGTTCTTATAAAATAGGTGTTGTCATAAGAAATAGTGAACACTAATAAGGGTGCATGTGCATTTTGTGTTTAGGCATGTGTGTGCATGTGCGCAACATTTTGTGCATGTGTGTATATGCGTGTATACAAATTTGTATCGGTTCTGATATGTGTGTTTGTGACTGTGTATGCGTCTATGTGTCCTTATGTAGATGTGTTTATGCAAATGTTTGAGTGTGTGTGTGGGGGGGGGGGTATGTAAGTATGTAAATATGCATTTTGTACATATGTGTGTATTTGGGTGTGTATAAGGGCATGTGCATATGTGTTTGGGCATGTTTATGTGCATGTGTTGTATGCATTCATGAGCTTTTATGAGTCTTTATGTGTGAGTGTGTGTACGTATGTTTGAGCATGTTTGTGTACATATACATGTGTATATATGTTTCTGTGTTTGTGCATGCATATGCATGTGTATATTTGTGTGTGTGTGTGTGCATGTGCATATGTGTGTGTGTGTTTTTTTGTGTGCATGCATTGTGTGTGTGCATGCATGTACATGTCTACATGCTTTTACATGTGTATGTGTGTGTTTGTATGCCTGTGTGTGCATGTGAT
The DNA here is from genome assembly GCA_023846275.1 of Vanilla planifolia. Lineage (NCBI taxonomy): Eukaryota > Viridiplantae > Streptophyta > Magnoliopsida > Asparagales > Orchidaceae > Vanilla > Vanilla planifolia. The sequence continues at coordinate 3,549,753 of JAIUJO010000032.1, read as the reverse complement.
GGGTGTGCATGGGTGTGTGTGTGTGTATGTGCATCTATGTGTACATAAGAGTGAGTGAGCTTTTGTGCATGCATGTGCATGTGTGAGTTCTAGTGCATGTACATTTATGTACATTTATTTAGGCATATGTGTGGCTATATTTTCTCTTGTAAGTGTGCCTATTCATGTGCGTATGTGTGTGCATATACATGTGCATGTGTGTTGGTGTGCAGGTGCGTGCGCTTTTCTAGTTGTGCATGTGAGTGTATGTGTGTATACACATTTGAGCTAGTGTTTATGATTGTGTGTGTGTGCATTCATTTGGGTGTGTGCATACATGCAAGCGCTCATGTGTGTGCATGTACTTATGCATCTGTGTGAGTGTACTCGTGTCTACATGTGTGTGCATGTGTGTTCCTTTGAGTGTGAATGCGTATGAGTGTATGTGTTTTTGTGCATGCATGCGTTTGTATCTATTTACATGTGTATACATTTGTGTATACTTGTGTGTATGCTTGTGTGCATGTTTACGTGGGCATCTATATGTATGTGTGTGAGCATGTGCATGTGCATACATGTGTTTGTGTGCATGTGTTTGTTCATGTGTATATTTGGGTGTGTGTGATTGTACATGTATGTCTACTTGTGTGTTAATGTGCTCTTGTACATGTGTGTATGTGGGTGTGTACGTGTATAGATGCACTTGTGTATTTGTGCAATTGTGTCCATGTGCATATTCCTACATATGCATGAGTGTGTGAGCACGTGTGTGTAGGTCGATATGTGTGTGTGTGCAGGTGTGTGTGCAAGTTTATGTGTATATGCATGTATATGTGTGTATGTATGTGTGTGTGTGTATGTGTGCTTGTGTGTGTTTGTGCATGTTTTTGTGTATGAACAAACGTGTGAGTATATGTTTGTGTGTGTAGGTTTGTGTGTGTATATGTGTGTGTTTGTGTATGCATGTACTTGTATGTTTTCATGTGCATGTTTTTTTGTGTGTATGCTAGTTTATGCATGTGCATGTGTGTGTGTGCATATGTGCGTTGGTTTATGTGTATGTGCTTATGTTTTTGTGTGAGTGTGTGTGTGCATATATGTGTGTGTGTGCTTTTGTGTATGGGTGCATGTAAGATTATTTATGTGTGTGCATTCATGTACGTGTGCTTGTGTGTGTAGATATGCGTGGGTTTGTGTGTGTTTACATGTCTATGCATGTGACTTTTAGTGTGTGTCTATTTATGTGTTATACTTGTAGGTGTGCATCCTTTATATGTGGGTGTGTGTGTGAGAGCATTCATGTGTTTATGTTTGTGTGCAATTAAAAGTATGTGTATGATTGAATGTGCTTGTATGTGCAGATTTGTTCTTATGTGTGTGAGAGAAAGAGAGAGCATATGCATGCATGTCCTTGTGTGATTATGTATGCATGTGTTCATGTAGGTATGTGTAGGAGCATGTGTGTGTGCGGGTATGTCTATGTGCATGGGTTTATGTAGCTGTGTGTATGCAAGTGTGTAGTGTGTGTATGTGTGTCTACGTGCTTTTTAGACATATGCAGATGTGTATGTTTGTGTATGTGTGCATTTGTGTGTTTCTTATGTGTTCATATTCATATGTGTCTTTGTATGCATGTGTGTATATATTTGTGTGTGTATATATACATGTGTGTGTGCATTTGTGTGCACATGTGCACACCAATGTGTGGATGAGTACATGGGTGTGGGTGTGTGTATATGTCTTATGTATATGTGTATGTATATTTTTGTGTGCATGTATAACATTGTGTACACCACATGTGTGTCTATATGGGTGTGTGTGCTTGTGTTTGTGTGCATGCCCATTTTTATGTGCATGTGCACCTCTATATGTTGTGTGCATGTGTGTGCATATTTGTGTTTGCATGTTGTGTTGGTTCATGTGTGTGTGCATGTCTTTATATTTGTGTGCATGCGTGTGCATATGTGTGCAAGTGTATGTGCATGCTTATGTGTGTTTATGTGAGCATGTGTGTGCATGTATATGTGCTTGTGCACATGTGCAGGTGTGTGTGCATGTGTATGCTTATGCATGTGTGTGTATGCATGTGTGTTTGCATGCATGTGTGTATGTGTGCTTGTGTATGGCTGTGGGCTTGTATTGGTGTATGCATTTGTGCTTGCATGTGAGTATGTGTGCATGTCCAAGTGCATGTGTGGATGAGTGCATGTTTTTCTATGTGTTTTAGGTGTGTATATGTAAGTATGTGTTTGAGTATGCATATGTATGTCTACACATATATGTGTGCATGCATGTGTGTGCTCCATTGTGTGTGTGTGTGTGTGCATTGGTGTTGTGTGAGTGTGTTTGTGTATGTGTGTGTGTGTGTGTGCTTATTTGTGTACATGTGTGTGTGCCATCATATGCACTTGTACATGCATGTGTGTGTGCTTGTATAAGTTGTGTGTATGCTTGTGTATGTATGTATGTGTGTGTGCAAGGCTGTGTGCATGTGAGTATGGGTTTATGTGTGTGTATGTGTGCATTTGTGTATTTGCATGCATTTTTTAGTGTATTTACATGTGTGTATCTATGTTTATGTAAGCATGATTGTGTGTGTGCAACTACATGTGTGGTATGAATGTGCATGTATATATGTGTCCATGTGTGTGATTGCTTGTTTCTGTACATATATTTGTGTGCATATTTCTGTTGTTATGCACATGTTTGTTTGTATTGGAATGTGTTTTTCTATGTGCATGTTCATGCGTGGGCATATGCATGCAATGTGTGTATAAGTGCATGTGTGATTGTGTGTGTGTAGTTGTGTATGTATTAGGGTGTGTGTCCATGTGCATGTGTTGGTGTGCATGTGTGTTTTTGTGGTTGTGCACATGCATGTACGTACATGTGTATGGGTGTGTATCTACATGCTCGTTGATGTCTAAGTGCATGTGTATGTGTGTGTTTGTACATATGTTTAGGTTTGTGCATGTGCATGTGCATTAGTGTTGTGTAAATGTGAAGGCAAGTGTATGTGGGTGTGTGTGTGTGCACATGCATGCATGTTTGTGTGTGTGTGCACATTCATGCTTGTAAGCATGCAAGTACGAGTCTGTGTGTGTGTGTGCCCGTGCATGTGTGCAAGCATGCATTTGCATGGGTGTGTGTATGGGTGTTTGTGTGTCTGTCTATGTGTGTCTATGTGTGCATTTTCATGTGTGTGAAAGTTTGTGTCCATGAGGTTGTGCTTTGTGCATGTGTGTAAGAACATGTGTCTATGTATTTGTGCTTATGTGGGTGTGTTACTTCATGCATGCATGTGTGTGTTTGTGTGTGCGCTCATGTTCATGCATGTGTATGTGCACATTCATGTGTTCGCATGTTTTTGTGTGTGTGTGTGTATATTTGCTTGCATATGTGTGATTGTGTGCATGTGTGTACATGTATGTGCCTGTGCATGTCAATGCATTTGTATGTGTGTGTACTTGTGCATTTGTTTGTGCGTGAATGTGATTATATATGTGTATGTGTGTGTGTTCCTATGCATTTGTTTAAATGTTTGTATGCATGTGTGTACATGTGTGCTTGTGTATTAATGTGTTTTAACATGCATGTGTCTTCTTGTGGGTGTGTGTGGGTATGTGTGTATGTTCATATGTTTGCATGTGCATGCACGTATGTGTGAGAGTTTGTTCTTGTGCATGTATGTGTCCATGAGTTTTATCTATGTTTGTGTAAGTATGTATGCATGTGTATGTGTGCATGAGTATGTGTGTATTTGTGTGTACGCAAGTGTTTGGTACTTGAGCATGTGCATATTTGTGCATATGTGTGTGTGCACGTGTGTATGTGTTCATGTGTGTGCGCTCATGTGCTTATGTGCAAGCATGAGAGCATGTTTGGGTGTTGGTATTCTTATGGGTGTGTATGTGCATATGTGTATCTTTGAGTGTGTTTGTGTGTGTGTATATATGCGTGTGTATAACTATGTGTGCATGTGTTTATGTGCATGTGTTTGTGTGCATGCATTCATGTGTGTGTATGTGTGTGTGCTCAGTTTGTGTGTATGCAGGTGTGTGTCCATGTTTCTATGTTCTATGCTTGTGTGTGTAGGTGCATGGGTGCATCTGTTTGTGTGTGTTGTATACACATGTGGGAGCATGTGTGTGTTATTGTGCATGTATGCTTCTGTCTGAGTGTGCTTTTGTGGGTGCATGCATGTGTGTATGAATGTGCATGTGTGTGTGAGCTTGTGCACATGTGTTAGCCTGTGTGTCCATGTGCATGTGCATGTGTGTTCTTCTATGTGTGTGTGTATGTGTTAGTATGTGTGGTGTGTGTGTGTGCATATGTTCATGTTACTATGCATGTGCTTGAGTGTGTAGGTATGTGTCTGCATGCTTGTGAATGTGGGTTTATGTGTGTGTGTTTATGTGTTCAAGTGTGTTGGTGTGTGTATGTGTGTGAATGCATACATTGTGTGTTTATGTGCTAGTACACACATGTAAATATGTGTATTTCTGTGTGTTCGTGTGTTTGGCTATTTGTGTATGTGTGTGTGTGTTTGTGTGAGTGAGTGCATGTGCGTGTGTGTGTGTGCACAGAGGCACATGTGTGTTTGGGTGCATCTATGTGTGTGAATGTGAGCATGTGCTTGTATATGATTATGCATGTGTGTGCAGCATGTGTGCATGTTTGTATATGTGCATGTGTTTGTTAGTGTGTATGCCTATGTCTGCATGTGCAAGTGCTTTTGTGTGTAGGAATATGCAACTATGTGCATGGACTTATGTGCATGTTTGTGTGGTAGTGTACCCACATGTGTTTATGTATGCATGTGTGTGTTTGCATACGTGTGTCTTATGTGTATGCATGTGTGTGTGTGTGCACTATCTTGTGTGTGTTTGTGCTTGTGTGCTCACACGCGTATGTTTTTGTGTATGTGCATGTGTGCTTATGTACATGTGTAAGTTTGTGTGCATGTGAATACATGTGTGTTCATGCATTTGTGCATGCGTGTGCACTTGTATGAATGTTGGTACGTACGCACCTGTTTGTGTGCTCGTGCATGTGTGTGTGCAAGCACGTGCAAGTGAACATGTGTGTGTGCTTGTGCGCTTATGTCTGTGCATGTCTATATGCATGCATGCGGTTATGTGTGTGTGTGTGTACCTACATATGTGTAGGTGTGTGTGGATGTCTATATGCATGTTTTTCTTATGTGTATGTGTATTTGTTAGTATGTCCATGCATGTGAATGTGTGTGTGTATGGTTGGGCGTGGATGTCTATGTGCATGTGTGCATTTGTGTGTGTTTGTGTGCATGCATATGTATGTATGATCATGTCATTGTGTAGGTGTTTGTGCATATGTGAGTGTGTGTGTCATTTTTATGTGTATGTGTGTGCATGCGCATACACACATCTTTTGTGTTTGCATGTGTGCATGCATGTGTGTACCTACATGTCTATGAGTTTGTATGTATGCATGTGTTTATGCATGTGTGTGTGTGTGCAAGGATGTACACAATTGTATGTTCATGTGTGTGTTCACCTATGTGAGTGTGTGTGTACATGTTCATATGCATATGAGTGTGTGCATGTGCAAGTGCATTTGTGTGCGTTCATGAGTGTGCATGTGTGTGTGGCGTGCATGTGTGGTACATATTTAAGAGCATGTTTGTGGTTGGTCACAAGTATGCCTGTGCATATGTGTGTGTGTGTGCATATGTGTCTATGGATATATGTGTATAAAAGTTTGTGTGTATTCATATGGGCATATGTGTGGCTGCATGTGTGTGTGCATGTGTGTTCGTGAGTGTCTTTGTGTGTGCATGTATCTGTGTGTGTTCATGTGTGTGTATTAGTGCATGCATGCATTTGGCTGCATGTGCATGTTCGTGCGTCTATGTCGGTGCATGTGCATGTATTTGTGTGCATATGAATACACAAGTGCATTTGCATGCATGTGTGTGTTAGAATTCATGTATATGTGTGAATGTGTCTATGTATGTGTGTGCGCATATGTTGTTGTTGTTGTGTGTGTGTGTGTCTTCGTGGGCATGAGTGTGTGTGACTATGTTTGCATCTGTGTGTTCATGCATGTGTGTGTTTATGCAAGTGTGTATGTGTGTGCATATGTGCATGCATGTGCATGTGAGCATGTGTGAGTACTTGTGTGTGTGTATGTGCATGTGTGCTTGTGTGAGTGCATGCGCATGTGGGTGTCTTTGTGTGCACATCCTTGTGTGTATGTGTTCTAGTGCAAGTATGTACATGCGTGCATTTGTTTATGCATGTGTGTATGTTTGTGTGCTCACACAAGTGTGTGCGCTTGCCTACATGCAAGTGTGTATGTGCCTTCATGTATGTGTATATGCATATTTTTGCATGTTTGTGCACTTGTGTGCATGTGTGTGTGTGTGTGCATGCTTATGAATGCGTGTCTATGTGTGCATGCATGAGTGTGCATGTGTGTTTAAATGTGTGTTTTCCTCTATTCTTATTTGTATGCTTTTGCATGAATTTGTTTGCATAGTGATTGCTTGTGCATGTATTTGTGTGTGTGTGTGTGTGTGTCTATTGGAGCATTGGAGCACATGTGTGTATGTGTGTGCATGCATTCATGTGTGCATGCACTTGCACATGTTTGCTTGCATGTGTTTGTGTGCATATGCATGCATGTGTCTGTGTGTGTGCACATACCAATATGCACATGTGCTTGTGTGTATGTGTGCCCATGCTTGCATGTATGCATGTCTTTTTGTGTGTGTTCATGTGAGTGTGTGTATATGTGTGTATGGACATGTGTCTATATGTGTGTTTGTAAGTGTTTATGAATAAGTATGTGAGTATGCTGTGAGTGTTTACATATGCATGTGTATGTGTGTGCATGATTGTACTAGTGCATGTTTTTGTGCATTTTTTTATTTGTGCGAGTGTTTATAGGTGTGTGCATGTGCTTGTATATGTGTATGTGTGCATGTGTGCATGTGTGCTTGTATGCATGTGTATGTGTGGTTGTGTATGTGGGTGTGTCGATGCGTGGGAGTGCATGTTTGTGTATGTGAGTGCATTTGAGTGTGTTTGTGCTTCTATTTGTGTGTGGGTGAATGCATGTACGCTTGAAGGCATGTATTTGTGTGCATGTGTGTCTTTATGTGTGCTTGTGCGTGAGTGTGTGTGCATGCATGCGTATATGTGTGTGTGCACATGTGAGTGTGTTTCTTTGTGTGTGCGTTTGTGTGCATATGTGTGTGTTATTCATGCACGTGTGGATGTTTGTGAGCGTGTTGTGCTTGTGTGTGTATCTATACACAAGTGTATACACATGCACATGTGTGTATGCTTGTTTGTACTTATATATGTGCATGTGAGCTTTTTTATCTATGCATGTGTGCATGTTTCTATGTGTTTGTATCTATGTGTGCATACATATATGTGTATCTTGGTACATGTGTGTGCATGTGTGTGCACTTGTGTTTGTATGGCTATCCATGTATAAGTCTGTACATATGTGTATGTGTGCATGTGTCATGTGTGTGTGCATCTTCTTGTATGAGTTTTTGCATTTGTGAATGTGCATGGGTGTGTGCATGCATGTGTGAGGGCTTGTGTGTTCATGTGTGTGTGTGTGTGAGTGCATGAGCATTTGTGCATACAGATGTGCGTGTATGTGTGTGTGTGTGTGCACACATGCACATGTGTTTGTGTGCAAGTGCGAGTGTGTATGTTCATGTGTGTGGGGGTGTATGCTTGTGTTTGTGAGTGAGCCTATGTGCATGTATGTACACATATTCATGTATGTGGATGCACATGTGTGTGTTTTCCTATGTGTGTGTAATGTATGCTTTTATTTGTGCATGTGTGTGCATGTTTGAGTTCATGTGTGCTTGCATGTCTGCAGGTGCATGTGTGTGTCCATGCATGTGTGCATGAGTATATACAGGTGCATGTGTGCATGTATGTGTGTGCATTTGTGTGCGTGTTCATATGTGTGTGCATGTTTGAGTGCATATGTGTATTTGTAGGCATGTATGCATGTGTGTGTATATATATCTACGCAAGTGTGCATGTGTGTGTGTACATGTTTGTGTGTTTGAGTGCATGTTTGTGCATGCACATGTGTGTTTGTGCATACATGTCTATATGTGTGTGGATATTTATGTGTGCTGTGCTTCAATGTGTGTGTGTGTGCGTGCATGTGAATGTGGGCATGCATGTGTTTATGTATGTATGTATATATGTTTGCAAGCATACACAAGTGTGTGAATATGTGTGTGTATTTTTTGTGTGTATTTGTGTGTCTGGATCTATGTGTGTGTGTGTGACCATGCATGTGTGTTTTTGTGTGCATGTTAAGCAAGTGTGTCTGCTTGTGTGCATGTGTGTGTACATCTATGGTCATGGGTGTGTGTGTGTGCATGCATGCTTCGTGCATGTGTCTGAGTAAGCATGTGCATGTGTGCCTGTGTGTGTGTGCATATATTTGTACGTGTACGTATGCGTGAAGGAGCATGTGTGTGCATGTGTACCTATGTGTGTATGTGATTATGCATGCATGCTTATGTAGGAGTGTGTGAGTGTGTGCATCTTTGTTTGTAAGTTTGCATATGTGCATGTGTGAGCATGCGTGTGTCCATGTGTCTGCATGTGTGTGCATGCATGTGCATGTGTGTTTGTGTACTTTTTTATTTTTGTGTGAGTGAATCTACATGTGTGTGTTTGTGTGCATGATTGGGTGCATGTGGGTATTTATGGGTGTGTGTAAAGTGTGTGTGCCTATGTGTGTATGCATATGTGAATATGTGTGTAAGTGTGTGTGTGTGTGTGTGTGTGTGCACATGCATGTATGTATGCATGTGCATGTTTATGCATGTGTGTGGGTGTGTGCTTGCATGTTGTTGTGTGCGTGCCTACGTGTGTATATATATGTCAGTGTGTGTGTTTGTATATACATGTGTATGTGTGTTTGTGTATAGGTGTGTATCTACATGCATGTGTGCGCATGCACTTGTGTGTGTGCATGCATGTTTGTGTATGCACGTGTGTGTGCATGCATGTTTGTGTGTACAGAAGCATGTGTGTTTGTCTGTGTATATGCACGTGCATAAGTATGTGTGTGTTTGTGCGTCTGTGTCTAGTTGTGGGTGTGAGTGTTGGTTGGTGTGTCTGTGTGTATGTGGCTATGCTTGTGTGGGTACATGTGCATGTGTGTGCATTTGCATTTGTGTGTGTGTCTGCATGTTGCTCTATGCATGTTTGAATGCATGTGTGGTTTGTGCTTGACTAGGTCTGTTTGGGTGTGTGTGAGTGTAAGTGCATGTGCATATGTGTGCATGTTAGTTCATGCCTATGTGTGTGTGCATGTATTTGTGTGGTTACATGTGTGTGGTGACATGTGTGTACATGTGTGTGTGTTTGTGTTTGTGTGTATGCATGTGTCTATGTGTGCATGTTTTTGTGAATGCACACATGCGTATGTGTGTGCGTACGCATAGTTGTGTGTGCTCGTGTGCATGTGTGTCTAAGTGGTTGTCTGCCTACATATTTGCATGTGTGTGTGCTTGCATATGTGTGTGTGAGTGTGTGTGCATGTGTGTGTGCCCATATGTGCATGTGCATTCATGTATGTGTCTTTATGTGTGAGTGTATGCTTATGCATATGCATGCAAATGTATGTGCGTGCGCTTGTATGCACATTTGTGTGTGTGCTTTTATCTGATTGGGTACAAGTTTGTGTGTTCTTTCATGTTTATTTGTGTGTGTGTATGCACATGTGTTCTTGTGAGTGTGCATGTGTGGGTGGGTGGACGTGTGAATGCCATGCGAGTGCAGAAGAATGCATGTGCATGTACATGTGTGTGCCTTGGTGTGTGTGTGTGTGCATGTGTACACATGTGTGTTTGTGCAAGTAGATGTGTGTTTGTTTCAGTGCATGTGTGCATTTATGCGTGTGCATGTGTGCATTTTTAAGTGTTTGTGAGCACACATGGATGTTTGTATTTGTGTGTGTGTAAATGTTGGGTAAGTCTTCTTATACATGCTTAAACGCTTGTGTGCACACATGTGTGTGCATTTTTGTAGCTTTTTTGTATACATGTATGTATATTTTTCCACGTGTGTGAGTGGGTGCTCATCTGGGTGTATGAGTGCGTTCATATGCATGGGTTCTTGGAAGCATGTGTGCGTGTTTGTGTATGTATTTGAGTGTGTGTGAGCATGTTTGTTAGTGTGTGTGCCTATTAGCATAAGTGCATGTGCATGTATGTTTGCACTTGTCTAAGTGTTCATAAGTGTGTATGTTCATGTCTGCATGTATGTTTGCATGTGTTGTGCATATGTGTGTGTGTGCTTGCATGTTGGTCTGGCTATGCATGTATGAGTGCATGTGCATGTTTGTGTGTGGACAAACAAATGTGTATATGCATGAGCATGTGTTTATGCTTATGTTTGTGATTGTGTGTGTGTGAGTGTGCATGTGTACCTATGTGTGCATACATGTCTATTAGTGCATGTGTATATATTCATGTGTGTGGCTTTGTGCAAGAGTGTGTACATGTGTTTATGCTTGTGTATGTGTATTTTCATGCATATGCAAGTTTAGGTGAGTGTGTATGTTTATGCATGTGTATGTGTATGCTTGTGTGTATGTGTTTGTGAGTTTGTGTGTGTATGCATGTTTGTGTGTTCATGTGTGTGTATGTGAGAAAATGTGTGTGTGTGTGTGTGTTTGCATGCGTGTATGTGTGTTCCTATCTGCACCTATGCTTGCACACACATGTGTGTTTATGAGTGGGAGGGTACATGTGTGTTTATGAGTGGGAGGGTGCATGTGTGTGTGTGTATGTATAAGTTTGGGTGTATGTGTGTGCAATCATAACTACATGTGAATGTATACACGTGTGTCTGTGTGCATGTGCACATGAATGCATGTGTGAGCAAGTGGTTGTTTGCATGTGAGTGTGTGAATGTATGTGACTATGCATATGTGTGCATGTGCATGCATGTGTGTATGCATGTGTTTGCATGTGTGTGTGCTTTTATGCACATTTGTGTAGGTATGTGCATTTTCGTGTGTGGTGTTAATGTGTACATATGCATGCGTGTGTGTGCGTACATGTCTATGTCTTCATGCATTTGTACACGTGTGTTTGTGAGCACACATGTGTGTGTATTTGTGTGTGTGTGTGCTCATGTTTGAGTTTGGGTAAATATAAGTGCACATGTGTGTATAAATGTGTGCTTGTATGAGTGTGTGAATGCATGTGTAGGTGTGCTTATGTGAGTGTGTGAGTGCATGTGTAGATGTGCTTATGCATTGGTGTCTGTGTGCATAGGTTCTTGTGCATTAGAGTAGACGTGTGTGTGCATGCTTGCGTGCCTGTGTGCTTATATCGATGTGTGGGCGCGTGCGTGTGTGTGTGTATGTGTATATTTTTGTGTGCATATCCTGTTGTGTGTGTCTATGTGAAAGCATGCTTGTGTTAACGTGTGTGTAAGTGTGTGCATGCGTGCATGTCCTTACATAAGTGTGTGCATTTGTGTTTGTGTATGTTTGTATATGTATTTGTGTGTATGTGTGTTCACTTCTATGGTTGTGTCTATGCATGTGGGCATTTGTGAGTATGATTATGTGTGTTTATGAGTGTGCATGTTGGTGTGTTTTTGTGTGTGTATGTGGGTAAGTATAGGGGTGTATATGCATGAGTGTATGCATGTGTGTATGTTTGGTCATGTTTGTGTGAGCATGTATGTTTGTGTGAGTGTGTATGTTTGTGTGTGGATGTGTATGTGCACATGTGTGTAAATGCATGCTTGAGTGTGTGGATGTGTTTGTCTATGTGTGCATAGGTGTGTGTATGTGTGCATTCGTGTTTATGTGTGTATGTGCATGTGTGCATACATCTTTGTGTTTTTTGGTGGTTTGTGCATAAGTGTGTGTGCACTTTTGTGTGGATTTGCGCATACATGTGTGTGTGTGTGTGTTGTATGTTTGTTCATTTGCAAGTGCTTGTACATGCGCATATGTGTTCATTCGTGTGTGTGTGTTCATTCATGTGTGTGGGTGTCTGTGTGTGTGCATATCTTCGAACTTGTATGTGTATCTATGTCCATATGTTTGTGTTTGTGTATGTTTGTACATGAGTGTGCATCTGTGTGTGTGTATATGTGCGTATGTGCATGAGTGTGTGTGTGCATCAATGTGTGTGTGCAAGTGTTTTTGTGAGTTCGTGTATGTGCGTACCTTGGTTAGTGCATCTAATTGTGTGCATGTGCTCACACATGCATGGGCATATGCTTGTGTGTGCATGTGTGAGTGAGTTTGCAATTATGCATGAATACACACGCATGTATGTGTCTGTGTGCACATGGGAGCACGTGTGTGTGCATGTGTGTTTTTTTGTATGCTTATGGGTGTGTGTGTGTGTGTATATACGGGTGTATGTGTGCATGCATGTGTTTATGTGTATGTATGTGTACGTACATACATGTGTGTTTATGGGTGAATGTTTATCTATGTGTGCATGTTTATTTATATGTGCTTGCATGTCCATGGTCATGTGTGTGTGTGTGTGTGCATGTGTGTGCAAGTATGAGTATGCATAAGTGCATGTGTGTATGTGTGTGTGTGTGTGTTTGTGTATATGTGCTTGTGTTTATGTGTGTGCTTGTGTGCATTGTGCATGGGTGCGAATGTGTGTGGGTGTGTGTGGTTATGTGTACATGTGCATGTGGATGCATGTTTATGTATGTCTATGTGTGTATATGTGTGCATGCTCAAGTGTGTGTGTGTGTGTGTGCATGCATGTACGTGTGCAAGAGTGTATGTGAGTGTGTGTATTTGTTTGTATATGTTCATGCATGTGTCTCTATGGGAATATGTGTGCTTTGTTGTCAGTGTCTGTAAGGGTGTGCCAATGTATGTATGTGTGCATGTGTGCATGCATATACGTGTTTGTATGGGTGTATGTGTGTGCATGCAAGTGTTTGTGTATGTGTGTGTGTGTTTGTATATATGTGCTTGAGCATGTTTGTGTGTGTGCATATAGGTGTGTGCGTGTAAGCCTGCCTATGTATGTGTGTATTTGTGCATGTGTGTGTGTAAGTGTTTGTGTGCAAATTTGTGCATGGTGCTTGTTTCCATGTGTGTATTTGCTTTTACAAATTTATGTGTGTATTGTGCTTGCATGTGTGTATCTCTACCTGTGTGTGCATACAATTGTGTGCATAGGTGAGTGTCCATGTGTGTATATGTGTACACAAATGCATGTGTGTCATGTGTGTGTGTGTGTGTGTGCTTGTGTGTGTGCATGTGCATGTGTATATGTGTTTATGCATGTGTTCGTTCATGTGTTTTCAAGTGTATGTTGATTCTTGTGTCTATACATGTGTTCTTGTGTGTGTATACATGTGTGTGCATAAGCATGCTTTGTTGTCTATATGTGTTTGTACATGTGCATGTACAAGTGTGTGTGTTCAAGTGTAATTATGTGTGTATGTGTGAGTTTGTGTTCATATGAGTGGGTATATATGCATGTGAGTGTGCTTGTGAGTGTGTGGGTATGTTTCTATGTGTGTGCTTATGCATGTGTGTACGTGCTTGTGTGTGTGTGTGCATATGTGCATGTATGCTTGGATGCATGTATGGTATGTGTGTGTGCTTGTGTATGCATGCGAGTGTTTGTGTGTATTCATCTTTTATATCCATATGTAGGTGTGTGTATGTGTGTGTGCATGTATTAATATGTTTGTGTGTGCATGTGTATGTACATTTGTGTTTGGCATATGTGCAAGTGTGCATGTGTGTTTTTGTATGTTTGTGCATGTGTGTGCATGTGTGTCATTGTGTGTGTGTTTGTTTGTGTGTTGTGTGTGTGGGGGGGGGGGAGTGTGTGCATGGGTGTGTGCACATGTTTGTGCATGCATGTGTGAACATGTCTATGTGTGCATACATGTGTGCATGTGTGTGAGGACACGTGTGTGCATGTACAATCGCTTATGTGGATGTATGAGTGATTGTGTATGCATGTGTGTGTGTGCTTATGTAAGTGCATGTATGTGGGTACATGAGTGTGCATGCATATGCAATTTTTTTGTGTGTATGTGTGTGTGCACGTGCATATGTATGTATGTGTGCGCATGCATGTGTGCATGCGAGTGTGTGTGCGTCTGTGTCTACATTTGTGTGTGCATGTGGGTGCATATGTGTATGTGCATGTGTGTGCTTATGAGTTTGCTTGTGTGAGTGTATTTGCATGCATGCTTGGCTATATGCATGTGTGTGGATGTGCATGGGAGCACATGTGTGCACACGTATATGTGTGTGTGCTTGTTTGTGTATGCACCTTTTGGCATGCATGTATGCGTGAGTATGGGTGTGACTACGTGCATGTATGTGTCTCTTTTCCTGTATGTATGTGTGTGTGTGTGTATGCATACATGTTGTGTGTGTTTTTATGTGTGCATGTGTTTGAGCGTGCACGTGCGTGTGCTTGTGCATGTGCATGTGTGTGCATTCGAGTGTGTGCATGGTCATGTGTGTTTGTGTGTGTCTATTCGTGTGAATGTGCATGTTTAAGTCTAAATGTCTGCGTGCTTGTGTGTACGTGTATGCATATGTGCATATGTATGAGTTCATTTGTGTGTAACTGCATGCATGTGTGGTTGTGTTTGTATGTTTATGTGTGTTTTTGTCCATAAACATGACTATCTATTGGTGTGGGCGTGTGTGTACATTTGCATGTGCGTGTGTGTTCACATATGAGCGCTTGTGTATGTGTGTGCGTACAAGTGCACATCAATGTTCTGTGTGTGCATGTGCATGTATCCATTAGTGTGTTCCTATGCATATTTGTGTGAGCATGTGTTTGTATTTATATGTGTGTGCATGCTTGCTTGCATCTCTTTGTATTTGTGTGTCTATGCATGATTGTCTATGATTGAGTTTGTATACATGTGTGTGTGTATTGTGTGTGAATATGTTGCATGTTTGTGTGCATGCATGCATGTGTGTATGTATGTGTTTATGTGTGCATGTGCCTATGGGTGTGTGCATAATCATCTAACTTTGTGTTTATGTGCATGTATGCTTGCACGTGAGTTCTATGCATGTGCATTTGCATACGTATTCATGTGTGTGTGTGTGTGTGTGTGTTTGTAGGTGCATGTGTCTTATTGTATGTGTTTATGGGTGTGTGTGCATGTGTCACTATGCAAATGCATGTGTGTATGTGTGTGTCTACTTGTGTGTGCATGTGTGTATGCATTTGTGCATGCATATGTCTGTGTGTACATGTGTGTGTATGCGCACGTGTCTGTTTGTGTGTGTATGTGTGTATGTGTGTGTTTATGTGTGTTTTTGTATATGTGTAAGTGCATGTGTGTGTTTGTGTGTATGCAATTATGCAAGTGTGCATGTGTGGGGGTTGAGGTCTATCTATAGGTGTGTGTGTGTGTGTGTGTGCACATGCTTGTGTTTGTGTGTGCAGAGTGTTCATAGGCATGCAAATGTATTTTTGTGTGTTTGTATGTACGTGCATGTGTGTGTGCATGTGTGTGTGAGTGCATACATCAGTGCTCGTGTCTATACTTGCATGAGTGTGTGGATGTGCACACATGTGTGTATTTATGGGTGGATGTGTGTGTATGTCTTCATGTGTGCGTGTGTGCTTATGTATGCACATATGTGTTCATACATTTGTGTATGCACATGTGTGTATGTGTGTGTGCATCATCTTTGTGTGTGCTTGTGCTTGTGCCTATGTGTGTGTTTGTTTGTGCATGTGTGCATTCGTGTGTGTATGTGTGTCCTAGTACATGTGTATGTGTGTGTGTGAGTGTGTTGTTTATGTTTGTGTGATCTTGTGCATGTGTGTGCTTGTGTGCACATGAATGTGTTTGCACTCAATTCTTTGTGCATGTGTGTGTGTGTGCATCTACGTATGTGTGTGTACATGTGCCTACATGTGTATATGTAATTATGCACATAGGTGCATGCATTTTTTGGGTGTGCTTATGCATATGCCTTTGTGTTCATTTATATTTGTGTGCATAGGTGAATTCGTGCATGTGTATGTTTTTGGGTATGTGTGTGGGAAGGGTAGAGGGGGTTCTGTAGTAGTGCATGCATGTGTGTTTTTGCTAGGGTATACATGTGACTAGCATGTGTACCTGGGCATGCATCTATTTATTTTTCTATCTATGTGTGTGTGTGTGTGCTTGTCATGTGTGTATATGTGTATGCAATTGTTTGTGTGCATCTGTGGGTTGTATGTGCATGTGCATGTGTTCATGGTTTGTGGGTGTGTACATATGTGGTGTGCTTGTGTGTTTGTGCATGTGTACACATGTGTATGTGCATGTGGGTGCATGCATTCGTGTGTGTGCATATGTGTTTGTTCATATGTGAGCTTGTCTACGTGCATGTGTATATTTGTATGATTTTGCATATGTGTGCGAGTTGTCTGCATGTAGTTGTATGCACGTGTGCATGTGATTATGAATGCATAACCATATTTGTGTGTATGTGTGTGTTGGTTGATGTGTCGTTATATATGTGTGCATGTGTGTTTGCAAGTTTATATGTGAGTGCGTGTACACATTTGCATAGGCTCGTGCTTATATGCATGTCTACTTGTGTGTGTGTGCATGCATGCATTGTGTGTGCATGTGCTTATTTGTGCATGTGTGTGTGCGAGTGTGTGTATTTGCATATGCATAAGTGTGTACTTATTTGTGTGTATGTATGTATGCACACATGTGTCTGCATGAGTGTGTGTGTGTTTGTGAGTGCTTGTGCATGTGTGTGTGCATGCATGATTGTGTGTGTTTGTTTTTGTATGTGTATTTGTTTGAGCTTGTGTGTGTGCATGTGTGTGTACCTATTGATATAATCTTTGTAGAGTTAATGCATAAGAAGGATGTGAGTTTTACTTTTAAATTTGGTCATCATAAAACTATTGATTTAATAATTTTACTATATTAAAATGTAAACAAAAAATAGAAATTTAATAATTTTAAAAACATTTTTAAGAAAATGTTTATTGCCTGATAAAAGTGATTTTCATAAATTTCTTTCATATGGAATTTTAATTAAATATTATCAAAAAAGAGAAATGTCATAAATTGCATAGTAACGAAAATGAGTTTTAGGTGGTTCGACTTAACTTGTGCCTACGTCCACCCCCAATCAATCGAACAATGATTCCACCAACCTTTGTCACTCTTTTTGTCATAATAGGTAGAGATAATCTTTACAAATCACACCCTTTTGTGATTGTAGGTATGATTCACCATCGTAATCTCAATTATAAAAGCTTATAATATTAAATCACAATACAAAATAATAATTATCTATAATATTTCACTATTCACTTATAAAAGTATACATGACACACATTTATATACTATAATATTGGAATATGAATGTACATATGACAAAGTTTGTAGCAATCTAAAGGATTTAGTCTTAAAATATTAAATCCAAAAGATTTGTCAATATGTACTAACGTTATTAAGAAAATAGAATCAACAAAGATCTTGCTTTAATACGATCTTTTTTAGAAATATAAGGAAAGAATAAAAAAATAATCAATTGAAAAGAAATCACCACTAATATATGCAATTGAAGAGAATGTTGACAAGAAAAAGGAAAAATAAGTTACAAATAGGACTCTAGCAAAGAAATTAAAATTGAATTGCATTTTTTTTTGTTTTGCTCCTTCACTTTCAAAGATATTAATGTTGCAAGATTAAAATCATTAATCCTCCAACTCCTAAGACTCCTTTATTTATATTAGAATATTTTATACTAAAATATAATTTTTTAAATGACTAGAATGGGTCACCTAAAATATTTGGCATCCAAAACAAATGCAAACAACTTTTTGAAATATTTATTACGAGTGGGAACAACTACTGCTATTTGCTCTAGGAGGATGGAACAAAAGTCGCACGATCAAAATGCTGAATAAAGGGTCAAGTTCTAATCCAAGCCAGAATTGATCTAGATCATTAAATCCCACATACTGGATGGACAATGTTAATGTGCAAGAGTACTATTTGTAAAGACAAGGATTATCTCAGCCATTTAATTGAGCTTTATGTATGGATGGCTAGATGAAATGCATTGTTCGCACATGTAGAGAAAATGTTAGCCATTTCTTCAAGTTTTATAAATGTATGATAGATGAAAATTACTATTCAAAATGGCTGATCTGATCTCATTAGTTTAATCAAGCATGTCAAATGAACGGTTAAATAGAGTCTACAGTTCATAAAAAAAGGATGCAAACTTGATCATTTGATCACAAAAATGCACGATCAGACAACACTTGTTCGCTCTAGTTTTGAAGCAATTAAGGTCCCTTTTTAGTCCCACATCACAAGTTTTTATATGATGTTTATTATTTATAATACTTTGTCTATGCATAAAGGTTAACTTAGTGGGGTTGGATGCCTCTAGTGCTCTTGGCCCATTACACCTAAGCCTGTTTGGGAGTTATTTCTTAATCTGATTTAATCCAAGCTAAATAAAGAATTGTCATGATTGAGACTCAAGCTTGACCCAATTTGATTCACCCTGTCTTCTGACTTTTGGCTTCCTCAACGTTTTTTACCCACCAATAATTTGGGCCATTTAGTCTGAGCCTTTAGGCTTGGCCTATGTATGTGGTTAGTCCAAATGTTTTTTAGCCACCTTTTAAAAATTAATTATTTTTTACTTTTAAAGAATTTTTTGTAGCAACTAAAATAAATAAAATATTTTTATAATTACTGAAATAATAATGTGTAAGACATTAATGATCACACAAGTGAATGAATGATGCTATGCAACCTAATTATGTCATTATAAATAAGTGATAAGATAAATAATCAAACCAGTAGATGTTTTAGATATGGACTCCTAATGGTTAGCTACTTTACTAAGAATTTTGTTAATGACTTCTTGAAATAGTTGTAGCTTGGCCACCATCATTGCTTGACATTGCTTCACTTGTTGATTGCTTTGTGAAGCATTTGGTTAATAATTCTTTGATTAATTGATCCTACAAGAGCTTAAGATGAATGACCTAAAATGCACTCAAGAAAAATATTAAAGAACTATCACAATGCATTTGTTATTATGAAACAAGTGGTTCTATAACCAATGATATAAAAATATCTCCTTTTTGATGATAGTAAAACCATTAATGAAAAAATGAAATAAAAAGATATAAATCATGCAAGCATACACATGCTCCCCTTATATTCTTGCTCCCCCTCAATATATGAAATTCATATAACTGTATCAGAAACTTGGGATATAATTACTGTTTATTATGTCACACATATCTCTCCCTTTTTTTGCTATGCATCAAAAGTTAAAATAAAGTAAAACATGCAAACAAGTAGTGCAAATAATAACATTATTTATACATAATTTATCTTTAAACTACCAAGGGTCCAAGTTGTAATAAATCTTTGCAAAATAATATATCAAAACAAAAAGGATTTTTTAATTAATAAGCATGAGCAAAAGTTAATCATCAAACTTCATAAGAAAAATATAGTAATGCTAATTTGTTATCATGCACTTCACCTATGTTTAGTTTAATAACATTTATGATTTTGAACATTATCACTCTCTTTATGTAGGTTTTTGGCAATTCTTATTAGAAATCAACTTAAAATAAATCTATAAGATTAAACTTGCTTACAAGGTCTTCCCCTCTTTTAAGTTTAAAAGGTAAAAGGATACACAATAAAATGTTGGATATGCATCTATAAGTTCTAAGAAGTGCACTTAATTCATAATTAGTAAAGTACTTGTTAAAAATTCTAACTAAAATGACTAAGAGAGTTTTTTTGTAGATATTATTTGTAATTTTAACAATATGATATGGACTAACAAAGAATTTTTATTTCATTACTCTAAATCTCTTTCATAACATAACAATAGCATTCTAGTAATTATTTAAGAAATTAGTTCTTTAATATTAATTATTGAATATTTTAATAAATAATGACCAAGGGTACACTTAATAGATAAACATGTTAACTCTCCTTAAGTTTTAGCACAAGACTCTTTTCCTTTCATAATCACTCAAATGGGTTAATCATACTTAAGAACAATGTAAGCTTGTGATAGGTTTCAATAGATAATGATTTGGTAAAAAGAATCTTTTATTATTTATCAACAACACGATGAAATAGTAGAATAATAACATTTTTTAACAAATCTTTAGGTTTTACATATTATTACTTATTTCCTTAATTTCTAATAAATACTCTAAGATCTTAACATATATGAATGCTATCTATCACATTAAGCTCCAATTTGAATTCTTAGACATTCTTCTTTGGAATTCATAACTTATGTCATTCCAAAAGACTTTCACTTACCTCACATGTAATCATTAATTCAATAAATTTTAGATAAGTTTGATGCACTAAATAGATTCATATTGCTTATATCAACAACTTAATAATCTAAGTAACAAACCTTGTTAATTTAGTTTTTCATGATAAAATGTCAAAAAATATCATAAATCTTGATACTCTCATCTTCCTAAAGCCCTTCTAAGTTAGCATTTGACATTCAAACTATATATAAAAACATAATCTATTTAATTTTCCTAAAGGAATATTAAATAATTCTTACAAAGCTAACAAGAAGATTAAACTATTTCTCTTAAAAATAAGAACAACATACATTTTGCAAGTGAGCTACATACAAAATCATAAGGAAATTTTTGTCTCCATAGATCCTAATTATGGTGATAAACAAATACAACTACCTAAGCTTTAAATTTAGAAACACAAAACATTATGGGTTCAATTGTGATAGTGCGTGATTGAGGTTCTTTTGTAAAAGTATTTCTCAAACATGTTCCCTTAGAAATCCATACATATTTATATTACTTTAAATAGATGGATTTTCTAAGTTGCTAATCGTAAGAAATATGTCCATGCCTATAACAATAATATCATACAACTTGGGATTTAGCATGAAAATGCAAAATGTGTAAACTGGTTTTATTTCTATCATATAGGAATATGATGAAAAATGTTTATGCGTACATGAAATAGAATAACTTTTATTATCATTGATACACACACACATAGATATATATATATATATATATATATATATATATATAAGAACATTTCAATCTATAATTTGAGTAAAATAAAATGTAACATTAGAATTTATATTCATAATATTATTATTTCTATTCATATGAGTTCAAGGTGGAAATTTATAGGCACATATGAATGTGGATATGAAGTAGAAGAACATGAAGAAACAAGAACAAACATTTTTTTAAATTTATTTAACTCTTTTTCTACCAAACTAATATTTGCTATGGTTTCTTTTAAAATAATTTTTTTTCTTAAAGAAATATTTTAGCATTTCAAAGAATCAATACATGAATTGCCTAAGGTTAAAGATGCCTCACATTCATCAAATTTATTTTGTATGGTACTTAAATTAATAGCATGTATAAGTAAATCACTTTAAAGTTGTACATTTTTATTTAAGTTCCCTTTATGGTATTTTAATAAGTAAAAATGTTGCTCTTATTTGTCATATTTTACTATAAGTCTTGCATACATCCCAATCAATTTCTTATCCACAACTATAAGTTCATCAAAAGAAATAATCAATTCATCATCATTAACAATATGATTATCTCTATTTTAGAAATAAATATGTTGTGCACCTTGGAATAAAGAGCTTGCTTTTAAGGAGCATAAAGCTTCTCTCTTCTTCTTTCACTATTCCTTTTTTTATTCCTCATGTGCTTCTTATCTTGGGTAAAAAACATAACTTATTTGTCATATAAAGTTTTTAGCAATAAAGTAGCCTCCAAACAAATTTTTAGATGACAAATATTGGTTCTAATTTATTAAAAAAATAAAAATAAAGATATTTTATTTCTGGATTTCTTTGTCTTAAACTTCAATATTATTAATCAAACTCATTTTAAATAATAAAAAACTTTTCAAATGAAAACCATAAATCAAAATTAATATTTAAAATAGAAGGTTTAAAATCATTTTTATAAAGATAAATTTTGACCTTCAAACAGAGGTGGATCCATGTAGTTAACAATATAAATAAAAATTCACCACATAACAAAAAATGAAAAAGATGAGTTCTTCTCTTAGAAATTTTATCCCTCGATATAGCCTACTCTAATACAACTTGATGTAATCAATGTTGAGGTAATGCATAAGAGGGGGTGGGGGTGAATTATGCTTTTAAACTTTTTTCTATTTTTAAAATCTTTTCATAAATAAAAATTTTTAAATCATACAATCATTTATTTAATAATTTTTTAAAACAAAAATAAAAAATAAAATAAAATTTATAAAGTTCTTAAAAAGTTTTTAAATAAAATATTTTATGCTTAATAAAAATAATTATGATAAATTTCTTTTATATGTGTTTTTAATTAAATATTATTAAATGTAGAAATATCATAAATTGTGTAATAATAAAGAAAATAAAAGTGATAAGAGAATTTTAGGTGGTTTGATCTAACTCGTGCCTACATCCACCCCTAGTTGATATGATCAAGGATCCACTAACAAAGCCACTCTCTTTCAACATAGTAGGTAGAGGTAATATTTTTAAACTATAGTTGTTTATCATAATAGGTAGAGGTCCACTATCATAATCTCAATTATAAAATCTTACCATATTGAAGTAAAATACAAATAATAATTACCCATAACGTTTCACTCTTTACTTGTAACAACACATATAGCACAAGTTTATGGATTGGGATGTCAGAATATGAATACATATATGAAAAATGTTAAAACAATCTAAAAGTCTTAGTGTTGAAATATTAAATCCAAACATTTATCAAAATGCATTAACAATATGAAAAAATGGAATTAATAAAGAACTTGCTTTAATATGAACTTTTCTTGAAAAATAATAAAAAATAAGGAAATAAAGGATCAATTTTAAAGAATTCACTAATAAGGTGTACAATCAAAGAAATTGATGATGTAAGAAAGACAAAAAAAATGAGTTATAAATAATAGTTCAATGTTGAAATTAGATTATAATTTTTTAGTTTTGCATTTTGTCTTCCTAAAATATTAATGCAGAAAGTTTAAATCATTAACCCTCAATCTTTTAAGACTCCTCTATTTATTTTACAATATTTTAGATGAAAACAAAATTTTTTAATGACTATAAAAGGTCACCTAAAATAGCAATTATAATTCTATGTTCAAAACAAACACAAACATCTTTCTAAAACACTAGTTATAAGTAGGAATAGTGATTAGCAATTGATCTAGGAGGATAAAATAGGATCCACTCAATCAGAATATTGAATAAAGGGTTTATGTCTAATTTAAGTGAGATTAGATCTAGAACATTAGATCTCACATGCTGGATGGATGGTGTTAAAGGGCAAGACCATTATTCATAGAGGTAGAGACAATCTCATTCATTTAATCAAGCTCTATTGATGGATGGCTAAATGAAATGTACTATTCACAAATGTAGCGAAGCTCATAATCATTTGATAGAATTTACATATGGGAAGTAAGATGAAAATTACTATTCAAAATGGAAAAATTGATCTCATACATTTGATCTAGCTTGCTAGATGAATGGTTTGATGAAACTTACCATTCATAAAGTTGAATGTGATCTTAATTGTTTGATAACAAAAATGTGTAATCAGATGGCACTAGTTTGCTTTAGTTCAAAAGCAAATTGGTCTAATTTTTAATCCCGTATTACAAGCTTGTATATGATTTATACCATTTATAATACTTCTTTCACACATAAAGGTTAGCCTAATGGGCTTGGATATCCCTTGGTGCTCTTAGGAAGTAATGACCCAAGTCACCTGTGCATATATTTATAGATTTGACCTGACCTAATCCTATTACTTAATAGTTCATGATTTTTCCTAATATGATATGCCTAAGCCAATTCAAGAGTTATTTCTTAACCTAATTTAATGCACTTAGACTCAATCTTGACTCAATTTGGTTTATTTTATCTCTTAACCTAAAGCTCCCCAAGGACTATTATCAAGAAGCTGTTTGAACCCCTTGGCCCTTAGCCTCTAGGCTTAGTCATGTGTGAGTTGTTAAGCCAAGGTTTTGTTTTTTCAAGTCATCTTTTAAATATTAATTTTTTTTTTTTACTTTTAAAATATTTTTGTAGTTATTAAAGTAAATAAAATAGTTTTCTAAGTACTAAAATAATAATGCACCAAAAACTAGTGATCATGTGAGAGAATGAATAATGTTATGTAACCTAATTATGACATATGTAAACACATGCTAGGATAAATGATGAAACCAATAGATGTTTTAAAGATGAACTCTTAATGGTTAGCTACTCTACCAGTAATATGATCAATGGCTCCTTGATAAGCCTTTACATTACAGCTATCGCATGGTCACCATCACAACTTTACATTACTTTAATTATGGATTTCTTCAGGAAACATTATATCAAAACTCTATAATTAATTGAAGCTATAAAATCTTAAGGTAATGATTTGAAAGACACTCGAGAATAGCAATAGTGAAAAAACACAATTATTTTGTTCCCATAAAATAGGTGGTGTCATAAATAATAGTAAGCACCAATGTGGGTGCATGCACATTTTTTGTTTTGGTATGTGTGTACATGTGCACATCAGTGTGTGTGTGTGTGTGCATGTGTGTGTATATGTGTATACATATTTGTGTGTGTGTAATTATTCATGTGTGTAAGTGTTTGTGTGCATGTTTATCCTCGTGTAGATATGTGTAATTATTCATGTGTGTAAGTGTTTGTGTGCATGTTTATCCTCGTGTAGATATGTGCGTGCATATATTTAAGTGTGTGTGTATGTTGGGGGGGTATGTGAGCTTGTATATGTGCATGTGTGTACATGTGTGTGTATGTGTGCATGCATATGTGTGTGTATGTTAATGTGTGTGTGTGTGTGAGCATTCATGAGTGTTTGTGAGCCTGTGTGTGTTAGTGTGTGCATGTATGTTTGAGAGTGTATGTGTGTACATGTATATGCGTATGTGTCTGTATATATGTTTTTGTGTTTATGCATGCGTATGCATGTGTGTGTGTATATTTGTGTGTGTGTGTGTTGTCTATGTGTATGTGTGTGCATGTGCATATGTGTGTGTGTGTGTATTTTTGTGTGTGCATGCATTGTGTGTGCATGCTTGTGTGTGTGCATGTGGGTGTGGGTGTGTGCATGAGCAAGTACTTCTATGTGTGTGTGTGTATGTGTGTATGTATGTGTTTATGTATGTGCATGCATATTTATGTGTGTATATGTGTGTGTGTGTGCATGTGTACATCAGTTTCTTACATGCATGTACATACTTATGAGCATGTGCACTTAAGTTCATGCATGTACAAATACTTGTGTGTGCATGTGTACATGTATATTGGTGTGTGTACTTGCATGTATAGGCATGTGTGTGCATGTGTTTGCCTGTGCATGTGCATGCATGCACATGTGTGTGAATATTTTTGTTTGTGAGCATATATGTGTGTGTTTGTACATGTACGTGTGGGTGTACATATGTGTGTGTGAGCATACATATGTGTCCATGTGTGTGTGTGCATGAGTGTGCATGTGTGCGTGGGTGGGTGTATGCATGCATGTGTGTGTACATGTTCATGCATATAAGTGCATGTGTGAGTGCTTCTATAGGATTTGTTATGTGCTTGTGTGTGTGTGTGTGTGTGTATTTGTGTGTGTATGTGGGTGTGTGTGCTTATTTGCATATGAGTGCATTTGAGTGTGTGCATGTGGATGCATATGTGCATGTTGGTGTGTGCATGTGCACATGCACATGTCTTTCTTGTGTGTGTTTGCATGTGTGAATGTGCGTATGTGTGTGTGCATGCCTCTATGTTTTGTGTGTGGGTGCATGTTTATGTGTGGTTGTATGCAAGCATGCACGTAAGTGCATCTATTTGTGTGTCTACCTACATGTGTGTGTGCGGCTATGTGCATGTGCATATGCATGAGTGGTTGTTTATGTGTATTTGAGTGCTTGTGTGTATGTGTGCATATATAGGGCATGTGTGTGTTTTGGAGTGTGTCTATGTGTGTGTATCTACACATTTACACATATTTGTGTGTGTGTATGGGGTGTGTGCATGTGGATGCATGTATGTGTATGCATGTGTGTAGTTATGGGTGCATGTGCATTTGTTTGATTGTATGTGCATATGTAGATGTGCGTTTCTATGCAGGCATGCTTTTGCTTGTGTGTGTTTGTGCATACATTCCTATTTGTGGTGTATATGTACTCTTGTGCATGTGTGTTCAAGTGCATAAGTGTTGTGCATGAGTGCTTGTGTTTGTGTGTATCTGTATGTGTATGCTTTTGCATGTGAGCAAATGCTTGTGTCTATGTATGAGCGTGTGCCTACGTGTGTCTGCCTAATGGTGTACATGTATGTGTGAGTGTTGAGTGTTTGTGTGTTTATGTGTTTGTGCTTGTGTGTGTGTTGGGTGGGGGGTGTCGATGTATATGTGTATGTGCATGTGTGTGTTTGTTCGTACATGTGTGTGTGTGTGTGCATATGTGCACAAGCGTGTTTGTGTGTGTTGGTGTGTTCATTAATGTTTGTGTGTTTGTGTTCTTGAATATGTGCATGCATGTGTGTATACATGTGTTTGTGTACATGGGGCACATGTTTGTATGTGTGTTTATGCTTGTGTGTATTTGTATATATGTGTGTCTATAGGTGTGTGTATGTGTCGCAAGTTTGTGCATTTGCTTGTGCATTTACATGTGTGCATGTTTGTGTGTACTTGCATGTGTACATACATGTGTTGTCCATGTGCATGTGTGTGCATGTTTTTTTCTTTATATGTGTGTGTGCATGCAAAGATGTGTATGTATATGTGTGTGAGCATGTTTGCATGTCTATCTGCATGTATGTGCATGTGTTTGTATGCGGTTGTTCATGTGTGCATATGTGTGTGCAAGTGTGCATGTGCATGTTTTTTGATCTTATGCATGTGTTTGTTTTTGCGTGTGTATGTGCGAATGTGTCTCTACATGTGTATGTTATGTGTGGATGTATGCTTATGTGCACACATGCATGTGTGTATGTGCACGTGTGTGTGTGTGTGTGCATTTGTATTTGTGTGCATCTATGTTTGTGTGTGTGCAAATGAGTGGTTGTCTTTGTGTATATGCATGTGTAGTTATGTGTGTGTGCATATGTACATGTGTGCATGTGTGTGTGTGTGTGCATGGTCATGTGTGTCAATGCCTTTGAGTGTTCATGTTGTGTACCTTTGGGTGTGCATGTGCATGAGTGCATGCATTGGTATAATTGTGTGGGTGTGCATGTGTTTGAGTGTACATGTATGAGTATGTGTGTGTGCCTATTTGAATGGACATGTGTACCTATGTTTGTGCCAATATGCATGTGCATTTTTATGTTCAAATGTGTGGGTGTGTGTGTGTCTATGTGTAAGTATTTGTGTTTGTGCACAAATAGATGCATGCATTTGTGTGTGTGTGTCAATGCATGTGTTTGCATGTGTGATTGCATGTGTGTTCATGTGCATACATAAATGTGCACATGTTTGTATGTGCACGTGCACGCGTGTAGGTGCTTGTGTGAGTCCAAACGTGTGTGTGTGTGCATTTGTTTATATGCATGTGCATATGTGTGTGTGTGTGTATGCATGCTTGTGTGTGTGGCCTTGTGTTTGTATTTTGATATCTATGTGTGCATTCTTGTGCATATGTATGTTTGTCTGCATCTATGTTTGTGCATGTGCTTGTGTGCATGCATGTGTGTGTGTGTGCATGATCATGTTTTTGTGCATGTATGTGTATGCAGGTGTACTCCATGTATGTGAGCTCTTCTATGTGCATGTGCATGTGTGTGCATGCATGTGTGTGTGTTTGGGCATGTGTGTGTATGCAGGTGTATTTTCATGTGTGTGAGCTCATTTGTATGCATGGGTGTGTACATGTTCGTGTGCATGTACAAGCTTGAGCTTGGGCGTGTACATGTGTGTGTGTGTTTTTGTGTGCATGTTTGTGTGTGCATGTTTGTGTGTGCATGATTATGCTTGCAAATTTTTATGTTCTTGTGTGTTTGTACATCTGTGTATATGTTTTTGTATGTGCTCTTGTTTGTGTCTATATTCTTGTGTGTATTGTGTGCACATGTGAGTGTTTGTGCATGTATGGGTTTGTGCAGATGTGTG
The DNA here is from genome assembly GCA_023846275.1 of Vanilla planifolia. Classification (NCBI taxonomy): domain Eukaryota; kingdom Viridiplantae; phylum Streptophyta; class Magnoliopsida; order Asparagales; family Orchidaceae; genus Vanilla; species Vanilla planifolia. Next base: position 3,521,567 of record JAIUJO010000032.1, on the reverse strand, counting down.
TGTGGTTGTGTTTATTGGTTTATGTCCATGTGTGTGCATATGTGTGCATGTTTGTATGCATTTGTGAGCATTTTATGCTTTTGTGTGTTTTTGTGTTTGCACATTTGTGCATTCGTGTGTGTTCATTTGTGCACATGTGTGTATGTATGTGGCATGAGACATTGTATATGTGTGCATGTATGTAGGAGTGTGTGTGCCTACACACCTATATGTGTTTGTATGCATGTGTATTTGTATGTTTAGGTGTTTTGATGTTTAGGAGTTTGTGCATGTGTCTATGTTCATTCGTGTGTGTGAACGCTTGTGTGTGTGTGCATATGCATGCATATATGTGTGTATGTGTGAATGCATACGTGTATGTACTTATGTGCTTGCTTGTCTGTGTATGTGTGTGTTTGCATGTGTATGTACACATTTGTTTAAGCATGAGTGTGCACATATGTGTGTACATGCATGCACATGTACTTGTACATTTGTGAGTGGTTGTAGCTGTGCATGTGCTTGAGTGTGCATGCATGTGTGTGTGCATGTATCTGTGCCTATGTTTGTTCATGTGTGTGTGCCTATGCATATGCAAGTGTATGTCTTATTACATGTGCATGATAGTGTATTTGTGGGTATATTTGTTTGCCTTGTTTTAAGTGTGTGTATTTGTGTGTGTGTAAATGTGTTTGTGTGTGCAAGTATTTGTTCATGTGCATGTGCATGTGTGTGTGTGTGCATACATGTGTGTATGTGTGTATACATCCATGTGGGTGTGTTTGCGTGTGCATGCATGTATGCATATGTGGGCATGTGCCTATGCATGTGAGTGTGTATGCATTTGTCAATGTGTTTGTGTGTGTGTATCAATACATGTGTGTGCATGTATTTGCTTCAAAATTTGTGTGTATGTGTGAATTTGCATGTGTCTTCAATTGTGTGTGCATGTGCGCATGTATGCATATGCATGTTTGTGTGTAGGTTTGTGCTAGAGTCAGTGCATGTGTGTGTGCATGCATTTGTGTGTGTATATGTGAGTGCGTGCAAGTAAATGTGTTTGTGCACATGAATTCAGGGTTTTGCATTCATGCATGTGTATAGGAGTGTGCGGTTTTATGTGTGTATACTTGTATGTTCATGTGTTCTTGTGCGTGTGGGTGGATGGGTGTCCAAGTGTATGCATGAAATTGTATTTGTGCATGTGCGTGTGTATGTGTTTATGCAATCATGCATGTACTTATGCATGTTTGTGGGTACATGTTTTTGCTTGTGTATATGAGAGTGTGTGTGATTATGAATATTGGTGTGAGTGTGTGTGTGTGCCCAAGCATGTGTGCATGTATTTTCTTGCATGTATGCATGTATGTGTATGTATGTGCATGTGTCTATGTGTGTGTATATTATTGTGGGTGTATCTATAGGTTTGGGTTTTGGTGTGTGTGAATGGTTCTATGTGCATGTTTGCACATGTGTGTGTGTGCCTATATGTGTTTCTACGTGTGTTTTTGTGTGCATCGATGCATGTGTTCATGTTTATTGTGCATTTGTGTGTGTAGAGGATAGTATGTGTGTGCACGTATGCCTATGTGTATTTGTGTGTGCATTTGTGCACATGTAAGTGTGCATATGAGCATGCATGCATGTCTGTATGAGTGCATAGGTAAGTTTTTGTGTGTGCATGAGCATGTACGTGTGCACACAAAAATATGTGTATGTATGGGTGTTTGTGTGTGCCTACATGTGTGTAATTATTCACATGTGATTGCATTTATGAACACTTGTGTGTGTGCATTTGTGTTTGCATGCTTGTGTTTGTGTGTGTAAGTGTATGCATGTGTGCACATGTGTTTGTCCACATGTTTTTGTGTGTGTGTGCATGTGAATGCATGTTCTTATGCTACTGCATTTGCATGTGTGTATGTGTGCATGTTTATGTGCTTTCCTACAAGTGCTTGTATGCATGTGCTTGTGTATGTGTATGTGTACACATGTGTGCGTATGTGAATGCATTTGCATTTGTCTGTGTGAGCTTTTTTGTACAAAAGTCTATATGTGTTTATATGTGTGAGAGGGTGCATCTATGTGTGTGGGTGCTTGTCAGTGCATGTATGTGTGTGTATGTAGGCATGTGTCTATGAATGTGTGTATGTGCATGTGTTTGAATATACGTGTGTCTATTCGTGTGTGTATTTACATGTGTGTATGAGTATATGTGTGTGTGCATGTTTGTGTCTATGAGCTCGTGTGTGGTTGTGTGGGTGGGCATGCATTTGTGCATGCATGAGCATATGTGTGTGTTTTTGTGTGTGTGTGTGTGCATATGTGTGCATGTTTGTCATATGCATGTGTGTAGGTGTTTATGGATGTGACTGATTGTGTTGTGTGGGTGTGTATACATGTGCATGTGTGTCTTTCTGCATATGCGTGTGTGGGTGTGTATATGCGTCTGTGTGCACATGCATGCATGTACATGTACGTGTATTTGTCCATGCGTGCGTGTGTGTGTGCATATGTGTGCATGCATGTATATGTGGTCATGTGTGAATCTGTTTAGATGTGTGTCTTTATGCATGCGTTTGGGTGTTATGTGCATGTGCGTGGATGTATATTTATGTGAGCACATTTGTTTGTGTGCACATGTGTGTGCATATGACTATACATGTGTTTGTGCACATGCATGCAAGTGTATATGTGCATGTGCTTTCATGTGTGTGTGTTTATATATTTATGCATGTTTGTGAGCATGTGTTGGTGTATGCATTTATATGTGTACGTGTATGTGTGTGATTGGTTGAGCTTTTTTTTTTCATGTGAATGTGTGTGTGTGCATGCATGTGTGTGGGTCCGTGTGTATATACCTATGCTTGTAGGTGCATGTGCATGTGCATGTACATATATGTGCACGTGCGAGTGCATATATGCATGTACATATTCATGTGTGTGTGTGTATGTGCATGCATGTATGTGCGTGTGTGCATGTGCATGAGTGCGTGAATATATGTACGTCTGTGTATGTGCATGTTTGCAAGTGTAGGTTCTTATGTGTGTGTTTGTGCATGTGTGCATGCATGTGTGCAAGTGTATGTGCATGTGTGATGTGTGCCTGCATATGCATATTCAAGTGTATGTGAGTATGCATGTCTAAGCATGGTCATTTGTGTGTATTAGTATGTGTGTCTATGCATGTGAGTTTGTGTGGGTATGTGCTTGTGTTCCTGTAAGTGTGTCTGTGTGGATGTGTGCATAGGTGTGTGCATATTGTTTTGTGTGCCTATTCATATGTGTGTTTGTGTGCATGAATGGTGTGTGCATGTGCATTGAAGTGTGTGAGTGTGTGCATGCATGTGTTTTTGTGTGTCTGTACATTCATGTGTTCATGTGTATGCATATGCATTGGTGTGTGTATCTATGCATATGCATGTGTGTGTGTCTTTATGTGTGCATAGACATGTGCATATGGGTGTACTCATGTGCATAAGTGTGCATGTGAATGTGTGTTTTGGGTGTGTGTCTGTGTGCATGTATGTATATGTTTATATCTATGTGTGTACATGGGTGTGAGTGTGCATGTGTATATGCATGCATGTTTGTTTGTGTGTGTGCGTGTCTGTATGTGTGTGCACATGTGTACATGTGTGTGTACGTGTGTGCATGTGTGCTAGGAATGCGTGTGTGTGTGATCATGTTGGAGCATGTTAGTATGTGCATGTGTGTACATGTGTTGTGTGCACATGTATAAGTACATGTGAGTGCATGTGTGTTTGTACATGTATGTGTGCATGCATTTGTGCATATATGTGTGCACATGCATGTGTGTGTGCATGCCTATGTGTTAGTGTGTTTTATTTTGTGTGTGTGAGTGCATGTGTATGTGGGTACAAGTGCATGTGTTTGTGCTTAAGCATGTACATGTGTGTGTGCATGTGTGCATGTGTATGTGAGCTTGTGTGTGTATGTGCATGTATGTCAATGTGCATGTGTTGTGTTTCACCGTGTTTTTTTGTGCATTTTTCTATGAGTTCTTCTAGCTGTGCTTATTTGTGGGAGTTCATGTGCATGTTTGTGTGAGTGCTTCAGCATGTGCTCTTCTTATGTAAGTGTATTAATGGGTTGCACATGTGCATTTATGTCAATGTGTATGTGTGAATATATGTGAGCACATTTGCATGTTAATGTGCTTATGTCTGTATGCATGTGTGTGTATTTGCATGTTTGTGTGTGCATGTGTTGGTGTGAGTGTGTGTGCATGCAAGCATTTGTGCATGTAGGTCTATGTGTGTGTGTGTGTGCATGTATGCGCATGTGTATGTGTGTGTTTGGGCATGTGCATGCATGTGTTTTGTGGCTAAATTGTGTGTCTTCGCATGTGTTTGTGCATGTTTATGTGTATGTGTGTGAGCATGAGTGTGATTATGAGTATGTGTGTATGTGTTTTCATGTGCATGTGTATATAAGTCCATTCATGTTCTTGTGACTATTTCTTTTCTAGTTTCTATTGATATAAGAGTGTGCATATGTCTGTGCATGTGTGTTTGTGTGCATGTGTGTGTGTATGTATTTTTGTTTTGATGTGTGTGTGTGTGTGTCTAAGATTATGTGCACATGTGTACGTTAATGTAGGTAGGTGTGTCCATGTGTGTACTCATATATAAGTGCATGTACATGTGTGTGTTGCTACATGCATTTGCATGTCATGTATGTACATGTGTCTGTATGGGTGTGCATGTATGTGTGTGTGTTTGTGTGTGTAATCATGTGTGCGTGTGTGTGTGTATGCTTGCATAAGTGTTTTGTGCATGGGCATGTGCATTTGTGTGTGTGTGCATGTCTATGTAGCTTCACACATGCATAGTGTGTGTGGGTGCATATGTGTGTGTTTGTGTTCATGAGCAAGGTTGTGTGTGGATGTTTGTGTACATGTGTGCCTGTGTGTTTGCGAGTCCATGCATGCATGTGCATGTGCGCACATGTCTATATGTTTTGTTCGTGTGCATGTGCATTTGTGCATATGAATGTGTCTAATGGTGCATGCGTTTTAGTGTGTGCCTATGTGTGACAATGCAAGTGTGGGCATGTATGTGCTTATGCATTTGTGTGTGTGCAATTGTGTTCGTATGAGTTTGTCAAGTGTATATGTGTTTTTGTGTGTGTGTGTGTGCATGAGCATCTGCATGTGTTTGTGCATGTTTGTATGTGTTTGTGTGCATGAACATGTGTTTGAGTGCTTGTGTGCACATGCATGTAGGTGCATGTGGTTGTACATCTTTGTGTGTACTAATGTCTTCATAAGTTCTAGCACATGTACGGGTGGGTGGGTGCATGTGTGTATGTGTTCATGCATGTGTGCATACATGCTTGCATGTACACAGTCATGCATTTATGTGCATGTGTTTGCCTATGTGTGTGTGAGTGTGTGGTGTGCATGTCTATGCATGTGTGCATGTTACTGTGTGTGTGTGTGTGCATGAGTAGAATTGTATGTGTGTGTGCATATAACATGAGTGGGTGTATACATGTGTGCATTTGTGTATGTGAGCGTGTGTGTGCCAATGTTTTTGTGTGTGAAAGCATGCATGCAAGTGTTTATGTGTGTGAGAGTGTGTGCATAGGTGTGTGCATATGTGTGTGTATGCATGTGTGTGTGTTTGTGAGTGTGTGTGCATTGTGTGCATACATGCATGCATGCATATGTGTTCATGAGCTTGTACATGTGTGTGCATAAATGGATGTGCATATGTGTTCATGTGTATATGCATGTGTGTCTATGTGTGCATCTCTATATATTAGCATGAAAGAGTGTGCACGTATTTGGAGGTGCATTTTTGTGTGCACATTAGCATTTGTGTGTATCGGTGTATATGTGCGTGTGTGTGCATGTTTGCACATGTATATGTGTGAGTGTGTTTGCACACATGAGTGGGTGTTTGCATGTGTGGGGCATGCATGCATGTGTGTGTGTGTGCCAGCATCTTTGTGTGTGAATGTATTTGTGGAAGTGTTTGTGCATCTTAGGGTGCATGCATGTGTGCATGTGTATACATGTGTGTGTGTGTGCATGCATGCATGCATACATATATGTGCATGAGCTTGTGAATGTGTATGTGTATGTTCCTATGTGTGCATGTGTGTATATGAGCATACAAGGTGTGCATGTATGTGCATCAGCATTTGTGTGTGTGTAGTTACATTTGTATGTGTGCATGTGCTTGTGTGTGGGTGTGCATATATGTGTGTGTATTCATGTGCATGTGCATGTGTTTGTGCGTGTTTGTATTTGTGTTGTTGTGTTTGTATGAATGTGTGCATGGGTGGGCATGTGTGTGACCGTATGGTTGTACGTGTGTGTGTGTGTGTACTTTTGTGTTCATTAGATCTTGTGCATGTGTAGGTGGGTGTTTTTGCAAGCATTTGTGTATGTGTGCATACGTGTGCGTAGGTGTGCTGGCATGCATGTGTGTGCATATGTGGGGGTGTGTTTATGTGCATGTATGTGTGTTTATGTGTGCATGTTTGTGCTTATACATTTGCACATTAGTGTGTTTGTGAATGTATGTGTGCATGGGGGTGTGTGTGTGACTATTTAGTGTGTGGGTATGGGTGTGTGTGTCAATATGTGCATGCGTGTTTGCATGTTTGTGTGTATGTGTATCCCTGTATATGTGTGTGTGTGCATGTGTGTGTGCAAGTGTATGTAAGAGTTTTTAATTTGTGCTTGCATGCTTCTGTGCATGTGTACAACTATATAAGTATTCGAGCACACTTGCATACATGTATATGCTTGAATGCATGTCGTACATTTATACGCGTCTATGCATGCATGTATGTGCATGTTTGTGTGTGTGAGTGCACATATTCGTGCATTTGTTTGCATGTGCATGTGGATACTTGTATGCACATATGTGTGTGTGTGGTTCTTTTCTTTGTGCATGTGTATGTGTTTACAAGTATGTGTGTGTGTATGTGTGATAAATTATGTGTGGGTTTTGCTAAGTGTGTATATGTGTGCACATGTCTACATGTGTGCTTGAGTTTATGTGCATGCATACATGTGTGTGCATGTCTTTGTGCATGTATGTGTGTGTTGTGAATGTGTATGTGTTTTATTGCATGGGTGTCATTGTGAGTGCGTGCGTATGAACATATGTGTGTGTATGTTTGCTGTGTGTGTATGTGTCCATGCATGTGTATTTGTGTGCACATGTCTGTATGTGTGTTGTGTGTACGTGTGTATGCATGGGTGCATGTGTATGTGCATGTTCACATGCTCATGTGTTCATGCTTATGTGTTCATGCTCAGATGTGTTTACATGTGTGCATGTGTGCTTCAATGTGTTTGCGTATGTGTTTATGTTTTCTTGTGTGTGTGTGTGTGCATGCATGTGCGTGTGTGTGGGTGTATGTTCATGCATGTATGTGTGTGGGTGCACGTCTATTCATGTGTGTGCATGTGTTTGTTAGGCTGTGCATGTGTGTGTGTGTGTTTCTATAAGTATGTGTTTATGAGTGCATTTGTATGTATGCATATGTGTGTGTGTGGGATAGTGAATGTTGGTGTGTGTGTGTGTGTATGCACATGTGCATGTTTGTTTGCATGCAAGTTTGTATGTGTTAAAAAGAAAAGCATATGTGTGTGTAAAGGGGATGCATGCTGGTGTGTGTGTATCTATGTGTGTGTGCATACACACATGTGTATGTGTGTGGGCACACGTACAGACATGTTTGTAGGATTGCATTTGTATGTGTGTGTATATGGATTTATGTGTGCATGTGTGTGCATCTACATGCATGCTTTCATGTGTGTGTCTCTATTAGCATGCATATTTGCATATGTATTTGTGTGTATACATGTGTGTGCATGCCTATGCATGTGTGTGCCTGCATGTGTACAGATATGTGCATATGTGTGCACGTATCAACATGTGTGTGTTTGTACACATATGTATGGGTGCATTTATGTGTGTGCATGCATGTTAGAAAGTGTGTAAGTGTGTGAATGTGTATGCATACACATGTTTGCATATCTATATGTATATGTGTCTTTCTGTGTATGTGTTTGTATTTGTGTGCAAGTTTGTATGTGTCTATGCATGCACAGATGTGTAAAAGTGTGTGTGAGTGTGTGCATGTGTGTGTGTTTATACATGTGTGTTATGTGTGTATGTAGGTGCACACATGAGTGTTTGTTTGTGTATGCATGCATGTGCATTTATGTGTGCATGTGTGTATATTTGTACATGTTTGGTTTTGGTGTGTGCAAGTGTGTGTGTGTGACTGAGTGTATGCATCAGAATGTGTGCATTCCTGTGTGCATGCATGTGTGTGTGCACATGTATATGTGCATGTCTACATATGTATGCATATGCGTATGTGCGTGTATGTACATGTGTGTGTGCATGTGTGTGCATGTGCCCATGAGTGTGCATTTGTCTATGTGTACATGTGCATGTGTGTTGGTATGTTTGTGTGCATGTATGCACGTGTGTAAACTTGTGTGTGTGTTTATGCCTCCATGTGTGCTTGTATGTTTGTGCATCTGTGAGTTTGTGTGTGTGTGTGTATGTACATATGTTTTTCTATGTGTGTAAGCCTGCACATATGCATTTGTGTGTTTATGCATGTGCACGTGTGCATTTGCTTACTTGTGTGTGTATGTGTGTGTCATTTTGTGTTCATGTGTGTTCATGTTTAAGCATGCATTTGCATATGTATGAGTGTGTGTGTGCACAAGAATGTGCTTTTGTGCATCTGTGTGTATGTGTATGCATGTTTGTGAGCCTATGTTTATATATGTGTTTGTACTTAAGCTTGTGCTTGTGCATGTGTGTGCATGCATGTGTGTGTGTATGTGTATGTGTGTGCATGTCTATTTGTGTGCATGCGTGTGTGTGTGCGTGTGTTCATGTGTACACATGTGTTCTTGTGTGTTTGCATAAGAGTGCATGAGTGTGTGCATGCCAGCCTATGTGCAAGCATGCATGTCTATGTGCATGTGTGTGTGCGTGTGTTTACATGTGTGTGTACATGTGTGGATGTTTATGTATGGTTTCCCATGTGAGTGTTTTTCAAAAATTCTTTATAGAAATAATTTTATGTTTGTAGAAAATCTTGATATTCAAATTTATAAATAATGTTTAATTCTTTATAGAAATAATTTTATATTTGTAGAAATAATAATTTATAAATATATTAATCTATAACTTTTTTATTAAAAAAATAAAAATAGGAGTCATAATGTTACCTAAAAAATTTTAGGTTGTCCGGTTCAACCCAAATATGTTCAAGAAAAACTTTATTATCAAAAGATTTATAACTTGAAATTTTTTTCGATATTTCATCTCCAACTTACTAGCTTTTATGGGTTCAAATATATCCCGGGCTTTTACGAGCTTAACCCCAACTCAAGTTCTTTACAATATCAAACTAGACTCGAGCTTTGGCAAATGTCAAGCTAGCCAACTCGAAGGAAAAAGAAAAATACAGTATGAAATAAATTTCTAATAAAAACATACAAATTTTCTTATATTTATTGATAAATATAAAAAGGCACAAAAAGCTCAAAATTATGAACAAAATCAAGAAAATAAAAGCTTAAAACATTTAGGCATAGTTGGAAGAATTTGGAATTTTAAGTTGTCGTAAACTATAGGAGCTGCTAGGAGAAATTTATACTAAAAGAATGTACTACACCTCTTTGTTGAGATCTCAAATAATATTTTATATTTATTAGTTATTTCATTCATAATGATTAAGTATTTATAGAAACATTTTGGTTATAGCCATTAGAAAATGAAGCAAAAACTATTTGAAAAGCTACTAACAGACTACTTAAAATGCTTTTCCAAACAACTTAAAAATTACTCTAAAGTAGATACCTATAATGACACATATACTAGGCATGTGTGTGTTGAATGTGTGCATGTGCATGTAAATATGTGCATATATGTGTTCACATGTATTTCAATATGTGCATTTATATGGTGTGCTTGTGCATCAATGTGTGTATATATGCATGTGTGTATGCATGTATATGTGTGTGTATGTCTGCATGTGGGTGTGTACACATGCATGGGTGCGCATGCACTTATGTGTATATATGTGTGTGCATGCATGCATGTGCAAGTGTGTGTCTATTCGTGTGTGCGTCTTTGTGTGTGTGTGTGTGCATATGTGTTTGTCTGCATTTGTGCATCCATATGTGTGTGAGTGTGTGTGTGCATTTGTGCTTTCATGTGTATGCATTTGTGTCTACTTGTGTACATGTGTGCATGTGCATGAGTAGTTGTGGGTGTGTGCATGGGTTCTTCCTACATACATGTATATGCATTGGCATGCACACGTGCTCCTATGTATGTGGCCATGTTTGTGTGTTTGTATGTGTGTATGTGTGTGCATACATGTGTGTGTGGTTTTCTGTGTCTATGTTTATGCACATGCATGTGCATACATGCATGTGTGTGAGCATGGGTTTATGTACATGTTTATCTATGTGTTGTTTGCATGTGCATGTGTTGTCTATGCATTTGTGCATGTCCATGTGAGAGTGTTTGTGTGTGTGTGTGTTTATTTTCATGCATGTATGTGTTTGTGCTTGCGTGGGTGAGTGTGGGCATGTGTGTTTGTGTATGTTCATGTGTGTGCATGTGTGTGCTTATGCATGCATATGTTCTTATGTGTGTGTTTGTGCATGTGTGTGAGTGTCTATGAGTACATGTGTGTGTATTTATGTTTGTGCGTGTATGTGTATATGCATGCATTTTTGTGTGCATGTGCCTTATTTTTTGTGTGCGTGTGCATGTGTGTACATGTTTATGTGCATGTGTGTGTGTGCATATGTGTGTGTACATGTATGTGTGGTTGTGTTTATAAATGTGGGTGTGTATGTGCTTGCGCTTGAATGGCTATGTGCATGTGTGTGAGACTATAAGTGTGTTTATGTGTGCGTGCATGTATTTGTGAGCATGTGTAAGTGTTCATGTGCATATGAGTATATATGTGCATGTTCATGTGTGGACATACATGTGTATGTGTGTGAGTATGGTGTGTTAGCTTGTGTGTGTGTAGTTATGTATGTGTGCATGTGTGTGAGTGTTCGTGCATATATGTACATATGTGCATGCTTGTGCTTATGTATGTGAGTGTACATGTGTGTACATACATACATAAGTGTCTTTGTGTGTGCATTTGTGTGAGTGTCTATGTGCATGTGTGTGTACTTGTGTGTGTGCATGTCTATGAGCCTGTGTCTGTGTATATGTGTTTATGCTTATGCATGTGCATGTACTTGTACATACATTTGCATGTGCGTGTGTGTGCATGGATGTACATTTGTATATATGTGCATTCTTATTCATTTGTGCATGTGTGTCTAGGCATATATGCACCTACACACACATGTGTTCTTATGTGTGTTTGTATGTGGTCACATGCATGTGTGTGTGCCATGCAAGTGTGCAAGTATGTGTGCATGTGTGTGTATTTATGGCTAGGAGTGTGTGTATGCATGTGTGTGTTTGTGTGTGTCTACTTATGTGTGGGGTGTAAGTGTGTGTGTGTGTGTGTGCTGTGTGTGCTGTGTGTGCTTGTTAAAACATATATGTGTGTTTTTGTATGTAAATGTCCATGTGCATGTCCATATGTGTATATGCGTGTTCCTGTGAGTGTATGCATGTATGTGTGTGTATGTGCATGTGCATGCTTATGCATGTATATGTGTGAGCCTCTATGCGTGTGCCTGCATGTGTTCATGTCTATGTGCATGTGCATGTGTGTGATTGTGCATGTATAAAAAGTTGTGTGCATGTAGGTGCATGTGATTGTGTGAGGATGTGCATCTATTTGCATGTGCATGCACATTTGCATGTGTCTATTTGTGTATGTGTGTGTTTGTGCATTTTATGTGTACATGTGTTTTATGTGTGTGTGTGTGTGTGAATATACGTGTGTGTGTGTGTGTGCATATGAATGTGTGTGTTATTCTGTGTGTGTGTATATGTGTCTGTGCATGCATGTGTGTGTGCATGTGCACATGTGTGCTTGTGTGGGCTCTTGGGTGCATAGATGTGTGTATTTGTATGCATTTGTGTGTGTGTGTGTGTGTCTGTGTTTGTGCTTAAGTATGTGGCTATATGTGCATGTGTGTTTATGGGTGTGAGTGCTTGCGTATTTGGGTTTTTTTATATGCAGGCAAACATGTGCACATGCATATGTGTTCGTGTGTATGTGCATGTATGGTGCATGTGTGTGTGGTGTGCGAGCACATGAGTTTGTGTGTTTGGGTTTACTGTGCATGTGTGAGTGATTGAATGTCTAGGTTGTGTGTGTTTATGCTTGTATATGCATGTGTATGCATGCACTTGTGTTTATTCATGTGTGTGCATGCATGTGTGCATGTGTTCTTATGTGTCATCTTGTGTGCGAGCTCTTATGTATATTCATTATTGTTCTCATTTATGTGTCTGTGTTTGTGCTTGTGCGTGCCTTTTCACTTGTATGTGAGCTGGTGTGTGTGTGTGTGTGCATGTGTGCGTGCATGTGTGAGTGCATGTATGAGTGTGCACATGTGTGCATGCATTTGTGCATATGTCCATGTATGTGTGTATGTGTGTTGATATGTGCTTGTGTGTGGGTGTGCATATGTGTGTGTCTCTATTGTTTGTGCAAGTGTGTGTACCTGTATGTTGTGTGTGTGTTTACTTGTATGTGCATTTGCACATGTCTATGTCATTGTGCTTGTGTGTTTCTACGTGTTTGTGTTTGTGCATATTTGTGTGCTTGCATGCATGTGTATATTTGTGATTGTGTTGTGCATGTATATGTGTCTATGTGTGCATATGCATGTATGTGTGTGTTCATGTGTGTGTATTCATGCATGTGTGTGTGTGTACATGTGCATGTGTGTTTACATGGGTGTGTGTGTGTACATGTGCATGTGTGTTTACATGGGTGTGTGTGTGTATGTGTATGTGTATTTTGTGCATATGTGGGCTTTTGTGGGTGTTTGTGCATATTTGTGTGCACTTTTGTGCATGTGGTGTGTGTTCTTGTAGGTGTGCATCTATTCATGTGTTGTTATGCATGTGTGTGTTCATTTGTTTGTGTGTATGCATATGAGTGTGTATGCATGTGTCTGTGCTTATGCTTGTGTGTGTATGTTTGTGTTTATGCATCTGTGTATGTATATGTGTTTGTTTTTATGCATATATGTGTGTATGCATGTTTATTTTTTCTTGTGTGTGTGTATGCATACATGAATATATGTGTGTCTATTTTGTGTGTTCATGTGTGTGTGAGTATATGTGTGTCTATGTGTGTGCTTGCATGTGTTTTATGTGTGTGTATGTGTATCTTTTGTATGTCTATGCATGTGCATTTATGTTTATACATATGCATGTGTGTGTGTGCATGCATGTTTGTATTAGTGCATGCGTATGCATTTTTGTTCATTTGTGTGTGACTATTTTGTGTTTGTGTATTTGTGTGCACATGCCTTCTTATCTGTGTGGTTATGTGGGTTCGTGCATGTGAGCATGTCATGCGAGTGTGCAAGCATGTGTGTGCATTTATGTGCATGTGTGGGTGGGTGTGTTCATGCGTGCTTGTGTATATGTGCATATGTAGGTTTGTGCATGTATGTGTGTGTATATTTGCATGCGTGTGCATATGTGTGTGTTTGTATGTGTGCACATGTCTGTGTTTATGTGTGTGTGAGTGTTTTGTGTGTGTGTATTTGTGTGCACATGCCTTCTTATCTGTGTGGTTATGTGGGTTCGTGCATGTGTGCATGTCATGCGCGTGTGCAAGCATGTGTGTGCATTTGTGTGCATGTGTGGGTGGGTGTGTTCATGTGTGCTTGTGTATATGTGCATATGTAAGTTTGTGCATGTATGTGTGTGTATATTTGCATGTGTGTGCATATGTGTGTGTTTGTATGTGTGGACATGTCTGTGTGTATGTGTGTGTGTGTGCATGCATTCAAGGATGTTTGTGTGAGTGTGTGTGTTGTGTTTGTATGTATGCATGCATGCAAGTGAGTGTGGTCATGGGTGTGCATGTGTGTACGCATGTGCATCGATGTCTTCTAGTGTGTGTTAGTGTGCATGTTTGTGTAGGTGTGCATGTGTGCATGTGTGTGTGTGTGTTCGTGTGTGTGCACAAGTGCGTTTATGTGTGTGCGTGTGCATGTGTGTGTTTGTGAACTTGTGTGTGTGTGTGTCTACTTGTGTGTATGCATGCATGTATGTGCATGTGTGTGTGGGAGTGTGTGCGGATGTGTGTTTGCATGTGCATGTGTGTTTATGCATGTCTATCCATGTGCATGCATTTTGTGTGTGTGTGAGTGTGAATATGCATATGTGTGATTGAGTGTGTGTGTGGGTGTGTATGCATTTGTGTATGTGCATGTGTGCATGCATTTGTACATGAGTGTGTGATTGTATATGAATGTAGGTGCATGTGTGTGCATATGAGTGTGTGTATGTATGTGTGTGTGTATGTATGTGTGTGTGCACATGTGTTTCTATTTGTGTGAATTTGTACGTGTCTTCGTGTGTGTACATGTGTGTGAATATTTGCACATGGGTGACTTTGTGCTTGAGCGTGTCATTGTGTGTTTGTGTTTGCACATGCTATGCATCCATGAATATTCATATGTGAGTGCGTGTGGCTGTGTCTGTGTGTGAGTGTCTATGTGTGTGTGCTTGCATGTGTGTTTCTATATGTGCCTATGTGCATATTTGTGAATATTTGTGTGTGTGTGCTACTGAGCATGTGTGAATGTGTCCATCTATGTTTGTGTGTTTGAGTGCATGTGCATATGTGCATTCATGTGTGTGTTTGCGTATGGGTTAAAGTATGTGTGTGTGTACAAATGTGTGTGCATGTTTTTGTGTTTGTGTGTGTGCATGCATGTGCCTACATACATGTGTGTGTCTCGGGGCATGTACCTATGTGTATGTTTGTATGTGTGTGTACTTATTTGTGTGTGTGTGTGCACATGGGCACATGTGTGTATGTAGGTGCGTGTGTGAATTCATGTGTGTGTTTGTGTGCATGCATGTGATGGTGCATATTTCTTTACTTCTATGTGTGTCTCTATATGCATGTGTGTATACAGATGCGTGTGTTTCTTTATTTGTATGTGTCTATGTACAGGTGTGCATGTATGCGTGTGTGCATATTTGCATAATTGTTTATGAACATATATGTCTACTTGTGTGGTACTACACGAATGCATAACTTTGCGTTTTGGAGTGCGTGCATAGGTGTGTTCAAGCATCCATGTGTGAATGTGTTTGCTTAAATGTAGGTGCATTTTTTTGTGTGTGGTTGTGTGTGTGCATGTGTGAGTTTGTGGGTGCATGTTTGCATACATTTGTTTTTATCTGTGTGTGCATGTGTTTGTGTGCTTGCACATGTGTGTGTGTGTTTGCAAGCATGCATGTTTGCCCATGTATATCCACGTGTCTCTACTTGTGCATGTATGTATGCATTGTGCATGTGTGTGTGTGGATGTGCATTTGAATGCATGTGTGTTTGCACTTGAGTGGCTGTTTATGTGTATTTATGTGTGTGTATGCATGTGTGTGTGCATAAGCCTGTGTATGCTTTCCTTTCCATATGTGTGTGCATGCATTTGTGAGTGTTTGTGGGTGTGTGTGTGCATGTGTGTATGTGTGTCTATGTGTATGCATGTGTGTGCATATTTGCATGCATGTTTGTGTGTTTGTGGGAAGATGTGTGTGAGTCTTTGTGCATATGTGTGAGTATGTGTGCATGTGTTAGCACATATGGGTGTGTGCATACATGCATCTTTATGTGCATATGTGTGGGTATATGTGCATGTGTCTACTTATGTGTGCATATGTGTGTGCATGTGTGTGACTATTTGTGTGTTTTTGTGTTTACATTTGTTTGTGTGCATGTGTGTTAGTGTGTGTGTGCAAGCATCTCCATGTGTGTGTGTTCTTGTGCACATGTGTGTGTGTGTATATATAAGTGTGTATTTGTTTGTGTGTTTATGAGTTTGTTTATGTGTGTGATTTTATGCACATATGGGCTTATTCATGCATATGTGTATGACTATGTGCATATATGTAGGTGCACATATGTGGGTGCATATGTGTTTTCAATTGTGTATGCATGTATGTGTTTATGTGTGAGTGTGTCCTTGTGCATATATGCATGTGCATATGTCACTGCATATGCTTGTGAGTGTGTTTGACCATGTGTTTGTATGCTTGTGTGTGGCTATGTGTGCATCTACATCTGTGTCTAATTGTATTTGCTTGTGTGCTTGTGTGGTTATGCTTGTGAGCATGTGTGAGTGTATGTGTTTGTTCATGTATGTGTGTTTGTGTATAGGAACACGTGTGTGCATTTGTGTATGTTTGTGTGTGTTTCTGTTTGTACATGTCCATGCATGTGCATGGTCATATATGTGTGTATATTTTTTGTGCATATGTGCATGCCTTGTGTGTGCCTCTATGCTTGTGTACATGTGTATGAGTGTGTGTGCATGTGCATGAGCACACATGTGTGCATGTGTGTGTATGTATGCTCATGTGCGTTGATTTTTGTATGCGTATTTATGAATATGTGTGAGTTTTATGTGTATTTGCATGCGGATGTGTACATGCAAGTGTGTATGTGTGTGTGTTTATTTGTATGTGTGCATATTTATTTGCATGTGCATATGTGTTTATGTGTAAGAGTGTGCTATTATGTGTACGTGTGTGCTTGTATGAGTTCGTGCATGTGCATGGGTGTGTGCACTTGTACATGTGTCTATGTGCTTATGCTTGTGTATGTAGGAGTGTGTGTGCAAGTACAAGTGTGTGTGTGTGGTTACGTGCATATGCGTGGGTCGCAAGTGTGTGTAAATATGTCTATGTGTGTGCATGCTTGTGTGTTTGTGCATGTGTCTATGAATGTTTGTGTGTGAGTGCATGTGTATATGTATGCATATGTGTGTGAATGGTTATAGGTGTTTGCTGGTTTACTTGTGTGTAAGTGTGTGTGTGTGTGTATATGCATTCATGTTTTCATTTGGGCATACATGTGTGCATGTTTGTGTGAATGTGTGTGCATGCATGCATTAAACATACATGTCTTATTTTCATGCATTCATGTGTGTGTGTATTCCTATGTGCATGTAAATATGTGGGGTTGTATGTGTATATGTGTGTGTGTGTGTGTATATGTGCATATGTGAGTGGGTGAGTGTTCATGCATGCTTCCACATGTTTGTATGCACACGTGAATCTGAGCACATTTGCATCTATGGGGCGGTGGGTCTATATGTGCACGCTTGTGCCTCTGTGTATGGGGATGTGTGTGTGCTCATGTGTGTGGGGTGTGTGTGCATGTTTGTGCGTGTCTTTGTATGTAAGCACACATAGGCACATGTTTGTGTGTGGCTTCGTGCATGTGTGTGTGTGATTGTATGTGTGCATGGACATGTTTTTGATATTGCATTTGTGTTTGTGTGTGTGTGTGCGTGCATGTGTGTGCATGTATGTGCATTAGTTTACATGTGTGTGTGTGATTGTGTGTATCTACGCACTTATGTATTCATGTGTGCATGCACATGTGCATATGGAAGTGTGTGTCCTGCAGCATGCATGTGTGGGTGGGTATACAAGTATAGATATGTGCATATGCATGTGTGCCTATATGCTTGTGTGACTGTGTGGGCCCATGCATGTGTGTTTCTTTGTGGATTTGTTTGTGTGCATTTGTATGTTTGTGTGTGCATATTCATACACACATGTGTGAAAGAATGTGTGTATGTGCACATGTGTGTGTGCTTGTGCATGCATGTTTTTATGTTCATATATTTGCATATGTGTGTATGTGTGCTTGTGTACATATGAGTGCATGCATGTATATGACAGTGTGCATGTGTGTGCATGTGTGTCTACATGCGTATATGTGTGTGTGTGTGCATACATGTATGTGCATGTGTGTGTGTGGTTGTGTGTGCGCATACATGTATGTGCATGTGGGTGTGTGTGAGTGTGTGTGGGTTTGTGTTTGCATGTGCATGTGTGTTTGTGTATGTCTATCCATGTGCATGCATGTTATGTGTGTGTGTTTGTGTGCTTATGCATATGTGTTGTTGTTTGTGTTGGATGTGTATGCAATTATATATGCATGTGTGCTGGGGTATGTGTGTGTGTGTGTGCATGCATTTGTGCATGACTATGTGATTGTATGTGAGTGTGAGCACATGTGTGTGCATGTGAGTGTGTGTATGTATGTGTGTGTGCACATGTTTGTCTATTTGTGTGCATGTGTATGTGTTTGCATGTGTGCATGGATGTACTTGCATGTGCATGTTCATATTTGTGTGACTTTGTGTTCGAGCTTGTGTTTGTGTGTTTGTGTTTGTCTATGCTAAGTGTCCATGCATTTTCATCTTTGATTGCATGTGGGTATGTCGATGTGTGTGAGTGTGTGCATGCATGCATCTATGCATGTGTTTTGTGTCTATGTGTGTGTGTGTGCTTGTGTGTATTTGTAAGTGTTCTCCTATATGCATATGTGTGTGCATATTTGTGTGTGTTTGTGTGTGTTGTTGGGCATGTGTGAGTGTGTATGTTAGTGTTTGCATTTGAGTGCATGTGCATATAAGCATGCATATGTATTTGTGCATGTGTGCTTGTGTATGGTTTTAAGAGTGATTGCATGTATATATCTATGTGTGTATGTGTGCATGCATATGTGCACTTACATATGTGTGTGTTTGTGTGGGTGTGTGTACCTATGTGTGTGTGTTCGTGTCTACAGTTTTTATGTGTGCGTGTTCATGTCTTTGGATTTTGTGTGTGTTTATTTGTTTATGTGAGTGCATGTATGTGTGTGTACATGGGCATATGTGCATATATAAGTGTATGTGTGCATTCATGTGTGTATTCATATGCATGTGTGTGATGCTACATATTTCTCTTCATCTATGTGCATGTGTCTCTATATGCATGTACGTATGTTTCTTTGTTTGCATGTGTGTGTGTATGTGTGCGTGTGTGCACAAATATGTGAGTGTTTATGTACACATATGTCTACGTGTTATGTACTACATGAGTACATAAGTGTATGTTTGTAGATATGTGTGTGTGTGGACATATGTGTATGTTTGTGCATGCATGTGTGTGTATGTTTGTGCATGCATGTGTGTGTCTTTGGATATGCTTGTATGTGTGCACATGTGTTTATGTGTGTTTGTGTTTGCATGTATGTGTGTGTAACTGTGTGTGCATGTATGTGCATATGTGAGTTTGAGTGCATGTGAGTATGTGGTTATGTGAGTGTATAAGTGTGTGTGTGTGGATGTTTTGGTATGCATGTGCATATGTGTGTTCAAGCGTCCATGTGTGAACGTGTGTGCATGAGTGCATATGTGTTTGTTTATGTGTGGTTGTGTGTGTGCATTTGTGCTTGTGTTAGTTTGTGGGTGCATGTTTGTATGCATTTTTTTATGTGTGTGTGCATGTGTTTGTGTGCTTAAGCATGTGTGTGAGTGCAGGTACTTGTGTTTGTCCATGTATGTGCACATGTGTCTTCTTGTATGCTTGTATGCATGTGCACACATGTTTGTGTGGATGTGCATGTGAGTGCATGTGTGTTTACACTTGAGTGGTTTGTGTGTGTTTACATGTGAGTGGTTTGTGTGTGTGCATATGTTTGTGCATGCATGTGTGTGTGTGTGTGTGTGCATAAGCATGTATGCTTTCCTTTCTATGTGTGTGTGCATGTCTGAGTGTTTGTAGGTGTTTCTGTACATGTGTATGTGTCCATGTGTATGCATATGTGTTAGTGTTGTATGCGTGTACGTATACATTTGTGTGTGTGTGGGGTGAGTGTTTGAGTCTTTTGTGCATGTGTGAGAGTGTGTGTGGATGCATTTGTATGTGCATGTTTGTCTACTTGTGTGCACATGGGTGTGAGTGTTTGTGTTTGTGTGTGTTCGTATTTATGTGTGTGCAAGTGTGTGTGTAGGCATCTTTGTGTGTATGTGGGTGGTCGTACACACGTGTGTGTGTGTACTTTTGTTTGTGTGTTTGTGAGCTTGTGTATGTGTGCAATCATTTGCACATATGGGCATTTTCATGCATATGTGTGTTTTTATGCACATGTGTGCTTGCAATTATGTGTTAATGCATGTGTTCGTGTGTGTGTGCCTCTACCATGCATGTGCGTGTGAGTTTGTTTGTGCATATGTGTGTGCTTGTGAGTGATTATGTGTCTGTCTACGTGTGTGTATGTAATTGCATATCCATGTTTGTTTGTGTGGTTGTGCTTGTGGAAATGTGTGAGTACATGTGTGTGTGCATGTATGTGTGTTTGTGGCATGCATGCAAGTGTGCGTGTATGTATGTGTGTGTTCATTTCTTCATGTTTGTGTGTGTGTGTGTGTATTTGTGCATGTGCATGTGCATGGTCATGTGTGTGTGTGTATTTTTGTGCACACCTATTATTTATGCATGTGTTTGTGTACATGTGTGCTTTTGTGCTTGTGTACATGTGTGTGAGTGTGTGTGCATGTGTGTGTATGTATGTTTTTATGTGTTTATGTCTGTATGTGTATTTATGCATGTGTGTGAGTGTTTGTGTATGTGTATGTGCATGTGGATGTGTGCATGTATATGTGTATGTGTCTATTTGTATGTGTGTGTATTTGTGTGCAAGTGTGTGTGCCTCTATGTTTATGCGCATGTGTGTATGTGGATGTGTGCATGTATGTGTGTGTGTATGCATACACGTGTGTGTGTGTGTGTATGTGGTATTTGTGTGGTTTATGCATGTGTGCCTGTGTGTATGTTTGTGTATGTACATGGGCTTGAATGTGTAGGTGTGCATGTGCATGTATGTGAGTGTGTGTGTGTGTGTATATGTGTGTATATATGTGCCAATGCATGCTCACATGTATATGCATGTGTATGCTTCAATTTGTGAAGGTGGGTGAGTCTATGTGCTTTTGTGCTTGCATTTATGTGTGCATGTGTGTGTGCTTATGTTTGTTTGAGTGTTTATGTGTGTGTGCATGTGCATTTTTGTGCATGTGTGTATGCTCACATAAGTGTGGATGTGCTTGTGTGTTTATGTGCATGAGTGCATTTGTGTGTACATGTGTGTGCTTATGTGAGTTTGTGCATGTGCATGCATGTGTGCACATGTGTGTGTGTGTGCTTATGCGTTTGCATATGGAAGTGTGTGCAAGTATAGGTGTGTGTGTGTGGTTACGTGTATATGCATGGGTTTGTAAGTGTGTCAAATGTGTCTGTGTATGTATGTGAGCATGCTTGTGTGTATGTGTATGTGTGTGTGTTTACAAGTTTCTGTACATATGTGTATACATGTGCATGAGCATGGCCATGGGTATGTACTGATTCACTTGTGTCTAAGTGTGTGTGTGTGTGCATGTGTATGTCTCTGTGCATTCTTATTTTCGTGTCTGCATGCATGTGTACATGTTTGCATGCATGTGTGTGTGCACGTGTGCACATGCATGAGTGTGTTGATGTGTGTTTTTGCATGTTTGTGTGTTATAAATGCATGTTTGTTTGGGTGCACACATTTTTTCTTGTATTCATGCATTTGTGTGAGGGTGTGTGTGTACATGTTTGTAAATGTGTTTGTGCATGTGTGCGCATATGAGTACGTGCGTGTGCATGCTCACTTCCACATGTGTGTGTGCATGTGCATGCACACATGGGTGTATGTGCTTGTGCATTTGTGTGATTGTGGGTGTATATGTGCATGCATGTGTCTGTGTGTGTGTGTGTGTTTATGTCAATGTCTATTCTTGTGTGTGATTTGCATGCATCTTCTTACACATGTTCGTGTGTGTTTATGTGTGTGTGCATATGTGTGTTTATGCATGTGTTTGTGCATAAGTTTATGAATGTGTATGTGTGGATTATTGTGCATTGGCATGCATGTACCACCTTGTGTGTATGTGTCTATGTACAAAGGTATGTGTGTGTGTGGTAAAGTGTATGTATTTTGGTTTCTTTGTGTGTATATGTGTGGGCATATGCATTTGTTGGGCTTTGGTGTGGTGTGTGTGTGTGTGACCATATGTGTATGTGCCTATGTATGTATATGTGTGTGGGCATGCATGTGTACTTGCGCAATGGTGTGTGTGTGTGTGTGGGGGGAGGTGTGTGCTCGTGTGTGTAGGTGTTCCTACGTGTCCTTGTGTGTGGGTGCACATGATACATGTGTTTGTTTGGCTTCGTGCATATGTGTGTGTGTGTGTGTTTGTGTCTAACTGTATGTGTGCATGTGCATATTGGTGATTGTGTAGGTGTGTTTATGTGTCTGTCTGTGTGCGTGTGTGCATGCATGTGTACGCATGAGTTTACAACTATGTGTGTTAGTGTGTGCATGTGTGTATGTGTGCACATGTGTGTACAGGTGTGCATGCATGTGTGCATATGAAAGTGTGTGCTAGAGGATGCGTGTGCGAGTAAATGTACATATGTATGTATGTGCACATGTGTTTGTGCTTGTGTGACCATGTTGGCAGATGCATGTGTGCTTCTTCATGCATTCATTTTTGCATGTGTTTGTGTCCATGCATATGTTGGTGTGTGTGTATGCATATGTGCATGTGTGAAAGAGTGTGTGTGTGTGCACTTGTGCATACATGTTTGTGTGTGCATATGTTTAAACATGTGTGTATGTGTGCTTGTGTACATATGAGTGCATGCATGTATGCGATAGTGTGCACATGTGTACATGTGCCTGCATGGGTATGCGTGTGTGTAAGGGCATGTGTTTGTGGTTGTGTGGGTGCATGCAGGTGTGTGTGTTTGTTTGTTCATGGGTGTATGTGCATGTGTGTTTATGTGGGCGATTGTATGTGAGACTATGTGTGCATGTGTTTGTGCATGAGTATGAAGGTGTTTGTGTGTTCACACATGTTTATATGCATGTGTACATGCTTGTGTGTGTTCTTATGTTTGTGTGTGTAATTGTGTGTTTGTGTGCATTCATATGTGTGTTTGTATTGGTGTGTGTGCGTATGCCTTAATATGCATGCATATGTGTGTTGGTGCATGTATGTGCAAGGTTGCGTTTGCATTTGTGTGTGTGTTTGTGCATCTATGTGTATGTGTTCAAGCATGTGCATGTGTATGTGTATGGGTCTTTTGTTGTGTGTGCTTGTGCATGGGTGTTGGCATGCGAGTGTGTGTGTGTGAATGCATGCATGTGTGTGTGTTTTTGTGTATTCTTGTGCATGTGTATGTGTGTGTACACATGTAGGTGTGCATGTGTGTGTGTGTGTTTGCCTCTATGTGTGCATGTGTGCATGCATGTGATGTGTGTGCATGTGTGGGTGTTCTTGTGTGTATGCATGCACATTTTTGCATGCTTGTTTGTGTGTGTGGGTGTACTTTTGTGTGTGTGTGTGCATATGCAATCATGTAAGCATGTGTGCATGTCTATGTTCCTATTGCTTTTTGTGTTGTGTGCTTATTGCAAGTGCGTTTATGTGCATGTGTGGGAGCCTGCATGTGTGTTCATTTTTATGCATTATGGATGTAAATGTGTGTGTCCATGCATGTGCATGTTTGTGTGTTTTAGCATGTGTAGGTGCACACATGTAATAAATGTTTGTGTGTGTATCTATGTTTATATGTATGGCCACATGCATGCAGGTGTATGTGTTTGTATTCATGTGTGTGTGTATGCATGCATTTCTGTGTAGGTGGTTGTGTGTATGGGTGTGTGTGTGTGTGTGCGAGTGCGTGTGTGTCTTTGCATGTGTGCATGTGTTCTTATGTGAGTGTGGGTGCATGCATGTTTTCATGTGTGCTTATGTTTGTGTTCTTTTGTGCATGTGTACATGCATGTGTGTATATTGGTGTGTGCGAATGTTTACATGAGTGTGTATGTGCAAGTGCGTGTATGCACATGTGAGTGGTTGCATGTGTATGTGCTCGCATATGTATATGCACTCACATATGTTTATGCTTGCATGTTTAAGTTGTGCATCTGTGTGGCTGTATTTGTGTGTGTGTGTGCATGTGAGGGTGTAGTTGTCTATGCATGTGGCTTATATGTGTGCACATGCACATGTTTGAACACTTATGAGTGTTGCATATGTGTGTGTGCTTGTGTGTTCATGTTTGTTTGGGTGCATGTGTGTGTACATGTGTGCATGCACATGTGCATATGAATGTGTGCGTGTGTGCTAGAGCTTGCATGTGTGGATAAGTGTACATGTGCATGTGTGCTTGTGTGACTGTGTTGGCACATGCATGTGCGTATCTTCATGCATTTGTTTGTGTGTATGTGTTCGTGTGTATGTTTGTTTATGGGTATGCATACGTGCATGTGTGAAAGAATGTGTTTGTGTGTGCTCACATGTGTGTGTGCAGATGCATTCATGTTTGTGTGTGTGCAAATATTTGCACATGTGTGTATATGTGCTTTTGTACATAGGAGTGCATGCACATATGTGATAGTGTACATGTGTGCACATATGTGTCTACATGCATATGTCTGTCTACATGGGCATGTGTGTGTGGATGTGAGTAGGTGTGTGTGTTTGTTTGTGCATGGGTGTGTGTGCATGTGTGTGTGGGTGTGCATACTTGTTGTGTGAGTAATTATTTGTGAGACTTTGTACACATGTGTACGTGTGTTTTTGCAAGAGTATGCAAGTGTCTGTAGGTGTACTTGCAAGAGGATACACTTGTGTACATGATTGTGTGTGCCTATGTTTGTGTGTGCAATTGTGTGTGTGCATTCACATGTGTGTTTGCATTTGTGTGTGTTTGTATGCCTTAATATGTGTGCATGTGTGTGTTCATGCTTCTGTGTGTAAGGGCGCATGTGCATTTGTGTGTGATTCTGTATTTAAGTGTGTGTGCACGCGTATGTGCATGTGGGTGTGTTCATGTATGTGTGTATGCGTATGGGTCTATTTTTTGTGTGTTTGTGTATGGGTGTTGGCATGCAAGTGTGTGTGTAAGTACATGCATGTGTGTGTTTTTGTGTGTGCTTATGCACATCGATATGTGTGTGCACATGTAGGTGTGTGTGCATGTGTGATTGCCTATGTGTGTGCATGCATGTGCATGTGTGTGTCCATGTGTGGATGTTCTTATGTGCATGTTTGCATATGCATGTGAACATGTGTGTGTGCATGTACCTATGCATATGCTTGTGTGAGTGTGTCCATGTCTATGTGTGTTTGTGCACCTTTGTGTGCATGAACGTGTGCCTATGTTTGCTTGGGTACACATGTTTGTGTGCATGTGTATGTCTATGTGGGTGCACATATGTATGCACATGTGTGTGCATGGTTGTGTGTGTATGTGGGTGCATGTTTGTGTGTGCATGTGTATCTATGCATGTATGTATGTGAGCATGTTTATGTGCATGCATGATGGTCTATGTGCCTACTGAAGTGTGCATGAGCATGTGTGCATGGGTATGTATGCATGTTTTTTGTGCACGTGTGCTTGTGTACATGTGTGTGTGTGTGTGAGTTTGTTCATCTACGTATGTTCATGTCTATATATGTATATGTGTATGTGCATGTGCATATGCAATGTGTTTATGTCTATGCATGTCTACATGTGTGTGCAAGTGTGCATGTGCATGTCCGTGTACATGTGCATGCGTGTTCTTGTGCGTGCATGTGTGTGTGCATATTTGTACAAGTGTGTGTGCGAGCATGTGCATGTTTTTATGTTGGTAAGCATTTGCATGTGAGTGTGTGGGTGCACATGTTTATGTATGTTTGTGTGTACCTGCATGTTTATGCATGTGTGTGTGTGTGTGCATTTTTGCATGTGTGTGTGTGACTATGGGCATGAGTTTGTGGGTGCATTTATGTGTGTATATGTGTGTGTGTGTGTGTGCATATGTTTGTGCTTATGCATAAGTGTCTATAAGTTTGTTCATTTATGTGTGCATGTGTGAGTACATACACGTGTATGGGTGTGTGAGTGTGTGTGTTTAGGGGCATTTGTGTATGTGCATGCCTGCATGTGTGTGTGCATTTGTGTGCATGTGTGTGTAATATATGCATGTGTGTGTGCATATGCATGCATGTTTGTGTATGCTTGTTTGTGTATGTGTGTGTGAGTGTGCTTTTGTTTGGGTGAGTGTGGATATGTATGTGTGTGTATGTGCATTGATGCAAGTATGTGTGCATGTGTGTGTTCTTATTTTTTTGTGTGCTTGTGTGCTTATGCAAATGCTTCTGTGTGCATGCATGGAAGCCTCTGTGTCTGCATTTTTATGCATAAGTGCACATATGCATGTGAATGTGTGTATGCATGCATGTGCATGCTTATGTGTTTGAGCAAGTGTGGGTGCACACATGTGTGTGTGCATGCGTATGCATGTGTGTTTATATGTGTGTTTATATGTGTGTGTATGTTCATGTGTACGCATGCGTGTGTGTATGTTTGCATGCATGTGTGTATGCATGCATGTATGTGTGTGTTGATGGGTGTGTGCATAGGTAAATTTATGTGGGTGTGTGTGTGTGTGTGTGTCTATGTGTGTGTGTATGTGGTCTTATGTAGGTGTTGCTACATGCATGTTTTCTTTTGTGCTTGCATTCAAGTGCGTGTGTGTATGTTGGTGTGTGTGTGTGTGTATTCGTAAGTGCGTGTGTACACATATAATTGTTGCATGTGTGCGTCTGCATTTATGTATGTACTCACGTATGTCTGTGTCTATGTGTTTAAGTTGTGCATGCGTGTGACTTTGTTTGTGTGAGTATGGGTGTGAGTGTCTATGTGTGTGTGTGCCTATATGTGTGCACATACACATGTGTGTATGCTTGTGAGTGTTGCATGTGTGCTTGTATATGCATTTACATGCATGTTTCTCTACATGTGTAATTGTATGTGCATTTGCATGTGTGTGTGAATGCTTTTGTATGTGTGTTTTTGTGTGTTGGTGTATGTGTGTACAAGCATGTGCAGTTATATATTTGTAGATGTGCACATGCATGTGTGTACATTTTTTTATGTTTGTGCATGTCTACATGCATGGGCACGTGCGTGTTATGTCAATGTGTACATGCATATGTGTGTTGGGGGGTGTGTATATTGGTGTGAGTGTGTGTTTGTGCCCTTACTTGTATGTATGTATGTGTGTGCAAGTCTATGTGCACTTATGTACATGTATGTGTGTGTGTGTGTACATGTGTTTGTGTGTGCGTGTCTGTACTTGTGTCCATGAGTGTGTGCATGTTTGTGTGCATGTCTATGCATACATGCGTATTCATGTGTTTGTGCATGTCTATTTATGAATGTTTTCATGTTTGTGTGTATCTATCCTTCTGTTGGAGAGTGTGTGTGTTTTTGTGTGTGTACATTTATGTGTGTGTGTTTGTGTGTGTGGGTAAGTGTGTTCATGTGTGTGTGTGCATATGTCTATCTTTATGTGTATGTGTGTTACTATGAGTGCATGTGCATGTGAATGTGTGTTTTCTTGAGTTCACATGACTGTGGGGGTGCATGTGCTGGTATATGTTTGTGTGTGTGTGTGCACATGTGTGTGCTTGTATATGCATGTGCATGTATTTGTACGTGTGTGTGTGCATGCATGTGTGTATTTTGTGTGTCCTAGTGTGTGTGTGTGTGTTGGTGGGTTTGCACACGTGTGTTTGTGTGTGTGTGCATGTGCATATGCATGTGTGAATTGATTTGTGTGTGATGGTGTACCTGTATGCATATGTGTGTTCACGTGCATGTGCGAGTGTGTTAGTGTGTTTTTTTGCATGTGATTTTTGTGGATGGGTGTGTGTATATTTGTGAGTGTGTGCATGTGTATGATTGTATATGTGTGTTTGTATAAGTGTGTGTGTTTAGAGGTGTGTTTGTGTGTAGGTGTATATGAGTATTTTTGTGTGTGTGCATTCAATTGCATGTGTGTATGTGTGGGTTTGTGTTTCTTCATCCATGTTGGCATGTGTGCCATTGCATGTTTGTGTGCATAGGTTTACATGTGTGCATCTATCTGTGTGTGGGTTTGCTTGAGTGTGTGGGACTGCGAGTGCTAGTTCCCATGCTCATGTGACTATTCATGCATGCATTTTCCATACATGTGTTTATGTGTGTGTGCATGTGCATTATTTTGTGTATTTGTGTGTTCGTGTGTATATGTGTGTATGTGTGTGTGCATGTGCATGTGTGTGTGAGTGCACATTTATGCATTCATGTGAGCATGCACTCTTGTGTGCATGCATGTGTGTGTGTGTGTGTGCATGCACATGTGTGTGAATATGTGTATGAAAGTACATGTATATACGTGTGCATGTCTTTGTGCATGTGTGCATGTGTAGTCGTATATGTGTGTTTCCATGCATGTTTGTGCATCGGAACATGTATGTGCATGCATTGTACTTGTGTGTGCATGTGCATGTGTGCATTTGTATGCATGTGTATGTCTATGTGTGAGTGCCTTTGTGTTTGTGGATGTGTGTGTGCACATATGTGTGTTTGTGTTCGTGCCTACTTTTGCATTTGTGGGTGTGTGTGTTCATGTGTGTGCGAGTGTGTATGTTCATATGTTCATACATGTGTATGTACATGTATGTGCAGGACTATGTGAACAAGTTGATATATATATATATATATATATTTGTGTGTGTATGTCTATGTCTGTGTGTGTGCTGATGTGCTTGTGCATGTGTAAGATGAGTGCACATGGGTGTGTGTGTATGTACATGTTGGTGTTCGTACATGCATGTGGGAGTGTATGTGTGTGTGTGCCTTTTTGTATACGTGGAAATGTGTGCATGTGTAGGCATGTGATTTGCACTGTGTAAGTGTGCCTATGTGTTCGTATGTGCGTGGGTTTAATATGTGTGTGTTTGTGTGCATGTGGGCTCATGGGTGCATATGAGCTCGTATACATGTGTTTGCATGCCTATTTGTGTGTGCGTGCATGTGTGTGAGTGTGGGCAATTGTGCATGCATGTGTTTGTGTGTACAGATACATGTATCTGTGTGTATGCATTAGTGTGTACATGTGCATTTTTACATGTGCATGTGCATGTGTACAAGCATGTGTATGTGTGTATTTACATGTGGGTTTACATGTGCATGTGTGTGTGCATCTATGTGAGTCTATGTGTTTACCTAGTCATGCGTGTGTGTATGCCATTGCATGTTTGTATGCATGCAAGCTTCTGTATTTGTATGTTTGTGCATGTGAATGTGTTTATGTGTGTGTGTACATTCATACATCTATGATTTTGTTTGTATGTGTGCGTGTGCAATAATGTGTGTGTGGGACTTTGTAACTACGTATGTGTACTTATGCATGTGCATGTGAGTTCATGTATGTGTGTGTTTGTTTGCATATGTGTGTATGTGCATATATGTGTGTGTGTGCATGTGTGTATGTTTACTTACATATGTATGTGTCCATATGTTTATGTGTGCACATATGGATCTGTGTGCTTTCCTGCATGTCTATTTGTGTATTTGTATGTGTGTGTGTTAGTGCGCCAATGTATGCTTATGTGTTTAGGTTTGTGTACATGTCTTTGTACATATGTGTGTGTTTGTGTTCTTTTATGTGTGTGTTGGTGTGTGCATGTTTATGTGCTTGTGAGTGTATGCCTGTATGGGTGCATGCATGTATGTGTGTATTCATGGGTGCATATGTGTGGTTGTGTGTGTGTGTGTCTATGTATGTGCATGTGTGTACATATATATGAGAGTGTATCTGTCTGTGTATGCATATGTGCATAAATGTGTATTTGAGTGTATGTGTGTGTGTTTGTGTGTGTGTGCATGTGTGTGTGTTTGTGTGTGCAAGCAAGTGTGTGTCGAGAGGGAGACAGTGTGGGTGCATGTCTATATAAGCGTGTACATATGCATGGGTGTGTTTGTGTGTGTGCATGCATGCACATGTGTTTGTAGGGGTGCGTGTGCATGTGTATGCTCATGTTTATGTGTCGATGTGGTAGTGTGTGTGAATACATGTGTGTGTGCCTACATATGTGTGCAGGTGTGCATGTGTCTTTATGTCTTTGGTCAGATGTGTGTAATGATGCATGTACATGTGTGTGTGTTTTCATGTGTGTGCGTGTGCACATCCATGTGTGTGTGTTTATTCATGAGTGTATGCTTGTGTGTGTTCGTGTGTGTGTTTATTTGGTGCGACGCATGCATGTACATATGTTTGTGTGTGTCAACATACATATGAAAGTGTGAATGTATGTATTTGTGCATGGCTTTGTGTGTGTACATCTGCAAGCATGCATGTGGTGCTTGCATAAGCATGTTGGAGTGTGTGTAGGGGTGTGCATGTGTGCACACATGTGTGCAAGTGTTCATACATGCGTGTGTGTGTTTCTTTCTATGTACATGCATGCACATGTGTGTGTGAGTGTATGTGTTCATTTGTGTAAGTGCGTGTGAGTGTACAAGTGTCTGTGTATACATGAATGCATGTGCATGTGTGTGTATGCATACATGCATGTGTGCTAGTGTGTTCATGTGTGAGATTGTGCATGTGTGAGATTGTGCATGTGTGTGTATGCATTCATGCATTTGTGTGTACACATGTGTGTATGTGTGTATTTTTACATATATATGTGTGTGTGTACATGTGTGTGCATTTGATTGTGTTAGTGTGCATGCATATGTGTATGTGCATTCAAGTGTATGTGTTCATATGTGTCTGCATGTCTTTGTGTGTGTGTGCACATGTGCATATGTTTGTGCAGGTGCATGTATATGTGTATGTGTGTATGATCTTATGCATGTGTGTGTATGCATGTGTGCATATGTGCTTATGTGTATGTGTGGGTGTGTTTGTGTGTATGTGTGTGTTTGTGAGAAGTGCATATGTTTAATATACATATGTGTGTATGTATGTCTATGTGTATGTGTACATGTGTGTGTATGAGGGGTATGTGTGTTTGTGTTTGTGTATTTTTATATGTGCATGTGTTTGTGTGTCCATGCACACGTATGGTTGTCTGTGCATGTATGTGTGCACTTGCTTATGCTCTTGCTCATGTGTGAGTGGAAATCTATGTTCATGCCCCTATGTGTGTTAGTGAGTGAGTTTGTGTGTGTGCTTGTGTGTGTCTTTGAGTGCTTACTTATATGTTAGTTTGTGTGGGCATATGTGCGTGGGTATCAACATGTGGGTGTGCATTGGTGTGTGCACATGTATGTATATATATGTGTGCTTGAATGTTTGTATGCATGTATTTGAGTGCATGTGTGTGTGTAATCATGTGTGCATTTTGTGTGTGCATGCTTGTGCATGTTGAACTGTGTGGATGGCTATATGAGAGTTTGTGAATGTGTGTGTGTATGTGCATGTTTTTTTATGTGAGTGTGTGCATGTGCACATGCGTGTGTGTGCATATGTGCATTTATATAAGTGTATATGTCGGTGTGCTTGTGTGTGTGTGAGCATGCCTATGCATGCATGTGTGTGTACATGAGTGTGCCTGCATGCGTATAGGTAAGCATGTGTATGTGTGTGTGCACATATGTGAATGCATGTATGTGTGGGTGTGTGTGCATGTATGTGTGTACATGTGAGCTCATACATGTGTGTGTGTGTGTATGTATGTGTTTGCACACATCTATCCTCATGTGTGTGTATATGCCATTTTCATGTGTGCATGAGTATGTGCATGTGTTTGCATATGCTTATGTATGTGTGTACATGGGTGCACATGTGTGTGTGTGTGTCCATGTATATACATGTGTGTGTGTGTGTATGGGTGTTTGCATACATGTTTGTGTGAGTAGGGAGGTGTGTGAGTCTTGGTGTTTGTGTGTGAATATGTGTGCACATATGCCAGCACATATGAGTGTGTGTACATGAATCTGTATGTGCATGTGTGTGGGTATATGTGTGTGTGTCTTCTTATATGTGCATTTTCATGACTATTTGTGTGCATGTGTGTAAGTTTGTGTGTGAATGCGTCTTCATGTGTGTATGTTGGTGCACAAGTGTGTGTGTATCTTAGTGTGCATTCATTTGTGCATTTGTGAGTTTGTGTATGTGCATAATCTTATGCAAATGTGGGCTTATTCATGCATAGGTGTATGTATATATGCATATGTGTTTGCAATACTGTATGCATGTATGTATTTGTGTGCAAGTATGCATGCTTGTGTATATGTGCGTGTATCTCTCTCTTCATATGCATATGCATGTGAGTGTATTTGAGCATGTGTTTGTGTGCTTGTGAGTGCTTATGTGTGCATCTGCATGTGTGTGTAATTGCATATGCTTGTACACTTGTGTGGTTAAGCTTACGGGCATGTGTGAGTGCATGTGTGTATGCATTTATGTGTGTTTGTGCATGCATTTCTTAGTGTTTGGAGGTATGTGTATATGTGTCCATGTTTATGCATATGTGTGCATATATGTACGTGTGTGTGTGTATATTTGTGTGTGTGTATGTATTTTTGTGTGTGTGTCTTTGTGCATGTGTGTGCACATGTGTGTGTGCATGTGTTAGTGCATGTCAATGTGTGTGCATTCATCTGTATGTGCATTTGTGTGTGTATGTACAAGTTTGTCTACTTGTTGTGCATGTGCGTGAGTGTTTAAGCTTGCGTGTGTTGGTATTTGTGTGTGTGCATGTGTGTAAGTGTTTGTGTGAAGGCATCTTTGTGTGTGTGTGTGTTCATGCACATATGTATGTGCATTTGTTTGTGTGTTTATGAGTTTGTAAATATGTCTAATCTTAGACACATATGGGCTTACTCATGCATATGTGTGTGTTTATATGCATGTGTGTTTGCAATTGCATGTGCATGCATGTCTTTGTGTGCATGTGTTCATGCTTGTGAGTGTGTGTCTCTGGCTATGCATGTGCGTGTGAGTTTGTTTATGCATGTGTGTGTGCACTTGTGAGTGCTTATGTGTCTGTTCAGTTGTGTGTGTAATTGCATATGCATGTGTGTTTGTTTGGTTATGCTTGTGGGCATGTGTGTGTGTGCATGTATGCATGTTTGTCTACATGCACATGTTTGTTCATTTGCAAGCTTGCATGCAAGTGTTCGTGTATGTGTGTGTGTGTTCACTTGTGCATGCTTTTATGCATGTCTATTTGTGCATGTACATGGTCACGTGCATGTGTGTGTATATTTTTGTGTATACATGTATGCTTACTATTTATGCATGTGTTTTTATACATGTGTACTTTTGTCCTTGTGTACATGTGTGTGAGTGTGTGTGCACACATGCATGTGCATGCATGTGTCTGTATGTTTTTGTGTGTGGATGTCAATATGTTTATTTATTCATGTGTGTGAGTGGTTTTGTGTATGCGCATGTGGATGTGTGCATGCTTATGTGTATGTGTCTTTGTACGTGTGTGTGTGTGTGTGTGTGTTTCTTTGTATTTGTGTGTGCCTTTGTGCTTATGTACGTGTGTATCTACATGTGTGCATGTGTGTGTGTGTGTGTGTGTGTGTGGGTGTGTCTATGTGCACATGCTTGTGTGGTTATGTGTGTGTTCGTAGGTGTATGTTTATGTATGTGCATGGGCATGAGTGTGTGGGTGTGTGTGTGCATGTGTTCATGTATGCATGCTCATGTGAGCATGTGTGCACGTGTGCGTGTGTGTATAGATGTGCCAATGCATGCTTATGTGTATATGTGAGTGTGTGCTTCAATTTCTATGAGTGCATGTATATACATGTGTGTGTGTGTTCATGCACTCATTTGTCCATGTGTGTGTGCTTATGTTTGTATAGGTGCTTGTGTGTATATGTATATTTTTGTGCATTTGTGTATGCTTATGCATCAGTATGTGTGCACATAAGTGTGGATGCGCATGAGTTTGCTTCTGTGTGTGTGAGTGCATGTGTGTGCTTTTATGAGTTTGTACATGTGCATGCATGTGTGCATATGTGCATGTGTCTCTCAATGCACATGGGTGTCTATATGCTTATACATGTGCATATGACAGTGTGTGTGGGTGAGTATAGGTGTGTGCATGTGGTTACGTGTGTATGCATGGGTTTGTAAGTCTGTGTAAATGTGTTTGTGTACATGTGTGCGTATGTGTTTGCATGTGTGTGTGCAGAGCTATGGGTGTCTGGTAGTTCACCTGTGTGTAAGTGTGTGTGTATGTGTTTGTG
This sequence comes from Vanilla planifolia, assembly GCA_023846275.1. Lineage (NCBI taxonomy): Eukaryota > Viridiplantae > Streptophyta > Magnoliopsida > Asparagales > Orchidaceae > Vanilla > Vanilla planifolia. The sequence continues at coordinate 3,487,476 of JAIUJO010000032.1, read as the reverse complement.
CATTTGTATTTTAGTGTGTGCATGCTTGCATGCATGTGTGTGTGCATGTGTGCACATACATGAGTATGATCATGTGCGTGTTTATTCATGCTTGTGTCTTATAAATGCATGTATGTTTGGTTGTATACATGTTGCCTTGTATTCATGCATTCATGTGTGTGCATGTGTGTGTGTATTCCTACGTGCATGTATTTGTGTGAGGGTGTGTGTGTGTAGATGTGTATATATGTGTTTGTGCATGTGTAATCATGTGAGTTGGTGCAAGTGCATGCTCGCTCCCACGTGTGTGTGTGTGTATGCACACATGGGTGTGTTTGCATGTGCATCAGTGTAATTGTGGGTCTATATGTGAATGCATGTGCCTATGTGTGTGTGTGTTTATGTGAATGTCTATGCTTGTGTGTGTTTTTGCATGTATGTTTTTGTGCATGTGCATTTGTGTTTATGTGTGTGTGTGTATGTGCATGTATACATGTGTTTGTACATGTGTCTATGCATGTGCATGTGTGTGTTGTTATGTATTGGCATGCGTGGACCACTTTGTATGTATGTGTCTATGTGTAAGGGTATGTGTGCATGTGTGATTGTGTTAAAATGCATATGTGTAAGTTCTTTGTGTGTGTGGGCATGTGCATTATTTGGGGTTTGGTGGAGGGTGCATGTGTGTGTCCATATGTATGTGCATCTATGTACATATGTGTGTGTGGGTGTATATGTGTACTTACCCAAAGGTGCTTGTGTGGGGGTGTGTGCAAGCTCATGTGTATGGGTGTGTGTGTGTTTTCTTGTGTGTGTACACATAGGCACATGTGTTTATTTGGCTTTGTGCATGTGTGTATGTGCTTATGTCTAATTTTATGTATGCATGTGCATGTTTGAGATTGTGCATGCGTGTTTATGTGCCTGTCTATGTGCATGTGTGCATGCATGCATGTGCATGAGTTTACAAGTGTGTGTGTGTGTGCTTGTGTGTGCATGTGTTATGTGTGCACATGTGCTTACCGGTGTGCATGCATGTGTGCATGTGAAAGTGTGTGTGCTAGAGCATGCATGTGTGGGTAAGTGTACATGTGCCCATATGTGCATATATGTGTGTGCTTATGTGACTACGTGGTCATATGTATGTGTGTGTTTGTGTGCATATGCATATGCCATGTGTGAAAGAGTGTATGTGTGTGTGTGCTTTTACAAACCTGTTTGTTTGTGAATATGTTTGCACATGTGTGTATGTGTGCTTTGTGTACATATGAGTGCATGCACGTATGTGATAGAGTGCACGTGTGTGCATGTGTAAACATGCGTATGTGTTTGTGCATGGGCATGTGTGTGTGGTTGTGTGGGTGCATGTAGGTGTGTGTGTGTTTGTTTGTGCATGGGTGTATATGCATGTGTGTTTGTGTGTGTTATTGTATGTATTACTTTGTACATGTGTGTGCATGTGTTTGTGCATGAGTATGCAAGTGTCTCTATGTGTACACACATGTGTATATGTGTGTTTATGTGTTTGTTTACGTGCCTTTGTTCATGTCTGCAATTGTTTGTGTGTGCATTTATTTGTGTGCTTCTTTGTGTGTGCATTCATATGTGTGTTTATATTTGTGTGTGTCCATATGTGTGTTGGTGCATGTATGTGTAGGGGTGTGTGTGCATTTGTGTGTTTGTTTGTGTATCTATGTGTGTGTGTTCAAGCATGTGCATGTGTGTTTGTTTGTATTGGTCTATTTTTCTATACACTAGTGCATGGGTGTTGGCATGCGAGCGTGAGTGATAGAGCATGCATGTGTGTGTGTTTTTGTGCATTCTTGTGTATGTGTGTGTGTGTGCACATGTGGGTGTGCATGTGTGTGTTTGCCTATGTGTGTGCATGCATGTTCATGTTTGTTTATGCATATGCATATTTATGTGTGTGTGTGTGATGGCCTATGCATATGCATGTATGAACGTGTTTGTGCTTATGTGTGTTTGTGCACATGTGTGTGTGTATGTGCCTATGTTTACTTGGATACACATATTTATGTACATGTGTATGTGTGTGTAGGAGCACATATGGGTGCACGTGTGTGTGCATGGTCATGTGTGTATATGGGTGCATGTTTGAGTGTACATGTGTAGCTATGCATGTATGTGCCTGGGTATGTTTGTGTGCATGATGCTCTATGTGTGTCTGCATGTGTGTGCACATACATGTGTGCATGTGTATGTATGCCTTTGTTTCTGTGCGTGCGTGTGCTCATGTGTGCTTGTGTGCATGTGTGTGATTGTGTGTGGTTGTGTGAGATTATTCATCTACATGTGTTAATGTCAATATATGTTTGTGTGTATGTGCTTGTGCATGTGTGTGTGTCTACATGTGTGTACATGTACAGGTGCATGCACGTGTGCATGTGTGTTCGTGTGCATGCACGTGTGTGTGTTTACGTGTATTTGTGCAAGTGTGTGTGTGAGTGCATGCATGTGTTTGTGTTGGTGTGCATTTGCATGTGAGTGTGTGGGTGCACATGTGTATGTTTGTGTGTGCATGCATGTTTGTTCATGTGCATGGATGTGTTTGTATGTGTACATGTGTTTTTGTGTTTGTGTGTACATGTGTGTCTGTGTGCGTGGTGGTAAGTGTGTGGGTTCATGTATGTGTGTATGTGTGTGTGTATATGCATATGTTTGTGTGTTTGTATGCATGGGTGTGTGTGGGTTTGTGCATTTGTGTGTGCATGTGTGAGTATATACACATGTGTTTGAGTGTGTGCAAGTGCATTAGCATTTTTGGGGGCATTTTTTTGTAAGTTTACATGAATATGTGTGTGCATTTGTGTGCATGTGTTTATACATTTGCATGGCATGCATGTGTGTGTATGTGTAAGCACACACATTTGTGTATTCTTATTTGTGTGTGTAGGAGTACTTTTGTGTGGGTTTGTGTGCATGTGTGTCTACATGTGTGCATGTGCAATCATGTAAGCATGTGTGTATATGTGTGTTCCTATTTCTTTATGTGTTTTTGTGCTTATGCAAGTGCATTTATGTGCATGTGTGGGAGCCTATGTGTGTGTGCATTTTTATGCTTGGGTGCACATATGGATATAAATGTGTGTGTCCATGCATGTGCATGTTTGTGTGTTTGAGCATGTGTAGGAGCACTCATTTGTGTAAGTGTGTGTGTGTTTATATGTATGGATACATGCATACATGTGTATGTGTTTTTAGTCATGTTAGTGTTTATGCATGCATGTGTGTGTAGGTGTGTGTGTGAGTATGGGTAGGTATGTGTGGGTGTGTGTGTGTGTGTATAGGTATATGTGCATGTGTTCTTATGTGTGTGTGGATGCATGCATGTTTTCATGTGGTCTCATGTTTGTGTTCTTGTGTGTGTGTCCATGCATGTGTATATATTGTTGTGTGTGTGTGTGTATGTTTACAAGTGTGTGTACGTGAAAGTGCGTGTGTGCACAAGTGAGTGGTTGGTTGTGTATGTGCTTGCATGTGCGTATGTACTCAAATGCATCTATGCTTTTGTGTTTAAGTTGTGCTACTGTGTGGCTGTATTTGTGTGTGTGTTTGTGCTTATATGTCTGCGTGTTTGTATGCTTGTGAGTGTTGCATGTGTGTGTGTGCTTGTGTGTTCATGTTTGTATGTGTGAACATGTGTGCATGCACATGTGCATGTAAAAGTGTGTGTGTGCTAGAGCTTGCATATGTGGGTAGGTGTACATGTGCACATATGTGCATGTTCCTATGTGCTTGTGAGACTATGCCAGAACACGTGTGTGTGCTTCTTCATGCATTTGTTTTTGTGTATGTTTGTTTGTGGTATGCATACGTGCATGTGTGAAAGAGTGTGTTTGTGTGTGTGCATATATTTACCCTTGTGTGTATGCGTGCTTGTGTACATATGAGTGCATGCACATATCTGACAGTGTGCATGTGTATGCATATGTTTCTACATTGATATGTGTGTCTACATGGGCATGTGTGTGCGGGTGTGTTTGTGCGAGTAAGTGTGTGTGTTTGTTTGTGCATAGGTGTGTGTGCATACATGTTTGTGTGGGTAATTGCATGTGAGACTTTGTACACATGTGTATGTGTGTTTATGCATGGGTATGCAAGTGTCTATGTGTGTACATGCATGTGTATATGCTTGTGTACATGCTTGTATGTGCCTATGTCTGTGTGTTTAATTGTGTGTGTGCATCTTTGTGTATGCTTGATTGTGTGTGCATTCACATGTGTGTTTGTATTTGTGTGTGTGCATATATCTTAATATGTGTGCATGTGTGTGTGAGGGTGCATGTGCATTTTGTGTGTGTTTGTGCATCTATGTATGTGTGCAAGCGTGTGCATATGTGCGTGTGTTCATGAGAGTGTGTGTGTGTATATGTATATATTTTTGTGAGCACTTGTATATGGGTGTTGGCATGCAAGGGTGTGTGTGAGTGCATGCATGTGTGTATGTTTGTTTTATGCTTGTGCACATTGGTGAGTGTGTGCACATGTAGGTGTGCATATATGTGTGTTTGCCTATGTGTGCGCATATATGCATACATATGACTGTGTGTTTGCATGTGTGGGTGTTCTTGTGTATGTTTGCATATTCATGTGCATGTGTGTGTGTGTACCTATGCAAATGCATGTGGGAGCATGTCCATGTCTATGTGAGTTTCGACATGAGTGTGTGCCTGTGTTTGGTTGGGTACACATGTTTGTGTGCATGAGTATGTGTGTGTGGGTGCACATGTGTATGCATGGTCATGTGTGTATGTGGGTGAACGTTTGTGTGTGCATGTGTATCTATGCATGTATATATGTGAGCATGTTTGTGTTCATGCATTATGGTCTATGTGTGCCTACTATGTGTGCATAAGCATGTGTGTATGGCTATATGTGCATGTGTTTGCGTGCATGTGTGCTCATGTGTCTTTGTGTGCATGTGTGCTCATGGGTGCTTGTGTGCATGTGTTTGTGTGTATGACTTTGTTCATCTATGTGTGTTAATGTCTATATATGTAAGTGTGCATGTTCATGTGCAATGTGTGCATCTCTATGCATGTCTACATGTGTGTGTGCAAGTGTGCATGTGCATGTGCATGGACGTGTGCATGTGTGTGTGCATATTTGTGCAAGTTTGTGTGTGCGCACGTGCATGTGTTAGAGTTGGTGTGCTTTTGCAAGTGAGTGTATGGGTGCACATGTTTGTGTATGTTTGTGTGTGCATTCACTTTTGTGCATGTGTGTGTGTGTGTGTCTTTTTATGTGTGCATGTGTTTTTGCATTTGTACATGTGTGTGTGTGTGCATTGGCATGTGTGTGTGGATGCATGTATGTGTGTGTGCATGTGCATAAGTTTGTGCGTTTGTATGCACAAGTGTGTGTAGATTTGTTTATTTGTGCGTGCATGTGTGACTATAGACACATATGTGTATGGGTGTGTACAAGTGCATTAGTGTGTTTGGGGGCATTTGCATGCATGTGTGTTCATTTGTGTGGATGTGTGTTTCATTCTGCACGTGTGTGCATGTGCGTGTGTGTATGCATGCATATTTGTGTATGCTTGTTTGTGTGCGTTTGTGAGTTTGCTTTTATGTGGGTGTGTGTGCATGTGTATGTTGTGTATGTACATTGATGTAGGTATGTGTGCATGTGTGTGTTCCTATTTCTTAATGTGTTTTTGTGCTTATGCAAGTGCATTTGTGTATATGTGTAGAAGCCTGTGTTGTACATTTTTATGCATGGGTGTACATAAGCATGTAAATGTTTGTGTGCATGCATGTGCATGTTTATGTATTTGAGCATGTGTGTTGTGTTTGTGCATGTGCATGCGTGTTTATATGTGTGTATGTGCATGTGTATGTATGCATGTGTGCATGTTTGCATTAACGTTTGAGTGTACAAGCATATGCGTGTAGATGGGTGTGTTCAAGGGTAGATGTGTATGGGTGTGTGTCTTTATATGTTTGTGTGTGTTCTTATGTGTGTGTCAAAGCTTGCATGTTTCCCTATGTGCTTGAGTTTGTGTGCGTGTGTGTATGTTGGTGTGTGTGTGTGTGTATGCATAAGAGCAGGTGTACACATGTGAGTGGTTGCATGTGTACGTGCTCACATGTGTCTATGTACTCACGTGTGTCTGTGTGTTTGAGTTATGCATGCATGTGACTATTTGTGTGTGTGTGAGTGTAGGTGTTTGTGTGTACATGCCTATATGCGTGCACGTGCACATGTGTATATGCTTGTGAGTGTTGCATGTGTGCATGCATATGCATCTGCATGCATATTTGGCTATGTGTGCATGTGTGTGTATGTGTGAATGTAAATGAATGTGTTTGTGTGTGTTGGTGTATGTGTGTGCGAGCATGTGTATGTGTGAATGTGTGATGTGCACATGCATGTGTGTACATGTTTGTATGTTTGTGCATGTCTGTATCCATGGAATGTGCATGTGTATGTCTATGTGTGTTGGTGTGTGTGTGTGTGTATGTGCACCTACTTGTATGCATGTATGTGTGTATATGTTTATGTGCACATGCATGTGTGTGCGTGTGTACATGTATTCGTGAATGTGTGTGTCAGTGCTTGTGTCCATGTGTGCGTGCATATTTGTGTGCATATATGCATGTCTATTCATGCATGTGTATTCATGTGTTTGTGTTGTATATCTATGAATGTTTTCTTGTTTGGGTGTATCTATCCTTCTATGGGTGTCTGTGTGTGTGCTTGTGTGTGTGGGTATGTTTGTTCATATGTGTGCATGTGTGTGCATATGTGTGTCCTTACATGTGTGTGTGTGTGTGTTAGTATGAGTGCATGTGTGCATGCATGTGTGTTTGCTTATGTGCACATGTGTGTGGTGGTGCATGTGCTTGTACACATTTATGTGTGTGCACATGTGTGTGTTTATGTGTGCATGTACATATATTTGTTCATGTGTGTGTGTCCATGCATGTGTGTATTTGTGTTTTGTGAGTGTGTGCGTGTGTGTGTGCATGTGCATATGCTTGTGTAAATTTATGTGTGTCAAAGTGTGTCTGTATGCCTATGTGTGTACATGTGTGTGTGTGTGAATATGTTAATGTGTTTGTGTGCATATGCAGTTGTGTGCATGGGTGTGTGTGTCTATTTGTTTGAGTGTGTGCATGTGTCTATTTATGTGTATGTGGGTTGGGTGTGTGTGTGTAGGTGCATATGAGTATTTTTGTGTGTGAGCATCAATCAATGTGTACGTGCATGTGAGTGCATTTGGGTGCATGTGTCTACATGTGCGTGTGTGTGTTTATTCATCTATGTTGGCATGTGTGCCTTTGCATGTTTGTGCACATATGTTTGCTTCTATGTATCTATGTGTGTGTGGATTTTCTTGAGTGTGTGGGTATATTTGTGCTAGTGCCCATGCTTGTGTGACAATTTATGATTGCATTTTCCATACATGTGTTCGTGTGTGAGTGCATGTGTGTTATTTTGTGTATGTGTGTGTGCATGTGTATATGTGTATATGCGTGTGTGCATTTGTGCATGTGTGTGTGCATGTGCATGCGAGTGTGAGTGCATGTTTGTGCATTCATGTGAGCACTCATGCTTGTGTGTGTGCATGCATTTTTGTGCATATGCATGTGTGTGTGTCTGTGCAAGCACATGTGCAAGTGTATGTGCATGTGTGGTCGGGTGCATGTGTGGTTGTGTATGTGTGTTTGTATGCATCCATTTGCATACATGTGGGCTTGTGTGTGCATGTGCATGTGCTTGTTCATGTATATATGCTTGTGTGTGCATGTGCATGTGCATCTGCATGTGTGTGTGTGTACGAGTGTCTTTGTGTTTATGGATGTGTGTACACAAGTTTGTGTCTGTGTGCAAATATGTGTGTTTGTGTCTATTTTTGCATTTGTGTATATATGCGTGAGTGTGTTTATGGGCATATGTACAGGTGTATGCATGTGTATGTGTGTGTGCATGATTATGCCATGTGGGTGTGCATGCGTGTGCATATAGATGTGCATGTGTGCATGTGTGTGTGTGTTTGCGCATGTGTGTGTACGTCTGTGCCTATGCATGTTAGTTTGTGTGTTCGTGTGTTTGCGTATCCATCTATGTGCCTATGCATTTGCATGTACATCTACAAGTGTTGGAGTGGGTATGAGCATGGGTGTGCGTGTGGATGTACGTGCATGGGTGCACATATATGTGTGTGCACATGTGTGTGCACATGTGTGTTTGCATGCATGTTTATGTGTTAAGGGGTGTGTAGGTGTGTGCATATGTGTGGATGTGTGTTCATGTGTGTGTTTGCATACATAAGCATGTGTGCATGTGCATGCATGTACATACAAGAATTTGTGTGTGGATATATTTGTGTTTGTGTGTGTGTGTGTATACATGCATGCTTGTGTATATGTGCATCTATACATGTATGTATGCTTATGTATGCATATGTGGTTGTCTTTGTGTGTATGCAAATGCATGCAAGTGTCAGCGTGCATAGGCATGAGCTTGTGTGGGTGTATGTATGTCTTTGTAAGAACATGTGCATTTGCATGTGTGTGCATTTGGACATGTATATGTGCTTGTTTGCATATATATGTTTGTGCATGTGCACCTACATGTGTGTTCTTTTATGCAAATGATTGTGTGCATGTGAGTTTATGTGCACGTGTGTGTGCATGTGCATACTTTGAGCATGTGTGTGGGTGTGTGTTATGTATGGATGTGGTTGTGTGTGCATATGCATTTGTGCATGTGTGTGTGTGTGATTTTATTATTATGTCTGTGTTCTTGTGCTTGTGTGTGTGCTTGCATGTTCATGTGTGTGTGCATATGTGCGTGCATACATGTATATGTTTGTAGGTGCATGTCTATTCATTCGTTTGGTTACAAATGTGTGCAGGTGTGCGTGTGTGGCTATACTCATGCATGTGTTTATGTCAACTAGTATGTGCATACATGCATGCATGTATATGTATGTGTGTTTGTGTTTGTATGTGCATGTGCATTCGTTCAAGCCTGGGTGCATGTCTGTCTGTGAGTGCATGCACATATGTGTTCATGTATGTAGGTGTGCATTTATGTGTGAGCATGTGCATGTGTGCATGCATGCATGTGCATGTGTTTGTGTACAAGCATAAATGTATGTGTGTGTGTATTTATATGCACATGTGTTTGTTTATGCATGTGTGCATGAATATATGCATGTGTGCTTGTGTGTGTATGGGCATGTGTGATGGTGCTTATGTGTGGGTGTATGTACATGTTTGTGTGTATTTGTATGTGTGTGTATGCATGTTTGTCTGTGTGGGTGCATTTGTTCTTGTGTGTGTGTTGGTCCTTGTGTGTGTACATGTAAAGAGTGCGTGGGTGTGTGTGCATATGTTTGTGAATGAGAGTGCATATGTCTATGCATATGACTATACATGTGTGTGCTTATGTCAGTGTTGTGTGTGCATGAATGCATTTATGCATGTGTGTGTGGGTGTGTGCATGTCTGTTTGTGTGTGTGTGTGCATATTTGTGATCATGCATTAGCAAGAGCTCGCGCGTGTGTGTGTACGTGTGCATATGTCTATGCATGTGTATATGTATGTGTGTATGGATGTGCGTCAGAACAGGTGTGTTCGTTCATGATCATATGCATGTAATGGTGTGTGTGTGCATGCATGTTTGTCATTGTGTGTGTGCTTGTGGGCATCTATAGATTCCTTTGTGTGTGTGTACGTGCGTGCATGCATGCATATGCATTTGTGTTTCTATGCATGCATTTGTGTGTGCATGTGCATACATGCATGCATATGTGTGTGTGAGCATATGCATTTATGTGTCTGCGTGTGTGTGTTTGAGTGTCTTTGCATGTAAGTCTGTCATCGTGTTTGTGTGTATTCGTATGGGTGTGTGATCTTGCCTCTAATTGTTTATGTGTGTATGTGCAAGTGTGTGTGGGTCTGTGTTTGGGTGTGTGCTTGTGCACGTCTATGTATGCACATCCATACTTTTGTGTGTACACATTATGTGTGTCTGTGTGTGTCTATGTTCTTATGCATATGTGTACATCTACATGTGCATGTGTGAATGAGTTTTTGTTTATCTCTATGTGTATGTGTTCATGAATGCATGTGTGTGTGTGTGTGTCCATGCATCTTCGTGTTTGTGCATGTTTGTGTGTGTATATGTGCATGTGCATGTGATTGTGCATGTGTGTGTGCATACATCTTTGTGTTTGTGCGTGTGTGCGAATGTGTGCACATGTGCTTGTTCATAATGTGTGTGCATATATGTGTGAGTGTGCATGCATGTGTATGTGTGTGTGTATGTGTATGTGTGTGCTTGAGTATACTTGTGTGCTTTTATGCATGTAGGTGTTCATTCATATACATATGTGTGTGTATTTCTTTATGTGCCTATTTGTGTAAGTGTGTGTTTCTATGAATATGCATATGAGTGTGTGCATATGCACACTCATGAGTGTGCATTTGTATTTTCCTATGTTTACAACTGTACACATAAGTGTGTGCGTATGTATATGTGTGTGCTTGGGTGCACATTGTGTTTGTACAAGTGTGTCTACATGCGTGTTTATTTTTGTGTGTACATGTAGGCTTGTCTTCATGTATCTCGATGCATGTTTTTTAAGTGTGTGCTTGTGCATGAGCATGCATACAAGCATGCATGTTTAGGTGTGTGTACACATGTGCCTTTGTTTATGATTGCATGTTCATGTGGGTGTGTGATTGTGTGTGCAAGGTCATGTGTGTGAGTGATGTGTGTAGTTACGTACATGCACTTGTGTATGTAGATGTGCACAAGTGTGTGCATGTCTGTGTGGCATGCGTGTTTGGGTGCACTTGTGTGTGGGGGTGTGTATGTGTGTGTGCATATGTGTGTGAGTGTGTTTGTGTGCTTGTGTGTCTATGGGTGCACATGCACACACACACAAACAAATACACCCATACATACTCACACATAGTCACAAGCACACACCCATACACATATGCACGCACACACATGTACACCCATACATAACCACACATGTGTACAAAGATATGCATACAAGCACACATTCACACATGTGCACACATAGACACGCACACACCCATACAAGAATGCACAAAAATATATGGACACATGCACGTGCATATGCACACACATAATTTCAAACATGCACGTATGCCCACACACACATTCACCTGCACAAAAACATGTGTGCACACAGATGCAAAAGCACACACATATACATCCATGCACTCACACAAGCACACACACAAACACACACACATGTACATTAACTCACACACGCACACACATACACACACATACATTTGTGTGCAAGCACACACACGCACATACACATATTCGTACCCACATTTGCACACACACACACACACATGCATGCTTTAACATACATGTACGTACACATACGTGCACACACACTTGCAGACAGATGCACACAAGTGCGTATAGACACATGCTCACACAAGAACACGCATGCGAAGGCACGTACTCTCACACGCACATGCGCACCACATGCACACAAGCATGCATAGACACACATGCATGCACATGCAGATACACATGCACAATGATATACATACACATGAACTCTTACACACACACATGTGCCTAAATGCACATGCACATGTACTTGCATGCACACACATATGAGCACCCTCATGCACTCATGCACATACACGCACATGTACTCATGCACACATACACACATGCTCTTAGAAAAGAACCCACACATTAGAACATGTGCCCTCACACAAAAATGCATGTCCATGCATATACATGTACACACACCCACACATACATCGGCACACCCTCATAGACATATGCATATACACACTCTTAACTCTCGAACATGCACACACTCACATTTACACACATGGGCACACACACACACATATGTACACACTCGCACACATGCACATGCACGTAGACACACACACCTCCACACATGAACATGCATAGCAACACTCAGATGAATAAACACATACACAAACATAAGAATACAAATGCCCATGCACATACACACACATGTACAAATACACACACATGCACACATACACTCATATGAACATATACAAGCACAAGCACACATACGCACACAAGTGCACACTCACCCACACACATAAACACTCGTACACACAAATGCACACTCTCACATTGACACATACACGCACACTTTTGCATAAACATGCACACACTCATGCATCCAAACATGTACACATGCATGCACACATGTACACACGCCCATACACACAAACAAGTGCGTGCACACACACACACACTTACACATGGACATGCACTCATACACACACATGCAAACACATGCACCCAGACTCACACACACATGAAAACATACAACCACAAAAATACACATGTAAAAAACTACACACATTTGTACACACATGCACATACACACATATACACAAACACACACAAGCATACACATGCACACACACACATATACACATGCATATGCATGCACACATACACAAAAATGCATATGCACTCACAGACACAAGCACACACATAGTCATACAGATACACAAATGCAAACTTAAATGCACACAGATGCACACATATACATACGCACCTGCACACATTATCACAATTCATGCATACATAGATGCACATGCACTTGTGCACACACTTGCATGCATCCACGCACTTGCAGACACATAAACTCATAGAAGCATGCACGCACATATGCATGCATACATGTTCGCATGCATAGATATAAGCACCTACACACACAACACAAAAACATGCACCCATACATGCACATGTGCACATACACACACATATCTACATAGACGCACACACCCACATGCACATTCATGGCCATGCACACACACATGCACATGCACACAAATGTGTAGATACACACATACAAAAGAAGACATATACACACATGTGCACCTATGCACCCACACACAGACACACACACACACGCTTGCATGTGAACACATAAAAACACACAAACAACTACATGCACATGCATACACAAATGCACACATCCACACACACAGACACTAACACACACACAAAAGTGCATGTGCACATATACACACCTACATAAACATATACAAACACAAAGACACATATGCTTGCATGCATTCACACACACACACACATGCACACGCACAAAAGCATATATATACATGCATATACTAAACACATGCACACACACACATGCCTATGCAAACAAGTACATACACACAAAGAGGTATGCACAAACACACTCACATGCACTGATGCACATACATACACGTGGCCACTCACATACATGCATATGATGATGCACACAAAGAAATATGAACACACATGCACAAACACAAATACACACACACATGCACATACACACACATGTACACACACACAAACACACAAATACACATGCACCACACAAGTATGCACTCAGACATGCATGCATGCACACCCAAAGGAATAGACACATAGACACACATGTATATTCATATGTAATGTGGGCACCCTTGCACACGTACATGCACACATGCATGCACATGTCCATACACATACATAGACACACACGCACACACATGTACATAGAGACATACAAATAAACATGCACACATACACACATAGACATGTACACATACACAAACACACATAGACACAGATGTAGACAAATATACATAGAGATAAGGACATACACAAGCACATACGCATACAAGCATGAACACAAACAAACACACATACACCCATACACAAAAACACATATGCACATGTACACAAGTAAACACATGCACACGGGCATAAAAACACATGCAAACACAAATATGAACATATGTTCAAATACACAAAAGTATAAACCTACACACAAATGCACACACCTATACACAAACACACACACAGAGACCAACACATAGGCACACACACAGACACATACATTGGCATGCTAAGATGCTCACAAAACACAAACATACACATATATGCAAGAATACACATATGTACAAACACACACATGAACACGTACACATAGACACATACAAATGTGTGCACACACATATCACATACACATGCATGTACATTCAAAAACACACCAACACATGCACACACATGCATAGGCACACACACCCATATGAAAACACAAAAACAAACCCAAACACAGACATATAAATAGGCATACACACATGCACACATACATGCACACACACACACACACGTACACTCAAATACATGAACTCATAAAAACACACATGTATGCATGCACACACATACACATACACAGACACAGGAACACATGCATGCTCACATGCACCAATATAGTCACATGTATACAAACTCTCACACATACATGCATACACACACACACACACCAAAACACTCACATGTGTGCCCACAGACACACCCACACAAATTGGCACACATGTACGCAAACACACATGTGCATGCACTAGAATACACATATGTACACACATGTGTACACATACGAGCATACACACATGCACAAGCACTATAAACACACACACACATAGGAACACACAAAAGCACACTTACGCACACAAACACACATGCACACCACAAGCACACATGCACGCACACATACACGTGCACTCACAAGTAGACACACATGCACAATGACACACCTGCTCATGCACACACTCACACACACACATGCAACCACACACAGATGTGACAATGTGCACACATGAATGAATGGACACACACACACATGCTCTCGCACACACATATGCTCTTAGCTTAACACCCACACAGATGAACACATACAAATGCACCCTCATACATATACACATGTGCACACGTGTACACTCATATGAGCATGCACAAGTGTATGCATGCATACACACACATGCATATTCACACTGCTTATCTCTCAAGATAGGCATACATGTAAATTCACATAATGAACATGAACACCCACAAAACCACTCACACACACTCACACATAAACACATGTACTCACAAATACACATGAACATAGACATGTAAACAGAGAGTTACAAATATGCAGGTGCAAACCAACATTCACATGTATACACACACACACACACAAAAAGGAACACAGATGCATATGCACAAGTACACACATGTAAGCACATACACACAAACACATACACTCAAGCACACATGAACACATCCATACACATAGATACACACACCCACATGCACACATACATGCATACACATGTAGACACACATGCAAAGTACACACATGCACACACATATGCCAACATGCACATACACACACATACTCACACATGCACAACCACTCACATGAACACATGCATCTACACATACACACATGCATACATGCACACACATATTTACATACACCCAGCCACATATGCATGCACACACACACAAATACAAATGTATTGAAATAAGTACACATATATGCATCTACACACACAAGTACACACACACACCCATGAACACACTCACACTGATACACAACAATGCACATAGACATTCACATACATTTGCATATAGATGCATGCACACACACAAATTAAAACATGGACACATGCACAGACACATACGTATGTGCACATAAACTTACACATGTACACCCACGTTCAAAAATGCACACACGCACATGCACCAACACTCGCACAAACAAGTACATGCAAATGCATATGCACATACACATGTGCACACATGCATATAAAAGCACACACAGGCACACACATACATGCACACAAACTCACATATGCATGTGCACACACATGCACACCCACACATACTAATGCCTATGCTAACACATGCACCAAAGTACACACGTATAGATACACAAATGGATACACACATATACATATGCGCAAACACATGCACATATGCAAGTAGATACATACACAAATGCATGCACCCATGCATGCACTTGTATATGCACACACACATAAACACATACACATATGCATAAGCATGCACACACACGAACACACACACATCTACACAAAGATGCACTCATACATGCACACATCCACACAAACATAAACACACATAAACACTCAGACATATGTACACATGTGCCCATGCACATATATACACAGGTATACATTCACATACACGTATACACACAAATACATGCACACACATAGAAACACATACAAGCACACAAGAAGACATGCACATACACCTAGAAAACCACATGTGCACATGCATATAGACATACAACATGCACTGACAAAGGCATGCATAAACATGCTCGCATGCACACACAAACATGCAAACACACACATGCACACAAATACATAAACATGACTATGCACACACATGAACATGCACATGTACACATAGAGACATGCATACACATGCACACACACACACACATGCATGTAGGAATGCAAACAACCCCACACACATGCACAAATGCACACACTTTCACAAACACATAAACACATGCAAACATACGTATGCATACACACAAATATGCATGCATGGACACATGCATGAATGCACACCTAGAGGCATAGACACACAAACACACATGCATATGCATAAGCACATAATTGAGGGCACTCATGCATATGCCACATTTACACCATGTCCACATTTACACACACATTTATACACACATACACATATGTACACAGAGGCACACACTTGCACATACACATGTAAGCACATAGACATGAACACACACAAACACATATACACCCACACACACATATGAACACATGCAAACACACATATGCACACACATACATATACACACACACACACACGTGTAAGCTCACTCACACACACATGCACTCACACAAACATGCCACACACAAACATGCACACACACATATACAAACATGAGTTTGCTCACACATGCACATGCACAAACAAACACATGCACACATGTGAACAAATACACAGAAGTGTACACACACACATAATGCATGCAAGCTTGTAAATGTGGACATAAATACATGCTCACACACAGACATATGAATGCACATATGGATGCACACATGCAAAAAGAAACAAACACACAAACACGTATAAATATGCACATGTACACACACTCACATTTATCCACTTACACACACTTGCATACATGTTTCCATGTAAACATACAGCACAAACATACAAACACACACACACACAAAACATATGTATGCACAAGCACATAAACACTTGCATACATGCACACAATCATACGTACATGCATAGACACATACACATACATCAATGCATATGCACACACACCCACCAGTGCATGAACAAATGAACACACACACACATATACTCAAACATACAAGAATACAAGAAATCACACACACACACACCCACAAACTTGAACACAAACATATACATGAAAACACCAACTTGAAAATGCCGTTGCACACATGCATAATCATACAATCACACATACAAATGCACACACACAAACACATATATACACACATAAATGAAAACACATAAGCAGACACACACATGGGCATACACAAATAGACACATGCACATAGACTTGCATAGACACCTACACACACACACATGCATTACACATATACATATGCACACACACACACACACTCACCCATGGGCACACAAGTACACACTAACCCACACACACCAACAAATATGCATGCATACACACATGCACACACATAGTCACACACACATATGCCCATGTATGCACATGTGCACACACACTCACATGCATACACGCACATAGAAATGCACACACACATGCATGCATACTTATACATATGAACATACACAAACATATGCACAAATAAACACATTAATGCACACACAAAAAATACACATGTATAGACACATTCACAAATGCATGCATACACACACACACACATTTGTACACGTGCATAAACATAAGCACATATAGACATATCAACAAGCATACACATACACAAACCCACACACTCACAAAAGCACACATGCACAAACACAGACACACGGTTGAATAAATGCAAACACGCACACACATATGTGCATGCACAAACACATGACCAATCACATGCATAGGTACACACACACCCATAAACGCATTCACACATGTATGCAGACACACATGCACACACATGTACACATTTAATAACACACACACATGTGCATCGTGCAATAGCTCGCAAACATGCACGTACACAAACGGAGACACAAGTGCACAAACATAGAAAAACACATCCACACGCACATATGTGCACATGCAAGCATACGTACATGCACGTTCTATTGCAAAAACACATGCACAATGGCACCCATGCACATGCATACACACACATGAACAAACACATGCCCACACACACACACACACATGTGCCTACATGCAAATACACATAGACACAAGCGTGTGCACTCACTCACACACACACACATGTACAACCACAAACACCCACACACAACCACACACAGGAACACACAAATGCATGAAAGCACCTATACACACAATTATGGGCACAAGCACATGCACACACATGCACACATACATAGGCATAGAAAGACATTCACATGCACATGCTTACACTCACTCCCCCGCACATGCACACTAGCACACACACATACATGAGCACACACATGCACATGCACACACATGTAAACCTACAACCACGAAAATACATGTACACATGCATGCACACATGCAAACACATGCTATATATATGCAAAAAATAATAATCACACACACATAAGAATGCACCCGCACAAGCACACACATGCAAATGCACATAAACACACACGCATACATACACATACAGAAACACATGTGTGTGAGCACACATGCAAGCCTTTGTACACACAAAAATGCACATTCATTCAAGCACAACACACTCAAACATGCAAACACATGTGTTCCCACACACACATGAGCATGCACACATGCACACATAAATGCACACACATGCATAAGCACACATACACATAAACACAAGCACAGGCACATATACTCCCACACACACTACAACACACAGCCACACACTGCTCTATGTTTGCTCTCAAGCAAATGCATGCAAACACTCATATAAGGATGGACCCAAGCACATACACAAGCACACAACAAACACACATACACACACATGCACACATTCTCACACACGTAAGCACTTGTACACACACATATGTATAAACAAACATCCATAACAAAACACACCACATCCACACTCACTTGCATGCACTTGAATACACAGACTTGAATGCACAAACACAACAATACACAAACATATACACTTGCATATTCACACACATACACACACAGGCACACACATGCACTTATGTGTGCACATAAACACATGCATACAAATAGAGGTGAACACACAAACATATACACATGCATACACACATGAACATACATAAATGAACAGTCACTCACACAAGCACACAAAAACAAACATGCATGCACACACACCCATGCGCAAACGTACATGCATATGCACACAAACAAACACACACACACACACACATAAACACACAAACATGTAAACCAAAACATGCACATGCACATGCACAAACATACACACTAGCTCACAAATAAGAACACACATAAGCACACAAAGAGAGGTGCACCATATAAACACAAATGTACACACATGCACACACACCCACACACTCACACAAGCACTCTTGCAAGAACACACAGGGACACACATAACACACACAAATACTCTAACACAAGCACACTCACTCACACACACACAAACCTATATATACACTCACACACATGCACCGATACATGGATGCACAAACACACACACATGCACATAAAAACATGTACACAAATATGTTTATTAAATGCTCACATACACACATGTGAGGATGCATACACATGAATATACACACACAAACACATATACAAATGCACACACAAACATATGCACAAACATATACATACACACATAGGCACAAACATATAAACAAACAAATGCACATAGACACACACGTGAACACACATGCATACACATAAGTGCATGTAGATAACATAGCCACACACACATGCACACATTCATAGAAATGCACAAACATGAACACACACACACAAACTCACAAATGCCCCCACATCCATAGAAACCCACACAAGAGCATATGCACACACAAATGCATCCATGCATGCACACACACATACATAGACTTGAAAGCACAAATACACACACAAACACACATGCACGTACACATACACACACATGCACATACATGCGTGTGTGAACGCACATGCATATGCACAATCACACACACTTATGCACAGTTACTCCTTCACACACACATGCATAAACACACACCTACAGTCATGCAAAGATGCATGCACACAACACACACACACACGTAGGAATATACATACACTCATGAACAAACATGCATATAGATACACACACACACACATGCACATATGCATGTGCAAATGTGCACACACAAATGCATACACATGAGCACACACTTACACACACATGCATACACACATGCACATGCACACATAGGCACAAACACACATACACACTCACACACAAAACACATGCATGTGCACACACTCACATATGAACACACATGCTCACACATGCACATGCATGCACACAAAACCACACACACACATACACATGTGCATATACAAGTGCACAAGCACATGCTTACATACAAAAATGCATACATGCATGCAAACACGCATCCATAACAACACACACATGAACACATGCACTCAAATGGACAAGCACACACAAATGCACACTTTTAGACACAAATATACACTCATACACATGTACATGCACACAAATACATACACACACAAAAACATGTGCATATATGCACACATGCACGTGTGTACACAAACACATAGACTCACACATGGACATACATACACATATGCAAGCACATGCACATGCACACACATATGTGCACAAAAACATGCATACACACACACACATAGAGGCACACACTTGCACACACACACATGCAAATGCATGCATAAACACACACATGCACAAAGATATGTACATATACACACATATATATGAGTACATCTGCAAACATGCACACACTTACATACATCTACATACACATATGTGCATGCATACACACACATACACAAGCACACATGGAAAGACACAGTCACACACACAATCACAAACATGCACTCATTAACACACATATGTTCACATGTGCACAAAAACAAAAGTGCACACATATGCATGCATGCACACACACACCTCCACATATGCTTATAATCAAATGCATGTAGACATTCGCACATACAGAAACCCACAAATATAGGAATACACAGACATGCATGTGCATGCTAGTGGACACACAAACACAAGTACACACATACATATGCTTAGCCACACTTACACATGTGCATGCACACAAGCACACATGCACACACATGTATCCATACACATGCACATGCAAGCACACACACTCATGCAAACATGCATAGGCATACAAACATCTACATGCACACACATAAGCAAGCACCTCCACTTATGCTCACACACATCATCACCCACACACATGCACAGACGCACACATAACACAAACACATGCACACACATGCCCACGATCGTGCACACACACATATTCACATGCACACACACAACACACATTCACACACACATGCACACAAAATGCATGCACCCAAGCCAACACACATGCACCCATAGTCTCACACAAGAACACATATACACGCATGTCCAGACACACAGACTCATAGACACATCCACTCACCCACAACCACACACACACACATGTACGAACACATGCACATGCATAGACATATACACACATAGAAGAACAAAAACATGAACACAGATATGCAAAAGTACATCCACGAGCACATATAAACATGCACAAGCAAGCACACACAATCACATGCACACTCACAAACACACAAAAACATGCATTTATATACATTTAGACACATAAACATTAACCAACACACACAAGCACATATATTGGCACAAAAACAAATGCACACACACACACATACATGCACACACATGCACAACATAGGAACATATGGACACCAACTTACATGCACATGCATACAAAAGGATACATATCACACATGCACACACATACATGCACATGCACACATGTACATAATTGAACACATGCGAATACACAAGCACAAATACACAAATACACACATGTGCACACAAACTCACAAAGATGGATTCACATATAGGCATACAAGCACATGTGGTTGTAGACAAACTCGTACATGCCTACGAACACACACACACATGCACACTTACACATACATACTCTTCACACACCCATGCACACATTCACATATTCACACATAGACACATGCACACACAAATACTCACCCATTCACACACTTGGGGATGCACGCACAACACACATGCACAAACACGTGCATGCTCAAGGGCACACATGCATCTACACTCACATACATGATCAAATGCACACATACACACACACACACATGTACTTAGTTGTACACAACTCACAAGAGCACACGAACACACATACACAAACATGTCCAAAAAAATGCACATGCACACGCATAAGCTCACATGTATGCAAACACACACTTATGCATACATACACACACTTATGTGCACTAGCCCACACCACACATACACACGAACACACACAAGTACACACATGCTGGTACACATGTCCATGCACACAATCACACACATGTATACACAGGCACACATACACACATTTGCAAACATGCATGCACACAAAGATTTGTGAGCACATGCTCACACACATGAACAATCACAAACATGAACATGCTTACATGCACACACATGCTCTCAAAAAAAATGTGCCCATGTGCTCACACACATGCAAATAGACACATAGGCATTCATGCACATGCACACACATGTACTTAAACAAACTCATATACACACCTACACACAAAAACACGCACACACAAGTGTACCCCCACGCACATACACACACGTACGTGTATGCACAATCATATGCACACATACACTTACGCACAGGCACACCCATACACACACAAACACCACAAAATTAACACTCGCACTCACATAAACATACACATGTATTAATGTACACTCACACAAACACATGCACACAAATAGAAACAAAAACCCGCACATGCATGCATACACAACATACATATGCACACAGACATGCACCTTAATGTACACACACAAAGAGACATACACACATGCATGTGTGCAGCCACACATCCACATGCACACACACGCAACAAAACAAACGCATGCACATTGAGGAACACACACAAATAGACACATCAATACTAAAGAAAGCACAAGCAAAAGCACACTCACACATGCATGCACAAACATATGCATACAAACATGTGCAAATGCACACTCACACACATAACCACACACACACACTCACAAATAACACACACAAAAACACACATATACATGTACATGACACACACACACACAAATATGGACACTCATGCACATGCACACATACAGACAAACTCATACATGCATACACATGTACACGCACACACATACACAGATGCAAATACTCACACACATGCACTTGCACATAAACCCATACACACACATTCACAAATGTACAAGAAGTCACGCACACATGCATGCATCCATGCATACAAGCATGCCTAAGGACCCGCACACATAAAACAACACAAACACTCATGTACACATACACGCACACACATATGCGACCACATATACACACTCACAGATAAAACACATGGACACACACACATACGCATATGCACACGCTAACATATGCACAACCACATATCGTCGCACACTCCCATAAGCACACATGTAAATGCATGCATGTATACACATGCACATAGGCAAACCCACACACACACACACACACTCGAACATACATACAAAGACATGCATAATTCATGTGCATCTGCACCTGTGTAGTCATCACACACACGTGCATACACACACACACATGTACACACACACATACATACACATACATCCACACAGACATTTACATGAATACACACACATGCACTCACATGCATGCATACACACATATACACACACGAACACCCACACACACATATACAAGCAAACACATACAAATGCCACACATATAGCACATACAAACATGTACACATGCACACACCCAAAACATACACATACAAGCACCCACAGATAGACCTAAAAACATGCACACATGCATATGAACATGCACACTAACAAATGGACACACCCAAACACACACACGCATGCATGCACATGCATGTGTACAAATATGAACAAAATGCATACACTAATGCACCCTTAGACACACAAGAACATGCATACTCATATACACACATACACATGCTCACATACAGACATGCATACACAAACATGCACACACACACAAGCAAGCATGTGTAAGCACATGCTAATGCATAGCTATAACAACACGCACATGCACACATAAAGGTTCACATACATGCACACACATAAAAAAAAAACTCATATGTACACTCATGCATACACAAAGATTAACACACTCATACACATACACAAGCTTGCACGAATGCACATGCACATAGATACATGCACAATCACACATACATACATATATGGATACACTATGCACATAAATAGACACACACACATACATCCATCCACATACACATGAGTATGTCGATGCACACATGCATAAACATACAAATGCACACACGTGCATACATACACACATAAAAGCACATGTATATAGACACACACATATGCACAAACACACATGCACATATACACACATATGCATATATGTAAACATATACACATGCACACACATATACTCATATGCACATATGCCCACACACATGGACGGGTACACACATGTACATATGCATAAGCAATTACAAACACACACCTGTAAAAAAACATTCACACACACACACATGCATGTGCACACACCAACACATGCATAAACACATACGCACACACATGCATGCTCATGCACACACACGCACACACACGCATATGCATAGATGCACTCACATGAATGCATACAACTATACACCTACACACACATATACACATAAACACATGCACACAAGCATAAACATAGACATGCAAACATGCATGTAGACTTGCAGATGCAAACACACACACACAAATGCTGGCATACATGTGCACGCACACACAAATCATGTCAAGCACCCAAATAAATGCACACACACATACACACACACATGCATAAACGCACATACACATATGCACACACACTGACACATGAAGAGATGCACACACATACACACACATGTGAAAGCATACACTAGAAATGCATGCACAAACACATGCATATGCATCATATGCACATGCACACACTCACGCACACATGCACACCCACATGTGCATAGGTGCATACACTCACACATGTGCAAGCACATATTCACACACAAATACATGCACACACATATATGCACACACTTTCACATACAAGTATACACATAGAACATGCACACACATTTCCACACACAAGCACACACACAAACACACACACATGCACACACATATGAACACACACAAATGCACACAAACACATGCACATGCACATGTGCTCATAGAAGAATACACACACAAACAAACTCATGTGTTTGTGTACACACACAAAAAAAGTAAGCTTGTAGAAACAAACACATAAATCCTTACAAAACTACACACACAAACACATACACACACACACACACTTAAATTCTCACACAGACACAAATGTTTGTACATGGACACAAACAAGCACACACATGTGCACATGCATGCACACACACACGCATACCACCCCACACACATGCAAACACACACACACCCATGCATGCACTTGCACACGCACATGCATACACACACACACCCATGCAAACATGCATACACATGCATGTAGGCACATATACACACATGCACTCACCCACCACACACACAGACACAGGAACATACACATGCAAACACAGTTATATTCACACACAAGCACACATGTGCACATGCAAAGGTACATAAACATTTAAACATGTGCATGTGCACACACCTACACACATGCACACACATATGCACAACACACACACACAACACTCAAACTTGTAAACACATACTCACACAAACAAACACACACATGCTTTCATGCTCACTCACACTCAAGTGCACACACTTGCATAGACACACACACACACATAAACTCCCATGCATACATACATGCACGCATGCATAGACACACACATGAATGCATGCACACACACATGGATGCATGCACCCATGCAAACACAAAAACACACACACACACATGCACATACACATGCATACATGCATACACATGGACACCCACACATACACACCAACACACATACACTCTTGCATATAAATTCGTGCACACATACACGTACAGGTAGATGCCACACACATACACACATGCACATAAACAAAACTCACACACACACATGCAAACGTACATGTATGCACACAGATGCATATGCACATGCAAACACACATGCACATGCACAAGCACTCATACTCATGTGCTTTGTCATATATGCTTGGAAACACACACCAACATGCATGAACACTTGCACAAGCATGCACTCAAACAATCTGTGCATGCACAAACACATGCACATAAGTGCACCTGCATACATAATCATCACACACATGTGCAAACACATACACACACTCATGCATACATGCACATGCATACACATACACAGACATGCATGCACAAGCTTGCACACACACACACACCCACACCCGCACACACAATACACACATGTATACATTTGCATGCACACACACATGCACAAACACTCGTACACAAGCACATAAAGCATACACCCACATCATGCACAAATCTGCACATAGATACGTACACAGACATACACACACATGCATGCACACACATAACCACATCCATAAGAACACACACATGCACACAAGCATACACACACACACACACATTTGCACACGCATGCAGACATATGGAAATACACTTGCACTAGAAAATGAATAGAAGCACACACATAAACACATGTGCACGTGTACACACACAAAAAAGCAAGCATGTAGATGCACACACACACACATGCACACACAAACACACAAATCCACACACAGCCACACACACGAACAAACACATTCACCCACACACTCAAATAGACACACATGTGCGTACGTGAACACATACATATAGACACACATGTAAGCACGCACACACACACGCACACATGCACCATGTCATACACATGTGCACTCACACACCTATGTATGCTTGTGTGCACACACATAAAACCATACACACATAGTCACACACACACATACACATTTATGCGATGCACACATACATGTACATACACACAGCCACACATATATATGGGCACACACTCACACATACAACCACCTCCACACATAAACAAAGTGGAAGATGCAAATGCATAAACATGCACACACATACGCAAGCATGCATGCACATATGCAAACACAAACATGCACATAGGCATCCACAACATGCATAGCACACACACAAACATGTGCACACACAAACATGCACCCACATACATAGACAAATGCATATGCATGAATACCCATGCATGCATGCATACATCAACACATGCACAACTATCACACACACACACATACTCACACAAATATACTCACACACATACACACACACATGCATACACATGCTCTCATACACACCTACACCGAGGCACATGTACCCATACATAATGCACACACAATACACACACATGCATGCTAAGATCCACACACAACATACACACACTTGCAAAAATGCACAAAAGAACACACTCACATGCTAACACATACACACAAATACACACATATGTGCACATGCACATATACAAACACAAGCACATGTACACAGGCACACACTCGCACACCAATGCTTACACACATTAACACATTTATACACACATGCTCAAATGCATGCGCATTGCATGCACTTATGCACACACACATGCGCAAACATAGGAACACCCATACACACACATGCTCATGCACACAAACCTGCACAGATGTGCACCCATGAAAACACACTCACACACATGCATGAAAACAAACACACATACACAAATGCACCCTCACATACATGTGCCAAAATACTTGCACACGGAGTCACACACACACATATACATAACATAACCATTTACACACACACATGAATAAGCACACGCACACACATGCATGCACCCATGTATGCACACATGCACATGAACAGACACACACATGCATGCACATATGTACACACTCACACATGCTTCCAATCACACACATGCACATGCACACACACATACTTGCACATGCACAACTAGACAAACACTCATTGTCACACACCCACACACATGAGCATGCATGCATACACACACACATGCATAGGCACTCACACGTGCAAATGCATGCACACCAAGTCACACTCTTGCTTGCACACACACATGCACACATGCACAAATGTGAACTCATGCACAAATACAGATGTATACACACATGCACATATGCACACATACACATATGCACAAGCACATACACTCACACATGCAATCACATGCATATACAAACATGCATACACACATGCACTCACAATAAGACACACATACACTTGGACACATTCATATAAGCTCACATACAGAAATGCACACATGCACACAAACGCGAACACATACACGCATGCATGCAAGCATGTATATGCATACACACACACACTGACAGACATGTACAAGCACCAATGCATGCACATCTACACACACCATGAAACACTCCCTCCCACACAAGCACACAAATGCACACCCACACAAAAATAAACCCACATACATATGTGCTCGCACACAAACATACACATGCAACTACACATGTACATGCACACACACACACACACAAACATACACACATGTAAGCACATAGGAACATATCCAAACATTCATAAATCCATGCAACCCTATACACTTTAATAGTGACACACATACAGATGTACTCATATGTATACACACACATACATGAATATGCACGCACATGCACATGTAAAATAAAACATGCAAACACACAAGTATACGTACACGAACAAGTGAACACACATGCAGGTACATGGTCACACACACACCCACACACACCCAAACATGCATGCAAAACACACAAACCACACATGTACGTACACATACACAAACGTGCACACATGAAACTACTCACATGTACACACACACACACACTAATGCACATACACAAACATGCTCACACACACAAAACAAACACATAAGCACACATGTACACATGCACACAAAGGCACATACACAAGCACTCGTGCATGCACCCACACACATAAGCATACATACACACACACACACCAATACACACACTCTCATGTACACATGCATACACAAGCATACACAAACAAACCCATACACACACTAGCACACTCACACACACATGCATGCAAACACGAACACACTTATGCACATATGTGCATAGTGACACACAAATGCACACATGTACCCACACGCACACACAGGCACCAAGACACAAATACACTAATAGGTATACACACACAAGCACATTCACAAGCACATACACACACACACACACCCTTGAACATACACTCCCACACACACGAGCACCTGCACATGCATGTAGAGACACACACATGTATACACATATGCACAAAGCCATAGAAACACATGCACACACACATATATAAGATCTAAGCATAGATAAATACTTAGGATACGCACATGTAGAATGTCATGCACACATAAGCAAATGCACACACAAGCACACACACACACAAATATGTACAGACACAAATGTGCACACACACACAAGCACATGCACAAACGCACACACATAGTGACACACACATGCATATAGACATGCTTATGGATAGACACATAAACTTGAATGGACAAATACGAACACTTGTGCAAGCACACACAGACACACATATGCACATAGACATGCATGCACAGACAAATGCATACAAATGAAAGCATATGGGCACACACAAATATAACCTCAAACACACAAGCACACACACTTGTGGACATGCACACACATACACATACACCCACACTCACACAACCACAAACACTTGCCCACATCCACACACATGCATACACACACATGAACAAAAGTATACAAATGTAGATGCTCACATAAATACAAACAAATGCATAAACACAAGTACAAAAACACACAAATACATAAGACACCCATGCACATGTACTAATAAACACATGTAACACCGCCATACACACACACAGACACTCACACACCTGCACGAGCACATGTACACAAACACAGACATGCACACAAAGACACAAACGCATGCACACACTTGCATGCACACACACACATGATCTATCACAAACACATACACACATGCACACATATGTATGAATGCATTTGCATACTTACACATACACATATGCACAAACACATGCAAACACAACACTTGCATACATGTACACACACATCAGATGCACAGACACAGCCACACACACATACAAACACATATATACACACATAGAACGCACGCAAACATAGACACCTACACACGCATAAACACACACAAGCAAACAAACACACATGTGAACACACACACAAACATCCGCACATGTTGACACACACATAGACATATGTACACATGCATGCACACACACACACACACATAGAGACACACAGACAGTCTCACATACCTATAGACACACACACAAGATCACTTGCAGGTACATGTACACACAGATACACCAACACCCACCCATAGACAGACTACCATAAACACACTCACATATGTAGACACAAATGCATGCATGTACACCAAAACACACAAACATACACATGCTTGCATGCACACACCATACACACAAACTTGCACACACATGTATGCACACATATTGATGCCTAAACATATAACAACACGCATGCATGCAAGCACACATGCATGCACACATACATGTGCACATGGGGACACACATGTACGTACATGCACACACATGCACACACAAATGCAAAACCATGCACAAACACACACATGCACTCGCACAAACATGCACGAACATGCATAAGCACATACTCAAATGCACATGCACATTCACAGACACGCATACCCACTCACACGTGCTCACACAAAAACTTGCACACATACATAGCCACATATGCAAAAACACAAGTATGAATGCATACACACAGATGCTCGCACACATGCACAAATGTACAAACAAATGCATGCATTCAATTGTGCACATACAGATATGTGCATGTGCACACAAATACATACATATACACACACACATGCAAACATTCATGTGAATACACAAACAAATACACACACTCAAAATATGCAAATGCACACTCATTCATTTATGCACATAGACATGCACATGCATAAATGCACACACACATGCATGCACATACTCATGAACACACATATGCACATATGCACACATACAAGTGCACACATATGCACACAGATACACATAAGCACACACATCCTAACACTCTTACAAAATCACACACATGCAGGCACACACACAAACACACACATGCATACCTAGACACACACATAGGTGCCCTTGTGGACACACGCATGCCCATGCTCACACTCACTTATGTAGAAACATATACATGCAAATACACAAACACCAACACACATTCATACACATGAACACAAACATGTGTGAATGTGCCCACATACACATATGTTCGCATGTGCAAAGGCACACCCACATGCAAATACACACACCCCCATACATACACATACACACACACACATGCATATGCACACAAATGCAAACCCAGATACATGCATGCATGCACACAAGCTCATGCATGCATGCATGCACATAAACTCATAAACACATGCACATGTACAATAAAGCACACATATGCACAAACTCAAACACATACACACACATAGAGTAACACACACTCACATGCACAAGCACACACACACAGAAACAAATGTACACGTACATGCACACACACAGACACAAACACACATGGATGTTTGTTAAACGCATACAAACATGCACACAAATGCATGCTCATGTACACACACTCATGCACGCACCCCCACTCACACATAGATGGGCATATGCACACACGTGAACATGCACACTCACAAACATACACACACACACACTTGTACACACACACACATGTGTAAAAAGTCAAAAACTCAAGCATACATGCACAAATGTATGCACCACATACATACATGGAACTATGCAAACACACAAGCGTACACACATGTGCAGATGAATAAATAGCCACACACACACCCACACACACACCTACATAGATAACCACACACACACACACACATGCATAAGAACTCATGCTCATGCACACATGGACATGCACATAAACACATACACATACACGTGCACTCATAAAACATGTGCAGACAAACTTGTACTCGAATAAACATGCACCAACATTAATGCACACACAAATACATGCACACCCATATGCACTTGCACTCACCCACATTCACACACATGTAGGTACACACCCAATTATACACATGCACATACACACAGGAATAGACACACACATGCACATAAAAAAATGCATGCATGCACATTAACTCACATTCACTTGTGCATGCACATAAGCATATGCACGCCAACACAAATGGATTTGCATGCACACGTGCACACAAGCACATGCATATACTCGCATACACACATGCACACACACTTGTACATGTAGACACATGTGCACACACACACATATAGACATGCTATAGCATGGACAAGCACACACACATGAACATGCTCCCATACACACTAAGAAATACATGCATACACATGCACACTTTAGCACACACACACACAAACACACACATGCACACAAACGCATAAATGTTCACACAGGTACATGCACATGCCAATGTGTGCATTTATGCACACACACAAATACATACAAACATATGCACAAAAACACACTGAAGCATGCATAAGCACACATGCATTTGTTCATGCACTTGAGCACATGCACACCCTCATAAACACATATGCATGCACACATATAGATGTGCACATGTGTAAGTAATACAAATGCACACACACATGCACATACACATACACACACACACATACACATGGATGGACAAGCATAAACACATAAACATGCACCCACACACATATGACACACATGTAGACACACAAAAATACTTGCATGCATGCACATAGTCACATATACACACGTACATACACATGCACCAACACAGACAAACAAATATATGCACACACAATACACATGCACAAACGCACAAAAGCTCATGCACACATACATACTCATGAAAACACACACGTGCATATCCACACGCTCATGGACATGCACTCTCACACACACCCACACTCATACCCACACCCACACCCACACCCACACATAAGCACATAGAAACACATAGCACACACACATGCATAGTACACACAAATGCATGCACACACTAGTGTGTGTGCTCACATACACAGACACATTCACTCACTCATTAGCACACTCAGACACACAAGCACACACACACTTACGTGCACTCATATGCACACACATGAACAAAAACATACACACATGTACATGCAAACACACACATCTTTGCACATAAGCAAGCACACACGCATGCATAAGAATGCATGAACATAAGCACACAAGCATGCACCCACACATACACAAAAGAACATTCACACAAATATGCACAAACACACCATCACGAAGACAAATGCATGCACACATACATACACATGTACACAGACAAAAACAATATGCATGAAAACACAAAGAAGTATATGTATGCATGCACTTATACATGCACATGTTTACACATACATAAGCACGCTCATACATGTACACATGAACATGCATAGAGATATGTAGACACACACACACATGTCCACACATGACCATGCACATGCACGCATGCACACACAACCCCACACACAGGTTCACACTCGCACACATAAACACACACATGCATAGTTACACAAAAAGGCACACAAGTGCAAAAACACACACAAGCATATATGCATGCATGCACCCACACACAGACATCAAACATACACATACACACATGAATATGCACACATTTGAAATACACACACACACACATGCACATTTGCATGCACACACATATACAGATGCATACATATATATTGATGTACACCCACACACATACACACACATAAATACATAATCATTTACACACATGCACACACAACTTGCACAAACATTCACAAACACATAAAAGCACATACACAAAAAGGCACAAATGTAAATAAAGATTGACACACACATGCCAACACAAATGGACACACACACTCACACAGATGCACTTGCATGCATGCATATACATGCAAACACACATAATAACACACATGCATGTATACACACATACACATGCATGCACTCACACACACAAAAGCACATGTACATGCATACATACACACACACATACCCTTATGCACTTGCATGCACACACCCACACACACACACGTACACACTCGCACATAGGCACACATGCATGCTCACATAGATGTGGACAAATGCACACAGACATGTACAAATACATACACACACATAAGGGCACAAACACATGCATACACACAAGCACACACATCCACACATATGAGAAGACGTGCACACACACATGCACACATACGTACACATGTGTTCATGTGTGAATGGACATCCACACACACTCACACCTGCTAGCATGGACACACACACATAACCACACATGTCTAGAAGCACACACACACACATGCGCACACATAGACATGTACTCACACAAATATACACAAACACATATGGATGCACATGAATGTGCACACACACACAAGTATTAATTAACATGCATCTATGCACACACATAGACACTGATAAACACATGCACAGAAGTACACACTTTTACCTAAGCTCACACACACACACACATACGCACATGCACACCTACACACATGCACAGGCCCATGCACATACACGTGCATGCACAAATATAGGCACACTCACATATGCACATTTGCATATCTACATAAACACATACACATAGACTTATAGAGACTCCCATAGCCACACACACACACAGTCACATGCACACACTCACAGACACATGCACTCATGCAAGCACATGAACAAGCACGCATACACACACTCACACATAACCGCATGTCCATGTGCATAAACATGCATACAGGTAGACACACACAAAGGTACACACACAGACACACACACCCACACACACACTCTTGCACACACGCACACACATAGGTGCATGCAAACATGCCTGCATACACACACACAACCATACATGCACACAAAGACACTAATGTGCACACATACACATATGCACATAGATACTCACACATGCAAACACATAAGCATAGAGGCATACATGGACTTGCACAAAAACACACAATAGCAAATGTGCTCATGCACACACACACAAGAAAAAATGCACAAATACAATTATGCACTCATGTACACACACACACATCCATACACACCCACAAACATGAACACGCATATACTAACCCACCTACATACACATATGTGCATGCATGCACACACGCACATAGACCTACACACATGGATGCATGCACACAAACACACTTGCATACACACATGCACACACGCATACATACATAAGCACGTACATACAAAAGCATGCATGTGTCACAGGCATATACACATAGAAGCACATAGTTAGACATACACAAACACACCTGCACACACTAGCAACCACACACACATGCATGCACCCACAAACACATGCATACATGCACACATGCGCACAAGTGTGCACACACACATGCACACACATGAACTCATGCACACATGCACAAGCACACACAAGAATAGACATACATAATAACAAATACACACATGCATGCACATAATAATGAGCACACACATATATGCACATATGCACACACGTAGCACACGCATGTGCACAAACACACACATGCTCACACACAAAGACACATGTACATATACACATACATAAGCACACAAGCACATGCGCACATACATTCACACACACACACATATAGGCACACACTCATGCCCACATTTATAAACACATGCACACACACATGCAATCACACACACAAACACAACAACAAATGTAGAAACACACACATACACACACATGCACACATGCTCATGCACACATACATTCATGTGCAACCATCCATGCATACCAAGACACATGAGTGCATGCACACACACACACACACAACCCCATGCACACATGTACAAGCACACATGTACACACAGACATAATCGTGGACATTCATATACAAGCACACAAACACAAAGACACACAACACATACACAAACACTCACTCACACACACATACACACATGTACATATGCTCACACATGCTCAAACATGGACACATATGCACACACACACACATACACATAATCATTCATGCACAGACACACACATATTCACACTCACACGCACACACAAACACATGCATGTATGCATGCACACACACATGCACACACACACACAAACACATGTACACAAGCATACACACAAACCTATATGTGTGCACACATGCCCACACAAGCACATAGATGCACAGACACACACACACAGACACACCTATCCATGCTCTCACAAGAAAACGGATATGCACACACACAAATAAACATATAAACACATGCACACACTCACACACACATGCACATTGCACACACATACACACACATAGGCAAGCACACACACACACTGATGTGCGTACACACACATACACATGCATGCATACCTATACACACATGAATACATAAAGACATACATGCACACTTACATCCACATGCACAAAAGCACATACATACACACATATGTGCACACAAATAAATACAAAGACAAAAGCACAAAGATGCATGGACATACACACATGCATGCAAATGCACATATGCACATGCTTCTGTGGATGCACACACACACATGCACACATGCAAGAGCATGCACACATGCACAAATGCATGCAAACACATATACACACACACATGTACATGCACGTGCATATGCACACATGCACCCCGTTTCCCACACACCCATACACGCAAGCACACACATATACACATGCACTTGAATGTGCACACATGCATGCACACATGTAAATACATAGATGCACACATACACACACGTAAATACACACTTGCACACCCTTGCGCACAAATAATCACATATAGACATACACAACCATGCTCACAAACAAAAACACACACTCACACATACATTCATAAGAACACACACACATGCCCACTCAGACACTAACATGATTACACATGCATGAGCACACTCATACAAGCACAAATGCATATAAACACATGCAAATATACACACACATGCACATCCACACACACAAACATAAACAAACATGCACACACAAATATACATCATAGAAAAACATGCACATAGACACAAAAAAGCACAAGAACACAAGCATAGACCCATACATATACACAAATACGCATACTAGTGTGTGTATACACACATATATGCATGCATGCACTTGCAAGCACACAAACTCACATACATACGTATACACATGCATAGAAAAACACGTGCAAATACATGGACACATGCATGTGCACACACATGTACACATAAGAATAGACATGTACACATTAGCACGCACAATTGCACATAGACTTGCAAATGCAAAGACGCACACTCACACACACATACACATAGACACACACACACACACACACACACGCCCACAGACACAAATGCACAAACACACATGCACAAGCACAAACAAGCACACATGCATGTGCACAAATATGCACATACGCACACAAAAGCTCACACACATGCTTATGAAAACACACGTGCACATATGTATGCCTACATACAAATAAATGACCACACATGTGCATAATGACACTCAAATTTGCACATACACACATACACACACATATAAGCACACTCACATATATTTACATGCACACACACACACGCACAAAATAAAACATGTGTGCATACACATACACACACATGCACACAAACACATGCACACACAAACAAACTCACACACAATGCACATGCACACACATATGCATAAAAATTCACATACAAATACAAACACATGCATATACACATAAACAAACACACACACATTCATGTGCGCACACACACACACATCATGTGCATACACACATGCACAAACACACATCCACACACTTGAAACACATATATATGTAAGCACCCATGCATACACACACTTGTGCAAGTTTGCACATGCATAGACATAGACACACGCACATGCAAGCACACGTACACCCCCAACTAATACGTGGGTGAATGCATACACATATGCTTGCATGCACATGCACACAAATACACACAAGCACATACACAGGCATACACAGGTAGGGATAGACACAC
Organism: Vanilla planifolia; assembly: GCA_023846275.1. Classification (NCBI taxonomy): domain Eukaryota; kingdom Viridiplantae; phylum Streptophyta; class Magnoliopsida; order Asparagales; family Orchidaceae; genus Vanilla; species Vanilla planifolia. The sequence continues at coordinate 3,449,214 of JAIUJO010000032.1, read as the reverse complement.
GTACACACATGCATGCACCTAGCCACAAGCACATTCACACACACATGCACCCACACATGCAAACATACACCCAAGCACACATGCACACATGATCTCATATGACATGTGCAAGCATACACATGCATAGACATAAACAAGAACAAATACACAGTGCACATATGCGCACATTATTGTACACATATGTAGGCATATGGTGGCACACATACATGAAAACATACACATGAACACATGCACACACATAGCACATATATGAGCACAAACAAACCCACACTGGCATACACACACACACATACACAAATAGACATGCGCATGCACATGTACACACAAATACACACATACTTACATGCACTTATGCCTGCACACACACATACATGCACACAAAATCTAACAACACACCTACAAACAAAAACACACACATACACACGTATACATACGCTCACCTATAATGTAAAAATACACAAACACACACGCACACAAATACATGACCGCACACCACATGTACAAGCACACACATACACAAAATCACACTCATGCATAGAATAATACATGCATGTAAGAATACAGATAGACACGCACATACACCCAAAATCTTACATATGTACACACACATGCATGATATACACAGCCATGCTCATGCACACACGTGCACTCACATATACAGTCAGACAGAAACACAAACATAAAAATAACAATGCATGCACAATCGCATATACACACACACGTGTATACACATGCACACATGCTTAAACCCACATATACATATGCACATTTCTAACCATGATTGTAGACATACATAAAAAACAAAAACAAATGACCATGCACATGCACACACACACATGCATACATGTATGCATGCACCCGCACATGTACATAAATATGCATGCATACAATTACATAGCTTTAATTTATTATATATCTACTACATACCAAAATTGTAATTCATTGTTTTTTACAATAATTTGCTTAATTAACTCATAAGAATTCCAAACAAGATTGATCAAGATGAAACAAACACCATTAAACTCAACACAATGTTAACTTTTTTTATTAAAAAATCTCAATATTTTGAAATATTTTTTGGGAATTTCATATATGGACATTTTAATTCAAACATGATTTGATGGTCAAGGATGATACAATCGATCTCAAAAGCATTTTTGAGTGCTACTTTCGGGCACAATGTATCACATTTCTTCAAATTTCTAAGTCCCCTCTCATCTGTTGTTTACATCATTTTTATTTAGCTATATCACATTATTTTAATTTATCCTGTTTTGATTTTGATATATATCTACTTAATAAAAAATAATAATATTTTTTATTTTTGCTTATTTTTATTAACAAAATATTTTTTAGTTTATCTTTTTTTAGGTTGGACTTGTCTCTAAAAATTCTATTTCATAAAATATTTTTTATGTTTTCAAATATTTTTTTGTTTGGCTTTTTATTGTGTTAAGGAGGCATTTTATTTTGTATATGATTTGATAATAAAACATTTTACACTCGAACATCTTAGCATCAAGGAATTAAACTTTACCATAAAATCTATATGATTCCTTAAAAATTTTAGCATTTATAGAGTTATATTATTATGTTGCTCTAAATCTTAAATCATCTAATCTTTACAAGGCCTTGATATTTATATATATCATTATTTCAACTTATCTTATTTGAATTTTATTATAAATTTACTTATTATAAAAGTAATAATTTTTTTTTATAAATGTTTATTTAATTTTGGTAATTTTTAGCAATACTAAACATGGCTCGATATTAATGAAACCAACATCATTTGACACATCTTCACGACCTCTTTATAATTAAATAATTATTTTTTTGTTTTAAGGTATTTTTTTAATGGGTTTTGCTGGCATAACAAGATGAGTCAAACTTTATTTGATAATTGATGATTTTATACTGAATCATGTTAGAATTATGGAGTATAGCTACCTCATACAATTTATCATATTTCTTCAAATGTCTCACTTACATTTAGTTATATCACAATGAAACTCTAATTCTCTTCTCATGTAAACTTTATGTCGCATTGATTTGAATAGTTTATTTTATTTCAAATTTACTTATTCAACTATTAATTTATATCTCCTTATTACTAAAATAGTAATTTATTTTTGTTTATTGCAATTTAGTTTGGTAAGTCATAATAGCTCTGAATAAGGTCAGATGGAGACAAAATAAACATCATTAAATTTAAGTTCTATTCACTTTATGAGATAATTTCATTTTTATCTATTTTGATGATTAAGTATGATGCACATGATTTCTTTAATATCTTAGAATGCATCTTTCTCTTTCAATTTCTCTTATTTCTTCATATTTTTATCTTTAAATTGGTTGTATTATTAGGAAGCTCTTGTTCTCCTCTATGGCGATCATCCAATTCCCTTGATTTTGTTACATATTATAGTTCTTCAAAAAACATTTCAACTTCATTATATATTTACCTAATATTAAAATAATAATTAATATTTATTTGTGATTATTTTATATGGTAATCCATAGTAATTCTAAATGATGTTTGAAATAGTTGAAACAAATATTGTTTGATTTATCTTGAAGAGATCTATCCTATTAAACATTCATTATTAGACTTTTAAATACTTTATTTTTTTAATTCTTTTGTACATTTTATAAGTTATTTTAACATGTACTTCATTTGATGGCTTGGGACATTACACTAGATCTCTTTAGCATCTCCTAATGTAATTTGACTATACAATTTATGTTTTTTTCCATAAAGATATTGCTTATATTCACTTATTGTACTATGAAATACTAGTTCTCCTCTCATGTGACCGTTCTAATTCTTTAATTAATAATTTTACATTTCAAGATCTTTTCTCATTCAGCTTTATTAAATATTTGCTAAATATTAAATTAATAATTTGTTATTACTTATTATTATTTTATTGTGTCACTCAATGTAATTTTAAACAAGTTTCAATCAATTTGAAACAAATATTTTAAGCTGATGTCATGAGCTCTATCATGCTAGATACCATTTTTTATAATTCTAAAATTTTTACTTCTTAGGATTTTATCTATATTGTGAGACATTTTGATACATAGCTTATTTAATAATCTTGTATCTTATGCTTAATCTTCTTAGTATTTTGGAATGCTACTATTTAACTATATTTAACCATTATATATGTCATTTAAAAATCTTTTATTTAGTTATATTACGTTGTTTTTATTTAAAACATTTTAGCTTTAGCATACGTTTGCATAATATTAAAATAATATTTTCTATTATTTAATTTTTTTTACTTTGGTACTTCATAGTAATTACAATTAAGGTCCATTCAAGACTAAATAAACATAACTAAAATAACCTTATTGAGTTTTATCTAATTAAATATATATTTTCATATGTTAAAATATTTTATTTGCTTTGTTTTAATCATTATTTAAATGATATTTTGATTCATACCTAATTTGATGGCTAAGAATATTGCACTTGATGTACTTAATATAATGGAGTGCTACTTCCCATATAATTTATCTTATTTTTTCAAATTTTTTCTTTCATTTGAATACATATTTGTGTAACTCAAAATCTCCTTTCATGTGACACATATACCATGTTTACTTTCCTATATTACATGGCCTAAATATTTCTCATCTTAGCTCTATTTTATATTTAGTAGATGTTAAAATAATAATTTGTTTAAATTCCAAATGAGTTTGAATTGAGCCAAAGCAAATGTCTCCAAACTTCTCCCAATGAACACAACATAATGAAATATGAATTGTTTTAATTTCAAATATTTTTTGTTCGTTTTGCACTTTTTCTGAGATATTCCAAATTGTATGTCATTTGACTTTCAAAGGTGTTACACTCGATCTCTTTTCTATCATAGAATAAAAAATTGTGATGAAATTTCTCCCATTTCATCATATTTTTTTCTTCAATTTTGTTATATTAATTAGTAATTATCATTATTTCCTACGTAAACTTTAAACTACTTATATTACATTACTTTAATTCATCTCTTGTTTAGCTTTAATATTTATTTATTTCAAATTAAAGTAAATCAAGCAATGTCTGATGGAGATGAAACAAATATCATTGAGCTCATTTAGATGAGATGTAACAAACAAAATGTTTTTATATTACTAAATATTTTATTTGAAGATTTTTTCTTAATTGATTAGAATGTTTCATTCATAAGTAATTTGATGATTGAAGATGTTAAACTTGATCTTTTAAGTATCTTTAAATACAAGTTTCCCATATAGTTCATCTTTTTAAATCACATTTTATGCATTAATTTGTCTATATTGTACTACTTTGACTTATTTCTTCTAAGATTCAGATTATATTTACTTAATTTTCAAAGTAATATTAACTTAATTTTCCAATATAGGTCTTTAGTAACTCATAGTATTTTAAAATGACTCGTGATTAAGACAACAAAAATCATTGAACTCATCTCAAAGAGCTCAATCTAATTAAATGTTCATTTTTTTTCGGTATAGATTTATGGTTAGATAAATTCAACTAATATGGTATTATTCCATCTTAACTATACATTTTTAATTGTTTTTAAATTCAATTTTATAATGATTTCACATGCTTTTTGATGTATTTTGACTAATTTGTTGATTATGGATGTTGCACTTATTTTTCTAAAGCTTTCACAATAATTTGGTTATATTTATTTACTTTAATTGATCTACTTATATTTTTAATTTAGATTTACTCAATATTAAGATAATATGTTATTATAATTTATGCTTATTTTTTTGTTTATTTGTAATACTTCTAAAAGAGGTCGAATTGATAATAAAGAGCTATCATTGAACACCTCTCGACTTACACCTTCCAAATGAATTTTAATTTTTATCTATTTAAATATTTTTCTATATTTTGATATTCTCTTTTTTTATGATATTTTGGTTCTTTTCTTATTTCAACACCAAAGATTTTGCAATCGATCCCCTTCATTTTTTTATTACTATTTTCCTATATATTTATTTTATATCTTTCGATAATTATTTTTATTTTCTTTTATTACTTTGAAAATATAAATCTCCTATTGTGTGTCTATTACATCCCTGTTATTTGCTTATTTTATATTGCTTCATAATTTTTACTTATTATTACTTATGCTTATTTAATTTTGTAGTATGAAACAATTCTATTTAAGATTCAATGGAGATGAAATTGAAGTTCTTAGTTCCATCTTAATGAGATCTATATAATCGAATATTCATCTTCGTATATTTTTAAAAAGAAAATGTGTTTTGGTACACATTTTTTCATATTGTGAATAGTATAAAAAGAAGCAACGAGGATATTATTATCAACCTCCTTAATATCTTAGAATGTAGCACTATTTTATAATTTATCTAATTTTTCATTTTCATTTTGTTATATTACTATGTAACTCTAAAACTTTTCTCATGTTGTATTTACATGACTTTCATATAGTTATATTACATTTATTTAATTTGTTTAATTTAAGTTTAAATTTATATATATGTTATATTATTATAGTGATTTATTATTATTTGTGCTTATTTACAATGGTAATTCCCAACTATTAAAAAATGAGGTGTGACTAGAGACAAAACAAATCTCATCAATGTGTTCTTAATTAGCTTTATCCAATTAAATATTACTTTTTATATTTCAAAAATTTTTATTTTCATGAAGTTTTATTACATTTTATGAGACATTTTGATTTGTACATGATTTAATGATCAGGGATATTGCGATTAATCTCTTTAGTATCTTGCGAAAAACTTCCTCTACAAAGCATCTCATTTCTTCAAAATTGTAAGTTTGATTTGGTAGTATTAAAGTACAACTCTAAGCCATCTCTTGTGTGACCTTTACTACACTTTGATTTTGTTATACTATATTCCTCCAATTTATCTCATTTCACTTTCAAGTTATATGTATTTTAAAATAATAATTTATTTTTAAAATTTACATATCTATTTTGTTAGTTCACAAAAATTTTAGACATTTGATAGAGATGAAATAAATAACCTTGGACTCATCTTAACAAACTCTATCTAATTAAAAATTAATCGATATATTTTCAAATATTTTATTTTATTCAAAATAAAATTATTGATCAAGTTTGCTACACTTGATGTGATTTGTATCTTAAACTGTAATTTACTAGAATAAAATTTTTTTAATTGATTTTTTCATATTACTATTTAACTCTAAATCTCATATTCCATGACCTTTATACTCATTTATTTTGTTATATTACATTCCTTCAATTTATCTCATTTTGGGTTAAATTTATATTTAGTTAAAATGAAAAAAACTAAATTGTTATTATTTGCACTTATTTGTTTTGGTTATTTGTAGTAATTCAAAACAATATAAGATTAGCATTTAATAAATGTTTTTGGAGCCTACTCGACAAGTTCTGTGCTATCAAATTTTTGCTTTTATTTCTTTTAAGTATTTGATTTTCTATGGTTTTGGCATCTTTTATGTGACATTTAGATTCATTCTTGATTAAACAACCATGGTCATTACACTCCTATAAATGGACATTTTTATATTGTAATATTAATATGTACTTAAAGGTACACTTATGTAACATTTACATCACTTTGATTTGTATATGTTACATTGCTTCAATTTATACTCTTTTGTGTCTTTAATAAATTTAATTTATATTAAAATAATATTTTTTTAATATTTATGCTTCTCAGCTTTAGTAATTTATATTACTTTGAAATAAGGTTCATTATAGACAACACATGCATCGTTGGATTCTCCTTGATGAGCTCAATTGACAAAGTATTAATTATTAATTTTTTGAATAATTTTTTATTTTTTGTAAAATATTTTATGAGATATTTTAATTTATACTTGATTTGATGATTGAGGATAATACTCTGGAACTCCTTAGTGTCTTATAATGTAGCTTTCTAGTGTACTTTATCTTATTAATTTAGATTTTTTACTTTGATTTCTTTACATTACTATAAAATTCTAATTCTTAACTCTTGTAAGCTTTATATCACTTTGATTTAGTTATATTATATTACATCAAGTTATCTCACTTGAACTTTAATTTAAATTGACAAAATTTTAAAATTTAAATTTTTTACAATTTATGATTATTTATGTGCATAATTCGTAATAAATTAAAACGAGTTCTTATGAAGACACAAAATCATTGTCTGATTCATCTCGACAAGCTGGACTAAGTAAATACTCATTTTTATATTTTTTAAAAGTTTAACTTTTTAGGGCTTCTTCATGCTTGGCAAGATATTTTGATTCATACCATATTTGGTGATGAAGTTGTTATTCCTAAACTCCTTCGTATCATGAAATTAAACTTCCCATTTAGTTTATCTCATTTCTTGAAAAGTTTCACATTTATTTAGTCTGCAACTATATAAATCTAATTCCCCTATCACATGACTTTTACAAGTATTTGATTTCGCTACATTATATTATTTATATTTACCAAATTTTTGCTTCAAGGTGCATTTTCTTAATACTTAAATAATATTTTTATATTTTTTAATATTTTTAAATTTGATAACTTTTAATTTTGGACAACATCTAATCAAGATAGAATAAATATCATTGGACTCTCCTCGATGAGCTCTATTAATGTTACACCCCATTTTTTCCTAGGCTGATTTTTGGTATACATTTTTTTTTTCTTTACATATAGACAGCTCAGATTGTCCCATACCAACCTGAGTAGCCTACGAAAAACATAGGATATAACACATCATTACACACCTACTTTCCTTAACAATGTGGATCCCATCTCCCGGGTACACCGTCAAATCAGGTTCATGACTCCTGAATTAACTGATGAACTCGCGCAATATTACTCCTACTAGACCCAATACTCCTAACCCATACCAGTAGGAGAACCGATCTAATAGAAGTCTGAACCCCCACGGTTAAGTTCCATAGTCATGTAATGACCTCACCATCAAAAATAAAATACATAACATCCTCAGATAAAATATGGCACTCCATACACTATACCACCAAGACAATAAAGTAAAACAGTGAATGGAAACTACATCACATCACAAGAATTAGATCCAAGTCCAACAAATACAATATCATCCAACTAGATACATAAGTCAGAATCACCCTCACATAATACAAGACATAAGAATAACAGTCTCACTGAATACATCCAACAACAACAATCAACTAACCAGAATGTCTCAGAAATCACAGATCAGATCTCCTCCACTAGCCTACTGATCACGATCCCACCTAAAGTTGGGTGGCGTCAAGTCTGCCGAGCCACTGGAAAAATATAGATAAAAAGAAATGAGCTACGCCCAGTAGGAAAGACAGCTAGTAAAAACTCACATGCAAGAGAAGGATAATAGCAAGAGTATAGGAATACAGCATAACAATGTAGGGTGGAAAGGCACTCTCAGTTCCAGACTCTGACCATCCACAGTCACCCCAGTCACACCAGAGTAGCTCTCCTCTGGGCTTCCAGGTAGCATGCCAGTGGGATCGCCCATCTCGAAACATGCACGGTGCTTAGGCAAAGCATGCCAGTGGGATTGCCCATCTCGAAACACGCATCATAACGCCTAGCACCCGACACCTCAGCGTCTATATAGCATGCCAGTGGGATTGCCCATCTCGAAACACGCATGGCGCCTAGGCAAAGCATGCCAGTGGGATTGCCCATCTCGAAACACGCATCACAACCTAGCTTGGGGTTCCAGGTAGCATGCCAGTGGGATTCGCCCACTCGAAACACGCATGGCGCCTATCAGTCACATGTATACTGTGGAAGCTAAATCTGAACCGCACAGTTACCTACCACAACTACCCTAAAACATCATATAGGGTCTATAGTAGTCCGGTCCAATATGCCAATCCGTGAAATATGCCAACACTGAGTAAACTGACTCAAACCATGCCATTGCCATCCAAGCAACACAAACTGTACCAAAATTCTGACTATTCTGGTAGCACTTACCCAAGTGTCACACTTCCTTCCAACTAATCCAGCTGCACTGAATTTATGGATAATTTCCAACAGTCAATTTCAACTTGGCTATGTGATTTCCTAAAATCACCTTTTTCTCACTTCAGGAAATTTTTAAATTCCAAAATCAATTTCCGCCCTTTATCCATTCTCCGAAATTCGGAATAAATTTTCGAATAAAATTTAAATTCCACATATATCTTTTTTTTCAAAAATTCGGATTAATTTCCGAAATTAAATTTTCCTCCGCGCCGCGCCGTTCGTCCGCGCCGAATCTCCTGAACCGGATCTCGCCACCGATTCGGGTCTTCGCGCTGAATCGAGAACCCACCAGCCGAATATTTAATCCAAATTTCCAGCCGACGTTTAGCATTTAATTATTAATAAATATTGAATAATTACAATTACTTAATTAACTAGACTGTAATTAATCTAATCCATCTCCTTCCTCCGCCCGGCGCCCGTGAAACCCTAGCCGACGATTCCTCCGGGAAAATTCCGTTTTCCCCGTCGATTTCCGACGACCGAGATCAAGGAGAAACAAAATCCGATGTTCGTACTATCCTAATGTTTCAATAATGCCACTAATTTCTAAGGTTCAATCAAAATTTCTGCCGAAGTTTCATCCGATCCCCATTTTAACAATCTATGAAATTAAACAAATTTTAGCATTTGATACTATCTTAACATGATTAAAGCACATAATCGAATCAACACATGCTCGGTAAAGTTTCCGAATTCGGCGGGTATAATTTTCCGAAAACCCTAAAATGCTAAAATAAATAATTTGCATTAATCAATTTCAAAAACCACAATCCGCATGCTTCGGTAGCTATTTGCAAAATAATCCATATTTTTAATTTGCTAAATAACTAATTTAAATCTGAATTTCCTACTAAAATCAATAATTTGCATTAATCAATTCCAAAAAAAACCTTATCCGCATGCTCAAGTAGCTAATTGCAAAACATTCCATATTTTTAATTTGCTAATTAACTAATTTAAACCGAATTCCCTACCTAACTAAATTTTCCGGCGAAATAGAAATTTTCCAGAAATCCAAAAATTGTAAAAGACGCAAATTAGCATTCAACTAAGTCTAATTTTTCATCCACATGCTTGATTTCATTAAGCAAAATATTCCATGCTTTTAATTTCTACTAATTAACTAATTTAAAACCGAATTTCCTACCTTTGCCCGTCGCCGGCGATGGTGAAGCCCGCACGTGACCAACCGCTGCTCCTCGCCGGACGAAACCGGTACCAATCGATTCTCCTCGGTCCTGCGAATCTCCGGTTACCAAAAGCCCCTTGGAAGGCTGCCGGAAATCACCGCCGTTTGCCACGAACACCTCGTCTCTCGCCGCCGTTCGAAACCCTAAAGTTCGAAACAGTTCAGGTTAAATACCCAGCTTAAACCGGTAATAACCCGTTAAGAATCCATTAAGCGCCGGTTGACCTTCTAATAACGCCGCTTAACCCCGATCAATCGGTTAATCTCCACCGCTGATCTCGTCCGTCCGATCCGCTTATCCGCGGCTTATCCAAACGCACGCGCAAACGCACTCGGCGAACCGCCCCCGCCTTCGCTGAACTGCTCCGGTTCGGTTCACGCGCGGTAAAAACCAAATTCCGGTTTAAAATTTAATGGACTGATTTAAATAGATTTTTGAATTTCCAAAAATCCAATTAAACAGGGAAAATTACTTAAAAATTTCCTCGGTGCTCTGAAAAATCCCCAGAAAATTTCAGAAATTCCAACAGCCTCCAATTGAGCTCCTAGCTCATCCTACTGTCGATCTGAAATCATCTAAACCACAATTGAATTATTGAAGATTAAACCTATAATATTTTACCGGGTATAACAATTAATTAGTTATAACTTTTTTATTTTAAAATATTTTATTTATGAATTTTTTGTCATGAATTATGAGACATTTGAATTCATAGCCAATTTGATGATCAATGATGTTACCATTGATCTCCTTAATATCGTGGAGTGCTACTTTCCCATAATGTTTTTTATTTTTTTCAGATTTTTTACATTGATTTTGTTGTAATTTGGTGTAAGTCTAAATAGACTTTTTGTCACCTTTACTTCATGTTAAGTAATATTGCAATGTTTTAAATTATCTCATTTGAACTTTATTATATAATTACAAAATTTTAAAGATTAATTTATTATTATTTATGCTACTTATTTATTTTTGAAATTCATAACAATTTGGAATGATAACTTATGAAGATGACCCAAACATTATTGGACTTGTTAAATGTTTTTAAATGTTTTATTTATTATTGTTTTACAATTCTTTATGAGGCATTTTGATTCATTTTAGATTTTGTGGTCAAAGATGTTGCATTATCATCATAATTTCTTGGAATGAAACATTTCTATGCAATTTAATTCATTTCTTTTAGTATTCACTTTAATTTGGTTATATTAAAATTCTAAATCTCATCTTATGTGGTCTTTCTATTACTTTTGTTTGGTTATGTTGCACTTGTCCTTCTTACTATCTTTGAATGTATTTAGTTGTAAAATATATTCAATTCCTAAACTATTTCACTTTTATATAGTTATATTATATGTAACTCTAAATCTACTATTTTATAACTTTTGCATCGCCCTCATTCAGTTCTACAATGTTACTTCAGTTTGGCTTTTATCAATTGTATTAAATATTTTATTAATGTTAAATAATAATTTGTTATTATCTATGACAATCATTTTTGGTAATTCACAATAATTCTAAATGAGATATGGTTAAGGTAGAACAAATATCATTTAGACTTAGCTCGATTAATGCTATGTAGTTAAATGTTCCATTTTATTTTTTTTAAATAGTTTCTTTTCCTTGGGTTTTAACACTCATTATGAGAAATTTCAATTCACATCTTATTTGATAATAGTGTATATTATACTCGATCTCCTTCATATCTTAGAATCTAACTTTTAAGTCATTTCCTAAGCTTTTTTGCTTTGATTTTGTTAGATATTACTTGGTAACTCTAATCTCCTCTCATGCAAACTTTGCAAATATTTTATTTTGTTATATTAAATTATTTAAATTTATCTTATTTTGGATATAATTTATATTTGCTAAATATTAAAATAATAATTTACAATTATTCATGCTCAAGTATTTTTAAATGTGATTTATTGGAGATGTAAGAATTGTCTTAAACTTATCATGAAGTGTTCGGTGCAATTAAATAATCCATTTTTATATTTTCAAATAATTTTATGTTACAAATTTTTCGTATGTTTTATGAGCTTTTTGATTCATACTTAATTTGTCGATCAAGTAGGACACAATTGATCTTCTTAGTATTTGTGAAAGTGGCTTTCCCATGCAATTTATTTCTTTTGTTGATGCATTTTGCTTTGATAATGATATATTACTACATAACTCTAAGTCTCATAATTTGTGACATATAAAATCATTTGATTTTGTTATATTATATTTCTCCAATTTACTTTATTTCAATTTTAATATATACATACTTAATATGAAATTATAATTTTTCATTACCAATTCTTATTTTTTTTCTTATTCATAGTTATTACAAACAATGTGTCATCAAGACAAAACAAACATTTTGGACTTGACTCAATGAGTTCTATCAAAGTAAATATTCATTTATATTATTTTTAAATTTCTTATTTTCTAATATATTGGTATGTTTTATGAGACCTTGAAATTCTTATGTGATTAATGTTTGACGATATTAAACTTTACATTTTTATTATGTTAGGAAATAATATTCCTAAAAGAATAACTTGTTTATCTAATTTTTTTTTATAATACTATGTTACTATAATTTATCTTAATTGTGTTTGAATACATATTTATACATTATTTAAATAATATTTATTATTATTTATTTATTTATTTATTTCAAAAATTCAAAGTTATTCCAATTGAGCAACAATTGAAATAAAAAGGTTTTTTTCACACATATTGACAAGATTTATGTAGATAAATATTTATTTTCATATTTTTTAATATTTATTTTCTTTTATACTAACATGTTTTTTGTGATATTATAATTCTTAACTAATTTAATGATGGAAGATATTACATTAGAATGTTATGATATCATTGATTTCAACTTTCACAAACAATCTATCTTTGAATCAAAATTTATTAACATTTGATATTTATAATTCTTTGATTTGTTAGTAAGATATTTCTTCAATTTTGCTCAATTTTGTTGTAAGTAATATTTATTTAAATGTAAAATAATAATTAACTATTATTTTTTCTTTTTTTAATTATGGTAGTTCTCAATAATTCCAAATGAGGTTTGGTTGAAGTGAAACAAATGTCGTTGGAAGTGTCTCAATGAGTATTATCCAATTACATTTTTTGATACTTTTTTAGATATCTTTTCTTATGGGATTCACGTGCTTTATGATACATTTTGATTTCTAGCTAATATAACAATCAAGAATATTACATGTGTTCCCTCATTTCTCGAGTTTCTTTTATCCTGTACAAATTATCTCATTTTGTACAAAAGTTTTAGTTTTATTTTGTTAAATAACTATGTATCTCTCAATATGTTGTCATGTTTGTTTTACGTCACTATGACTTTTGTATGTTATATTCTTTCAATTTTCCACATTTTGGCTTTCATAGAGATTTAGTTAATATTAAAATAATAAATTATAATTATTTATTACTATTTACTCATACAATTATTGATTATTATTAGTTATTATTGGATCCTTCTTGATGAGTACCATAAAATTAAATGTTTATTTTTCAATAATTTAAATATTTTGTTTTCTAGTATTTTAATATAGTTTTTTGAAGCTTTTTGACTCATTTTTTATGTGATAGTTCACTATATCACACTTAATCTTCCGTGTATTTCTAAATATAAATTTCTTGAATAATTTACCTCTTTTTAATTAACAATGTAACCGAAAATACCATCTCATGTGTCCTATATATCTCACTAATTTGTTTATATTATATTTCTTCAAGTTATCTTATTTTAATAATAGTATATATTTACTTTAAATGAAAATAATAACTTTTTATTATTTAACATTATTTATGATAAATGAGCTCTATCTGATCAAATATATAGTTTTAAAATTTTTAGATATTTTAATTTTTTCTCGTACACTTTATGAATGATTTTGATTCATTCTTTATTTGATTATCAATGATTTACACCGGATCTCCTTGCAATATTAAAGTGCAACCTTCCAAAAAACTTTTTTTTTTATTTTTCCAAATTTTTTGTTATATGGTTTTATTACTATATAACTCTAAATTTCTTCATGACACTAAACAAATAGATGCTTTATGATACATTTTTGTATTTTGAAATATTTTATTTTCTAGCATTTTTATATGCTTTACAGCACATTTTTTATTTACACCTGATTTTAGGATCATGGATGTTACACTCAATCTCATTGCATCTTGGGTTACAACTTTCCTACGTAGTTTGTTTTATTTCTTCAAAATTTTTAATTTTATTTGGATTTATTACAATAAACTCTATTTCAACTCACATGTGACCTTTACATTACTTGGTCTTCATTACATTGTAATGTTTTAATTTATCTTATTTCTACTCTACTATGTTTTTAACAACAACAAAAAATAATAATTTTTTATTTTTTCATTTTTACTTTGTTAAACCATAATAATTCTAAGTGATGTCAACAAATGATGGAATTAATGTCCTCAAACTCATCTTAATAACCATTATACAATTAAATCTTTTATTTTTAAATGTTATTATTTTTATGATTTTATTATGTTTTACAAGATATTTTAATTTGTACCTCCATCGAGTCTCGATGATGATACAATTGATGATGCTAGAATCAGAGAATCTTAGAGTGGAATGTTTTCAAACAAATTATGTTATTTTTTCAAATTTGTTACTTTGATTATGTTAAATTACTATGCTACCTTAATTCTCCTTTCACTTGACCATTACATCACTTTTTTGGTTGTATTTTATGACTTCAATTTTTCTTGTTTAACATTAAAATATTTTTAATCAATACTAAAAATATAATTTTGGTTTTTTTATGCAAGTTTACTTTGATAATTAATAGTCATTCAAGATATGATTTTCTAAGATGGAATAAATTTAGTTGGACTCGTGTTAAGGAGCATCATCCAATTTAATATATTTTTTATATTTTAAAATGTGTTTTCTAAAGCTTTGAATGCTTTACAAAATTTTTTAATTCAAAAAAGATTTGACAATCGAGGATGTTACACTCGATCAGCTTAATGTCATAGAATATGATTTTTTATACAATTTATAACATCTTGTCAAACTTTTTATAAATTTTTTATATCACTATGTAATTATAAATCTCCTCTAATTTAGCATTTAAATTGCTTTTATTTGATTTAATTTCATTGATTTAATTGATCTAATTTCAACTTTGACAAGTATTTGCTTTACATTAAAAAAAAAATTCATTATTATTTATGTTTATCTATTTTTGAATTCACTATAATTCCGAATAAGGTAAAATGTGGACAAAAGGAATGTCATTGAAATCATTCCAATTAGCTTCACCAAACCTAATATTCATTTGTTACATTAAATTTATTATCTTCCACGTTTTTGCCTTATTATATGAGGTACTGTGATTTGTACTTTGTTTGACTATCAAGGATGTTAGGTATGATCTCTTTAGTATTTTTAGAATGGAACATCCTTATGTAATTTATCATATTTAAGCTATTAACATATACTTACATAATATTAAATTGATAAATTAACACTATTTATGTTTCTTCCATTAGTAATTCACTACAATTTCAAATAAGACCCAATCAAGACATACAAACCATGTTAGACTAGTATCAAAGAGCTCTATCCAAATAAATATGAAGTTTTATATTTTTAATATATTATTTTATAAGGTTTTTCTTAACTTTTGACACATTTTGAATTGTAGCTAATTTGATAATTTAGAATGTTACACTTGATTTTCTAAGTATCTTTGAATGTACCATTCCCTTAAAAATTTATCTCACATATTTAAATTTTTTTTAATTATATTATTATATTTTGTAAATTTAAATATCATCTTATGTGACCTTTACATCACACTAATTTTGCTATATTATTTTTCTTAGATTATTCTTCTTTTAACAATAAAATATACACTCTTTAAATAAAAATAATATATTTTTTATTATTTATATTTATTTATTTTAGTTATAAACAATAACTCAATACCAAGGTTTGATTAAAATGAAACAATTGAAATTGGACTCATCCAATCGAGACCAATCCCATTAAAGATTAAGTTTTAAATTTTGAAATGTTTTGGCTTCATTTTTTAAGGAGCCTTTAAGAGATAATTTGATTTATTTCTAATTTGATAGTCAAGGAAGTTACACTCGATCATTTTAGTATTATGTAATAATAATTTCTTGTACAAGTTTTCTCATTCATTCAAAGTTTTTTATTTAACTTGTCGATTTTGTTATGTAGCTCAAAATCTTTCTTTTGTGGCCTTTACATCTAATTGATTTGGTTAAATTACTTTGGTTCAATTTATCTCATCTCAGTTATAATATATATCTACTTAGTATTTATATTATTTAATTATTTATGTTTATTTGCTTTTTAATTTAAAGTCATTCTAAACTAGGTATGTTTGAGATGAAAGCAACACTACTAAACTTCTCTCCACAGCTATTATCCAATTAGAAAAATATTTTTACATCTTTATTTCTCATACAATTTTTATCATTCGTTCAAAGTTTTTATTTGAATTTATTATATGATTATGAAGTCTATTTCTCCTCTCATGTGGCATTTGCATTATTTTGATTTTGTTTTATTTCATTTTTTAATTTATCTTATTTAAGTTTCATCAAATATTTACTTTGTATTAAAATGATAATTTTTTTTATTTATGTTTATTTAATTTTAGAATTTATAGAAATTCGTAGGAGGGTCTGATTGAGATAACAAAAATGTTATATGACTCATCTGGAAGAGCCTTATTAATGCACAAGTTCATTTCCATATTTTTACATATTTTAAATTTTTTATTTTTGCATCTTTTATTAGTTGTTTGAATTCTTACTTGATTTTATGATAGATGATCTTATAATCTATTTTCTTACCATCTTAGAATGCAAACTTTTTATACAATTTAGATTATTTCCTCAAATATTTTATTTTGATTTAAATATATCACTCTTTAACTATAATTCTCCTCTAGTGTGACCATTGTCTTACTTTATTTGATTATATTGCATTTATTTATTTTATCTTATTTCAGCTTATATATATATATATTGATAAATATATTATGCAAAAAAATAATAATTTTTTATTACTTATGTTTTTGAGTTTTATAATTAATAGAAAACCCAAGTAAAGTTAGATTGAAATGACACAAATGTTGTTAAACCCAACTTGACAAGGTCTATCTTATTAAATTTATAATTTTAAATAATTAAAGACTTTATTTTTTATGGTTTAAGCATGATCTATGAGGTTATTTGATTTTTTCAAGTTTTATGATAACAAATCTTACAATCGATCTATTTAGTATTATGGTATGCACTTTTTGGAAAAAAAATTATCTTCAAATTTTAAATTTCGTTTGGTTATATGTCTTTGAACTATCACTATCCTCTTGTGCGACCTTTAGATCAATTTTATCATCCTAAATGGCCTTGCTTCATTTTACCTTGTTTTAGCTTTATAATATATATATATATCCAATGATTTATCTTACTTTTATGAGATATCTTTTTTGTTCATAATTTTACGATCAATTATTACGTACTCTATCTCCTTAATGTCTTGAAATGCAACGTTCCAATATAATTTCCCTTATTTGTATGCAATTTCCGCATTGAATTGGTTATTTACTTGTTATATTGTCCTCATTTGGTTATTTTAGATTCCTTAGATTTATGTTATTTAAATTTTAATATATCTCTTCTTAAAATAATATAATAATTCATTTCTATTTTGTAATTTGTTTTTTCTCTAAACAAGGTTCAAACAAGACGAAACAGATATTGTCGGATTTAGAAAAAGTGAAACAAGATGAATGCAATTTTCTTATACAATGTGCCTCAATTATTTTAATTTTTACCTTAAAATTGTTAAAATTTTATGTAACTCTAATTGCTCTTTTTAGTGACTTTTACAACACTTTGATTTGGTTATATCATATTATTTCAATTTATATGCAACAACTTTAATATAATTTAAGTTATTATTAATATAATAATTTATTGTTGTTTATGTTAATTTGTGGTAATTCAAAATATGTTTTGTTCTAGACAAATAATGAGCATCATCTAATTCATCTCAATCACCTTTATCTAATTGAATGTGTTTTTTTTATTTTTAAACAATTTATTTTTTTTGAGATTTAACATGTTTAATAATGTTTTTTGATTCATAACTGATTTGTTGATCATGGATGATACACTAAATCTCATTAGTATTTTAGATTATAGTAGCTTTGTTGTACAATTTATGTCGTTTGATTGAATTTTTAAATCAGACTTGGTTATATTACTATGAACTCAATTCCTCCTCTCATGTGACCTTTAAATCACTTTGATTTAGTTACAATGAATTACTTCATTATATCTTGTTTTAGCTTTATTATAATTTTACTTACTATTAAATTAATAATTTCTTTTTATTAACATTTATCTACTGTTACAATTCATTGTGGCCCCATGGAAGGCTTAATCATCATGAAACTAACACCATTTACTCCACTGAATAACCTATATCTAATTCAATCTTTATGTTCTTATTTTTAATATATTGGTTTTAAAGAGTTTCGACATTTTTTTCAAGCAATTTTGATTTATTAGAAATTTGATGTTCAAAGATGCCACAATTAATCTCCATAGTATCTTAGAATACAAATTACCATTTTTACTTTAATATTTATTTGCCTAATATAAAATAATAATTTAGTATTATATAAGTTTTTTATTTATGTATTTTGTAGTAATTTCTAACAAGCTTTGATCTACACAAAAAAAAGATGGACAAGTTTTTGTGTGATTTATGTGATTAAGTTTTTATTTTTACATTTTTAAACATTTAATATGATATTAATTTTGTATTTTTTTAGTTGTTTGAATAAAACTTAATTTGATGGTTAAGGAAGTTGCACTTCATCTCTTTAGTGTCTTGGAATACAATATTCCTATATAATATATCTAATTTCAGCTTGATATTTATATGTATATACTTATTGTTAGAAGGAATTAATAATGTTTATTTTAATTTAACTTTTTCTTTTGTTGTAAGTTCAAAAGTTGTTTGATTGGGATAACATAAACATCATTAGACTACTATTGATGAGCTATATCAATTAAATATTTATATTTGTAATTTCAAATATTTTTTATTTTTTATTTTATTACATACTCTATGAAACATATAGATTTATTCCTAATTTGATTATTAGGGATGTTATGCTTGATTTGCTTTATATAATAGAATGTACTATTCCCATTAAATTTATCTCTCTTATTGAAATTTTTGCTTTCATTTGGTTTTATTACTATATAACTCTAAAGTTTAATGTAATTGAATAATTATTTTTATATTTTTAAAGTTTTAATTTCAATATATTTTTAACACTTTTTGAGATATTTTTATTTGTATTTGATTTGATGGTCAGCAAAGTTAAATTTGACCTCTTTATTATCTCAAAATGCATCTTTCTTGCATAAATTATCTCATTTCAAGAAATGTTTCTCATTGATTTGGTTAAATATAATGAAACTCTAAATCTCCTCTTATGTGACTATTGCATCAATTTAATAATTTTTTAAAATTTTTTAAATAAATTTATCTTTATTAAATTTTAATATATATTTTGTTAATATCATTATTATTATCATTATTGATAGTTACTTTATTTGGTGATTCATAGAATTTACAAACGATGTCTTATCAAGTTGAAATAGAATTTGTTTAATTCAAATAAACGATCTCTACCCAATTAAATATTCAACTATATACTTCTCTAAGGATTTCTAAGGTTTTCAAATACTTCTAAAAATATTTTGATTCATACTTGATCTAATGATTGAAAGTTGCCACACTCATTCTCCAAACTATGTTCGAATGTAACTTTACCATAAATTTGATCTCATTTTCTCAAATTGTTTGTCATATTTTGTTTTGTTGCTATGTCACTCTAAATATCACTTTGCATGATATTTAGATTTTTTGGTTTGGTTATATTACACTACTTTAGTTTATCTTTTTTTAAGTTTAATATATATTTACTTAATATTTAAATAAATATTTATTATTAGTTATGCTTATTTCCTTGGATAATTAATAGTAGTTCTAGCTAAGGTATGATTAAGATGAAACATGTTATCGAATTCATCTCGACAAACTTTACCTAATTAGAAATTAATTTAAATATTTTCAATTATTTTATTTTTTAGGATTTTGGTGTGACTTATATTATATTTTTTATTGTTACTTAAATTAGCAATCAATGATGTTAAACAAAATCTCCTTAGTGTCTTTAAATGCTGCTTTGTCATATTATTTATCTATTTCTTCAAAGTTTATGCTTTGATTTTTTTATATTATTATAAAACTCTAACACTACTCTCATGCAAGACTTACACTACTTTGATTTGGTTATATTAAAAACTTTTAATTTATCATATTTTAGCTATAATATATTTTTTTGTAATATTAAAATAATAATTTTTTATTATTTCTTTAAATTTTTAGTTTTGATTTTGTTATATAACTATGTTACTCTAAATCTTTTATCATGTGACCTTTGCATTATTTTTTTTATTTTTCTAATATATTTTAATTTCACTTATTTCTACATTGATATATATTTAATAAGTTTAATGTAATTATTTTTTATTATTTATGCTTAATTATTTTAGCAATTCATAGTAATTTCAAAAGAGGCCAGATCAAGAAATAACATAAGTCATTAGACACCTTTTAACAGGCTCCATCCATTTTCATATTCATGTATATTATTATAAAAGCTTTATTTTATAAGGTTATGGTAAAAGTTTTTAAGAATTTTGATTCATACAAATTTAATAAAGAGGGAGATTATGCTCAACCAAATTATTATTGTTTAGCAAAACATTCATATACAAGTCTTCTCATTTTTTAAAATTTTTTTCTTTGATTTGGTTATGTTATTAAAAAACTCTAATATTACATTGATTTATTTCGTCTAATTTTAATTTTATAATATATATAAAATATTTAAATAATTTTGTATTACTATTGTGTCTTATTTTGATTCAAAATTCATAATAGTTCGAAATAAGGTCCAATTGAGACAAAAAGAATGTCATTGGACTCTTATTAATGAGATCTATCTAATTATATATATATTATCAATTAAATTTTTTTATTATAGAGTTTACTAGACATTTTGTTTCATATTTTTTTTTTCATAATTGATGATGTTATAATTGTCTTACTTAGTGTCTTGGAATATATCTTTTCATAATAATAATCTGATTTTTTAAAACAAATTTCCTTGATATATTATTGTATAACTCTTAATCTCACGTAGTGCGACCTTTACATCTCATTTATTTGGTAAGTTTAATTTAATTTATTTTATTTAAATTTTAATATATGTTTAGTTAATATTAATACAATAATTTGTTATTAATTAAGCTTATTTAATATTTTTAATTCAAAATATCTCAATAAAAGGTTCCAGCAAGAAGACACAAAGATAACTAAGCCTATCTCAAACGGCCCTAACCATTAAATATTTATTTTTATATATTTTTTTAAAAAAATTATTTTCTATTACTTTAACACTATTTAAGAGACATTTTTGTTACAACGTGACATGATGAATAAAGATGTTATATAGGTTCTCCTTAGTATCTTAGAATGTAACTTTTCTAAATAAAACTCATATTTTTCAAAAGTTTTGTTTCAATTTCGTTATAATTCTAAGTAACCCTAAATTTCCTTTCCTGTGACACATATAAAACTTGCATTTTATAGCATTATGTCGCTTTAATTTATCTCATTTCAACTTTTCCAAATATTTACTTACTATTAAAAAACATTATTGTTATTTATACTTGTTTAAAATTATATTTCATAGTAATTCCAAATTACTTCGATTTAGGTGAAAAAACTATCAATATTGTTTTCTCAACAAGCTCTATCAGATAAAATTTTTTTTTTCATATTATTTATCATTGTATTTTATTGGGTCTTGTGTTTTTTTCTAACATAGTTTTACTCTTAGCTCATTTGATGATTAAGGATGTTCCGGTAAATCTTCGCTTATAAGAAATGCAATTTCCTAATGCAATTTAAATGTAGAGGGCTTTGGTTTCGTTATATTCCATTGATTTTAATTTTTCCATTATGTCTTTCATTAATATTTAATTATAATTAAATTAAATATTTACTAATTTTTATGTTTTTAAATATTTTAATTTGCAATCATTCAAAAAATAGTCCAATCAAAACTAAACAAACATCTTAGACTTCTCTTGAAGAGGTCTATCAAATCAAATATTCATTTCTATTTTTTTTTAAATATTTTATTTATTAGGCTTTTTTGCATATTCTATATGTCATTTTTATTCATATATTATTTTAAAATTAAATATGGCACACTCCATCTCCTTTTAATCTTAGAATGGAATATTCCTAAAACATAAATTTCATTTGTTCAAAATTTTTATTTTTATTTGATTTTAAAATTATGTAACTTTAAATCTTCTCAAGTGTGAAATTTATATCATAAAGTTTGTTTCATTTTTTTGCTACAATTAATGTCATTTTGACTTCAATATAGATATATTTATACTAAAATAATATTTATTATTATTTATGCCTAGTTATCTTAATATTTCAAATTAATTCGAGGAGAGGTTTGTTAGAGATGAAAAACTACCATTTTCCTTGATTTGTTTAGAACTATCTTATTAAACTTTTATTTTTAAGGGTTTTTGCAAGCTTTGCAACTTATTCTAATTTATACATAATTTGATGATCAATGGTGTGGCACATTATCTCATTAGTAACTTTGAATACAACTTTCCTATGAATTTTATCTTATTTCTTCAAATTTTTGGCTTTGATTTTGTTATATTATAGGATAACTAAAAATCTCCTCATGTGTGACAATTCAAATGTAAAAAATTTTGTTAAACTACATCACCTTAATTTATAATGTTTTAGCTTTATTATGTATTTAATCAATTTGAATTAATCATTCATTATTATTTATGGTTATTTCAATTAATAATTCATAATAATTCTATATGTGATTTGATTAAGATGAATCAAATGTCATTGTATGCATCTCGATGAGCTATCTCAGATTAAATATTGAATTGTTCTTTTTAAATGTAGTTGATTGAGTTTCCTATTCTAAATCTCTTAATTATCTTGGAATTCAACTTTCCTGTGCAATTTATGTTATTTTCTCAAATATTTTACTTTCATTTTGTTATATTACTATTTTAATCAAAACCTTTACTCTTCTTACCTTTAGGTTTGTTTTATTTTGTTATATTACATTGTTTTATTTATTTCATTTTAGTTTTAATAAATATTTACTTGGTATCTCTCTAAAGTTTTAACAAACCTCGTTGGACTCCACCTGATGTGTTTTATCCCAAGTGAATATTTATTTTTATTTCATAAAATCTCAATTTCTAGGATTTTGGCATGCTTTAATAGGGATTTTTATTCCTACATGATTTAATGGTAAAGTATGTTAGAATTGATCGCTTTAGTGTCCTAGATATTAACTTTCCCATAAAATTTAATGATCAAGAATGTTACACACAACTCATTTAAAATCATGGGATTCAACATTCCCATAAAATTTACCATAATTCTTAAAATATTTCACATTGATTTTTGTTACATCACTATTTAACTCTAATCCTCTAATCATGTGACCTTTACAACAAATTGATTTGGATATTTTACATTGCATAAATTTACCTCATTTTAGTATTATATATATATATATATACTTAATTTTAATAAAATAATTTATTATTATTTATGCTTATGTATTTTTGCAATTGCTATTGATTCCAAACTTTTTCTTATCAACACAAAACAAAGGTTTTTTTACTCGTCTCAATGAACTACATTTAATTGAATGATCTTTTTAATTTTTAAAATGTTTATCATTAATTTGTTTATATTACTGTAAATATCTAATTCTCCTCTTGTGTGATGTTTACATCACCTTTATTTTATTATATTATTATTTCAATTTGTGTCACATTAACTTCAATATATATGTACATATTATTAATATATTTATTTATACTTATTTAATTGAGTAAATTATTGAAATCCCAATCAATGTCACTTCAAGATTAATGAAATGTCATTGGTCTCATCTTGATGCTTTATTAAATTAAATATTTTTTAGTATTTCAAATATTTTATTTCTAGGATTTTGAAAATCTTAATAAGGCATTTAGATACTTACCTAATATAATGATTGATCATTCTACACTCAGTCTACTTATTATCTATCGTAGAACACAAGTTTCCCATATAATTTATCTTATATCTTCATATTTTTCTCATTTATTTCATTATGTTTTTTGAATCTCCTCTTATGTGACCCTCAAATAGCCCTGAGATTAATAAATTAAAATGCCTTAATTTATCTATTTCAACTTTAACTTATGTTAATTTAGTAGTAAAATAAAAAAATATTATTATTTGTAGTTATTGATATTCGTTAATAATTAGTATTTCTATTCAAGGTGCAATCATCACAAAAAAATGTCATAGGAGTCATCTCAATAATTTTTATACATTTATATTTTTTTTAATTTTTTTAAATATTTTATTTTCTAGTGCTTTGAATTTTTTATGGTAAATTTTGTTTTGTACACAACTTCACAATTGAGGATGCTATATTCGATCTCATTAGTATTTTGGAAAGAAACTTTCTCTTATGATTTATGTCAATTATTTAACATTTTAGGTTTTGTTTTGTTATATTACAATGTAACATTAGATCTTCTCTCTTGGGATATTTGCATCACGTTTACTTGGTCATATTACATTACCTCAATTTTTCTCAATTCAAATTTAATATATATTTTATTAATATTAAATAAAATTTTATTATTATTTATGTTTAATTACTTATTTAATTCATAGTAGTGTTATACGAGGTCCAAAGGAGACAAAATAAACATCATCGACCTTGACAAATTCTAATTAATTATTTATTTTTATATTTTTAAATATTTTATTCCCATTGGTTTTAGTATATCTTATAAGATATTTTGATTCTTTTCTTATTTTATCATCAAGGATGGTGCACTCCATTTGCTTCTTAGTGTGTTACATTGAAATAATTTTGTCTAATTTATCTAATTTAATCAAACTTTTTTTTGATTTGTTTATAGTAATATCTAACTCTAAATAGCTTATCATGTCACCTTTACACCACATTGATTTAGTCATAATGCATTCCTTCAATTTTTTTTTCATTTGTATCATAATATATGTTTACCTAATGTTATAATCATATTTTAAGATTATTTAAGCTTGTTAACCTTAGTACTTCATAGTAATTCCAAAGTAGGCTTGAATCATATGAAATAAATATCATTGGACACATGATGACTCTTGTGATATGACTATCCTAAAAAAATTATCTTATTTTGTTACATATTTTGCTTTGATTTGGTTAATTATAATCCAATAGTTATTCTCCTCTCAGGTTACCTTTATATGATTTGGTTATATTACATTTCTTTAATTAATCTCACTTTGGATTTATTATATATTTACAAATTATAAAAATAATAATTTGTTTTTATTTATGCTTAAATATTTATTTCTATATTTTTAAATATTTTATTTTTTTATGTGTTTTACTATGATAATAAATCTTCTAATTATCTTAGAATAAAGTTTTCCTATATAATTTATGTCATTTTTTCAAATCTTTTATTATAATTTTTTAATAATTCAATTAATCTCAAATTTTCCAATCATGTGAACTTTACACTACCTTAATTTTAATATAGTACATCACCAATTCTCCTATTTAAGCTCTAATATGCATTTTCTTAATATTAAAAAGACAATTTTATTTTATTTATCCTATATAAGCTCTAATATGTACATCACTTAAATTTTTCGTTTTTTAAAATTTTAAATATTTTATCTTGGAGATCAGTGATGTTACACTCGACTTTCTTAGTATTTTTTTATGAAACTTTCTCTTATAGTTTTTCTCATTCCTTTAAATTCTTTTCTTTGATTTGATTATAAAACAATGATAGCCAAATTCTCCTCTCATGTAACATATACAATGGTTTCTTTTTTATATATTATATTAATTCAATTTATCACATTTGAACATTGCTATATATTTGCTAAATGATGTTTGATTGATATGAAACAAGCATCATCAGATTAATCTCTATAAGCTCTAATCAATTAAACATTCATTTTTGTAATTTTAAATTTTTTCTTAGAGCATTGGCATACTTCTTTAGTAAATTTTATTTATACTTGATTTGATAATCATAGATGTCACAGTAGATCTCCTTAGTACCTTAACATGAAATTTTCTCATAAACATTTTCTATTTTCTTCAAATCTTTTGCTTTGATTTGGTTTTTGTTTTATGAAATTATAGGTCTCCTCTAATATCACCAACACACCACTTTGATTTAGTTATGTTGTATTTCTTTAATTAATATTATTTTAGTTTTGTTAAATATTCACTAGGTATAAAAAATAAAATTATTATTATTTATACTTATTTATTTTGGTAATATGCTAAAATTCCAAATGATATCTAGTTTATATGAAAGAAACATAGTTAGACTCATCTAATTAAGAATTAATTAATTAAATATAAATTTTTTGCATTTTTATAAATTTTATTTTTATGGTTCTCATTTATTTTATAATGCATTTTCATTCATGCTTGATTTGAAATCAAAGATGTTATACTGAATCTCCTTAGTATTTTTAATACTACTTTACTAAGTAATCTATTTAATTCCTTCAAATCTGTCTCGTTGATTTTGTTGTACTATTCAGAAACTATAAATCCCCACACATTTTCCCATTGCATTACTTTGATTTGGTTTAATGTGTTTCATCAATTTATCTTATTTAGGCTAGAATGCTTATCAAGTTGATATTATAATAATAATTTGTTATTATTTTTGTTTTTTTTTGTAATTCAAAGTATTTTCAAATGAGATCTAATATGGACCAAACAAACATCATCGGACAATTCTCCATAGTCTTTCTATAATTAAATTTATTTTTTCCATATTTTTAAATATTTGATTTTGTTAAGTTCATGCATGTTTTACAAAACATTTTAATTTATTATTAACTTGATTATTAGGAATGTTGTGTTTCATCTTCTCAATATATTAGAGTATGAGTTTTCTCCATTATTTATCTCATCTCTAAATGTTTTTCTATTTGATTTGCTAATATTACTATGTAATCAAAATCCACTGTCATGTGACCTCTACATCTTGTAGATTTGTTTTTATTATTTTTCTTCAAATTATGGCATTTCTGCTAAAATATAAATTTTCATATTATTAATAGAATAGCTTATTATTTTTTATCCTTCTATTATTTTGTTGTTAACTAAAATTCATCATGAGCTTTGCTTAAGGTGAAACAAATGATATTGTTAATATATCATTTTCTAGTATTTTTGTAAGGATTATGAGATTATTTTTTGTACTGGAAGGTGACATTCCCCTTCTGTGTGACGTTTAATTTGTTTTTATTTGGCTATATTATGTTATTATAATTTATCTATTTAATCCCTAACATATATCTACTTAATATTAAAAAAATATTACATTAATTTTTTTTATTTAAGGCTTTATTTAACAAAAAATGGCAATGATCTTATGAAAGAAAATAAACATCATTGTACTCATCTTGAAAAGTTCTATGCAATAAAATACCTTTT
The DNA here is from genome assembly GCA_023846275.1 of Vanilla planifolia. Lineage (NCBI taxonomy): Eukaryota > Viridiplantae > Streptophyta > Magnoliopsida > Asparagales > Orchidaceae > Vanilla > Vanilla planifolia. Next base: position 3,421,230 of record JAIUJO010000032.1, on the reverse strand, counting down.
TTATATTTTTAAATATTTTAGTTTTTTGAGACTTGGAAAGCTTTTGAAGGTATTTTGATTTTAGCTTGATTTGATGATCGAAGATATCATACTCTATTGCCATAGTATCTTCGAATGTAACTTCACCAAGCATTTATTTGATTTCTTTAAATCTTTTGTTTTGATATGGATATATTATCATTAAACTCTAATTCTGCTCTCACATGATATTTACATTACTTTGATTTAGCTATTCTACATTGTAGCAATTTATCTTATTTCAACTTTAATATATATTTAGTTATTATAAAAATAACAATTCGATGCAATTTATTTTTATTTACATTTTTAATTTAAAATTTTTACAAAATTGGTTGATTGAGCTATAATAAACTTAGCAGTACTCATTTTAATAACTTATCAACTTAAATATATTGTTTAATATTTCAAAATATTTTTTTTAAATTCACTTAGCATATTTTACAAGACAGTTTTATTTTCACATGATTTGATGATCGACAATATGCACTCGTTCTTCTAGAAAACATACAACACAACTTTTCTTTGTAATTTATCTTATTTTTCTAAAAATATATGACATTGATTTCGTTATATAACTATGTAACTCAAAACCTTTTATCATGTGGTGTTCACATCACATTGAATTGGTTATACTACTTTGGTTCAACTTATCATGTTTTAGCTTAAATATAAATTTTCATAATATTAAAATAATATTTTGGTTATTATCCATGATTATTTTATCTAGCAATTTGTAGTTTTTCAAAATAGGCTCTAAATAAGTGAAACAAACATGATTGGACTTGTCTTAATGAGGTCTATCTGATTAGATATTTATTTTTATTTTTTTGAATATTTTATTTTCTATTATCATAGCATGTTTTATGAGTCATACTGATAAGTACCAAACTTATGATCAAGGATATGATATGAGATCTACATGTGGTTTTCTTCAAGTATAAACAACATGTTTGATTTGGCACCTTGTGGCAATGGAATAATAACAATTTGGTAAGTACCTATGCCATAATTATAAGTAAGCAAGTGATAAAATAGATAAGAATCAAAGTAATTTGGAAAAGCATATAAGAATCTTTTATTTCATATGGATCAATTCAATTATAGTGGATAGAGAGATGTGTTTGCATGAACATATTACTAGCCACAAATACACATCTCCTTATGCATTGATTATTTTATAAAATTATATCATTAGATCACATACTCTTATATGGTTATACATCTTTTTATATCTAGATGTCCTGATTTTATTAATTCACCATATATCCATTTCTTGGTGAAGATAGTAAGAACTTGTTTAATATTATTTTTTTTGCCTATTAAAAAATTTGAAAGCACCAAGAGATTTTGAACTTCAGGACCATTTATGCTTGATTGTTTATTTTTTAGAAGATTATTATTTTTTATTTATATATTTTAAAGGACATGTGGATGGTTTTATTTGATTTGATATGTTGATGTATTATTTATACATGCATCCTTAATAAGCTCAACTAATTCTTTAGATTCTAGTTAACAATTCTTGAACTATTGTTAAAATTTTACATTATGTTATATGATAAAGAATTGATAGTTGCAATATCTTTTGGAAATAAAACATTTTTTCAGGTGGTCTATGGATTTCGTTATTTCAAGATTATTTTCATAGATTTGTCATTGTTGTAAATGTAATAGATCTCTTGTGATTATTAGTGTCAACTTTTGATATGTTAAAAAAACATGGGTAGCTTTATAGGATGTTCAATTTTTGTGGCATGACAATTTGTTATACAAGACTTGAATAATTAGATGAATAGAAGAAAAAATTATAAGAGTATGTTTTGTGAACATTTCTCTTCTAGTTAGGTTGTTATTGTATTCTAATTACATTTAAACTCCAATCATTTTGATCCTAAACTTATTGAAACTAATATTAAAAAAATATGTTAGGTATGGTGTGATAAGATGGTATCAGAGCAATCAAAATCCTATAGATGATAGCTAAGCATCTTGAGAAATTTAATTACTAAGTATTTATACCCTAGATTGAGTGAGGCCTGTACCTATACTTTTGTGGGAATATGAGTTACGACACCGATATATCACAGACACACTACATTCAGATATTGCATTATATCTAACTTTTCTTGAAATTCATTAACTTTTATGTTTGTGGAATTTTTTAAACAGAAACAAAGCATAGAAAATGATGTAAAAAGAATTTTATGCCTAACAAGAATTGAGAAAATATATTTTAATGTGCTAAAAAGTGAAAGTAATTGATCTTTTAAGAATCATGTTGTGTTGCAAAGAGGAAAAAAGAAGATTTGTTATCTTGCACCTACCAAGCAAAGAATAGAAACAAGTGTTGGTTTTGAATGTATTATGACATTAAAAAAGAAAGTGCGTCATTGTACTAATTGTGGTAGATTACATCATGGTAATTGTCGTGTTGGCAGAGGAGCACTCAAGTGTTGCTATACCTAGAGAGAATATGGCCATCTAGCTAAAGAACATGTCAAGGTTAGATGTGAAACAATGATGGCTCCATCACTGTTATTATTAGATAATAGTAATCCATCTATCATTATTCTTGTTAATGCTAATGTAGATCAATTTATAATTCTCAATGTTGTTGATGTTTCCCCTCATATACCTCGAATGTATTACAACTGTTTAATAGCTATGTGCATTTTAAATATCATTTTATCATTATGAAAGTTATATTGTTGTCACTTTATTAGTAGAAGAAAAATATTGGATTTAAATATTAGAATATTATCTTATTATATTTTTTCATAAGCTACCAAATTATGTATTTAAGATTTTTAATTATGATGAGTATTCTTATGATTTTGTTGAGATAGATTTAATTTCCATTTTAGGTTGATCAAATCAAGGATATGGCATAAATTTAAAGATATTGAGTTGAGATTTGAATAAAGTTATTATATATGTTACAATATAGCAATGATAGTCAATAAACTGTACGAATTTTGCTAATTAGAAGTGATGAATGTTTGTGATCATAATTACATTTTTTAGATAGTTTTTATAAAAGATCGATCAAATATTATTGAATTTCATCATGTGTAAAATAAGAGAAATTACATTTTTCTAAGAAGAATAAATGTATTTTTAACTTGCATTAGTATTTGTTTTGAATTTGATTGAAACATGATGCAAAAAGTGAAATGATAAGATTGAGATTATGTCTAACGAATATAATATTTTGATAAAAAATGAGTCAAACCCATGATTACAAAGAAGTTTATTTGGCATTGTTAACACCAAGTTCTTAGCTCCATCTAAGTTACATGCATACATTGAAGGGATAATCTTACATGGCCAACTTATTAATTACAATCATAAAGTGGCTTGATTTACTTGTGAAATGCTCAAATGTTGTTACCTGCTTACAATGTATACTGCTTCAAACTTTTAGATCAACAACAATCGTTTTCTAAACTATTTGCATCAAATGTGGATTATGGAATAGTTTGTTAAACTAAACTTCTGGAAAATAAATACTTTTGAATATGATGAAGGATATTTTTGACTTTTTAAGCAAGCTATTGAACTAAGATTGTGGAAGACAAATTGCATTAAAGATACAAATTTGAGGTACTCTATTGGTGCTGGAATAGAATAGAGTGTTAAAATAGTGAAGTCAAGGATCACTTTGAATATTCTTAGCCCCATTACAAAATGTGTAAGAAAATTCAACTGGTGCTACTTAATGTACGATATTAAATAGTGAGGTGGACATATTGGAGAAAATTTCAATGAAACGTGCTCAAATGTTTTTAGTTTGAAATATGGCAGATGTAACTAAATGGAAAGAATTAGTAGAGAATATTCTTGATGACATTATCAAATTGGATTCTTTTTTACAAGCTAAACTTGTTAAATATAAAGATATTTGTGTAGTTAAAGATGAAGATATTAAAGAAAAAAACATGATATTTAGAAGATGAAAGTTCGTCAAAGGAAACGCTACAAACAACAACATATTAAGCAATTAAACAGGATGAAGCTAACAAATGAGGAGCTTGACGTTGCATTCTTACTAAAAAAAATGGAGAATGATGTTTTAAAATTCTTTCCAAGAGAGAATTAGAAGATATGTTTTTTATTAAGAGATAAAGGATTAGCTAAATTCTCATATTAATTACATTCATATTTTAATTGTTTAAATGAGATCGAGACATTAGTTAAATGAAGTTTCAATTATATTGTGAAAATAAATTTAAATGTATTGTGAAAGAAATCAATAAAAACATATGGGGTTTATTTTAAATTTTTTAACGAAACTTTTCTTAGGATGGGTAAGTTATAATGACCTGATTTTTTGTTATTGTGTTTTAAAAAGTTCTAAGTCATCTAAAAAAGCGAATTGAGATATTTTTTTTCTAACAACATTGATTAAAATAATTATTTTGAATATTCTCTCATAAAATAGGTTTTTTAAAATATGTTATATTTTAAAAATTAATACACCATTGCACCGATCATGTAGACATGAATCTGTTGATGTTCCCTTCGGCGTAATGAGAGATCATTTGAATTTAATATAAATTTATGAAGGACAAGTTAATATTAATAACACTAAAATTATTAATTAAAAATGGAAAAAATTTAAAAACTTAAAAATTCCACATTCAATTGTTGTTATCTCATCAAGTACTAGTGAAATTACTTTTTTCTTAATTGAATGATGTTTGGAATTGTCATTTTGTACCATAATAAATAAGTAGAGATAACAATAAAATACTATATTAATATTAAAATAAGAGTTACTAAAACCAATTTGAGAAAAGTTTAACCAATGGAAAACAACTAAATAAAAGGGATGTAAAGGTCACAGAATAGAACAATTAGTTTGAAATAATGACATAACCAAATTAGAGCAAAATATTTTAAGAAATAAGAAACATTATATGGGTCAGTCATATTACAACTTACCCAAGAGAACAATTGCAACATGTTCAATAATCATGTTTGATATGAATTAAAATATCTAATAAAACATGTAAAAACACTTGAAAATAAAATATTCAAAAAGTTTAAAAATACTTTTTTTTTGAAATGAGCTTATGAATTTTAGTCCAATAATGCTTATTTCTTTCGGATATTTCCTTGTTAAATAAGTGAAAATAATTGCAAATTATTATTTCAATATTAAGAAAATATACGTTAAATCTTTAATTGAAATAAAAAAATAAAGTAATATAATACAACCAAATAAAGTGATGTAAATGTCAAACAAGGTGAGAATTAGACTTTAATTGAAATAAAAAAATAAAAGTGAAAAACTTTAAGAAATGAGATAAATTATGTGAGAAAGGTGCATTCCTTTATACTATGGAGATCAAGGGCAACATATTTCATTATTAAATTTGTTATGCATGAGAATGCCACATAAACCATGTAAAAACATTCATAACAAAATATCTAAAAACATAAATAAGAATATTTAAATGGATTATGCTCATTGAGATGAGTCCAACATCGTTTGTTTTACTCACTGAAACCTCTATTAGAAGTACTTCAATTTAGAAAATTAAATAACCATAAATAAAAGTAAATTACTATTTTAATATAAAAAATATAATAAAACTATAATAAATTAAGTTGAAGAAATGTAATATAAACAAATCAAAGAGTTCTAAGGGTTAAAGGAGATGAAAATTAAGGTTTCATTCTAATATAAACAATTCAAATCAAACATTTGAAAAAAATGAGATAAAGTATGTAAGAAAGTTTTATTCTAAGATACTAACATGATTGATTATATCATCCTTGATTATCTAATTAGGCATTAATCATAATATCTCTTAAAAAAAAATTTTATTTGATAGAGCTTTCTAGGATGAGCCTAACGACTTTTTTTCTTCTCGATTGATCCACATTTGGAGTTACTGTGAGTATGCAAAGTGAAGAAACATAATAATAAATTATTAATTTGATTGTTTAGAAATAAATATTTAAACTAAAATTTGATATAACCAAATAAAAATAACGATTTATGTCACACAAGAGATGATTTGGAGAAACGTAGTAATACAACCTGCTAAAAAAATATCCTCAAATAACTAAATAATGTATCAATCCAACTAATTAGCAAAATATGTTAATACCATAGAAAAACAATATTTGAATTTCAGAAAATTTTAATTCATATAGAGATATAAGAAAATTATGCTAAAACATTTATGAAATTAGGTAAATTAATTGGGATGTTGCATCTCAAGTTACTAAGGAGTTTAGTGAAATATCATTGATCGTTAAATAATGTACAAATTACAATACCTCATAAAGTGTGTTGAAGTCTACAAAATATGATATTTGAAAATTTAGAAATGAATTTGCAATTCCATATTTCTATTCAAGATGTCTCCAATGACATTTATTTCATATCTGTCGAACTTGATTTGAAGTTCTATAGAATACAAAGCAAACAAGCACAAATAATTATAAATAATTATTTTAATATTAACTAGATAAATATTGTAGTTTGGCTAAGTGCAACTTGCTTAATATCAAATTAGGTATGAACCAAAATGATTTATAAAATGTGTAAAAGAAATAAGAATTAACATATTTTAAAAAATAATTTAATTGAATAGAGCTCATCAAGTCGACTTTTATAATGTTTATTACATCTTAATGTATCCCATTTCGAATTGTTATAAATTAACAAATTAAATAATCATAAATGATAATAAATTATTATTTTAGTAATAGGAAAAAGGATATTAAATTTGAATTATGATAATTTAAAGCAACATAATATAAGATGTAAATGTCATTGGAGATAATGTTTTTAGTTACATTGTAAATAAAAAAATAAAAAAAATTAAAGAAAATAACAAAAATTATAAGAGAAAATTATAATCATAGATATTAAGTTGATTTAGTTTAACAACATACATCACCAAGTGAAGTTCAACATTAAATTACTAATAAAAACAACAAAAATCATAAAAACTACAATATTTGAAAATATAAATTTTAATATTCAATTGGATAATCTCATTGAGATTTGTTAAATTATGTTTTTTTTATCTTATTCAAAACATGTGGGAATTATTGTTAACAATTAGAAACATTATCATAAATAATGAAAAATTATTTTAGCAATGCTAATGAAGTCTATGTTAAACTTTATTTGAGATTAATTAAGGGAAAATAATATAATAAAATAAATATAATTCAAAGGTTAAACAATAGGAGATTTAGATTTACATAGAATTATACTAAAATGAAAGTAAAAAATTTGAAAATATTTGATCAATTGAACAGGGAAGTTACATTCAATGATACCAATGAGAACAAGTAGAATATCATTGATTATCAAATTAAGTATAAATTGAATAAACTCAAAAAATTTGAAAATAAAAAATAAATTATTTAAAAATTTGAAAATGATTTTATAATTGGATAAAGCTTATTAAGATGAGTCCAATGACATTTGTTTTATCCCCATTAAATCTCATTTAAAATTACTATAAATTACAAAACTAAATAAAATAAAATAAGAATAAATTAACATTTTAATATTATTTAAATATATATATCATAACTTAAATTGTTTAAATTTAAACATAATATAATATAATCAAATCAAATAGATGAAAGGGTCACACAAGAAGAGAATTAAAGAAACTTATTAATTTGAATAAATCTAAGCAAAATCTTTGAAGAAATTAAAGAGATAAAGTGTAACTTTTATGATAATCAAATCATGTAGTAATCTAAATTTGCCATAATTCTTTTGAAAATCTTAGAAAATTAAATATTTAAGAACTATAAAAATTAATATTTAATTCGATAATACTCATCAACATGAGTCTAATGACATTCTTTTGTCTCCATCAGTCCTCATTTACAATTATTAGGAATTATCAAAGTAAATAAGTTCTAATAAGAATAAATAATTTATTGAATATTAAATACATTTATCAAGGGGATTGAGTGTTACACCATTTATTATCAAATCAGGTATGAAATAGAATATCTCATATGTTAAGAAGTAGATATGTAATAAATAAAAATTGATATAAATTGAGGAAATATAAAAACACCAAGTCAAAATGATGTCAAGATCACATGAAAGGAGATTTCATGATACATAAAATTATAACTAAAAAAAATAAAACACCTAAAAAAGTGTGATAGAATTTATACGAAAGTTAAACTCCAAGGCACTATGGAGAATGATAGTAAAATCCTATATCATCAAATAGGACACTAATAAAAAGTTCTCATAAATCTTATTAAAATCATACAAAATAACTTATTGAAAATTATAATAGTGATCATTTAATTAGATAGAGCTCAATAAGTGGATCTAACAACATTTGTTTCACCTTTGTCAAACTTTACTTGAAATGTTATTTAATTACAAAATCAAAAAAGCATAAATAATTATAAATAGTTATTTTATTATTTGATAAATATATATTAAAGCTTAAAAGTCATAAATTGAATTAATGTATACAACAAAAAAATTTGACGTTATGCTCACAAGAAAGATTTAGGGTGAAAATTTATAATAATCTCAAAAAGAAATATATGAAGAAATGAGATAAATTATATAACATACTTGCATTCCAAGATGCCAAGGAGATTTGTTTTTACATTATTGATCATCAAATCAAGTATAAATAGAACAACCATAAAAAGAATGCCCAAAACTTATAAAATAAAATATTGAAAAATAGAATAATAAAAGCTTGATTAGATAGAGCTTATCAAGACAAATCTAGTGGCAATTATGCCATATAAACAAGACTTAGTTTAAAGGTATTATGAATTTCCAAAGTAAAAAATAACATATAATAAAAAGCGATTATTTTATTGTTAAGTAATATATATAAACTTTTTTATTACATAATGTGAAGTAGTATAATCTAGCCAAAGCAAAGTGATGTAAAGGGCAATAATGAAAATATTTTCACTCATATAGTAGTATAACAAAATAAAAGTGAAATATTTGAATAAAAATGATAAATTGTAGAGGAATGCGACATTCTAAACTACAAAGAAGATGAAGAATATCATCGTGAATCATCAAAATAGTAAAAATTTAAATTCAGATAAAGTATGCCAAAAAATTAAAAAAATTAAATTTTTAAAATATAGAATAAATATTTATTTGCATAGATCATGATGAGATGAGTCCAATAATATTAATTTTGTCTTGATCGTACCATGTTTGAGATTATTGTGAATTACTAAATAAATAAACAATAATAATAGTTAATTGTTATGTTACTATTAAGTAAAAAAATGTTAAAGCTAAATATGATAAATTTAATTAAAGTAAAAAAATTAAATCAAAGTGATGTAAAGGTCACTTAAGATGATATTTTTTTAAAAGGTGTTATAAGAAAAATAAAGTGAAATATTTGAATAAACAAAATAAATTATGCAGGTTGTATTCTCTTATACTAAAGAAGTCTAGTGTAATGTCATCCATACTCAAATCAAGTATGATGAAAATGTCTCACACAAAAAGCTAGAATGTTATGATATCAAATATTCAAAAGCAATAATAATTTGTTTGATTCAATGTGGCTTATTGAGACAATTCAAATGACATCATTCTTTTGGATTGGACCTCTTTTGGTTTACTATGAATTATGAATGTAAATAAGAATAAATAGTAATGAATTACTTTTTTAGTGCTAAGAAAATATATATTAAAGTTGGAATCAAGTAAACTAAATCAATTTAATAAAAAAATAAAAATGATGTAAAAGTCATATGAGTGGTAAGAGTTTCATTGTAACATAACCAAATCAAAAGAAAAAACTTTAAAAAATTGAGATAAAATGCTTATGAAATTTTCATTCTAAGATACTAAGGATATTGCACATGACATCCTCAATCAAGTCAATCATGAATGAGAATGTCTTATAACTCATGTAAAATCAAAAGAGAATAAAATATGTAAAAATAGAAATTTGAATATTTTATTAGATCGAGCATATTGAGATGAGTCCTACAATGTTCTGTTCACTCTATTTTACCTCATTTTGAATTACTACTAATTAATAATAAAAATAAGCATAAATAATAATAAATTTTTATTTCAATATCTAACACAATATATTAACATTCAAATGGGATAAACTAAAGCATAGAATTCAAAAAAATCAAAGATAGGTAATAGTCAAATGATATGAAAATTTAAGTTTGATAATAATAAAACTAAGTGAAATGGAGAACTTAAAAAAAGTGAAGTAAATTTCATAAGAAAGTTGCATTTCATGACACTAACATAGTTAATCATCCTTTCGAATAACTATAAATTGTTAATGTAAATAATCATAATTAATAAAAAATAATTATTTTATTTATAAACCAAAAAATAATAAAACAAAAATGAGATAAACTGATGAAATACTAAATAACAAAAGAAAAATAATGTGAATGTCACACTCGAGGAAATATTGATTTAAATGCTAGTATAATAAAGAACAGAACATTTGAAGAAACATGATAAATAGTTAGAGAAATTAGCATTTAAAGATAATAAGGTTATTGAGTGGAACACCCTCCATCAATAATTTAGTAATGTTTTCAAGTTACTGTAAATCATACTAAAACTTAAGAAAATTAAATATCTAAAATTTTAATTTTTAATATTCAATTAGTTAAATCTCGTTAAGGAGAGTCAAATGAACTATGTTTCATTTGAATCACACCTCATATGGAATTACTATGTACCAAGAAAACTAAATTACAAAATAATATAATAAATTAATATTATGACATTGAAGAAACATATATTTAGGTTTAGTTGAGAAATATTATGGGAGTGTAATAGAATTAAACAAATGTGATGTAAAGTTGACATGAGAGGATATTTAGATTTAAGTAGTAATATCAAAAAATTAAAGTGAAAATTTTCAAAAGATTACATAAACAGAAAGGGAAAGTTACTTCCCAATATGCAAAAGAGATTGATTGGAACATCAATGTTCATCTCATTATCCATAATTTAAAATATCTCATAAAACATGTCAAAATAAAAAATGATATAATATTTAAAAATTTGAGAATGGATATGTAACTAGAGAAACATCATGACTTATCTAATGCGTAAATTTAAAAATAAGAAAGAAGTTTTATTTGAATATCAAGTAAATTTATGTAAAACCTTAAATAAGATAAGTTTAAAAAATGTAATATTACTAAATAAAAAAGATCTAAAAGTTACCTTAAAGGAGAAATTGAGTTTCATGGTAATGTGAAAAAAATCAAAACAAAACCTCTCAAGATATGAAATAAATTATATATAAAATTTGCATTCTAATTTTCTAAAGAGATCATCTGCAACATCCATTGTTTTCAAATCTTGCTTTAATAAAGCATTCTCATAAAACATGGAAAAAACATAGAAAATGAAATATTTAAAAACACTAAAAATCAATATTTAGTTTGATAGTGCTTTTTTATATGTGTCCAATGATATTTTTTTTATCTCTATTAGACCTTACTTATGTTTACTTTGAATTATAAAAGTAAATATAGATAAATAACATAAATTTATTATTTAAATATTAATTAAAATATATTAAAATTCTAATGATGTTAATTGAAGTCCAACAATATAACCAATTCAAAGACATGTATAGATCACATAAGAGGAGATTTTTAGTTTCATAATGACATAACCAAATCAAAGTGAAACTTTTACAAAATTTGGTAAATTATAAAAGAAATTTGCATTCAAATGTGGCAAGGAGATTGAGTATAATAACCTTGGTCATCGAATTTGGTACGATAAAAAATGTATTATAAATCATTTAAAAATAATAGAAATATTATATCCCAAAATATAAAAATTTAAAAATTTATTTTATAGAAAACTTAGAGAAGTATTGATTGCTAATAGTTTCATCTCGAACGTACAACTTTTTTGTTTTCCGACAATTTCAAAATAAATAAGTAATAAAATGTTATAATATTAATATGAAGTACATATGTATTAAATATGATAAAAGATAAATTGAAGTAAAATCAGACAACAAAATAAAGGTGATGTAAAGGTAGTAGGAGAGGAGATTTAGAGTTACATAATAAAATAACCTAATAAAAGAGTAAAATATAAACAAATAAGATAATTTAGGTAAGAAAACTAAATTTAAAGGTACTGAAGAGATTAAGTGTAACATCTTTAATCAACAAATTAGGTATGAAACAAAACACCTAATAAAAAATTTAAAAACTGTTGGAAGTAAATACATTAAAAATGTAAAAAGTTATTTTTACTTGGATAGAACAAGTCGAGATGTGTGTAACAAATATTTTATCATCATGATCATGCCTCATCTAGGATTATTATGAATAGAAATGTAAATAAACATAAAAAATAGCATTTTATTGTTTTAATAAAAGAACATAGATATTAAATCTAAAATAAGTTAAATTTAGTTAATATAATATCACCAAGTGAATGTGATGTAGTAGTTACATGAGAGAAGATTTATAGTTACTATGAAATTTAATAACATCAAAGTGAAAATTTTAAAGAAATAAAAAAGAAAGTTATGAGAACGGTTTATGCAATGATAGTAAAAAGAAGGACTATAACAATCTTTATCATCAAATATGGTAAGAATTAAAATATGTCATTGATTATACCAAAAAACTAGAAAGTAAAATCCAAAAAATATAAAAAAGAATGTATAATTGGATAGAATTGATCAAGATTAGTCTATTGACATTTAGACCATCTCAATCTGACCTCATTTGGAGTTATTACAAATTCATGTAAAAATAAAATAGAAAAAATTTAAATTATCATTTTATATTAAATAAACATTAATTAAATCTAAAATAAGATAAAATAAAGTAATTTAGTATTACCAATAAAAGTGGGATAAATAAAATAGGACAAAATATAAGATTTGCATAAAAACACACTAAACTAAATTCAAAAAATTTGAAATTATGACAAATTGCACGAAACATTGTATTCTAACTTACAAAAGATATCGGGTGTAATATCATTGACTACCAAATAAGGCATGAATCAAAGAGTATAACAAAGTGTACCATGACACAAAATAATTATAAAATATAAAAACTATTTTAATGATTAAAGCTTATTGTGTTAAGTCAAACATTGTTTATTTCATATTGATTAGATCACCTCTTGAATTACTATAAATTAACAATGAAAAGGAGAACAGATAATAATTAATTACTATTTATATATTTAGAAAATACATAATAAAGCTAAACTAAAATGAATGAAGTAAAGTAACATCATATAATAATAGATTTATAAATGTCACATATGTTAAGGATTAGAGTTTCAAATCAAATATGATTCAAAATGACTCATAAAATAAGTAAAATTTTTTTAAAATAAAATATTTCAAAATATAAAAATCAAGATTTAATTGCATAATGTTGGACTTGACAACTCCAATGAGATTTATTTCTTTTTGATTTAACTGTGTGGGAAATTTTTGGAAGTCATTAAAGCAAACAGGTATAAATAAAAATAAATTATTATTTTAGTACTTAGCAAATATATATTAAAGCTAAAATGACATAAATTAAAGAATATAATAAAATTATGTCAAAGTGATATAAAGGCAAAATAACAAGTTATTTTATTTTACATAGTATTATAATAAATTCAAATGAAAAAATTTGATGAAATTAGAAAAATGGTTTAAGTTGTACTCCATTATGCCAAGGAGATTAGGCATAGCTTCCTCAATTGAAATATCTCATACAAATCGAAGTTCCTCTTAAAGCATGCCTAAAGCTTTATTTGGTGAGTCTAATGATATTTACTTCATCATGATCTAACATAGTTTGGAAATATTGTAATTTCCTAAAGAAAATAGTCATAAAAAATAATATAATGCTTTTTAACTTTAAGATGACATATACACCATGAAAAATTAGATAAATTAAAAAATTGTAATACAATCTAATCAAATTAATATAAGGGTCACAAGAGAATAGATTCAGAGCTACACAATAATGCAACCCAATTTTAGAAAACATTTGAAAAAATGTGAAAATGTTCAAGAAAGTTACAATCTATGATACAATGAAGATCAAGTGTAATACTCTCCAAGATAATATTATGTTCAATTCAAAATTTCTTATCAAATGAGCTAAATGTCATTAATAATAAATATTAAATAATATATTAACAAATATTTAGCTTGATAGGGCTGATCAATGGGAGTCAAACTACATTTGTTTCATCTCTATTGGCCCTCATTTTGAAGTTTAGTGAACTATCAGAATAAATAAACATGAACAATACTAAATTATCATTTTAATATTAAGTAAATATATATAAAAAACTAAATGACAAAATTTAAAGAATTTTTATACAACAAAATCATTGTGATGCACATAAGTTCAAAATTATAGTTTTATCATAATATAAGAAAAATAAGGAGAAATGTTTGTAAAAGTGAGAAAAATTGCGTGGAAAAGTTGCGTAAAAAAATAACAATGGTAGCAATTGTAGATTCTTTGAACATTAAAATAGGTATGAGTCAAAATGACTCATAAAGGATATGAAAAAGATAAAAAAATTATTTAGAAAATATTTATCTGATTAATTAATTAGATAGAGTTCTATCAAGTCTTGTTTTGAATTTTTGCAGATTATCGAAGAAGATAAATATAAATAAAATTAAATTTTAATTTCTAAATTGAGTAGATATATATATATATATATATATATATATATATATATATATATATATATATATATATATTAAACCTTACAAGAGGTAAATTAAGGCAATATAAATATAAAAAATTGATGTAAAAATCACATTACAAGAGATTTCGAGTTAGATAAAGAAACTAATAATAAAACATTTGGTGAAATGAGATAAATTATTTGTGAAAGTCACATTCCAAGATACTAAAAAAAAAACAATTAAAATATTAACAATCATAAAATTATGCATGAATTAAAATTTCATGTAAAGTGTTTTAAAAAAATAGAAAATAAAGCATCAAAAAATACCACCAAAAAAAATTTTGCTGGATAGAACCAATTAGGATGAGTCAAACAACTTTTGTTATGTTTAAATTGAACCTTTTTTGTAGTTACTATGGGTTAGAAAATTAAATATACACAAACAATAAAAAAGTATAATTTCAATATAAGTTAATATGTAATAATTCCACCATTAAATGAATCAAAGAAAAACAAAGAATATAACTTAGTATTAGATAAATTATTAAGAAAAAATATATAAATCTTATAACCGATAAATTTTAAAAAATATAATACAACAAAATTAATGCAATATAGAGGTCACAGATTAAGTGATTTAGAATTAAAATATCTTCATCGATCGTCAAATTTGTTATAAATATAAATGTCTAGTAAAGAGAGTAAATCACTAGAAAATAATAAATTAAAAAAAAAAATATAAAAATGTATTTTTCATTGGATATACCTTGTGGGGATGAATTCTTTTAATATTAATAATAAAAATGACATAAAGATGCAAAAAAAATCAAATGATAATAAACTCAAAAATATAAAAATGAGTATTTTGAAATGATAAAACTCATCAAGATGAGTCCAATCACACTTATTTCAACTTTATTGGGCCCCATTAAAAATTACTACAAAATTTTAAAGCGAATAAGAATAAATAATAAAGTTTAAAAAGGTAAATAAAGGGATTATTTAGAGTCACAACATAAAATGTTCTTATCATAGTCAAAATGCTTAAGAAAAGATAAATTATAGAAGTTATATTCTACAATTTTAACGAGATCAACTATAATATCCTAAATTATCAAAATTTGGTAAAAGCAATATGTCTAGTAAAGTAAACTGCACCATAGAAAATAAGGTGAGTGAAAATAAAAAATAAAAAATTTAAATGTTTAAAGCTCGTTACGATTAGTATAACGATGCTTATTTCATCTCCATTTGATCTTATTTTGAGTTATTAGAAATTACAAAAGAAAATAAATGATTAATAAACATAAATGTTTTTTTAACGAGAAGTATACATTAAAGATTAAGTAATATATATTGAAGCAAGTAATACCAAAAAAATCAAATTGATGTAAGATAGAAGAGATTTAGAGTTTCATAGTAGTATTACAAAATAAATGTAAACAAGTTTAAGGAATAAGATAAATTGTATGGGAATGTTACATTCAAAGATGTTAATAAGATTGAGAATACATCTTCGATTATCAAATTTTGTAAGAATGAAAATGACATAAATTATGTAAAAACCAAAAAAATCAAAGTACATGAAATTATAAAATGAATATTTTATTAGATATAGCTTGTCAACATGAGTCCACCAACGTTTTTTGTTTGGATTAGACCTTGTTTGGAATTGCTACAATGTATCAAAATAAATAATCATAAATACAAATATATTATTACTATAATATTAAGTAATCTTAGAATAAAGTTAAAATGAGATAAGTTTAAGTAGTACAACATTACAAAACAAAAATGGATTATAAAGTTCACATGAGATGAGAAATAGTGTAACATAGTAATATAACAAAATTAAGGACAAAAATGTGAGGAGATGAGGTAAAATGCCTAGGAAACTTCCATTCAAATATACATAATAAATAAAGTGTCACATACAATATCATCAAATCAACTATTAAGTAATAGTCCCCATAATACATGTAAAAATCATAGGAAATGAAGAAATTAAAAAAAAAAAAAAATTAATTTTAAATTTGATAAATCTCACCAAGATTACTCATACGAAGCTTATTTACTATGAGCTAACAAATTAATTAAACAAAAATTAAAAAATGTGCAGTATTTCAAAAAAATGCAAAAAAATATTTTACCAAAGATGCAAGAAATTGAAGCAATGTAATATAACAAAATTAATGGTTTTAAATTCACAAGTGAGTATATTTTTACTTTGACAAGAATATAATCAAATAAAAGTTACGACATTTGAAAAATAATATTTAATTGAGTAGAAATTGTTTTTCAAATGTAACGTCTTAATCCTCACAAAGTGTTTGACTTGAAATGCGTCAAAAGGCATGACAAACAATTGGACTATATACAAATATATGAAAAATAATATTTAATTGAGTAGAAATTGTCGAGATGACCCGAACAATGTTTCTTTTCTCTCAAATGGACCTCATTAGGAATTGCTATGACTTATAAAAGTAATTAAAAATAAATAATAATAAACTATTATTTTAATGTTAAGTAAATATATAATAAAGTTGATATTCGATAAATTGAAGTAATGTAATATATCCAAATGAAAGTAATGTAAACATTAGACAAAAGAGATTTAGAGTGACTTAAAACAAGTTGAAGCAAAAATTTTGATAAAATGAGTTGAATTGTATGGAAAAATTACATTTGGTAAATCCAAGAAGAACTAATGTAAAATCTTGGATAAAAAATTTGGTACAAATAAAAATATAACCAATAGAATGAAAAAAAAAATATTAAAAAATACAAAAAATAATATTTAATTTGATAAAACTCATCCAGATTAGTACAATGACTTCTGTTTTTGTATTAGAATTAATTAGAAATTACAAGATTTACCATTGTTAATATTTATAAATAAAATATTATTCTCTTAATCTTAAGAAAAAATATAATGAATCAAAAATTTTATAAATTAAAATAATTTAATATAACCAAATAAAAAACATAAAGGTTAAACGAGGGAAGTTTAGAGTAACATAATAATAAAATAAAATCAAATTGAAAAATTTTAAAAAATGAGATAAATTGCATGTCAAAGTTGCATTCTAAGATGCAATAGACATCAATTATTAAGTTCTTGATCATGAAATGAGGGACAATTAAAATGTGTTATTAAGCAAGCTAGAATTCTAAAAAAAAGCATTAAATGTATAAAATGATTATTTAATATGATAGAGATCATAGAGATGGGTTTACCTACATTTAATTCTTCTCAATTAAAAATAGTTTAGAATTAACATAAATTGTAAAATTAAATAATTATAAATAATAACAATTAGTTTCTTTAATATCAAGCAAATATATTTGAAAGTTGAAATGACATAAATTAAGGTAAAAAATTAAACCTAATCAATGCAACATAAAGGAGTGATGATAACAGATTTAGAGTTACATAAGAACATAGCAAAATCAAAGTAGAAAGCATAAGAGGTAACATAAATTGTACGGGAAGCTTGTATGCCAAAATACTATAAAGATCATTTCAAATATCCTCGATAACAAACTAAGGCAAAAATTGGATGACTTCTAACAACAAGGAAAAATCGTAGAAAACAAAAAATTTAAAAATATAAAATGAAGTTTAGGTTGTTATAGCTCTTAAAGATGAGTCTAATGACAATTTTTGTCTCTATTAAGCTTCATTCAAAACTACAAAAAAGAAACATAAGTAAATAATAATATATTATTATTATATCAATACGTGCATATATTATAAACCTAAAATGAGATATAATAATGTCATGTAATATCACCAAATTAATGTTACGTTAGAATAGATTCAAGGTTACATAGACTGTAAACAATTCAAAGTGAAAACTTTCAAAAAATGAGGTAAATTAAATGAGAAATTTGCATTCCAAGGTATTAGAAAAAGCAAGAGTAACATTCCTAATCATAAAATTATGTAGAAAGCAAAATGACTCATGAGTCATGGAAA
The DNA here is from genome assembly GCA_023846275.1 of Vanilla planifolia. Classification (NCBI taxonomy): domain Eukaryota; kingdom Viridiplantae; phylum Streptophyta; class Magnoliopsida; order Asparagales; family Orchidaceae; genus Vanilla; species Vanilla planifolia. Next base: position 3,402,547 of record JAIUJO010000032.1, on the reverse strand, counting down.
GATTATAAATAAAATATTTCAAAATAATAAAAAAAATAATTAAATAGATAGAGGTCTTTGAAGTGAGTCCAATGATGTTTACTTCATTTGAATCAAAGCTTATTTGTAATTACTATAAATTACAAAAATAAATAAACATAAATATGAATAAATTATTATTCAAAAATTACGTAAATATATAATAATGCTAAAAGAAGATCAACTGAAGATATATAATACATTGAGATCAAAGAAAGGTAATTTGCTTGCAATGAAAGAATAGGAGTAGCATAGGAAAATAACCCAATCTAGGCAAACGCTTTGTAGAAATTAGGCAAAAAGTACTAGAATGTTGCATTCTATGATACAAGGAGAATGAGTACAATATCAATGATCATCAAATATGGCCTCAAAAAAATGTTTCAAAAAAAGCATGTAAAAGCCATAGAAACTTAAATCTAAAAGAAGATAAATGAAATCAATACAATATAACAATATAATTAGAACTTAAAGTCACATGAGAGTAAGTTTTATTTAGAAATGTAACTAACTAAAAACAAAACTTCTAAAAAATGAGATAAATTATATAGGAAAGATGCATTAAAAATACTAAGGATATTGGGCGTAATATACTCTATAATCGAATCAAATACTAATCTAAATATCTCATAAAGCATGCAAAAACTCTTTAATGAATTCCTATTTAATAAATGGTTCATGAAACTACATCCGAAGATACCAAGAAGATTGTGTAAACATCAAAATGTTTCATAAAACTTGCTAAATCCTTAAAAACAAAATACATAAGAATATGAAATGGATTATTTAGTTAGATAGAGCTCATTGTGTTGACTCAATTACTTTACATTCCTCTCCAATGGAACTCATTTGTAATTACAACATATGAATAAAGTAATTTTGCAACAATAATAATAAATTATTGCTCTAAATAAAAGTAGATTTAGATTAAAATAATATTGAGATAAATTGATGTATTGTAGTATAACAAATAAAAAATGTAAAGGTCACTAAAGAAGAAATTTAGAGTTACAAAAGTTAAATGAAAAATTTAAAATTAGAAGTATTGAGAAGAATTGCATAGGAAATTTGCATTCCAAAATACTAAAATGATCAAGTGTATCGTCCTCGATCCCCAATATGTACAAATTAAAATGTCTTATAAAGTTTTCAAAAAATCTTAGAAAATAAAGTATTTAAAATTATAAAATTTAATATTTGATTAGATAGAATTTGTTTGGATATGATCAATGACTTTTGTTTTGCTTCCATCAGACCTCATTTAGAACTACTAAGATTTACTATATTAAATAAGCTTAAAAGATACTAAATTATTTTTCAAAAATAAGGAACTATTTAATAAACATTTGATCCGATAAGTTGATGTAATGTAATGTAACAAAAGAAAATTTATTTTAAAGGTTGGAAGAGAGAAAATTTAGATTTGTAAAGTAATATGAGCAAATGAAGTAAAACATTTTAAATAATGATTTAAATTATATATCAAAATTACACTTCAATATAATAAGGAGAATATTTTTAATATCCTTGATTGCCAAATCTGGTAAGAATCAAAATATTTTCTATAATGTTCCAAAACCACAGAAAATAAAACATTTAAAATATTAAAAATGAATATTTAATTTGATATAACTTTTGAGATGAGTTTAGCTACATTTGTTTTGTCTCAATCAATACTCATTTGGCAAAACTATAAACTACCAAACTAAATAAACACAATTGATAATAAACTATAATTTTAATGCTAAGGAAAATAAAATTTAATCTTAATTCTAATACATTTAAGTAAAGGGATATAAGTGAATCATTACAACAGAATGATTAAACAATGACAAATTTGAGGTTGAATAGTTACAAAAGAAAATAAAAGAAAAAAATTTAAAATGTTGGATAAATTGCACTTGAAAGTCGTATTCCAAGATTTTAAAGACATAGAGAATGATATCCTAAATCACAAACTAGATATGAATTGATGTGCCAATAAAGTTTGGTGAAATACTGAAAAAAGGAATTCTAAAATTACAAAAATTATTATTTCATTGGATTTTGCTCGTCGAGGTAAGTCCAATAACATTTGTTTCATATCCATCGAACCACGTTTTCGTATACTACACAAAAAAAAAGAAATAAATATAAATAATAAATTTTTTATTTCAATATAACTAAAAATATATTAAAACTAAATAATATAAATTAAACCCAACTAATATATACAAATCACATAATGCATCATTGTAGCGTACTTCATCTGATTTCATCAATAGTTTCACTTTCATTTGTTTATATTAGGATGAAACTTTAAATTTCATCCCTTTGGACCTTTAAAAATCTTTGATTTCATTACATTAATTTTTTTAATTTATTTTATTTTTGCTTTAATATATACGTAATAGATGTCAAAATAATAATTTTTTTTATTTATGCTTATTTTGTATTCTAATTTCTTTTTATTCAAAAAAGTCCTAATCAAGATAAAACAGTTTTCCTTTGACTCAACTAAGTGCGATCTATCCCTTTAATGTTTTATTTTTTTAATTTTAAATATTTTATTTTCTAGGATTTTGCCATACTTTTTGACACATTTTTATTTGAACATAATTTCATGAACAAAGACGATACAATTGATCTTATTAACATCATGGAATGAAAATGTTTTTCATTATTTGTCTCATTACTCAAAAGTTTTTACTTTTACTTGGTTATATTACTAAGTTGTTCTAAATCTCCCTTATGTAGCCTTTATTTTGCATTCATTTTGATATATTAAAATACTAATTATATATCACTTTGATTTGTAGCATTGCTTTGAGTTATCCAATCTTAGCCACAATATGAATCTTCTTAACAATTAAAAAAATTATTGTCATTTAAGCTCATTTACTTTTATTACTCTTAGTAATTCCAAAGAAAGCTTGATCGAGACAAAGCAAAGGTGTTGGAGTTACCTCAACATGCTTTATCTATTTAAACATTATTTTTATATTTTTAAATATTTAATCTTCTAGGGTTTTCATATACTTTTTGGGACATCTTGATTTGTAATATATATTTACTTAAAAAAGAAATATGAAATTTTTAAATAGTTTTTCCTAATTACATTTGTAATTCTAAGTATATCCAAATGATGCCAAATCTAGATGTAGCAATTGCCAAGGACTCATATCAACACCTTATATCAAATAAATTACTCATTTTGATATTTTTAAATATTTCATTTTCTTGTGTTTTGATCCACAATGGAACAAACGACCCCCCTAGCATTTTAAAAAATTGAATATTACCATATAATTTTTGTCATTTACTTAAAGTTATTTTTTTGATTTAGCTATATATCGAAGAAATTCTAATTCCCATCTTGTTTAATGTATACAATATTTTTGTTTATTTTTTTTCTAATTTGTATAAATTTACCATGTGTTAGCTTTATTATATGGTTATTTAATATGAAAATAATAAGTTATTATTATTTATGCATATTTAAAAAAAAATTTAACCATAATTTTAATTGAGGTATGATCAAGGAAAAACAACTTTATTGGACATGTCTTGGTGAGCTTCAGCCAATGAAATATTTTTTTTCATAATTTTAAAATTTTTGTTTTCTAACACTTTTTTTCACATTTTAAGATGTTTTGGCTCTTACCTGATTAATGATCGAAGGTGTTACACTCAATCTTCTTTGTATTTTGGAATGTAATTTTACCCATATAATTACTGTCAATTCTTTAAAGTTTTCTCTTTTATTTTATTTTGTTACAACGAAACTCAAATTTTCCACCAGTATAATTTTTACCTATTCTAATGAAGTTTGATCTAAATGAAAGAAATATTGTTGTACCCATCATGCTTATTTCTATCCACTTAAATTATCATTATTATTCGTTCAAAAATTCAATTTGTTTGTATTTTTGCATGCTTTATGTGTTATTCTTTTTCATTCTTGTTTTGAAGATCAGAGATTTTTCAAGATCTTCTAAGTGTCTTGGAAAATAACTTTATTATATAGTTTGTCTCATTTATTGAGATTTCTTATTTTCATTTTTTTTATATTATAATGAGACTCAAAATCTCCTCTCATGTGGCCTTTACATCTCTTTAATTTAGTTGTATTATATTGCTTCAATTTTTATAATTTTAGCTATGTTATATTTTTTCTTATTATTAAAATAAATAAAATTTATTATTATTTTTGCTTATTTACTTTGGTAATTTTTCGTAATTCCAAACAAGTCCTAAATAAAATGAAACAGTAGAGTTGGAATCATTTCAATGAGCTCTCTGAAATTAAATATTTAATTTTACATAGTTAAATATTTTATTTTCAAAAGTTTTAACATGCCTTCTGAGTAAATTCATTTTGTACCTAATTTTAAGATCAAAGATATTTAACACAAAGTAATTAATTTCTTGGAATGCAATTTTCTCTTAGAATTCATTTCATTAGGGAATCTCTTTTTGCTATAATTTTAATTTATTATGAAGAAACTCTTATTATCTTATTGTATGACTTTTACATCACTTTGGTTTTCATGAAAATGTTTCAACTTGTCTAATTTTAGCTTTAGTATAAGTTTACTAAATTTTAAAATAAAAGTTTAATATTTATTATACATATTTATTTTGTAATTCACAGTAATTTGAAATGAAGGTTGATCAAGGTAAAAAAATTAATGTATTTGTTTAAATAAGCTATATCAAACTAAATACGCATTTCTGTATTTTAATTTTTTGTATTTTAGAGTGCTAGGGAAAACTTAATGATAGATTTGGGTTCATACATAATTTTATGAACAAGATATTTACACTAGATCTATTTATAATGTTGGTATGCAAGTTTCCCAAACAATTTTTTTTCTTAAAATTCTTACATCTTTTTAATGATATTACTTTATAACTCCAAATCTTGTCTTATGTGACAATTACATTTTTTTTTGTTCAATTTATCTCATTTTAGCTTTACTATATGTTTACTTTATATTAAAATAATAATTTTCTATACTTTGTCATTTACTTTGGTGTCTCGCACTTATTAAAAATGGGGGTCCAACCAAGATGAAACAATCATGGTTGCATTCATCTTAGAAAGTTTTATCCAATTAAATATTCTTGTACATATTTTTATGTTTTTTTCTTCAAATGTTTTTTCAACTTTTATTAGGCATTTTATCTCATACTATATTTGATAATCAAACTTGTTAGAGGTGATCTTCTAATTCATATTTTTTTCACTTTGACTTAATTATATTAATTTATAATCTAAATCTGCTATTGTTAAACATTTATGCGTGTTTGATTTTTTTTTATATCACATTATTTCAGTGGATCTCATTTCAACTTTAATATATATTTACTTAAAAATAATATAATATTTTTTTGTTATTTGTGTACGTTTGGTTTAGTAATTCATATTAATTCTTAGTGAGTCCTGATAATGACAACAGAACATCATTAGATTCACCTTCATGGGCATTATGTAACTAAATATTCATTTCTATGTTTTAATTTATTTTAATGTTTATGTTTTTAGACTTTTTCAAATATATTTTTATTTGTACCTAATTTAACAATCTACGATATTATAATAAATTTCCACAACAATATTTCTAATTTCTACAAAATTTTCACTTTGATTTGATTGTATTATTGCTAAACTCCAAATCTCCCTCATGTGACCTTCTCTAAATACATGATATCTTACATCTTTGTAATTTTTTTCTACATTGATGAAGTTGATTATATATGCTTAACAACAAGCATAATATTATTTGTAATACTTTTTTTTATTTATTCTCTTGAATTCCTATTTAGTTCAAATCAAATATTGAGCATTAGGCATAAGATCTAATTACTATACATAAGTTCTCTCATGTCTATTTAACTATTATGTCATGGTATGAAATTAAACAAAAAAAACTATTGGTCATATGAAAGATATAATGATTCCTCATCAATTTCTTTCATACAAACACTAGTTTTGAATTTTTTATTGGCATATAAATTATTTGATTCCTATGGATTTTTTAACTACAAAAGTCAAGGTAGTCAATTGCACTTTTCTTCTATTATTCTTTTATGTATAATTTACTTAATTATTTTCTCAATACTAGGTTCATCAACATCTCCTTTTATCATTAAATTTTTCACTAATCATTTTTATAATTTACTCATCAAATGCAATTGTATATTTTTGTCTTTCTAATCCTCAAAACAAATTATCAATATTTTTAATTGTTAATTTTCTTTTTACAAGAAAATAACTAATATGAATCTAAGAAAATGAAAATAAATCACAACTTTATATTAGGTTTTAAAAAAACATTCATAGATTATGATGTCATGCTTTTCTCTATATCTTACATGAATGTTTGATATTTACTATTTCACTCTTCTACATTCTTTTCTAAGAAAAGTAAATTGATATTGTTTTTCTTATTTCTTGCAATAATAATAGAGATGTTTTTTTTAAAATTTTCTACCATTAAATTAGAATTGTTTTATCTTTCTAATCAATTTCAAAAAACCTATGAATATATTTTTTTAATGAGACTTAACTTTGTTAAATTAAGAAAAAATTTAGTTTGAATCCTAAGTTCACGTTTCTTTCAACCTAGGCTTAAGATGTTTTTGTTTAAATTAATTGAGACAAGTTATCTCTAAATATCTATTAATTTTTAGGCCTTTTGCTCGTCAATGACTTACTTCACCTAGTTTTTTTGTGAAATTCTAAGTCAAAATTAGTTTAACTATGATGTCACAAACTATGCAATATTTTTTTTCCAAATGATAAATCATTGGAGCATCTAATCAAATTTCTTTAAGAATTCTCAAGAATGTACCATGGAATTGAATGGCTCGTAATATTTCAAATTATCATGCAACAATTTTATACATTAACTAAAAAATTCTTAATGATTTACATTGATCAGTACTAAGTAAGTTTAGAATGATTTGATCTTCTAATGCAAGTTCAATAAGCTAAGGACTAAAAAAGTATTTAACGTTAGTCGCACAAACCTACAAAGCAATGTTTGTCTCTATCGGTCCAAAAATGTGGAGGCACACCTATAAAACTACATATGCTTTAAATTTTGGAATGTAATCTATCTTGGGTATTATATGCTAGGGTATAGACGTTATGATTTTTAAAAATAAATTTTCAAAAGTTTGTTCCATTAAGAATCCACTCATATCTTCTATGCATTGGATTTATTAATTAGCAATCAAAAGTAAGATATTCAAATTTAGAACAAAAATTTCATGAAACTAGAGATTTAACATGACAATTAGATGTATGTAGAGAAAGAATATGTATTGCCTTGAACACATCAATATAGTTCTTTTATATTCTACACTCATCATGCAAATATACTTTTTTCTTGACACATGAATGTAAGATGAAGCAAGTTTCAATAATTCTAAAGCATTAAAGTAAGCATTTCGCTTTTTCACATGAGTGAATGAAGTATACCATGTGAAGGTATACGTGAAGAATTCCAAGAAAATACATCAGAAACAAACTAGTATACATTAAGTTTAGATCATGTTATGTTTTCTCATGTGAGTCATTTTTTTTTCTTTGAGCAATGAATTTTTCTTGCTTAAATTATCATTCTTTCACTTTAAGGCATAATTGCATGTAATATATTTGGACAATTCATTTTCAAATTCTTTATTTGAAGATTTCAAACTCAAAACATTAGAAATATATGCATGAACTTGATTAGTTCATGGAAGATTTTCCTCTTTATGTGGATCACATTGTTCATACAATTGAACTATTCTAGATTCATGTTTTGCAAAAAAATATCTTATGATCACCATGCATGTTAATTAATTTGTTGTTCATAACAATTAATTTACTAAAACAATCTCATCTTGCTTCACAAGAGTCAAAAGTGGACTCCTTAACAAAAGTTTACCTCAATGATTCATCTCTAAATTGAGTTTTTTCAACTTTCTCTACTTTTTCCCTTCTTTCTTTCTATGGCTTATCTATTTCATGTCAACATCAATATCATGAGTTTTATTCTCACCATGCAATATATTTAATCTCTGCATCATCCCCAAGCAAATTGTAGCAAAATAGACACTCACAGAAATTTCTTGAGGTAATGCACAAAATAAGTTATTATTTTTTATTTTTTAATTAAATTATCTTTTTTAATATATTACTTCTCCATTTAGGAAAATAAAAAAAATAAATAATGAGTTCCCTTAAATCTTTATCAATCATTTGAATAAAATTTTAATGATTGTGAGAGTTACACATAATCTCCTTAGAATTTTAGAACAAAACATTTTTTTATAATTTATCTTAATTCCTTAGATATTTTGTTATTGTTTTGTTATATTGCTATATAACTCTAAATCCATCGGAAGAAATATTCCATTTAATTTTTTTTAAAATATATTATTTTCAGTTGTTTAAGCATTTTTTATGAGACATTTTGATTCATAAAAAATTTAGTGTTGGAGGATGTTACGCTTGATCTCCTAAGTGAACTAGAGTACAACTTTCTCACATAATTGATCTCATTTTCTCATTTTAAACTTTGATTTTATTCTATTACTCAATAATTATGATTCTTAACCCATTGACCTTTATAAGATTTTTATTTTGTTACATAACTTTACTTTAATTTATCTCATTTTAGGTTTAAAATATATTTCCTTAAAATTGAAAAAATAATTTCATGTTTTCCACATTTTTAATTTTTGCAATTTTGAGTAATTACAAACAATTTTCGATAAAGTTGTAAAAATATCATTGGACTCATCTCGGCCAGCTCAAACATATTAATTATTTAATATACATATATATGTACATACTAAATACTTTATTTTCAATGTTTTTTCTTTTTTTTAGTAGATATTACTTGCAATTGATCTCTTCAATTTTAGTTACTATGAAATTTATCTCAAATTCTCTTTTTATTTAACCTTTAGATGTGTTTAACTTTGTTATATTGCAATGCTTTAATGTATCACCTTCCATTTTTAACATAAATTAACTTAATTTTAAATAACAATTTATTATTAATTTTTGTTATTTACATTGGAAATTTGCAAAAATTTCAAATGAGGTTTAGTTGTGAAGTAACAAAAGCCATTGGACTTATCTTGGCACTCTTAATGCAAATAACCATTGTGTTTACATTTTTAAATATTCTCTTTTCTATTATTTTTTTCTTGTTTTGTGTGACATATTGATTCCTAACCTTATTCGATGATTGTTGTTGTTACGCTTGAACAACTTAGTAACTTGGAATGTAATTTTCTTGTATAATTTATCAATTTTGTTCACATTTTTCTTTAATTTTATATATTATAAGGTAACTCTAATTTTTTTAATGTGACATTTATATTATTTTTATTTTGTAAAAAGGAATCACTTTAATTTATGTAATTTTAGTTTGAATAAGCATTTCAATAATTTTCAAATATTAATTTTTTATGTATTTTGATTATTTACTTTGGTAATTTGTAATATTTCTAAATAAGGTGTAATAGAGAAAAAAATGTTGTTGGACTTGCCTCAATGATCTTTATTGAATTAGATATAATTTTTTTCAAAATATTGTAAACTTGATCACCCTAGTATCTAAGAATATAAATTTATTTTGTAATTTATATTATTTGTAATAGTTTCTCTTTGATTTGGTTATATTATGTTGAAAATATAATTCCCCTTTGGCATTACCTTTATGTCACTTTGATTTGATTACATTATATAATATGAAATAATCTTTGTTTACCTTTAATATATAATATATGAATATTAACATAATAATTTTTACTATTTTTTTTATTTTTTTGATAATTCATGTAACTCTAAATGTGGTCAGATACAGATATAACAAACGTCATTTGACTTATCTCAACAAGCTCCATTTAATTAAATAATAATTTTTATGGTTTATAGATATCGTATCTCCGAGGACTATTTTGCATTATTAGATAATTAATTCTTAGTTCTCTTATAGTGCAACCATTACATCATTTTGATTTTGTTTTATTATAGCACTTCAATTTATCCCATTATGATTTTAAAATATATTCATATATTTAACAAATAATAATTTATTATTGTTTATATTTATTTATATTTTTTAATTCATAGTTATTCAAAATGTTTTCTATTAGAGATGTTAGAAACATCATTAGAGTTATGCTGATGAGATCAATTTAATTAAATATTCATTTTTAGATTTTTTTTAAAATTTAAATTTTTAGCATTGTTGTATGCTTTATGAGACATTTTGATTTGAACATGACTTGAAGGTTGAGGATATTATGTTCAATCTCCTTAGTATCTTTGAATACAACTTTGTTTTATGATTTATTTCATTTTCCTAAAGTTTTCACATCGATTTTGTTATATTACTACATAACTTTAAATATCCTTTCATGTGACCTTTTAATCACTCTAATTTTGTAGCATTATATCGCTACAGATTATTAATTTTTATTTATTATTATTTAATTTTGTAATCCCTAATATCTTTAAAAGAGGTTTCATTAAGTTAAAACAAATGTCACTTGTGTAATGTCTACAATCTCTTTCTAATAAAATATTCAATTTCATTTTACATCTTTTTTCGTGGCCTTGTGAGACATTTTGATTTGTACAATATTTGATAAATGATGATATCACTCTCATTCTAGTTAAGATCTTTGATCAAAGTTCGATTATACATTATCATGGAAGATAAATTTTTTTTCTTCATTTATCTTACTTTAACTTTATTAAATATTTACATAAAAAAATCTTATTTTTTTTATTCTTTTATATGTTATTGATTCATAGAAATTACACATGAGGTCCATTCTTAATTTGATATTCATTTTTACACTTTTAAATGATTTATTTTCTATAGTTTTGGCACACTTGCCAAATCATTTTAACTCATGCAAAATTTGATGTTCATGGATTTTAATGCATATTTTCTTAACAGTTACATAATAATTTATTACAATTTATGATTATTAACTTCGATGAATCATAATTGTTCCAAACAAGCTCTGATAGAGGTGAGATTGCACTCATTTCAATGTGCGCTATGGAATTAAATTATTTTTTTCTATATTTTTAAAAATTTTATTTTTTTGGATTTTAGAAGTTTTATGAGTCATTTCTTTTTTATCTTATTTGATGATCAAGGATGCTGCACTTGATTTCTCTAATATTTTTTAATGAAACATTTTAGCATAATTTTTCTTTTTTTTTCAAAAGTTTCATATTAATTAATTCATGTTTAATTCGAAATCTATATCTACTATCATGTCACTTTCATGTTGATTTGATTTGTTCGTAAAACATTCCTTTAATTTATTTAATTTCTAATTTAATAAATATTTACTTAACACGAAAATATTAATTTGTTATTAGTTATTCCAATTTATTTTTAATACAAAATAATTTTAAAAAACATCTGATTGAGATGAAGAAAATGTTGATGGACTCATCATTATAAGCTCTATCCAATTAAATATTTATTTCTATTTTTTAGATATTTTCCTTTTTTGGATTTGCCATGCTTTATGTTCTAATTTGACTAATATCATATTTTGGAATTAGGAATCTGGGCATGCAACCTTCTCATAAATTTTATCTTATATTATTGAATATTTTTCTTTCATTGCTTTATATTTTAATGAAACTACAATTCTCCTCTCACGTGACCTTTACGTTGTTTTTATTTGTGTATATTAAATTACCATAATTTATATTATTTTAGATTTAATATATGACTTTTTATTATTAAAACAAGAATTTATTATGATTTATGGTTTTTAGTTTGTGACTTTTAATAACTCCAAACGAGGTCTGATTGAGATGAAATAAACATTACTTGACTCAATTTGATGATCTCCATCAAATTAATTTTTTTTTCATGTATTTTTAAATATATATTTTTTAATATTTTTTTATACTTTAAAAGATAGTTTTATTTATGCAGTATTTTATGATTAAGGATATCACACTCAATTCTCTAGTTGTCTTGGAATGTAACGTTCCCACACAAATTTTTAAACTTCTTTAAACTTATAGCTTTGACTTACTTTTATACTATTTTACCAAAAATATCATCTTCTGTTACTTTAACAATGATTTGAAAAGATTATTTTTAATTGCTTCAATTTATCTCAGTCAAGCCTTAATAAATGTTTGCCTAGTATTTACAATAAACGTTTATTACTAGTTGTGATTATTAAATTTTGTAATTCAAAATAATTTAAAAAGAGTTGACATTGTGATGCAACAAATTTCAATGGGACCTTGTCGATGAGCTTTATCCAATTATTTATTCATTTTGCAAAATGTGTTTTTATTCTTGATGGTTTTTTCATTCCTTACAAGTTATTTTGACTCTTACCACTTTTGATGATCGAGGACATTTCTCTTGATCTTCTTTCATTTTTTTGGAAGGAAAGTTTTTGTATAATTTGTTTCTTTTAATTTTTTTTCTTTCTTTTTGTTGTATTGTTATGTAAGTCTTAGTCTCATCTCGTGTGACTATTACTTCAATTTTTTATGGTTGCATGCCAATGGCTTAAATTATTTAATTTGAGATTTAACATTTATTTAGTTTATATTAATGTAATAGAATATTATTTTAATGCTTACTTACTATAGTAATTAAAAAAGTTCAAACGAAGTTCGATTGTGATTGAACAATCTTCATTTCTCTCATGTTGACAAGCACTTAAAATTAAACAGTCATTTAAAAAATTTAAAATATTTTTTCTAATGATTTTGCACATTTTATGAGTAATTTGATTTATGCGAAATTCCATGATTGACATCATTACAATGCAACTTTCTCCTACAATTTATCTCTTTGTTTCAAATTTTTCATTTCTAATTTTTTTACTATGCAACGAAATTCATTTCTATATCTTAGATTTATTACATTTTAAAGATTTGTAAATTTAAATTTAATGCATATTTAGTTAATATGAAGATTAAAATCTATTATCTTTTTATCATTTTTATTATGTAATTTGTAATAATTCCAAATAATATCTTATTAAGATGAGAAAAACATAATGAAACTTGTCTTGATGATTGTTATCCAATTAAATGTTGATTTTAATTTTTTAAAATATTTTATTTTGACTGATTATCTACTTGTGTCATTTCTACATCATCTTTATTTTATTTTATTGCCTCTCTATTATTTTGTAATTCACAATAATTTCAAATGAAATCTAATAAAGATGATAGAAAGTCACAAGACTTGCATAATGAGTTTTATCCAATTCATATCTAGTTCATTACGTTTAAATATTTTATTTTTTAGAATTTTGATATTTTATGAGATATTTTTATTTGTAACTAGTGTAATTATTAGGGACATTACACTCAATCTCCTTTATATCTGGCTGTCCCACTTTTTGATATAATATAACATATTTTTTTAAATTTCTTGATTTGATTTTATTTTCTTTATTACTATTTCTTAATATTGAAAAATAATCTTTTACTTTTTCTTGCCATTTAGTTTTGTAATACATGGTAATTGTAATCAAGTTTCAGTATAGACAAAGTGAATGTCGTTCAACTTAATATCTTAATATTAAGAACATATAGATTAAAGATAAATAAAGATGAATTGAAGCAATATAATATAAGTTATTGAAAGTAATGTAATTGTGGCATAAGGAAGAAATTTGAGTTTCATTGAAATATAACAAACTCAAGGTAAAAGATTTGAAAAAAATTAGATAAATTGCATGCTAAAAATATATTACAAAATATTAAGGAGTTTTAGTGCACTATCTTTAATCTCTAAATAAGGTACAAATTAAAACATCTCATAAAATATTACAAAACCTTATAGAGGAAAATATTTCCAAGTTAATAACTAAAGATTTAATTTTATACAGTTCATGAAGATCAGTCTGACAATATTTACTTTTCTCAATTTAAAGTCATTTCATATTACTTAGAATAACAATATCAAATAATCATAAATAATAAGAAATTATCATTCTAATATAAAGAAGACATACACTAAGGACCAAATGAGATAAATATTAGTGATGTAATATACCAAAATAAAAGCATTGCAAATGTCACATGAAATGAGATTTAGAGTTACATAGTAATAAACCCAAATCAAAGCAAAACATTAAGATGTTATTTTTTTGGGAAATTACAATCAAAGATACCAAGGAGACTGAGGGTAAGATCCTTAACCATCAAATCAAGTGTGAAATTTCATGTCTCAAAAAGAGTGCCAAAACCATAAACATTTAAAAATTTAAAAATAAAAAAATAAATATTTAATTTGATTGCTCTATTATGGATGAGGCAATGACGTTAATATCATCTATGTTGAACCTCAATTGGAATTATTTTTAATTAATAAGTTAAATAAGCATATATAATTATAATAATTATATTAAGTAAATATAGAATAAAGTTTTAATTAGATGAATTGTAGTAATATAGCATATCAAAATCATATGAAACTATTTACAGAAATGAGATAAATTTTTTGGGAAATTTTTTCCCCAAAAGGCTAATGAGATGATGGGTAATATCCTAAATTGTCAAATGAGATAGTAGTAGAACACCTTGTGAAGCCTATTAAAATTATGTAAATGAAATTAGTTAAAATTATTAAGAATAAATATTTTATTTACAATACTAATATAAGAAAATGAAACCAAATCTTTTGAATAAAAAATAAATTATATGAGAATATTAAATTGAATGATACTATGTAGTTTGTATTAAAGTCCTTTGTCATTAATCATACCATAAGAAATATCTTATAAAAGCATGACAACATTTTAGAAAATAAAATATTTAAATATATTTATATAAATGAACATTTATTAGATATATCTCATCTAGATGAGTGCAATGACATTTATTAGATCATGGATGAACCCTATTTGGAAAATATAAAAATTACAGAATTAAGTAAACATAAATAATCATAAATTAGTATTTTAATATTAAGCAAGTATATATTAAAATGAATGTGGGATATGTTGGAGAAAAATAATATTTTTAAAATTAGAGTGATATAAATGTGACATAGAAGGGGAATTATAGTTTCACTATAATATCAAGATTCTTAAAAAAAAAAAAATGAAAAAAGAATCAAGTTGTACGACGAACTTGCATTTTAAGTTACTAAGAAAATTAAGTTTAAAATCCTCCAATGTTAAATACAATAAGAATCAAAATATTTAATGAAGTGTCTTACACTCATATAACATAAAAGAAATTAAAAAAAATATAAAAATGAATTTTTAATTGGATAGATATGATCAGGTTAAGACCAAACACTTTTTCGTCACTCGATCAAACTTCTTAAAAAATACTAATAATTTTTAAATATTAAGTAAAAAAATATTATAGGTAACATGATGTTAATTGAAGTAATGTAATACATTAAAATAATTGGGATATAAATCTCACATAATCAACATTTGGAGATAAATAATAATATAAACCAATCAAAGAAAAACTTATGAACAAAAGGGATAAATTATACAAGAAAGTTTATTTGAGGACAACAAGGAGATGGAGTATAATCTCCTCGATCATAGAACAAGTATGAATCAAAATATCTAATAAAAAAATAAAACTCTTAAAAATAAAATATATTTAAAAATATATAAAAAATAACAATTAGTATGGTAGAGCTTTTTAGGATAAGTTCCATGATGTTTGTTTAGTCTCTATAAAACCTCATTAATAATTACATCGAATTTAAAAATAAATAATCATAAATAATAATAAATTATCATTTAAATGTTAATCTACTTTAACAAAATTAAAGTGAATTAAAGATCATAATAGAAAAGAATTAGTGCTACAAAATAACATAATCAAATAAAAGAAAAACATGTAAAGATTTAAGTTTAGTTATGTAAGATAATTGCATTCCTTGATATTGAGGAGATTGAGTGTAACTTTTTAGATCATTAAATTAGATACAAATTAAAATTCCTAAAAAAAAGCTAAAACCTTAAAAAATGAAATATTTATAAATATTAAAAAAATATGTAATTAGATTGAGCTCATAGAGATATGTCTAACAACAATTGCTTCATCTTTAGTAGACCTTAATTGAAGTTCCTATGAGTTACAAAATTAAATAAGAAAATATTTAAATTTTTTTATATTATATAAATATATATTAAATAAAAAATAAAGAAAATTTAAGCAATGTCACCAAATCAATTTGAAGTAATGGTCCAATGCCTAAAGAATTAGGCTTTCATTGTAATATGACAAAATCAAAGTGAATTATTGGAATAAATAATATAAATTATATTTTAGAGATGAACTCCAAATACTTAGGAGATTCCATGTGAAATCTAGGCAAGACATTATAGGAAAAGAGAAATTATTTTTGAATATTGTATCCAAGATACTACGTAAATCGAGTGCATGATTGTTAATCATTGTCTAACGTAGGAATCATGTTTTGATGTGAAGCATGCCAAAATCTTAGAAGATAAATTTATAAAAAAAATAAATATTTAATTAGATAAAAATCATCAAGATGAGATAACAATGCTATTTTTGTCCAATTTGACAATGTTACATATATTATGAATTATCAAAGAAAACAATCACAAATAATCATATGTTTTTTTAGATATTAAATAAATTTATATTAATACTAGAATGGTGAGAATTGATATAATATAGCATAAATAAAACAAAGTTAATCAATGATCATATGGTAGGAGATTTAAAGTTATAAATAAATATAGCCTAATAAAAGTGTACCATTTGTAGAGAAGAGATAAATTTTCTGAGAAGATAGCCTTCAAAGATACTAAAAAATATATATATAAAGTATTCAATTGGATAGAGGGTGTTAAGACTTGCCCAGCAATGTTTCCTTAATTTTTATTAAACATTGTTTGGAATAAATTCAAATGATGAAGAAAAATAAGCTTAAATAATAATAAATTATTATTTTAATATTAGTAAAATATAAATTAAAAACAAAATAAGGTAAATGAAATATAAATTGATGTAATTATCACACAAGTGGAGATTATAACTTTTCAAGGATATAACCAAATGATACTAGAAATGAGGTGCATTAAAAGGGAAAATTGCATTCTAAATTATTAAGGGCATCAAGTATAGCATCTTCGATTATTAAGGTACAAATTGAAATATCATGTAACATGTGCAAAACTTCTCAAAAATATTTAAAATTGTAAAAATGAATATTTAATAACAGAGAGGTCATCTTGATGAGTCCAATAATGATTGAGTCTCCTTTCGTGCTTGTGTGGACTTATCTCCAGTTATTTATATAAGTAAGCATCAAATGTTGTAGTTGATACAGGAATCGAACAACCATTTCTCCCTAAGCAACTCTTTTTGAAGATGGAACTCCTTCAGTATAAAAAAAGTAAAAGAAAATAAAAGTAAAAACTTAGAAGATAATGTAAATTATACATGATAGATGAATTTCATTAAATTAAGGAGAATAAGTGAAACATTCTTGATTGTCAGATCAAGTAAAATGAAAATGTATTATAAGTTGTGCTAAGAACCATGAAAAGAGTTTATTTAGAAATTCAAAATTATATATTTAGTTGGATAGATCTCATAAAGTCTAGTAATAAAATGTTTATTACACTAGCAACAGACCTTGATAAAAGATATCAGGAATTACAAAATTAAATATTCATATATTATATTAAATTATTCTTTAATTTTTAAAAAATACACAGTGAAAAAAATTTGATAAATGCTATCGATATAACAAAGTCAAATCATAGTTAATGACATATGTGGTTAGAATTAGATTTTCATATTATGTTACCACATTAAATTAAAAATTTTCAACACATGACATAAAATTGTAGAAAGATGCAATTGTATATGGTTAAGATTCTTATAAGCAGTACCAAACATTTGTAATATATAATATTTAGGAATGGAAATTATGAAAATGAATAAGAAAAATAAATAAAGAATTATTTTTAAAATAAAAAAGCTAAATTGTATAAGATGCTTGCATTCGAACATACTAAAGAGATTGAATGTGACATTTTTGATTGTAAAAAAAATTATTATTACAAATCTATCATAAAGTAAGCAAAGAAGAATAGAAAAAAAATAAAAAAAATAAAAAAAGAATATTTTATTGATTAAGGCTCAGCAAAAACAATTTTATAATATTTTTTCTTCAAATCAAACAAAGTTAGTAATTACTATGAATTAGGAAAGTAAATAAACTAAAACAATAGTTTATTATTATTTAAATATTAAGCAATTATATGTTAAAGTTAAAATAATGTAAATTGAAATAAAATAATATAATGAAATCAAGATGATGTAAAGATTACATGATAAAAGACTCATGGCAACATAATCATACAACCCAATCAAAACAAAATATTTGAAGAAAGGAGATAAATTATTCGAAAAAGTTATATTCCAAAATATTAAGGAGCACTAGTGTAACATCCTTGATCATCCAATTAGGTTCGAATAAAAATATCTTATAAACTATCCTAAAACTCAAGAAAATAAAAAAAATTTAACTTATATATATATATAAATATATTAAATTGGATGAAGCTAATTGAGACGAGCCGAACGACTTTTGTTTGTCACGGTTATAGCCTATTTGAAGTAAATTTGAATTACTATGGCAAATAAGCATAAATAATCAATAATTATTATTTGAACTTCAAGAAAATGTAATTTGCAAGTGATACAAGAATAGTTGAAGTAGTACAATACAACAATAATAATGATGTAAATGTTGCACAAGATAAGAAAAAGAATTACATAATCATACAACCAAATAAAAGTAGAAAATTTTAAGAAATAAGGTAAATTTTATAGGAAAGTAGTATTCCAAGATATTAATGATATTGATTGTAACATCCTTTATTCTTAAATAAGGTATCAAAAGTTCTTATAAAACATGTCAAAACTATAAATCATAAAATAATTAAGAATAAAAAAAGAAATATTAAATATGATACGCTTGTTAAGAAGAGTCCAATGACTTTTTTTGGTCTCTATGAGACCTCATTTTGCATTACATTAAATTAATAAATTGAAAAGCATAAAAAATTTGAAATTTTAATATTAAAAAATAAATTAAAACTTATATTAGATATATGGGAAAATGTTATATAAAAAATCGTGTTGGTATAAGAAATTGTTTGCTGTGAGAAACTAATTTGATCATGTAAAGGCAAACACTTTAAAAAATAAGGTAAATTTTATGACATAAATATACTTCAAGATACAAAGGAGATCAAAGTATAAAATTTTGGATCATCAAATCAGGTGTTAATTAAAATGCACCATGAAGAGTGTAAAACCCTTGAACATAAAAATATTTAAAAATATAAAAACAAATACTTCATTTCATAGAGCTTATTGAAATGATTCCATTAGTATTTATTTCATCTCTATTAGGCCTCAATAAAAAATATATATTTTTGATATTATTAACTAGATTGAGCAATTGTAACCAAAACAAATTGTAGTAATGGTCACATGAGAGCTAAGTTAGACTTACATAGTAGTGTAACAAAGCCAAAGTTAAACATTTGAATAAATAACATATATTATATAGGAAAGATCCAATCTAGTATATTTAATAGATCAACTGTAGCAACCTTGATAAGTAAATATGGTTAAAATTTAAATGTCTAGCAAAGTGGGCCAAAACTTAGTAAGATATAATATTTAAAGAAAAAAATTGGAAATTTAGTTATATAGCTCTACTTGACAAGTACAATGGCATTTGTGATAGGACTCATATAAAATTATTATGGACTATGAATCTAAATAAGTAAAGAAAATAACAGATCACTATTTTAATATCAAGAAAATATATATTAATTTTGAAATGAGATTAATTCAAGGAATATAATATAACCAAACCAAAGAGATGTAATCATAACTCGAGAGGAGAATTTCTATTTTATAGAAATATACTAAAATCAAAGCCAAAATGTTTATCAAATGTGATGCATTATACAAAAGACTGGTTTTTGATGTTAGTAATGACATCGACTGTTAGCCACAGGATTATAAAAGCATGTATGAATTGGGATATCTCATAAAACATGTAAAAACTATAAAAAATAAAAGATTTCAAATGTTAAACATTAATATTTAATAAATTGTCCATGCCAACATGAGTCCTAAGATATTTATTTCAACTCCATTTAACATCTCTTGGAATAATTATGAATTACTAAGTTGAATAAACATAAATAGTCATAAATTATTATTTGAACATTATGCCAACATATAATAAAATTCAAATGAGTTTTATGGAAGAAATGTAACATAAAAAGTCAAAAAAATTTAATGGTCACAAAAGTGAAGAATTAGATTTTCATTTTAATATAGTGAAATCTAGGCAAAAAAATGTGAGAAAGGAGATAAATTCTCTAGTAATGTTATTTCCCAAGATACTTAGTTGATCAAAAATAACTTCCTCAATTATCCACTAAACTACAAGTAGAAATGATTCATAAAGCATTTCAAATTCATCGAAATTATATTTTAAAATTTGAAAAAATGTTTATATAACTTGTTATAGGTAACCAGATGATTAAAAAAACATTTGTTTTGGTTTGATTGAAACCCTTTAGGATTTAGCACAACTCACCAATAAAAATAAGTATAAATAATAATATTTTGCTATTTGAATATTAAGTAAATACATAAAAAAGCTCAAATAAAGTAAATTGGAATGTGTTGCCAAATCAAGGTGATGTAAAGGGTACAAAAAAGAGTTTTAGAGTTACACAACAATATAACCCAAACAAAACTTAACATTTGATAAAAGGAGAAATTATTTGAGAAAGCTACATTCCATGACACCAAGGTGATCAATTATAATTTCCTTAATTATCATATCAAGTATGAACAAAAATATCCCATAAAATATTTGAAATCTCTAGCTATTAATATATATAAAATGAATATATAAAAATGAATTTTCAATTTGATTGAACAAATTGAGATGTGTCCAAGATATTAATATTATCAAGTATAGCATCCTCAACTTTTAAATATAGTATAGAAAAAAAATGCCATTTAAAGCATGATAAAAACACAATTAAAAATATAAAAATATGCGATTAATAGGATAGAGCTCGTTAGGATGATTCAAGCGACATTGTTTTTCCATCATCATAGCGTCATTCTAAAATTGATCGAAACAAAAAATTTGAAAGGCATAAATTATAAAAAGTCATTTTTTAATGTTAAGTAAATACATATTAATGCTTAAATGAGATCTATTTTAGCGGTATAATATAACAGAATGTAGGTGATACGAAGATCACACTAGATACTTAGGAGTTAAATGTTTCGTAAATTGTTAATAACATTTCATTCCAATATACATAGGAGATCAAGTGTAACGTCCTCTACTAACAAATAATGTATGAATTAACATATCTCATAAAGCATGCTAAATCTTAGCAAAACATAATGGTGAGACAAAAAAAATTCAAAAGAATAATGCTTGATCAAACCTTATTCCAAATTACTATGAATAATAAAAAATAAATAAGCAAAGATATATGAATAAATAATTGTTTTAGGATAAGTTAAATATATATTAAAGCTAAAAATTGAAAAATGTAGGCGCCATGATAAAACAAAATAAATGAAATATAAAGGTCAGTCAAGAGAAGAATTAAATTTTAATAGTAACTTACTAAAATAAAATGGAAAAATTTTAAGAAAATGAGATAAATTGCGGTAGAAAGCTTCTCTCCATGATTATAATAAGATCGAGTGTGGCATTCTCGATTGCCAAATAATGTATGAATAAAAATGTCTTAAAAACATGCATAAATAGTAGAAAATAAAAAATTTGAAAATACAAAGAACACTATTTAATTGGCAGAGCTTAACGTGATGAGTACAATGTTAGTTTTTTTTATCTCATTTGAAAATCATTTAGAATTAATGAGAATTGAAAAATTAAATTGGCAAATATATCTTAATTATAAAAAAATATTAAGTAAAGCTTTGTGATATAACTAAAAAATGAGATGAAAGTCACATGAGAGGAGATGTAAGGTTACATAGTAATATCACCAAGTCATAGCAAAACATTTGATCAAATGAGATAAATCATATGAGAAAGTTGAATTCAAAGATAGGAAGGAGATTATGTGCAACAACCTTGATCTTCAAAAAAGGCATGCGTTAAAATAATGCTTAAAATTAGAAGAAAGCCATTGAAATAAAGAATTTAAATTTAATGAGTTTTTAATTGAATCATCGAGTTAGTTTAATAACATTTATTTCATCTCAATAGAAACTTGTAAGGATTTACTCTAAATTAGTAAGGTAAATAAGCATAAGTTATAAAAATATATGGTTTTTAATAATAATTGAACATATATATATATAAACTAAAACTCAATAAATTGAACTATTGTAAAATAGACAAAAACAGTAAAGTAAAGGTCACATGAAATTTCAATTAAAATTTTAGAGTAATATAACAAAAGCAAAGATGAAAGTTTGGTTAATATATTAAAGGTATAGAGTGTAATAACCCAGATCCATAATTCAACCACTATTGAAATGTCTTATAAAGAATGCAAAAATCCTTAGTCTAACAAAATATTGAAAAATAAAAAATTAAATATTTCATTGGATGGAGAACACTAAACATGTCCAACAATGTTTGATATTAAGTTGTTATATTGACATTAACTAACAATATACTAAAGTAGAAATAAGATAAATTTAAGTGAAAGTTAAAATAAAATCAAAATGACTGAAAGGTCACAATAGAGGAGAATAGAGTTGATAGTAACATGAGTAAATTAGAGCAAAAACCTTAAAAATAAAATAAATTATATAGGAAAGTGACCTTCTAATATACCAAACATTAATTGCGACATCCTCACTCATCAAATTGGGTAAAAATTGAAATGACTCAAGGCAAACAAAAAATTATAAAAATAAAATATTTAAAATAATAAAAAATTAATATTTTTTTTGATAGTACTTTTCAAGATGACTCCATTTACATTACTTTTATCTCGATCTCCTGAGTTCGGTTGGAATATAACATTGCTGAATAATTAATTTCTTCTTTTCAATCTTGTTATTTTTATTTGGTTATATAGTGTGTAACTTTAAATCTTCTCTCATATCACCTTTACTTTGCTTCGATTTAGTTAACTTGTCTGCTACAAATCATCACAATTCATCTGTAATATATATCTACTGAATATTAAAAAAACTTTATTTAGTACTATTATTATTTATTTATTAGTAATTCTATATGAGGCCAATTGAGATTAAAGAAATGTCATTTCACTCTCCATAATAAGTACCATTAAAAATATTCATTTTTATATTTACTACTATTTTCTTTTACTATACTTTTGGAAATCTTTAAGAGACATTTTGATTCATACATCATTTGATGATTGTTGACGTCACAATCAATCTCTTTAATATTATGGATTGCAAATAGTCTATAAAATTCAACTCAATAGTTTAAAATTTTTACTTTGATTTGGTTATATTATTGTGAAACTCTAATTCTCTTCAATTTTAACCTTTATGTTGTTTTGATTTTATTATGTTATATTGTTTAAATTTACAATATTTTCTCTTTAATATATAAATATATATATATATATATTTATGGTATATTAAAAAAAATTATTATTATTTATGGCTAACTACTTTAATAATTCAAAGCAACTCCAAACGAGGTCTATTAAAGATTAAATAAATTGTTTTCTTTGGAAATCCTTGGTAAAATAATTGTTATTTATTCTTATTTATTCATGTTATTATATAATTTCAACTATTTATTTCTAGAAATTTTGCATACTTTAATAACTATTTTGATAGATACCTTATTTCATGATCGAAATGAATCAAACATCACAAGACTAATTTAAATGTGTTCTAACAAATTAAATATTAATTCCTATATTTAAAAAGAATATGCATTTTGTTTGGTTTTTGCAATTCGTTATGAGATATTTTGAATCATTCAAGGTTTTGTGATTGATAATGTCACACTCTATCTTGTTAGTGTCTCATAGTGCAAAATTCTCATTTACTATATTGTTATGAAATCTAATCCTTCTATTATGTGCCATTTTATTATATCAATTTTTTTATATTACATTACTTTAGGTTTTGTCCTTTATATTTTTTTTTTCAATTTCTATGATTTTACTATACTTTCAGAGATATTTTGATTCATGCATAATTTGATGTAAAAAAGTTACACTTTACATTTTTAATATCTTTGAATTTAGCTTTCTCATGCAATTTATCTTAATTCTTCAAAGGTTTCACTTTCATTTTCTTATATTGATAATTTTCTACAAATCTCCTTTTACGTTACATTTACATCACTTTGATATCACTATATTATGTTTGTTTAATTTATCATATTTGATTCTTAATATATTTATCTATGAGTATCAAAAGAAATTATTATTATATAAGTTATTTCCTTTGGAAATTTTTATTAACCTCGAATGATGTCTAAAGTAATGGAAAAAACTCATCTCAATTGGCTTAACAAAATTAAATAATCATTTTTTATATATTTTTAAATGTTTTATTTTTAGTATTTTTCCACACATTATTTGATATTTAGATTCATCCCTAAATGATCAATAATTTTAAGATAAACCACATCAGTATTTCAAAATGAAACATTCTAGCACAATTTCTCTCATTTTTTCAATTATTTTCTTTAGCTTTGTAATATTACTATGAATCTCTAATTCCCCTTTCTTGAGACCCATATATTGCTTTCATTTGGATGTATTACGTTGTCATTTCAACATTAGTATATATTTACATAACATTAAATTAATAATTAATTTTTATTTTTGCTTATTTATTTAGGAATCCATTGTAATTATAAATAAGGTTTAATCGAGAAGATAAGAATGTCACTTAAAAACTTTATTTTTTTCTAATTTTTTAAAATTTTTTTATATTGTTTAAGCATGTTTTTATAAAAAAAAATTTCTTTGAATAAGATTAATTATTAGGGATTTTCCTCAAAGTCTCTTTAGAACCTTGGAATGCAATTGTCCCACATAAATTTTCTAACTTCAAATTTTTTTCTTTGATTTGTTTATATTTCTATGTGACTATAAATCTCCTCTCGTGTGACCTTTAGATCATTTTGATTTGGTTATATTAAATTACTATAATTTAGTTTATTTATATTTTAGCAAATATTTACTTAATGTTAAAGAAATTATTTATTACGAATTATTGTTTTTTAAATTCATAACTAGTAGTAATTCCAAATGACATCTGATCGACAAGATATAAGCTTTGTTGGACTCATCTCCACAAGTTCTATAAAATTAAATATTTTATTTTTATATTTAAATTTTTTAGTTCATTGAAGATTTACATTTTTTTACAAGGAATTTTAATTTATACATGATTTAGCAAATGAGGATGATCGACAAGAAATTTCCTTGGTTTGGTTACATTACATAGCCTCAATTCATCTCTTTTTATCATTAATATATGTTTTCTTAATATTTAAAAAATATTATTTTTATTTATTGTTATTTTCTTTTATGACTCACAATAAGTAAAAATGAGATCTTTTTGATATGAAAATAACATCGTCGACTCATCTTATGACTTTTCAAGTGACATCTACATTGCTTTTCATTTACTCATGCTACATTTGTTCGACATATCTCATTATAGTTGCAATATATAATTACTTAGTATTAAAGTGATAAATTATTATTATTTATGCATGTCTACCTTGGATATTCACCTCAATTCTAATCGTGGCATTGCCTAGACAAAGCAAATGTCATTGGGCTTGCTTCAAAGTGGTCTTGGAAATTAAATATGAATTTTTTATATTTTTTGAAATATTTTAGTTTCTTATGTCTTATATATTTTGTAAGATATTTCAATTTTTACATCATTCTTAATTCAAGAATGTTTCCCTCAATCTCCATAGTATCTTAGAATGCAACTTTCTCGAATAATTTATCTAATTTTTTGAAATGTTTTATTGTTATTATGTTATACTATTTTGTAAATGTAAATCTCACTAATGTTACCTTTGCATTGCTTTGATTCATACGTAATTTAAATATCAAGGATGAGCACTTGATCTTGTTATTATCTTGGAATGCAACGTTACGAAATAATTAATTTCACTTCTTCAAATTTTTACTTTGATTTGGTTATATTAAAATATAGCTCCGAATCTCCCCTCATATGATTGGATTCTATTATATTTCGTTTGTTTATCTTAATTTAGCTTTATTATATATTTACTTTATATTAAAAATTTTATTAATTATTAATAATTCTTATTTTCTTTTATAATTGATAGTAACTCCAAATGAAGTCCTATTGAGTTTAAAAAGCTATCGTTGGGCTCGTGTGGATGAGTTATATTTAATTAAAAAGATTTTGTTATACTTTTTAAATATTTTACATTTCAAGAATTCTAGTATTATTTAAGAGGCATTTTGATTTATAGCTTACTTGATATTCGAGGACATCACACTAGAGTTTCTTAATATTTTGGAATTCTTGCTTCCCTTTAAATTTATTTCATTACATCAAATTATTTTCTTTGATTTGGCTATATTATTATGTAATTCTAAATCTCAAATTCTAAATCTACTCTAATATTATGTTTGTCTCTAATATGGTTATATTATGTTTCTTACATTTAGATTTATTCAACCTTAATATTTAATTAGTTGAAAATTAAAATAATAAATTATTATCATTTATGATTTTTTACAATAATAATTGGTAATAATTCTAAATAAGGTCTCATTTAGTTGAAAGAAATGTCATTCAGCTCAACTAGAACTACTCTTATAAATTAAACATTAATTTTTTCAAATAGAAATATTTTATTTTATAAGAATTTGGCATGCTTTATGAAACATTTGATTCATAACTCAATTAATGAAAAATAATTCGCAATAGATCTAGTCTATATCATTGAATGCAACATTATCATATAATTTATTTTATTTCTTAAAATTTTATTCTTTCAATTTGCCTATATTATTATGAATTTTAATTTTCCTAACATATAATATTTATATTTTTTTTATTTTGTTATTTTACATTACTTTGCCTTACCTAATTTCTATTTTATAATGTAATTACTTAATGTTTAAATCATAATTGATTATTATTTGTGCTTATAATGTTAATTTGTTATAATACTGAACAAGTTTAAATTAAGATGAAACAAATATCATTATGCTTGACTCGATAGTTCTATTAAATAAAATATTTGTTTTTATATTTTTTTTATTTTTTCTATAGTTTTGTATGCTTTGTGAGTAGTTTTGTTTAATAAGTAATTTGATGATTATGAATGTTACCCTCAATCTCCTTAAAATCTTCATACTCCACTTCTCCAAACAACTTATCTAATTTCTTGAAAATGTTTCCCTTTCTTATAATTATAACATTATTTAAATTTAAATGTCATCCTATGTGGCATTTACATCACTTTAGTATGGTTATATTTCTTTCATTTAATTTATTTTATTTCAACTTCAATTTACATGTTCATAAAATTAAAAAAATCTTATTTAGTATTTACAATTTTATTGGTAATTTGTAGTAATTGTAGAAGTTTAATCAAGATGAAACAAATGTCATTAAACAAGTCTGAATAAGCCCTATCTATTTTAGTAATTTATTTTCCTAAAGCTTTGATAGACTTTATGAATCAATTCATCTTGTACGAAATTTGATTTCAATGATGTCACATGTGATGTCATTATTATTTTGGAATTGTACTGTCTTGTACAATTAATCTTGTTTCTTCATCTTTTTCACTTCGATTTGGTTACTTTATTATCTTAACTAAAAAATTCTCTCAAATGACCTTAACATTTCTTGACTTTATACTAATTTACTTCATTTTAATATATATTTAGTCAATAATAAAATTATAATTTATTTATAATTTATGCTTATATAATCCTATAATTTGTATAAATTCTAAATAATGTCTGATCAAATAAAAAAAATATTATTATACCCATGCAACAAGCTCTATAAAATTAAATATTTTTCTTGTATTTAAAAATATTCTAACTCAGTATAGTTTTAGTATGCTTTATGGGAGATTGTGATTCAAATATGACTTATTAATCTAGAACATTACACTTAATCTCCTTAGTATCTTAAAATACAACTTTCTCATATAATTTACCTCATTTGTTTAAATTTTTTCTCTAATTTGGCTATGTTACTTGGGAACATTAATTCCATTGAAATGTGACATTTACTTTATTTTATCTTGTTGTTTTACATTTTTTTATTTTTTTCTCATTTTATCTTATGTTTATATTTACTTAATCTTTAAAACATTATTATTATTTATTCTTTTTACTTTGTTAATTTGAAGTAATTACAATTGAAGTTCTTTACTTCATCTCGATGAGTTATATACTACAAAATATACATTTTTTAAAATTTTAAAAGATATAATTTGACTCAATCTTTGTTAAGTTGTATGAAAATTTTTTATATAAACCAAATTTTATGGTTAAAGAAGTTTCACTCTATCACTTTACAACATTGGAAGTAACTTTCCTTTAAAATTTATTTTAGTTTTTCAAAATTTTCACTTTTATTTAGTTATAATTCTATGAAAATGTAGTTTCCTCTTGTGTGACCTTTACTTTGCTTGCAATTGTTACATTATGTTGGCTCAATTTATCTAGTTTAATCTTTAATATATATTTAACTAATCTTTAAAAATTTGTTTATTAATTTGTACGATTATTTAACTGTGAAAATCATAGTAACTCCTAGCAATATTTGATTAAAATGAAACAAACGTCATTGGACTTACCATCAAGAACTCTATCTAATTAAATATTAAATTTTATTTCTTAAAATATTTCTTAAAATTAATATTAATTCCAAAAATAGTTTGGATAAGATGAAATAAGTATTATTGAATTAATATTTATAAGCTCCATCAAAGAATTAATTTGATTTGATGATATTATATATCATGAATTAATCTCATTTCAAGTCTAACAAAACTTTTTTTTAACATTAAAGTAATATTTCTTTAATTTTTATACTTGTTTACTTTCATGCTTTGTTATAATTTTAAATAAAGTTCAATTGAGATGAAACAAACAACAAAAGGCAAATCAACATAAACATTATGCAATTTTATGCTTAATTTTTAAATATTTTATTTGACTAAATTTTATGCATGCATTACAACATTTAAATTTTGTATTTGTTTTGCTGATACTCCTAATATATTGAATGCAACTTTCCTATACAAGTGATCTAATTGTTCCAATTTTTTTTCATTTGATTTAGTTATGTTATTATGATTATAAAATTCTTCTATCATGTAATGTTTAGTTTGGTTTATTTTTATGAAACTACATTGCCTCAATTTATCTAATTTTAGTGTTTCTAATTATTTGCTAAGTATTCAAATAATAATTTATTGTTATCTATGATTGTTTACTATAATAATTAGTAGTAATTGTAAATGATATGGTGATCGAGATGAAATAAATGTCATTAGACCCATTTAAAAAACCTTTATATTATTAAACAATAATTTTTATGTTTTTAAAAATTTTACTTTTAGGGTTTTAGTATGATTTAGGAGGATTTCTATTCTAACTTATTTTACGATCAAGAATGATACATTTGATCTACTATGTATCTTAAAATAGAACTTTTCTTCACAATATATCTTATTTTTTTAAATTTTTCACTTTTAGTTGGAAACATTACTATGTAACTAAACCTCATCTCGTGTGACCTTTACCACAATTTGTTTAAGCAATATTACGTCGCTTCAATTTATCTCCTTGAAGTATGATGTAAAATTTCTTTACATTAAATTAATAATTTATTATTACTTATGTATGTGTAATTCGATAATTCATATTAATTAAAAACTTTCTTTGACCTAAACGAAAGTAATAATGATAAATTTGTGACATTGAGCTCTGTCAATGTAATATTCACAATTATATCGGGTAATATTTTATTTTTTTATATATGTTTTATAAGGCTTTTTAATTTATACCTCATTAACTCAGTGTATCTTCTCATGCTATCTTTACATTGGTTTGATTTGGTTATATTACATAACATTAATTTATCAAAGTTCAGCTTCATCACATATTAGCTTATTCTAAAAAATAATCTATTATTATTTATTCTTATTTGTTTGTTGTAATTGATAGCTATTCTAAATGATTACTCATTGATATAAGACAAATGTTGTTAGATTCTTCTAGAGGTGCTTTGTCTAATTAGACATTTATTTTTATAATTTTAATATTTTATTTTCTAAACTTTAAAATTTTTTACGACAAATTCTCATTTGTTAATTATTTGATAATCAAGGATGTTATACTCTATCTCCTTACTACATTGGAATATAACATTCACGTATAATTTTTTTAATTTTTTGAACTATTTCTCCTTCAGATTATTATATTACTATAAACCTCTAATTCTCCTCTAATGTACCATTTGTCTAACTATGATTTCTTTATATTGCATTACTCAATTTTATCTTGTTTAAGCTCAAATATATATTTACTTAACACTAAAATTATAACTTATTATTTTTTATTCTTATTTACTTTTGTAATACAAAGTAATTACAAATGAGGTGTGATGGAAATGAAAGAAATTTCACTATACTCATCTTGGGGAGCTCTACCTAATCAAAAAGTTTTTTAGTATTTTTTTAACTATTTAATTATCTAATGTTTTGAAAACTTAACTAAATATTAAAATTTGTACATGATTTGATGGTCGAAGATGTTACACATGATCACTCTAGTATCATGGAATGAAACTTTCCCATAAAATTTATCCTATTTCTTAACATGTTTAACTTTTACGTGGTTACATTAAAATGCAAATATTAATCTTTTCTCATGTGATGTTTACATCCCTTGATTATGTTGCAAAACATTCCTTTAATTTATCTTATTTTTATAATTGATATATGTCTTCGTAACACATAAATTATAGTTAATTTTTATTTATGTATATTTACTTTTGTAATTCCTTACAATTTCGAATGAGATCCAATGGACATGAAACAAATATCGTTAGCCTATCTCGATGAGCTAAATTATATAAATATTTATTTTTTCATTTTGAAATATTTTATTATCAATGATTTTGGCTTGTTCTTTAAGTCAATTAGATTCATGATTGTTTTGATGGCCAAGAATGTCACATTTTATCTCCTTAGTTTCTTGGAATACAACTCTCTAGCACATGTTATCTCATTAATTTAAATTTTCCACTTTGATTTTATATAATTACTATATAACTTTAAATCTACTCATAGGTGTTTTTACATTGCCCTTATATGGTTTCATTAAAATTCTTCTATTTATCTTGTTCTATGCTTAACATATATTTAATTAATATTAAAAAAACATTATTTTTTGTTGTTTATGATTATTTTATTTGGCAACAGTTGTAATTCTAAATGAAGTTCAATTGAGGCAAAATAAATGTCATTGGACTCACATAGATGAGCTCCCAATAATTAAATATTCACAATAATATTTTTAAATAATTTGTTATCTTAAAATTTGGCATGCTGTATGAGATATTTTGATTCATTCTTCATTGTAAGATTGAAAATGTTATACTTGTTCATTTTAGTAACATGGAGTGTTTATTTCCCATAAATGTAATTTTAGTTCCAAAAATTTTTTATTTACTTTTGTTATATTATTATCAATTTATAATTCTCCTCTCATGTGACCTTTGCATCCTTTGGTTTATCAACATAAAATTTTTTAAATTTATCTTTTTGCAAAATTGTTATATATTCATTTAACATGAAAATAAATTTTATTAGTAATGATAATTATTCATTTGTTTTATTTACAATAATCCCAAAAGAAATTGATTAAGACAAGAACAAATTTATTAGACTCATGTAAAAAAATTTATCCAATAAGTAATCCATTTTTTTATTTTAAAAAAAATATTTTCATTTTTTTCAGACACTTTACATGACATTTGATTCAAACCATATTTAATGATTCAAAAATTTACACTAAAACTTAGCATCTTACAAAGAAAACTTTCCATAGAATTTTTTTCGTTAAATCAGGTGTTTGTCTTCGTTTTGGTCATATTATGACATAACTTTAAATGTCCTCTCGTGTGGTCTTTACATTTCTAGGATTTTAATGTATTATAATATTTTAATTTATCTCATTTTAAGTTTATATATAAAGACTTAACTTCCAAGTAATAAATTATTTTTATTTATGGTTATTTGATTTGTTAATTTAAAGTAATTCCAAGAAAGGTCAAATTGAGATGCAACATACATGTTTAGACTCATTTTGATGAGCCATATTGAATTATTAATTCATTTTTATGTCATTCACGTTTTTTCTTTAGTAATGAAATGCTTCAGAAGCATTTTTTTTACATAATTTGATGGTTGAAGATGTTACACTATATAACAATATTATCTCCAAATTAAACTTTCTTGAAAAATTTATCGAATTTATTTAAATATTTTTCTTTTATTTGGTTATATTTCTTTTGAACCCTTTTTCTTCTCTCCTCTGGCTTTTATATCACTTTGATTTGGTTTTATTATATTTCATTAATTTATCAAATTCTAGCTTTAGCATACATTTTCTTAACATTAAAAGAAAAATGAATTATATTTTTTGCCTATTAAGTTTGGTAGTTTCCTATTATTCAAAATGACAACTGATAAAAACATGAAAAATCTCATTTTGACTCATCTCGATGAGCTTTATGATATTAAATATTTATCTTTATATATTTTTTTATATAGCGATTTCATGTTTTAATAGATATTACAATTCATGCCTTATTCGATAATCTAGGATGTTAAACTTACTCTCCCTAATAAATTAAAAATCATCCTTTTGTAGAATTTATCATTTCTTTAAATGTTTTCCTTTGATTTAGATTAATATGAAGCTATAATTTTTCTCTTTGTGACCATAACATCATTATATTTTAGTTTATTATGTTAGTTCAATTTATCTTATTATAGATTTAACACATTTTTATGTTATATCAAAATAATAATTTGTTATTATTTACGTTTAGTTGATTTGGCAATTCATTTTAATTTCAAATGAGATTTGATGGAAAAACACAAATGTAGTTTTACTAATCTAAGAAAGTGTTATCGTATTAAATATTTATTTTTATATTTAAAAAAATATTTTCTATTGTATTAGCAAGATATTTTAATTCGTACCTAAATTGATATTCATGATTTTATACTTGATCTTCATACTATCATGCAATGCAACATTCTTAGACAATTTATATTATTTTTAAAATTTTTCACATTCATTTATGACATTAATTATAAGAGAAAGTTACATTCTAAGATTTTATGGAGGTTGACTATACAATCTTCATATGTCAAATTAAGAATGATTGAAAATGACTAATAAAAATGCCAAAAGTTTTTAAAAAAAATATTTAAACATATAAATATGAATAACTAATTTGATTATGCTTTTTTGATGAGTCTAATGACATTTGTTTAATATCCACTACAACTCATTTGGAATTATTATGTAAATTTTTCATAACATCACTTTTGTTATGTTAATTTGCTTCAAGTTATTTATCTTTAACCATATTTATGTAATAGGACAAAATCAAAGAAAACATTTGGAATAAATTAGTTTAAAACAATAGGAGTGTTGTATCCAATGGTACATCTGAGATAGTGTAGTATCCTTCATTGTCAAATTTTGTACAAATTGAGATATCTCATTAAGGCACCAAAGCTCTCACAAATAAAGCATATAGAAATATCAAAATTAATATCGAATAACATAAAGCATGACTAGTCGAGTCCAACAATATTTGTTTTGTTTATGTCAAAGTTCATTATGAATCGTTATGAATTACTAAATTAAATAAGTACAAAGAATAATAAAACATTTTTTTACGAATTAACAAATATATATTATGGTAGGAAAAAAAGGAAGAAGAATATTTAATAAAATAAAAATGAATGTAAAGCTCATGCTAATGGCTATTTAGTATTACAAAAATAATATAACCAAATCAAAGAAAATATTTCATGGAAAATTATAACTCATATTAGAAAGCTTTATTACAAGATAATTAGGAGATTGAGTATGACATCCTCAAACATCACTTGTTACATGAACCAAAATGCCCACAAAATATGTAGAAACACTAGAAAACAAAACATTTAAAAATATTAAAAACTATAGTTAATTAGATAGAGCTTATTGAGATAAGTATGAAGACATTTGTTTTGTCTCAATCTGATAACATTAATAATTGATATAAATTATAAAAATTGATAAGTAGAAATAATAATAAAATATCATTTTAATGTTAAAGTAAAATAACACTAAACTAGAAATGAAATAAATTAAACCAATATTTTACAACAAAATTAAAGAAATGCAAACATCACATGAGCTAAGATTTAAGGCTACATAGAAATATAATATAATGAATACAAAACAATTGAAGAATTAAGATAAATCTTATGTGAAAGTTGCACTCATAAACAGTAAGGAGATCAAGTGTAGGATCCTTGATCGCCAAATTAATAAAAAATCGGAATGCCTAATAAAGCATATTAGTTTTCATGGAAAAAATATTTTAAATATTAAAATAAATATTTAATTTGATAGAATTCAACAAAATAAGGTAACAACATTTTTTCATCTAGATCAAAATTCATTAAAAATTACTACAAATTGCTAATGTAAATAAAAAATAAATAATAATAAATTAATTTTTTTAATATTAAGAAAATATATATGAAATCATAAATGAGATAAATTGAAGCAATGTAACATAGCCAAATT
The DNA here is from genome assembly GCA_023846275.1 of Vanilla planifolia. Taxonomy (NCBI): domain Eukaryota; kingdom Viridiplantae; phylum Streptophyta; class Magnoliopsida; order Asparagales; family Orchidaceae; genus Vanilla; species Vanilla planifolia. Next base: position 3,367,627 of record JAIUJO010000032.1, on the reverse strand, counting down.
TATGCGATGTAAAAGTCTCATGATATGTGAGTTAGAGTTTCACCATAACAAAATTAAATGAAAATAACAAATTTCAAGAAATGATTTAGAAATTATAGGATTATTGTATTCCAGACACAAAGTGGATTGAGTGTAAAATACTAATTAATCAAATCATGCATGAATAAAAATTATCTAAAAAAAATGTATAAAAGCATTGGTAAGTAAATATTTAAAAATATAAAAAGTAATCTTTAAAAGGATAAAGCTCTTTGAAATGATTACAAGGACATTTTTTGTCTCGATTAGTCCATCTTTTAAAAACAACAAATTATTAATGTGAATAGGAAGATATGAATTTAATTTTTTTATATATTAAGTAAATATATAATAAATATTAGAAGAGATAAATTAAAAAATGTAATAAAACTAAATTAAAGCTATTTAATAGTGAAAGCAAATAATTTAAGGAAATAAGATAAATTGTATGAGAAAGTTTCATTAAGAGAAATAAAGGAGATCAAGAGGAACAATTTTTTTTCTCAAATTAGGAATTAGTTAAATTATCTAGTAAAACTTCACAAGGTACTAGAAAAAATATTTTAAAAACCTAAAAATAATTTTTATTAGATAGGCCCCATCAAGTCTAGTCTAACAATGTTTATTTCATCTCGATTAACCTCAAATTTAATCATTGTATATTACCAAAATAAATAAGCATAAGTAATTACTAATTATTTTTTAAACTTTAAATAAATAATCTAATAAAGTTTAAATTTAGGTAAATTCAGTAATGTTTAAAAAACTAAAAATGATGTAAATGTTACACAGGAGAAGATTTTGAGTACATGATAATATAACAGAATCAATGCAAAACATTTCAAGAAAAATGGGATAAATTATGTGAAAACATTACATTGCTAGAGACTACGGAGATTTAGTGTAACATCTTTTATCAAAAAATGAGGTAAAATTTGAATGCATCAAAAAGAAAACTAAAAAAAAGTGAAAATAATATTTCAAAAATATAACAAATTTACCCGTTATTAGATAGAACATATTGAGATAAGTCCAATTGTGACTATTTAATTTTCAATGTACCTCATTGGGAATTAAAACTAGTTACCAAAGCAAATAAAAATATTTAATTTATTAAAAAATATTTTAATGTTAAGTATATAAATAATATAAGTCTAATGAGATAAATTGAAAGAATGTAATATAGAACCATAATAGTTATTTAAGGGTCAACAAAGAGGAGAACTGTCATTTTTTAAGAATTTATCAAAATCAAAAAATAATGTTGGGAGAAATTAGATAAAATGTATGTGAATGTTGTATTCTAAATACTATAGTATTTGACCATAACATTCCTTATCATCAAATTAAGCACAAGTAAAAATATCTCATAATGCAATAAAAAACTTTTCGAAAATAATATTTAAAAATAAAAAAATTAAGAAATTATATAAATTGCACAAAAGTTTCATTCTTAGATACTATTGAAATCAAGTTCAACATCATCAATAATTAATTTGGTAAAATTAAAAATGCCCCTTAAAAATAAAAAAATTGGAGAAAAACATATTTACAAATATAAATATAAATATTTTATGTGATTGAGTATGTCGAAAAAATTCGAGAAGCACTTCTTTTGTTTTGATCGAACCCCTTTTTGACTTACTACTATTACAAAAATAAATAAAAGTAAATAATGATTAATTACTATTTCAATATTATGTAAACATATAGTATAAGTATAAAAAGGTAAACTGAAGAACGATAAGATAATAAATTGAATGTAAAAGCTACATGGAAAGAGAATTAGAGTTTTATAGAAGTATAACCAAATCAAAGTGAACACTTTGAAGAAATGAGAAAAATTTTATGGAAAAATTATATTGTAAAGAAATATAAAATTAAGCACATATTGAAATGACTTGTAAAGAAAGGCAAAACCCTAGAAAATAATTAAAGTAAAAAAATTAGAAAACAATTTAAATATTTTCAAGAAATGAGAAAAATTTTGTAAAAAGGTTGCATTTGTAGATACTATGAAGGTGTAGTTTTACGTCCTGATCATTAAATTTGACAAAACTAAAAATTTCTTGTAAAACAAAGAAATACTCCAAAAAAGAGTATTTGAAAAAATTAATACTTTATTAGAAAGAGATCATAAAATGTAATCAAATGGAATTTGCTTTGTCATGATTAAACCTACATTAGAATTGTTATTTATTATTAAGTTAATTAAAAAATAAAAATAAATTATCTTTTTAATATTAAGAAAATATATAATATAGTTATATGAGATAAGTTGAAGAAAATATAGTATAAGAAAATCAAAGAGATGATAGTTCGCATTAGGGCATAATTAGAGTTTTAGAGAAATATAATAAAATAAAAGTGAGAAATTTGAAGTGATGAGATAAATTATGTAGAAATGCTGTATTGAAAGATACAATAGAGATCCAGCATAATATTCTCCGAAATATGATATTTCAGGATATAAAAATTGGATGAAGTGAATAAATTTTTTTTTCATCTCATTCTAACCTCGCTTCCAATTACTGTGAATTACGAAAGAAAATAAGCATAAAAAAATAAATTTTAGTTGAAATATGGATAATTGTATTAGAAATGGAAATGAAAAACATTAAGCAATATAATATAGCTAATTTAAAGCAATGTAAAGAAACACCAATTAAAAGATTTTGAGCATCATAGAAATATAACTAAATAGAAGAAAATCATTGAAAGAACGAGTTAGATTTTTCTAAAAAGCTATATTCAACGACATTAAGGTGATCTAGTATAAAATTGTTTTAAAATAAAATATTTAAGGATAAGAAATGCATAAATAATTAGAAGAGCTCATCGCGATTGGTCCGGTGATGTTCGTTTCATCTCTATATGTAATCCCATGGAATTACTTTGAACTTCAAAAAAAATAAGAAAAACAATATTAATTGATAATTTTAGTATTAATAAATAATATTTTGATGTTGAAAAAAGATAAATATAAGTGTTACAGTGTAAAAAAAAAATTAATGTCATGGTCACACATTAGGAGATTTAGAGATATATTGTAATATAACAAAATTGAAGCAAAAAATTTATAAAACGAGAAAAGGTTTATGATAATGTAGAATTCCAAGACACAAAAGGGATCGAGTCTCACATCTTAGATTATTAAATCATGTATAAACTAACATATATTGTAAAGCATTCAGAAATAATTGAAAATAAAATATTTAAAATTATAAAAAGGAAATGTTAATTGTATAGAACTTTTTGTGATATGCCAACCATCACTATATCATCTTGTTGAGATCTATTTTGTAAGTACTATGAATTAAACAAATAAATAAACAAAAATAATATTATATTTTTATTAAATATAATGTAAATACTTATTAAAGCTAAAATGAGATTAATTGAAGCAACATAGTATAACTAAATCAAATTGATGTAAGAGTCTAAAGAGAGAGGCCTAGTCTTTCATCGAAATAAAACTATTCAAAGCCAAAAAAATTTGAATGAAAAAAGATAATTTGTATTGGAATGTTGCATTCTAACAAGCCAAGGAGTCCTTATGAAGCATCTTTAATCATCAAATAAGGTTTCAGTCAAAATATCCATTAAAACATATAACAATCCTAGAATATAATGTATTTTTTATAATTAAAGAGGAATATCTTATTAGTAATAGCTGATCAATATGAGTCGAATAACGTTTTTTCCTCTTTTTTAGACTAAATTTAGAATTATAATGAATTAGCAAATTTATTAAACACAAATAACAATAATTAATTTTTTAAATATAAAGTAAATATATATTATAGCTAAAGTAAGAAATATTGAGGAATGTTTATAACCAAATCAAAGCGATGTAATGGTCACACAAGAGGAATGTGAAATGTTTTCGTAATATAACCAATTCAAACCAAAACATTTAAAGAAATGAGAAAAACTACTTGGGAAAGATACATTCATTTTAAAAAAATTGTGTGTTACAGCATTTATTATCAAATAAAATATAAATAAAAATATCTCATAAAATGTGTTAAAATGACAAAATAGAAATATTAAAAAATGTTAAAAAAATATTTATTTAAATAGATTTAAATGAGATGAGTGTAAGGTCATTTGTTTAGTCTTAATTAGACCTCATTTGCAATTTTTATAAATTAAGCAAATTAAATAAGTGTAAAAGGTGATTAATTATTTTTTTAATGTTAAGTAAATACATATTAAAGCTAAAATGATATAGATTGAAGCATCATAATATATTAAAATCAAAGAGATTTAAATGTCAAATAATATTTGATTGAAATATTCTTTGAAATATAATGAAATCAAAAAACAAATTTTTGTAAAATAATTTAAAATGTACATGACACTTGTATTCCATGATTCTAAGAAGAATTAATGCAACATTCTCGATCATCAAATTAATTTGAAATCATTATATCTTGTAAAAAATGTCAAGATATTAGAGACTAAATTATTTTTAAAAAATATGAAATAATTTTTTTAGGTTGAGGTTATTAAGATAAGTTCAACGATATTCACTTTATCTCAATTAGATCTCATTTGGAATTACTGCAAACCTTGAAAAAAATAAATAACAAATTTAAAAAAGATAAATTAAGGAAACCTAATATACCAAAATCGAAGAGATTTATAGGTCACATGAGGAAGAATTTAATGTTTGATGATGATATAATAAAATAAAACTAAAATATTTTGAGAGATTGAAAGAAGAGTTAGTTTGCATCATACTAAGGGGTTAATGTGTAATATTCTCAATCATTAAATTAGCTAAACAAATAACTATCTTGTAAATCGATAAAAGTTGTAGAATATAAAATATTTCAAAAAACAAAAAAATAAATAGTTTATTAGATAGAGCTCATAAAGATGAGTTGAATGATTCTCATTTCATATAAACATTTTATCATTTGGACTGATAGTGTGTAAATAAAGTAAATAAATATAAATAATAAAAATAATTTCTTAATATTAAGTATATATATTTATTTAATTAATAAAACTAAAATGAGATACATTAAAAAATATAATATAACCAAATAAAAGTATATAATAATCACACAAGGGAAGAATTATAGTCATAAAACAATATCATAATAAAACGTTTGAAGACAGTGAATAAATTACTTAATAAAGTTGCACTCTAAGGTACTAATGAGATTAGGTGCGACATACTCGATCATAAAATTTGGTGCAAATAAAAATGTGTAATAAATCATGCCAAAAAAAAAAAAAAAATTAAAATTGTAAAATAATACATGCATCACTTGAAAGAGCACTTCATGAAGTAGCCAATGACATTTGTTTTGCCTTGATTGAACTTTGTTTGGACATATTAAGAATTAAGAAATTAATAGTAAACAATAAATAACTATTTTTTTAATATTAAGTAAATATACATGAAGTTGAAAATTAGATAAATTGATAAACTATAATATAACAAATACCAAGTGATGTGGAGCAAAGATTTAGAGTTACATAGTAATACAACCAAACTAAATTAAAAGATTTCAAGAAATGAGGTAAATTATATAAATAAGTTGCATACCTTGGTTCTATGGAGATGGAGTGAAACATCATAAATCATAAAATTTTTTAATAATCAAAATGCTTCGTAAGGCCTACTAAGACCCTAAAAAGAACTTTTAAAAATTAATGTTACAATAGATAATGCTCGTCAAGATAAGTCCAATGACCTTTCTAACATCTCGATCAAAACTCATCTAGAAATACAAAAATTAATAATAAGTAACGATAGATAATTAAAAGTTAATATTTTTATATTTATTAAATGCATATTAAAACTAAAATAAGATAAATTGAAGAAATTTGATATAGCTAAATAAAATTAATAAAAAAGGATAAATAGGAGGAAAATTAGTGTATTATAGGAATATATGAAAATCAAAGTGAAAAATTTGATGAAATGAGATAAATTATTTGGAAAAACTACATTCCAAGATACATTGGAAATCATGTTTAATATCTTCAACCACAAAATTTAGTGAAAAAAAAAATTGTTATAAAGAATATAGAAAAATTAGAAAATAATATATTTAATGCACTTAATTAAATAAACCTTGTTGAGATGAGCGCAATGAAGTTCATTTTGTCTTAATTTTATCTCGATTAAAATTTCTATAATTTATACAAATAAATAAAAATAGTAATAATAACAAATTATCATTTAAAAATAAGTAAATACAAAATAAAACACAAAATAAGATAAATTAAGGTAATATAAATAATAAAATTAAAGTGATGTAAACTATCCTTTTTTTATATGTGGGCTTAGCATTATTTTGATTTTATTGTATTGCATTTGTTTAATTTATGTCATTCCAACTTTGATATATATTTACTTCATACTAAATTAATGATTTGTTATTATTTTCTTTAAAAACTTAGTTAATTTATAGTTTTTCCATATGTGGTGTGAAAAGCTGAAACAAACATTATTAGAATAATCTTAAAGAACTCTATCTAATTAAATATTAGTTTTAAATTTTTTTTATATTTGGCACATTTTAATATGCATTTCATATTCAATCCAAATTTGATGGTTGAGGATGTCCACGCGTTCTTCTTAGCATCTTGGAATGCGACATTCTAATATAGTTGATCTTTTCCCCTTGATTGGTGATATTACTATGTAACTCTAGATTTTCTCACTTGTGTCTTTCACATTAGTTTTACTTTACTATATTATATTAGTTTAATTTATCTCACTTGAACTTTAATATGTTTCTAAGAAATATTAAAGTAAAAAATTATTATTATTTATGCTTAATTAGCTTTATAATTTGTAGTAATTCCTAACAATATCTGATATAAATAAAAAAACATCACTCGACTAGTCTTGGTGAGCTCTACTAAATTAAGTATCATTTTTATACTATAAAATATTTTATCTTCCAATATTTTGCATTCTTTGTGAAACACTTTGATTCTTAGGAAATTTTATGATCAAAGATATTACACTCAATCTCTTCAGCATCTTAGATTTTAACTTTACAATGAACTTTATCTTAATTAGTCAAAGTTTTCGATTTTACTTTTTTATATTACTATTTAACTCTAATTCATATCACATTTGACCTATACATTGCCTTGACATGGTTATAATATAATGCTTCATTTTACTTTATTTTAGTCTTGATATATATTTTCTTAATAGGATAACACAAAATTATTTGGGCTTATTAGCTTAGGTAATTTTTGGAATTTCCAAATGAGGTCAGATCAAGTGAAATGAACATCATCACACTTCAACAAAAAGCTATATAAAATTAAATATAAATATTTACATTTTAAAAAAAGGTTTTTGTTACTTTACAAAAAAATACCATCTGTATCATATTCGATGAATGAGGATGCTAAACTTGGTCTCCATAGTTTCTTGAAATGCTACTTTGTAGTTGAACTTATGTTATTTTTTTAATTTTTTCTTTTATTTTATTTTATTATTAACAAACTCCAATTCTCTCTTTATGTGACCTTTACATCATTTTAATTTTGTTAAATAATATTACTCCAATTTATGTAGCCAATAATACATTATAAATTTAATTAATATTTAATTGATAATTTGTTATTATTAACGTTTCATAAATTTAATAATTAATAGTAATTCCCAATGAGATATGAGAGAAATGAAACAAATGCATTGCTCTTTCGTGACCTCTGTATCACTCTCATTTGACTACATTGCATTGCTTTAATTTATCTCATCTTAGCTTGAAAATATATATTTACTTTATATTAAAATAATAATTTTTTATTATTTACATTTAGTTAATTAACTAATTCATATTATTCTTAATTGAGTTCTAATAAATACAAAGCAAACATGTTGGACTAGTATTAATAAGCACTATCTTATCAAATATTCTTTTTTAAAATATTTAATTTTCTATGATTTTTTCACATTTAAGAGACATTTTAATTCATACTTTGTTTGATGAATAAGGATGTTAAAATCGATCTTCTTAGCATATTGAGATGTAACTACTTAGTAGAATTTATCTTTTTTTATTCAAATTACTTTCTTTGAATTGTTTTATTCTTACACAACTCAAGGTGTCTTCTCTGTTAACCTTTATATCACTTTGATGTGGCTGTATTAGGTGGCTTGTGTCTATCACATTTTTCACTTTAACTAGTATTATCTTAGTTATTTAAATGAAAAATGGTTATTATTTATTCTTCTTTATTTTCTTAATTTTTAGTAATTTCAAATGATGTCTAATCTCGACAAAAAAATGTTGCATGACACGTCTCGAAGAAGTCTATGAAATTAAACGTTTATTTTTATATTAGTTTTCGAAGGCTTTTACTTTCTTTTTGAGACTCTTTGATTCATTCCTTATTTGATAATTGAGCATGTTATACATGATCTCTTTAGTATCTTGGAACATAGCTTTACATTAAAATATATGTTTTGCCTTAAAATTTTCTTATTTGATTTTGTTATATAACAATGTAAAACTAAATCTCCTCAGAAGTGACCTTAGCTTTGCCTTGATTTGCTTAATTAATATTACGTCAATTCCTTTATTTCAACTTCAACATATATTTTCTTAATAGTAAAAAAATAATTTATTATTCAATATGTTTATTTATTTTTATAATTTATCATAATTTTAAATGAAGTTAGATTGAGAAAAACTAATGTCATTGGCCTCATCTTGATTAGCTCTGTCTAATTATTATAATTTTTTTCATATTTTTTAAATATTTTACTTTGTAGGGTTTTTGAATTCTTGATGAGAAATTTCTACTTGTATCATACTTAATGATCAAGTATGTTAAACTCGAACCCCTTAGTACCTTGGCATGCAATTTCCATGCAAAATATATCCCATTTTTAAAATTATTTTGTATTGATTTTATTATTTTACTAGCACCACTAATTCTCTTATATTTTTCATTTTATATTGCTTTAAATTTATTTTTTATATTATCTCAATTTATCTTATTTTAAGTTTATTTTTATTGTTATTTATTTTAAAATGATAATTTATTATTATTTATTTTTATTTCTTTTGATAACATGAAAATTTTAATTGAGATAGGACTAAGACATAATGAACTTGTCCGAAAAAGGTATATGCAATTATGTAATCATTTTTATATTTTTAAATATTTTATTTTCAAAAATTTCTATATTCTTTATAAGGTATTATTATTTGTACTAGATTTGATTGTTGAACATATTAAACATGATCTCCATAGCATCTTGGAATGCAACATTCCCAAATACTTCATGTCATTTCCTCAAAATTTTTAATTTGATTTTGATATATTCCTATAAAACACTAATTCTACTTGTATGAATCCTTTTTACATCACTTTCATTTAGTTATATGAAGTTTCTATAATTTATCTTATTTTATCTTTAATATGCATTTACCAAAGTAAAAATTTTTAAATATTCTTCTTGATGAGCTTTGTTACATGTAGTATTAATTTATAAATATTCTTTTTAATGTTTTAGTATGCTTTATGAAGCATTTTGAATATTATGATATTTGATTCTTTAGGAAGTTTCACTCCATCCCCACATAACTATGGGGTGTAACTTCTTTATATAATTTATCTCATTTCCTGTAATATTTTCCATTGAATTGGTTATATTACTATCTTACTCTTCTCTCTACATTGCTTTATATTTGTTATATTATAGTTCTCTAATTTCAAATTCATGTATATTTTCTTAATATTAAAATTAAAATTCTATATAATTACTATTATTTAATTTTTTAATTCTTAGTATGTCCAATTAACTTTCAAGCAAGGTTGAACAAAGGTGATTTGTCTCTTAATGTAGTGCTCTTTCAAAAAAAATATGTATTATTTTAACATTTTTAAATATTTTTTTATTATTTTGGGAAGCTTTATGACACATTTTTGTTAATACCTTATTTTATGATCGAGTAAGTGTCACCAAATCTCCTTAGAACCATAGAATACAACATTCTTAAATAATTTATCCCATTTCTTCAATGTTTTTGCCATGGTGTGGCCCTTTTATTATGTAACTCTAAATGTCACCTTGTGTGATGGTTACATACTTTAATTTTGTTATATTGCATTTATTAATTTATATTATTTCAACTTTAATAAATACATACTTATATATATATATATTTATTATGTAAAAAATTTTATTATTATTTATTTTTATTTATTAATTTACACACCATAATTCAAAATGATAACATGTTTATATGAATTCAGCGTCATTCGACTTGGCCTTACGAGCTCTATCCTATTAACTATTTTTTTATAGTTTCAAATATTTTATATTCTACAACTTCTATTAGTTTACAAGAAATTTTGCCTTTTTTAGCTTACTTGATGACCAAAATATTATGATTGATCCACTTAGCATGTTGGAATCTGACATTTCCATCAAATTTCTAAAAATGTTTTAGCTTGATTTTATTATATCACCATCAAACTTTAAATCCTCTCTCATGTGACCAATACTTTTCTTTGATTTCGATGTATGACATTTCCATAGTTTATCTTATTTAAGCTTTTTAATATATTTTCTAAATATTAAAGTATTGATTTATAATTATTTATGCATATTTACTTTCATAATTTGTGTTAATTACAAATGAGATATTATCGAAATAGAGCACATATCTTTCAACTCTTCCTAATAAGATTAATCAAATTGAAAATATATTTTATTTTTTTAAAATATTTTAGTTTCTATTATCTTGACATGTTTTATAAGATATATTAATTCATACTTAAGTTGAAGATCAAGAATGTTCAACTTTTACTTTTTTGAAACTTGGAATGTACGTTGCTTGTACATTTTAAAATTTTTTTCTAATTTTTTAAAATTTCATTATATTTTTGTGAATGTTTAAATCTACTATCATTTGAAATTTAAAACTCTTTTATTTTGTTATATTATAATGCTTCAATTAATTTAGTTTTGCTTTAAGATATATATAGTTAAAATTAAAACAATAATTTAATACCATTTATACTTATAAATTGGATTAATTTATAGAAATTAAAAATGAGGTCAAATTAGGACAAAATAAATGTCTTTGGACTCATCTCATCTAGATCTATTTTATTAAATTTTTAATTCATTTTATTATGAGATATTTTTATTCAAACTTTATTTGATAATAAAGGAAGAAATACTCAATTTTTTTCTCATTGAGTCCCTCTTTATCAAGTACTTTTTCTCATTTATTCCAATGTTTTCGCTTTAATTTGGTTATATTACTAAAACCTTTAACCTTCCTCTTGTGGAACCATTACATCGCTTCGATTTCGTTATATACATTTTCCAAGTTTTCTTACTTTAGCTATAATATACATTTACTTTATCTTTAAAAAATTATTTATTGTTATTTATGTTTGACAAATTTGTTAATTCATTGTAATTCTAAATGAGGTCTAAAAAAATGAAAACATGTTATTCAACTCATATTGATAGACTATATCCAATAAGATATTCCTCTTTAATTATTAAAAATACTTTATATTCCAGGACTTTTGAATGTTTTAATGGATATTTTGACTAAAATCTTATTTGATGATTGAAGATGCTACACATGGACTCATTGGCATCTTAGAATGCAACATTCCAATGCAAATTATCTTTTTTTTTCAATTGTTTTCTACTATATTATGACTCTTACATAAATTAATATTATTTTAGTTTTAATAAGTATTTTACATCATCTTTAATGTAAATATATTATTATTTATGCCTACATTTTTAATTCATAGTAATTAGAGAATAGATCTTAGCAAGATGAAGCACTAATGATAGACTTATCATGATAAGCTCTATAACATTAATATTTCATTTTTATAATTTTAAATATTTTATTTTCAATTATGTTTGATTGATTTAAAAGTATGTCGATTCATATTTGATTTCAATATGAAAGATGTGACACTCAAACCACTCAGAATTTTAAAATTCAGCTTTATCATAAACTTTATTTCATTTTATCAATTATTTTGCTCTAATTTTGTTATTTTGCCATACAACACTGAATCTCCTCACGTGTGACCTTTTTCATTACTTTGTTTTTATTATATTAAAACACTTATATTTACCTACTTTTAACGTTAAAATACTATCTATTAATAATAAAAAATAATATTATCATTTTTTCTTCTTTATTTTTGAAATTCATAGTTATTCCGATGGATTAAGGACAAATTTGAAATGAATATCATTGCACTCTTTTCAATGACTTCTATCTAATTAATTTTAAATTTCTTATCTTTAAAAATGTTATTTTAAAATAATGTTAACCTAGATCCCTTTGATATCATTGAACATAGCTTCTTAGGATAGTTTAACTCAATTTGTTTTAAATTTTTTAGTTTTTGTTTAGTTATATTTCTATGATACTCAAATTTTTTTAATTTGTGTTGTTTAAATGGCTTTAAATATGTCATATTACATTGCTTATTTTCTTTGATAATTCACTATAATTTAAAATGAGGTTAAAACGGGATGAAAGAAAATTTGTTGTAATTCATGTAGTATTTTATATCTTAAAAAATATTATTTCAGGGAATATTATTTTTGATCTCTGTTGTATCTTTGAATATAACTTTTTCACATTATTTAGCTTATTACTTAAATTTTTAACTTTTATCTTATTATATTTCTCTAAGACTCTAACCCTTCCATCTTGTACCTTTACATCACTTTCATTTTCTTATTGTATATTTTGTTCAACTTCTCTAATTATAACTATATTATATGTTTAACAAATTTTAAATGGATGTTTTATTATTTATTTTTTTATTTAACTTAATAATCAATAATAATTCCAAACGAGGTTTGATCAAGACAAAGCAAATGCCATTTTATTTTTTTGATGAGGTGTATATAATAAAGTATTAGGTATTTTCAAATATTCTTTATCAAGAATTGCTTTGTTTTATAAGAAATTTCGAGTTCTAACAAATTTAATTACCAAATATTCTGCACTAAATCTTCATAGTATCTAGAAATGCAACCAATTTATAAAGTTAATCTGTTTTCATAAAATTTTTCATTATATTTTCTATATTTTGAAGTAAATTATTTTCAAAGATTTTGTCTTTCTCTGCAACTGATTTCATTGTTTGCTTAATTTTATAATTGAGAATGTTATACTCAATCTCTTTATTGTTTTGGAATAAAGCCTTTCCATAGAATTTAACACATCTCTTCAAAGTTTTACCTTTGATTTGGTTATACTTTGATAAAACACTAATTCTCTTCCCATGTGACCTTTAATTTCAATTTTTATCATATTTTTTTCAATCATTCTTATTATTGTTATGTTATATATTTACATAATATTAAAATAGTAATTTGTCATTATTTATTTTAACTTGCTTGGATAATAGTAATAATTCCAAATTGGGTTCGATAATAATTAAAGAATTTTTTTGTATTTATTTAAGCATTCTAAATCAAATGTAGTCTTTTCTTTATAATTTTAAATATGTTTTTTTAGTTTTTATAAATTTTATAAGGTATTTTGATTTTTATTAAATTAATGATTGAGGATGTTGTACTTCATCTCGTTCGTATCAATGAATGAAACATTTTAATGAAATTTCTCTCATTTGATACATTTTTTTATATTTTTAAATATATTATTTTGTAGAGTTTTTTAATGCACTGGAAGATATTTGGATTTGTGCTTAATTTGATGATCAATAATGTTATAGTCAATCTCGATAGTATTTTTGAATGCAATGTTCCTATATATTTTATCTAAATTTTGTAAAGTTTTTACTTGGATTTGGTTATATTCTTATAAAACCATAATTCTCCTCTTCTGTGACAATTACATCACCTTTTTTTTTCTTTATTATATTTTTTCAACTTATCTCATTACAACAATATATATATCTAACTTAAAAATTTTTCACCATTATATATTTTTATTTACTTTAGTAATTAGTAGTTATAACCAATGAGGTTCATTAAAAATGACTAATCAGTACTAGACTTTTTCAATGTATTCTTTCTAATAAAACATTAATTTTTTTTAAAAATATTATTTTCTCTATTTTCAAAAGTTTTAATGAGACACCATGAATTTTACTAATTTTATGATAAAAGATGTTATAGTCGATCTCCTTAGTATCAAGGAATGCAATCTTTTCACATATTTATCCTATTACTTGAAATGTTCTCCATTGACTTTGTTATATTGTAATGTACTCGAAATCTTCTCTTGTTTCACTTTTACATCATTTTTGCTTTGTTTATTATATTTCTAAATTGATCTCATTTCAACTTTATTCGATATTTATTTAAAAGTTAGAAAATAATTTTTAATTATTTATGCTTATTTGTTTTAATAATGTGCAATGGTTCAACGTGCGGTTATTAGAGATGAAATAAATATTCTTGGACTAGACTTGGTCAGATCCATCTATTTGAAAATTATTTGTAAATCCTTTAAATAATTTTTTAATATCTTGTGATGTTTTTCTACATATTTTAATTAATACATAATTTGACAAAAAGAATGTTTCACTTGATCCCCTTAGTTTCTCATAATGAGATGTCCTTGTACAACTTATTTCATTTTTCAAATTTTTTTGCCATTGATTTGCTTAGGCTATTATGAAACCTTAAATGTCATATCGTTTGACTTTTAAATTACTTTTTATTTTATTTTATTACATTTTTTTGTTTCTCTTTTAAGAATTTAAATATATTTATTTAAAATAAAAAATAATTTATTTTTATTTCTTCTTATTTACATCAACAATTCAGAGTTTTTCAAATGTTGATTGATCGAGACAAAACAAATGTTCTTGGACTCATTTCAATGAGCTTTATCCATTTCAAAATTTATTTTTTCCATCTTTAAATGTTTACTTACTAAAGACTTTTCACCTTTTTTAAGATATTTTTATTTATAAATGATCTACTCACTTAATTATTTTTTCTCGATCTACTTTATGTCTTCGAATGTAAGAATATTATAATTTCTATCTCGTTTCTTCAAATTTATTATTTTAATTTACTGTTATTATTGTTAAACTCTAATTTGCATGTCATGCAACCTTTAAATCACTTAAATTTTGTTTTTTTAGATTCCTTCAATTTATCTCGTCTAAGATTTCATATATTTTTAGTTAATATCAAAAAATTAATTTATAATTATTTATGTTTATTTACATTAGCAAATTTTAAGAATTTTTAAAAAATATTTATATAGAAGAAACAAATGCTGTTAGTCTTATTTTAATGAGCTCTATCTAATTAAATATGTATTTAAATATTTAAATAATTTATTTTCTAGAATATTCATATGCTTTATGAGGTATTTTTATTTGTTGTTATTTGTCGAATCAAGAATGCTGCACTTGACCTCATTAATATCTCTAAGTGCAATTTTCGCATAAGATTTATCTCAATTCTTCTAATTGTTTTTCATTCATTAAGTCATAGTGCTATGTAGCTCTAATCTCACCTTATGTGACTTATGCATTTCCTTGTTTTGGCTATATTACATTACTTTAATTTATTTCATTTCTACTTTAATATTAGTTTAATTTAATATTAAAATAATAATTTATTATAATTTCTACTTATTTATTTTGATAATTTATATTAATCCCAATTGATATTAGATCGAGACAAAACATATGTCTTCATACTCATCTAAACTAGTTTTATTTGATTAGCTTTTTTTAAAAATATTTTAAAATATTTTATTTTCTATGTTTTATATATGTATTTTGTGCATTTTGATTTGTGTAATATTTTATGGTTTAAGATGTCATACTAAAATTCTTAATTACCTTGGAATACAGCTTTCTAACATGATTTGTTTCTTTTCATCAAATATTTCTTTAATTGAGTTATATTATTTTTGTTACTCTAAATCACCTTTAGGTTGATGTTGACATTCATTTTTATTTTGTTAGTTGCATTGCCTCAAATTATGTATTTTTGTCATAATGTGTATTTACTAAATATTGAAATAATGATTAATTATTATCCTTCCTTATTTACTCTAGTAATTAATAGTAATTCATAACGAAGTTTGACTTAGATAAAGCAAATATCATTGGACTCGACTTGACAAGCTCTATGCTATTAAATATTATTTTTAATATTTTTAATTACTTTATTTGTGTGAGTTTTAGGATTCTTCATGTGATATTTCAATTTGTATAAGATTTGATGATGAAAGATATTACACTTTATCTAAGAAGTACCACTACAAAAAACTATCCCATGCTTTTGTTCGATTACTATCAAACTATAGTTATTCTCTTATGTAAACTTTTCATCACATTGCTTTTCATGTATTAAATTGCTTCAAGTTATTCAACATTAATAAATATTTATGTAATATTTAAATTTTTATTTTTTGTTATTTATGTTTATTTATTTTTGTAATTTGAGGTAATTCAAATTGAGGTATAGTGGAGATTGAACAAATCTCATCAGACTCATCCCAAAAAGCATTATGAAATTAATTATTCATAATTATAATTTTTTAAAATTATATTTATAAAAGTTTTGCCATATTTTATTAGACACTTTCATTCATTCTTGGCTTGACATTCGAAGATAGCACAATCAACCTCCTTAATATCTTAGAACATAACTTTCTCTTAAAATTAATTTTGCTTTTTAAAATTTTTTAATTTGATTCACTATATTTCAATGCAAATATATACCATTTCTTACTTGTCCATTACATTTATTCAATTTAGTTTTATTACAATATTTCAATTTATTTTATTTCAATAGTCATTTGTATTTACTTCAATTAAAATAGAAAATTATTGTTATTTAAGCTAATTTTATTTGGTTATTCATAGTAATTCAAAATGTGGTCTTATTCTTGTGAAATAAACAATGTTGGACATATCTCAAAAATCCTAATGTAATTAAATATTCATTTTTATTTACCCTTTTGATAAATGACTGTAAAAAACTTTAAAAATAATATAAATTGTATAAGAATATTGCATTCCATGATATTAAAATGATCATGTATAAAATCTTTATTATCAAACTACGTATAAATTAAAATATCTTATAAATCAGGCTAACACATTATGAAATAAACTTTTTTAAAATATAAATATTAAAACTCAACATTATAAAACATTTTAAGATTAGTACAACTACGTTTGTTTTGTTTCCACCGAACCTCATGCGAAATTACTATGAATTTCAAAAATAAAGAAACAGAAATAAAAATAAATTTATACTTTAATATTAATTAAAATTATTCTTTTATATCAATGTAGCTCAGAGCAAAGCATTTAAAGAAATGGATAATTCTACAAGAATGTTGCATTCCAATATATTAAAGAGATTAAGTGTAACGTTCTGGATTATTGAGTAAGGTATGAATTATAGTATCTCATAAAATATGAAAATGCTCTACATAAAAAATAAATATTTAATATGATAAATCTCATCAAAGTAAGTACAATGAGATCTTTCTTGTTTGCATATGACCTCATTTTGAAATAATAGGAAACTACCTAACTAAATAAGTAAAAAATAATAAATTTTTATTTTTAATATTAATAATATATATGCTAAAGCTAAAATTTCATAAATTGAAGAAATATAACATAAGAAAATCAAATTGTTATAAAGATCATAGTAGAGTAGAATAACAGTTGAAAATTAATATAAGCAAATGAAAGCAAAAAATTTTATGAAATGGGATAAATTGTTTGAGAAAATTTAATTCGAAGGTACTAATGTAATATAGTGTAACATTTTCAGTCATCAAATTATGTGTAAAACAAAATTCGTCAAAAAGCATAAAAACACCAAAGAATATGGTTGAAGACATAAAAAGTAATTAATAATTTAACAAGTTTCATCAAAACGACTCCAAAGATGTATGTTGCATCTTGATGGAATCTTCTTTGGAATTACTTTGAATTTAGGAATAAAATAATCTTAAATTATAGTAAATTATTATCTTAAGATTATGTTTTTGTATAGTAAAGTTGAAATGAGATAAATTAATGTGTCATAATATATTCAAATTGAAGAAATGTAAAGGTCACATGAGAGAACATTTAGAGTTATGTTATAATATAGCCATAACAAACATAAACATTTGAATAAATGAAAAAAAATTTTATCTCAAGGTTTCTTTGTAAGATGCTTAGTGTTAATGTAAATTTCTATATCATCAAGTATGGTTTGAATCAATTGTCCTGTAAAGTGTGAGACAACCAATGAAAGAAAATTGTTTTAAAATATAAAAAATTAATATTTTAATAGATAAAGCATGTTTATATGAGTAACCTTTGCTTTGTCTTGATCAAATTTCTTTTTGGATTACTATAAATTGCAAAATAAAATAATCATAATTACAAATAAAATATTATTTTAAGGTTAATTAAATTTATAACAATGTTGAAATAAGATAAATTGACAAAATTCAGTATTAGTAAATCAAAGAATGCAAAGGTCATATGAGAGGAGAATTCTATATCAATAGTAATATAGCAAAACCAGATCAAAAAATTTGTTGAACTAAAATTTATTTTATGAGAAAGCTACATTCCAAGTTACAAATAAGAACATGTTTAACATCCTTGATCATCAATTACTCCTTTAGTCAAATTATCTCACAATGCATGCAAAATTTTAAGAAAATAAAATACTTAAAAATATTAAAATGAATATAATTATAGAGAAGTCGTTTATATGAGTCTGATGACATTTGTTTTATCTTAATCAAACTTCATTTAGTATTACAACTATTAACAAATCAAATAATAATAAATAACAAATTTTTTTTTAATTTTAATTAAATATATGTTAAACCTTGAAGAAAATAAAGGTAAGGATTGTAATACAACTATATATGGGCAATGCAACCACACATATGATTTAATGTTACATAGTCAGAAAGCAAAATAAAAGTGAAAATTGTGAATTAATGAGATAACATGTACCTGAGAGTTGTGTTCCAATATTTAAGGAGATATAATTTGTCATTCTTGGTCATCAGAACTATCACAAATCCAATTGACTTAAACAACATGCAAAAATCATTGAAAGTAAAATATTTTTGAAAAAAATAAATATTTAAATAATTTTTCTCATCGATATATGAATAAAGATTTTTCTTTCATGTGGATTGGAACTCATTTGAAATTATAAGGAATTACTAAAGTAAATAGAATAAATTAGAATTTATGTATTAAGAAAATATATATCAAATTTGAAATAAGATAAACAAAAAGATTCTTATGTAACCAAATCAAGGCATGCAAACATCACATTAGACAAGATTAATAATTACATTTAATGCGAACATATAAAAGTCAAACATGTTAAGAAATAAGATAAATTATATGGTAAAGTTGCATTCCATGATACTAAGAAGATCAAATGTAACATCTTTGACCATTAAATCATGTACAAATTAAAATATTTAGTAAGGTATTCAAAAACTCAGAAAATAAAATAATTAAAAATAGAAAAATTAATTTGTAGTTAGATAAAGCTTTCAAGATGTTTCTAGTGAAATTTCTTTCATGTCCATCACAAATTATTTGTAATTACTTCATATTACAAATGTAAATAAGCATGAAAAAATAAATTATTATTTCAATATTAAGTAAATATATATGTTTGATCTTAAATGAGATAAAATTGAGTAATGTAATATAAAGAAATCATAGTGAGAAAAGGGAACACTAGAGGAGAATTAGTGGTTTATAGTAAAAAAAATTAAATGAAGGAGAAACATTTCAAGAAATAACATAAAGTTCATGTGAATGTTACATTGCAATGTACTAAGGCCATAGATGAATCTAACAACATTTGCCTTGTCAAAAAAAGACCTTATTTAGAACAACTGTGAATGAAAAAAATAAATAAGCATAAATAGTAATAAATTTTTTTAATATAAGAAAAAGATATATTAAAGTTGAAATGAGATAAATTGATGGTATGTACAATAAAAAAATCAAATCAATGTAAAGGTAACATGAGAGGATAAGAGAAACTTTTAAATATATGACCTAAAGTCTATGTGAAAGTTGTATTCCAAAACACTAAGAAGGGCTACTGTGGCAATATAAACTATTTAATAAGACAAGGTAATAAGGATTTTAAAAGTGTGATGAAAACTAAGGCCATAAAATTTTTAAAAATATAAAAATAAATATTTAATAGGGAAGAGCTATTGAGTCAAGTCCAACGACACATGCTTAAAAGCAATGCATATTGAAATTAAATTAAGATAAATATTGTAATATAATATAACAAAATAAAAGCAATGCGAAGAAAAAAGAATAAAAGATTTACAATCACATAATAATAAAACTAACTAAAAGAGAAACTTTTAAGAAATGAGATAAATTGTATAAAAAAAGTAGCATACAAGATACTAATTAATTTGAGAGTAGAATCTTCAATCATTAAAGAAGATATGAATTAAATTTTCGTGTGAAATAATAAAGGATTACACAAAATAAATATTTAAAAGTTATATAAATTAATTTAACAGGATAGGGTCTGTAAAGATTAGCCCTAAAACATTTGTAAAGTTTCCATGGGACATTGTTTAAAATTTCTATGAATTACTAACACAAATTTGCATAAATAAAAATAAATTATTATTTTTATCTTCCTTGATATATATTGATGCTAAAATGAGACTAGTTGAAGCACTATAATATAACCAAATCAATATGAGAAAGTTGGATTTCAACATTCTAAGGGCATTGTGTAATATTCTAGATTGATAAATCAAGTTCAAATAAAAAGTATCTCAAAAAATAAGCAAAAAACCTAGGAAATGAAATATTTAAAATAATAAAAACAAGTATTCAATTACATAGAGATAGTTAAGTTTGTCTAACGATGTTTTTTTCTCCATGAAACCATGTTAATGATTACTTCAAATTATCAAAATAAATAATCCTAAAATATACTAAAACTAAAGTTAGATAAATTAGAGCAATGTAACATAATTAAGATGAAGAAAACCCATACAAGAGCAGAATTAGATGACTTAGTAATATAACAAAATCATAGCGAAAAATTTAAACAAATATAAATTGTATAAGAAAGTTATAATTGAATATACTTAAGAGATTATATGTGGCATCTTCAACAAACAAATAAGGTATGAATTGAATCTCATTAAAATTAATAAACAAAAAAATATATTACATGATATAAAGGTGAATATTTTATTACTAAATGTCATCATGATAAATTCAATAGTATTAGTTATATTTAGGTCAAACAAAATTTTGAAATAATATGAATTACAAAATTAGATATACATAAGTAATACCAAATTATTAATCTAATGTTAATTATATATTTTAGTTCAAGTAAGATTAATTGAAGCAACATAAAAAATAAAACAAAGTAGACATTTCGTAATAGAAGAATTTTATAATCATATTGACATAACTAAATCAAATAAAAGAACTTGAAGAAATTACATAACTTATGCAGGGAAGTTGTGTTAAATATACTATGGGTATCAATGTAAAACATTATATTGGCAAATCAAACACAAATTTAAATGTTGTAAAGTATGAAAAACTTTGGTCAAATAAAAGTTTTAAAAAATTAAAAAATTAGATAAAGCTTACCAAGATGAGTCTTTTGTCACTTGTTTCATCTCCATCAGGCATTTTTTACAATTACTATGAATTATGAAAGTAAATAAGTTTAAATATTAATAAAGTGTTACTTTAATGTTATGAAATTTTTTATTAAAGTGGAAATGTGATTAATTTAATATAACTAAATCAAACTTATTTAAAGGTCACACAACAAGAAAAATAGAACTTCAAAGTAATATGACATAACTAAAGCAAAACGTTTAGGAAATGAGATAAATTGTAAGATGAAGTTTTGATAATAGCTAACAAAACTTGAATGCAAAATCAAGATTAAATCAAAATGTTACAAAAAGTATACCAAAACCTTATAAAAATAAAATATTTAAAATTACAAAAAATTAGTAAACAATTGGATAATTGTTATTAAGATGTGTCTGTTAAATAATAATAAATAATAATGAATTATTTATTTAATTTTAATTTAATGTATATCAAAGTGAAAGGGATTGAGTGTAACAACCTCAATCATCAAATAAGGTGTGATTAAAAAATTATTTTAAAACTTGGAGAAATTTTAGTGAATTTAAATATTTAAAAATTTAAAAAAGAATATTTCTTAGCATATAGCTCATCATGAAAAAGTAAAGGTCTTCATTGGTATTTACTTTAATTTAACAATGCAAAAAGTATAAACAATAACAATTTTTTAAATATTAATTAAATAAAAACAAAAGCTAAAATGAGAAGAAGTTAAACAATGTAAAGTAATGAAATCAAAATAAAGTAAAGGACACACACAAAAGGAATTGATGTTTGCAAGTAGCATAACCAAATGAGAAAAAAAATTAAACATTTAAGTTAAATTGTATGAGAAAATTTTATTTTAATATACTAAGGAAACTGATGTAACATTCTAGATTAACAAGTTAGATTTAAATAAAAATCTATCATAAAGCTTGCCAAAATTGTAGTGACTTAGAATACTTGTAAATACAAAAAAATAATTTAATTTAATAAAAATTTTTAGCATATCTTTAATGATATTTTTTTTATTTGATCAAACATTATTTAGGAAGAATAAAAATTGCCAAATTATATAAGCATAAATTATAATTTTATTCCTAAGTGAATATATATTAAATTGAAGTAAAGTAGTACAGATAAGTTAAGGAGATATCATGGTCAATTGAGAGAAGCTTTTTAGTTATATAATAAAGTAACCAAATCAAAGTGAAAAAGATGAAGAGAATAAGATTAATTGTATGAGAAAGTTGAATTCCAAGATACTAATGAGATCAAGTTTGACATCATTGAAAAAAAAATTGTTGCATGTTGAATTGATTCATAATGTTTATCAAAGTTCTAAGAAAATAAATTATCCAAATTGATAGAGCTTATCGAGATGTGTTGAACGACATTTACTTCATCTCGATCAGAATTCTTCTGGAGTAACTACAAATAACCAATAAAAAAATTAAGAAGTATAAAAGAAGATTTTTTTTAATTTTAAGTACATATAAATTGAAGTTTAAATGAAATAAATTAAATCAATGTTATATAATAGTACAAGAGAGATGTAAATGTCAGATAGTCTGAGATTTAGAGTAAAATTTTAGTATAATTTGATGAAAGAGAAAGTTTTGAAAAACTGAGATACATTTTATGGAAAAGTTGAGTTCTAAGACTATAAAGAGATCGAGTGTAACATTCTTTAACATAAAATCAGGTATGAATCAAAATTTCTCAAAAACATGCCAAATCTTCAAAAAAAATTAAAGATATAAAAAAATATTTCATTTGATAGACCTCACCAAGTCAAGTCTTCAATATTTGTTTATCGTGATTAAAACTTATTTTATTTTACTACAGATTAAAAAATTAAGTATAAATAATAATCAATTACAATTTAAACTTTAAGTCATTATATAATAAAATTTAAATTAGATAACTCGACGCAATATCATATTAAGAAATAAAAGTAATATAATCCTCACATGTGAGGAGAATTAAAATTCCATAATAATATAACAAAATTCAATAAGTAAAATTTTAAGAAATAAGATAAATTGTATGAGAAACTTTCTTTCCATAATATAAACTGGATCCAATGTGAATTCTTTTCCATTAATTCAGTTATGAGTCAAATTTCTCGTAAAGCATGCCAAATTATAACTAAATAAAATGTTTATAAATATAAAAATAATATTTAATTTGATAGAGTAGTTCTAGCTTTCCTTAATGACATATGTTCAAACTAAATCAGACCTTATTTAGAATTACTACAAATTTTTAGTGCAAATAAGCATAAATGATAATAAATTATTATTATTTTTTTAACCAAAAAAATATTAATGGTGATTAAAGATACATTAAACAAAGATAATATTACGATAACAAATGTATAAACATCATATTAGATGATTATTAAAATCACATAGTAATATAACCAAATCAAAGAAAATAATTTAAAAAAGTGAGATACATTTTATGGGAACTAAACTAAACACTCTAAGATATTAAAAAAAATTGAGTGTAACATCCTTGATGATCAAATAAGCTATAAATAAAAATATCTATTAAAGAATACTAGAATACTAGAGAAATAAATATTTAAAAAGTTAAAAAAAATTATTTAATTAGATATAACTCATCAATATGAGCCCAATGATGTTCACTTAACCTTAGTAGGACTTCTTTTTTAGTTGTTATCAATTATCATAGAAAATAATATTTATTAATAATAAATATTTTTTTTAAATATTAAGTAAATATATAACAAAGCTAAAATAAGATAAACTAATGAAATGTAATATAATCCAATCATTTTGATGTAAACAACATATGAGATGTGATTTAGTGTTACATTGTAATATAACCATATAAAAGTAAAAAATTCAAACAAATGAAAATAATTGTATGGTGAGGTTTCACATTCCAAGATACTAGCAAGGGCAAGTGTACATCCTTGGCCTTTAAGTAATGTATGAATGAAAGTGATCCAAATTTACATTTACAAAGTAGTATAACGAAATAGTAGCCAAACATTTTAAGAAATGAGTTACATTATCTAAGAAAGTTGCATTCCATGATACTGAGGAGGTGATGGAAACATTTTGGATTAACAAATGATGCACAAATTAAATTATTTCCCAAAAAAAGCAAAAGCAAAAGAAGGTTAAATATTTAAAAAATATAAAAATTGATATTTAATTTCTTAGACCTCTTTGAAACATGCCCAATGACATTTTCTTAGTCAAAAGAAGAGCTTAATTAGAATTGATACGAGTCTCCAAGGTAGACATGCATAAATAACGATAATTTATTATTTTAACACTATGTAATTATATATTAATAACATAACGAGATGTGTTGAAGAAATGTAACATGAGCAAACGACAAGAAATGTAGAAGAAACTTGAGAATAGTCGTTAAGATGAGTCAACGATATTATTTTCAAATCAAATAGATCTCATTTTGGATTATTGTGAATCATAGAAGAAAAAAACTACAAATAATAATAATTTTTTTTTGAATATTAAGAAAAATTTTAATAAAGCTAAATGGAGATAAATTGAGGCAATGTAATATAACAAAACCAAGGCGATTTAGAGACCTCATAAGAAGAGATTTAAAGTTACATAGTAACATAACAAAATCTAAGTATAGTATTTGATGAAAAAAAATGAAGTATGTAGGAAAGTTACATTAGAAAATGAAATACACAAAAATATAAATATGAGAAATTAACTGGAAAAAACTTGTGAAGATAGTTCAACAACATTTGATTCATATCGATTAAATGTTTTTTGCATTTTTTTTGAATTACTAATGTAAATAACATTAAGTAATAATAAATTTTTACTTTAAAGTTAGCAATTAAATGTTGAAGTTGAAATTACAAAAATGAAGTAGTGTAATGTAGTCAAATCAAAGTAAGGTTAAGGCAAATCAATAGAAGATTTAGAGTTACTCGTTATCTTAGTAAAATTATAGAGTAAGATACGAAAAAATTTGATAACTTGTATAGGGAAATTGCATTACATGATCCTAAAGAGATTTAGTGTAACATCCTCAATTATTAAATAATGTTGAAATTTAAATTTCTTGTAGAAAATGTAAATCTATTAAAAATTAAAACATTTAAAAATTTAAAAATTGATATTTAAATTAGTAGAGGTTATTGAGAAGAGTTCAACAAAGTTTATTTCTTATTCATCAGAACTCATTTGGAATTTGTAAATATTACGAAGTTAAATAAGAATTGATATTAAAAAATAATTATTATAACATTAAGTGAATATATGTTAAAACTAAAATAAACTAAATTTAAATAATTATTATAACATTCATCCATCGGAAGAAATATTCCATTTAATTTTTTTTAAAATATATTATTTTCAGTTGTTTAAGCATTTTTTATGAGACATTTTGATTCATAAAAAATTTAGTGTTGGAGGATGTTATGCTTGATCTCCTAAGTGAACTAGAGTACAACTTTCTCATATAATTGATCTCATTTTCTCATTATAAACTTTGATTTTATTCTATTACTCAATAATTCTGATTCTTAACCCATTGACCTTTATAAGATTTTTATTTAGTTACATAACTTTACTTTAATTTATCTCATTTTAGGTTTAAAATATATTTCCTTAAAATTGAAAAAATAATTTCATTTTTTCCATATTTTTAATTTTTGCAATTTTGAGTAATTACAAACAATTTTCGATAAAGGTGTAAAAATATCATTGGACTCATCTCGGCCAACTCAAACATATTAATTATTTAATATACATATATATGTACATATTAAATAGTTTATTTTCAATGTTTTTTCTTTTTTTAGTAGATATTACTTGCAATTGATCTCTTCAATTTTAGTTACTATGAAATTTATCTCAAATTCTCTTTTTATTTAACCTTTAGTGTGTTTAACTTTGTTATATTGCAATGCTTTAATGTATCACCTTCAATTTTTAACATAAATTAACTAAATTTTAAATAACAATTTATTATTAATTTTTGTTATTTACATTGGAAATTTGCAAAAATTTCAAATGAGGTTTAGTTGTGAAGTAACAAAAGCCATTGGACTCATCTTGGGTTTCTTAATGCAAATAACCATTGTGTTTACATTTTTAAATATTCTCTTTTCTATTATTTTTTTCTTGTTTTGTGTGACATATTGATTCCTAACCTTATTCGATGATTGTTGTTGTTACGCTTGAACAACTTAGTAACTTGGAATGTAATTTTCTTGTATAATTTATCAATTTTGTTCACATTTTTCTTTAATTTTATATATTATAAGGTAACTCTAATTTTTTTAATGTGACATTTATATTATTTTTATTTTGTAAAAAGGAATCACTTTAATTTATGTAATTTTAGTTTGAATAAGTATTTCAATAATTTTCAAATATTAATTTTTTATGTATTTTTATTATTTACTTTGGTAATTTGTAATATTTCTAAATAAGGTGTAATAGAGAAAAAAGTGTTGTTGGACTTGCCTCAATGAGCTTTATTGAATTAGATATAATTTTTTTCAAAATATTGTAAACTTGATCACCCTAGTATCTAAGAATATAAATTTATTTTGTAATTTATATTATTTGTAATATTTTCTCTTTGATTTGGTTATATTATGTTGAAAATATAATTCCCCTTTGGCATTACCTTTATGTCACTTTGATTTGATTACATTATATAATATGAAATAATCTTTGTTTACCTTTAATATATAATATATGAATATTAACGTAATAATTTTTACTATTTTTTTTGTTTTTTTGATAATTCATGTAACTCTAAATGTGGTCAGATACAGATATAACAAACGTCATTTGACTTGCCTCAACAAGCTCTATTTAATTAAATAATAATTTTAATGGTTTATAGATATCGTATTTCCGAGGACTATTTTGCATTATTAGATAATTAATTCTTAGTTCTCTTATAGTGCAACCATTACATCATTTTGATTTTTTTTTATTATAGCACTTCAATTTATCCCATTATGATTTTAAAATATATTCATATATTTCACAAATAAAAATTTGTTATTATTTATATTTATTTATATTTTTTAATTCATAGTTATTCAAAATGTTTTCTATTAGAGATGTTAGAAACATCATTAGAGTTATGCTGATGAGATCAATTTAATTAAATATTCATTTTTAGATTTTTTTTAAAATTTAAATTTTTAGCATTGTTGTATGCTTTATGAGACATTTTGATTTGAACATGACTTGAAGGTTGAGGATATTATGTTCAATCTCCTTATTATCTTTGCATATAACTTTGTTTTATGATTTATTTCATTTTCCTAAAGTTTTCATATTGATTTTGTTATATTACTATATAAATTTAAATATCCTTTCATGTGACGTTTTAATCACTCTAATTTTGTAGAATTATATCGCTACAGATTATTAATTTTTATTTATTATTATTTAATTTGGTAATCCCTAATATCTTTAAAAGAGGTTTCATTAAGTTAAAACAAATGTCACTTGTGTAATGTCTACAATCTCTTTCTAATAAAATATTCAATTCCATTTTACATCTTTTTTCGTGGCATTGTGAGACATTTTGATTTGTACAATATTTGATAAATGATGATATCACTCTCATTCTAGTTAAGATCTTTGAATCAAAGTTCGATTATACATTATCTTGGAAGATAAATTTTTTTTCTTCATTTATCTTACTTTAACTTTATTAAATATTTACAAGGTATTAAAAAAATCTTATTTTTTTTATTCTTTTATATGTTATTGATTCATAGAAATTACACATGAGGTCCATTCTTAATTTGATATTCATTTTTACACTTTTAAATGATTTATTTTCTATAGTTTTGGCACACTTGCCAAATCATTTTAACTCATGCAAAATTTGTTGTTCATGGATTTTAATGCATATTTTCTTAACAGTTACATAATAATTTATTACAATTTATGATTATTAACTTCGACGAATCATAATAGTTCCAAACAAGCTCTGATAGAGGTGAGATTGCACTCATCTCAATGTGCTCTATGGAATTAAATTATTTTTTTTCTATATTTTTAAAAATTTTAATTTTTTGGATTTTAGAAGTTTTATGAGTCATTTCTTTTTTATCTTATTTGATGATCATGGATGCTACACTTGATTTCTCTAATATTTTTTTATGAAACTTTTTAGCATAATTTTTCTTTTTTTTTCAAAAGTTTCATATTAATTAATTCATGTTTAATTCGAAATCTATATCTACTATCATGTCACTTTCATGTTGATTTGATTTGTTCGTAAAACATTCCTTTAATTTATTTAATTTCTAATTTAATAAATATTTACTTAACACGAAAATAATAATTTGTTAATAGTTATTCCAATTTATTTTTAATACAAAATAATTTTAAAAAACATCTGATGGAGATGAAGAAAATGTTGATAGACTCATCATTATAAGCTCTATCCAATTAAATATTTATTTCTATTTTTTAAATATTTTCGTTTTTTGGATTTGCCATGCTTTGTGTTCTAATTTGACTAATATCATATTTTGGAATCAAGAATCTGGGCATGCAACCTTCTCATAAATTTTATATTAAATTATTGAATATTTTTCTTTCATTGCTTTATATTTTAATGAAACTACAATTCTCCTCTCATGTGACCTTTACGTTGTTTTTATTTGTGTATATTAAATTACCATAATTTATATTATTTTAGATTTAATATATGACTTTTTATTATTAAAACAAGAATTTATTATGATTTATGGTTTTTAGTTTGTGACTTTTAATAACTCCAAACGAGGTCTGATTGAGATGAAATAAACATTACTTGACTCAATTTGATGATCTCCATCAAATTAATTTTTTTTTCATGTATTTTTAAATATATATTTTTTAATATTTTTTTATACTTTAAAAGATAGTTTTATTTATGCAGTATTTTATGATTAAGGATATCACACTCAATTCTCTAGTTGTCTTGGAATGTAACGTTCCCACACAAATTTTTAAACTTCTTTAAACTTATAGCTTTGACTTACTTTTATACTATTTTACCAAAAATATCATCTTCTGTTACTTTAACAATGATTTGAAAAGATTATTTTTAATTGCTTCAATTTATCTCAGTCAAGCCTTAATAAATGTTTGCCTAGTATTTACAATAAACGTTTATTACTAGTTGTGATTATTAAATTTTGTAATTCAAAATAATTTAAAAAGAGTTGACATTGTGATGCAACAAATTTCAATGGGACCTTGTCGATGAGCTTTATCCAATTATTTATTCATTTTGCAAAATGTGTTTTTATTCTTGATGGTTTTTTCATTCCTTACAAGTTATTTTGACTCTTACCACTTTTGATGATCGAGGACATTTCTCTTGATCTTCTTTCATTTTTTTGGAAGGAAAGTTTTTGTATAATTTGTTTCTTTTAATTTTTTTTCTTTCTTTTTGTTGTATTGTTATGTAAGTCTTAGTCTCATCTCGTGTGACTATTACTTCAATTTTTTATGGTTGCATGCCAATGGCTTAAATTATTTAATTTGAGATTTAACATTTATTTAGTTTATATTAATGTAATAGAATATTATTTTAATGCTTACTTACTATAGTAATTAAAAAAGTTCAAACGAAGTTCGATTGTGATTGAACAATCTTCATTTCTCTCATGTTGACAAGCACTTAAAATTAAACAGTCATTTAAAAAATTTAAAATATTTTTTCTAATGATTTTGCACATTTTATGAGTAATTTGATTTATGCGAAATTCCATGATTGACATCATTACAATGCAACTTTCTCCTACAATTTATCTCTTTGTTTCAAATTTTTCATTTCTAATTTTTTTACTATGCAACGAAATTCATTTCTATATCTTAGATTTATTACATTTTAAAGATTTGTAAATTTAAATTTAATGCATATTTAGTTAATATGAAGATTAAAATCTATTATCTTTTTATCATTTTTATTATGTAATTTGTAATAATTCCAAATAATATCTTATTAAGATGAGAAAAACATAATGAAACTTGTCTTGATGATTGTTATCCAATTAAATGTTGATTTTAATTTTTTAAAATATTTTATTTTGACTGATTATCTACTTGTGTCATTTCTACATCATCTT
Organism: Vanilla planifolia; assembly: GCA_023846275.1. Lineage (NCBI taxonomy): Eukaryota > Viridiplantae > Streptophyta > Magnoliopsida > Asparagales > Orchidaceae > Vanilla > Vanilla planifolia. The sequence goes on along the minus strand of JAIUJO010000032.1, from coordinate 3,336,852 downwards.
TATTTTATTTTATTGCCTCTCTATTATTTTGTAATTCACAATAATTTCAAATGAAATCTAATAAAGATGATAGAAAGTCACAAGACTTGCATAATGAGTTTTATCCAATTCATATCTAGTTCATTACGTTTAAATATTTTATTTTTTAGAATTTTGATATTTTATGAGATATTTTTATTTGTAACTAGTGTAATTATTAGGGACATTACACTCAATCTCCTTTATATCTGGCTGTCCCACTTTTTGATATAATATAACATATTTTTTTAAATTTCTTGCTTTGATTTTATTTTCTTTATTACTATTTCTTAATATTGAAAAATCATCTTTTACTTTTTCTTGCCATTTAGTTTTGTAATACATGGTAATTGTAATCAAGTTTCAGTATAGACAAAGTGAATGTCGTTCAACTTAATATCTTAATATTAAGAACATATAGATTAAAGATAAATAAAGATGAATTGAAGCAATATAATATAAGTTATTGAAAGTAATGTAATTGTGGCATAAGGAAGAAATTTGAGTTTCATTGAAATATAACAAACTCAAGGTAAAAGATTTGAAAAAAATTAGATAAATTGCATGCTAAAAATATATTACAAAATATTAAGGAGTTTTAGTGCACTATCTTTAATCTCTAAATAAGGTACAAATTAAAACATCTCATAAAATATTACAAAACCTTATAGAGGAAAATATTTCCAAGTTAATAACTAAAGATTTAATTTTATACAGTTCATGAAGATCAGTCTGACAATATTTACTTTTCTCAATTTAAAGTCATTTCATATTACTTAGAATAACAATATCAAATAATCATAAATAATAAGAAATTATCATTCTAATATAAAGAAGACATACACTAAGGGCCAAATGAGATAAATATTAGTGATGTAATATACCAAAATAAAAGCATTGCAAATGTCACATGAAATGAGATTTAGAGTTACATAGTAATAAACCCAAATCAAAGCAAAACATTAAGATGTTACATTTTTGGGAAATTACAATCAAAGATACCAAGGAGACTGAGGGTAAGATCTTTAACCATCAAATCAAGTGTGAAATTTCATGTCTCAAAAAGAGTGCCAAAACCATAAACATTTAAAAATTTAAAAATAAAAAATAAATATTTAATTTGATTGCTCTATTATGGATGAGGCAATGACGTTAATATCATCTATGCTGAACCTCAATTGGAATTATTTTTAATTAATAAGTTAAATAAGCATATATAATTATAATAATTATATTAAGTAAATATAGAATAATGTTTTAATTAGATGAATTGTAGTAATATAGCATGTCGAAATCATATGAAACTATTTACAGAAATGAGATAAATTTTTTGGGAAATTTTTTTCCCAAAATACTAATGAGATGATGCGTAATATCCTAAATTGTCAAATGAGATAGCAGTAGAACACCTTGTGAAGCCTATTAAAATTATGTAAATGAAATTAGTTAAAATTATTAAGAATAAATATTTTATTTACAATAATAATATAAGAAAATGAAAAACAAACTTTTGAATAAAAAATAAATTATATGAGAATATTACATTGAATGATACTATGTAGTTTGTATTAAAGTCCTTTGTCATTAATCATACCATAAAAAATATCTTATAAAAGCATGACAACATTTTAGAAAATAAAATATTTAAAAATATTTATATAAATGAACATTTATTAGATATATCTCATCTAGATGAGTACAATGACATTTATTAGATCATGGATGAACCCTATTTGGAAAATATAAAAATTACAGAATTAAGTAAACATAAATAATCATAAATTAGTATTTTAATATTAAGCAAGTATATATTAAAATGAATGTGGAATATGTTGGAGAAAAATAATATTTTTAAAATTAGAGTGATATAAATGTGACATAGAAGGGGAATTATAGTTTCACTGTAATATCAAGATTCTTCAAAAAAAAAAAATGAAAAAAGAATCAAGTTGTACGACGAACTTGCATTTTAAGTTACTAAGAAAATTAAGTTTAAAATCCTCCAATGTTAAATACAATAAGAATCAAAATATTTAATGAAGTGTCTTACACTCATATAACATAAAAGAAATTAAAAAAAAATATAAAAATGAATTTTTAATTGGATAGCTATGATCAGGTTAAGACCAAACACTTTTTCGTCACTCGATCAAACTTCTTAAAAAATACTAATAATTTTTAAATATTAAGTAAAAAAATATTATAGCTAACATGATGTTAATTGAAGTAATGTAATACATTAAAATAATTGGGATATAAATCTCACATAATCAACATTTGGAGATAAATAATAATATAAACCAATCAAAGAAAAACTTATGAACAAAAGGGAGAAATTATACAAGAAAGTTTATTTGAGGACAACAAGGAGATGGAGTATAATCTCCTCGATTATAGAACAAGTATGAATCAAAATATCTAATAAAAAAATAAGACTCTTAAAAATAAAATATTTTTAAAAATATATAAAAAATAACAATTAGTATGGTAGAGCTTTTTAGGATAAGTTCAATGATGTTTGATTAGTCTCTATAAAACCTCATTAATAATTACATCGAATTTAAAAATAAATAATCATAAATAATAATAAATTATCATTTAAATGTTAATCTAATTTAACAAAATTAAAGTGAATTAAAGATCATAATAGAAAAGAATTAGTGCTACAAAATAACATAATCAAATAAAAGAAAAACATGTAATGATTTAAGTTTAGTTATGTAAGATAATTGCATTCCTTGATATTGAGGAGATTGAGTGTAACTTTTTAGATCATTAAATTAGATACAAATTATAATTCCTAAAAAAAAGCTAAAACCTTAAAAAATGAAATATTTATAAATATTAAAAAAATATGTAATTAGATTGAGCTCATAGAGATATGTCTAACAACAATTACTTCATCTTTAGTAGACCTTAATTGAAGTTCCTATGAGTTACAAAATTAAATAAGAAAATATTTAAATTTTTTTATATTATATAAATATATATTAAATAAAAAATCAAGAAAATTTAAGCAATGTCACCAAATCAATTTGAAGTAATGGTCCAATGCCTAAAGAATTAGGCTTTCATTGTAATATGACAAAATCAAAGTGAATTATTGGAATAAATAATATAAATCATATTTTAGAGATGAACTCCAAATACTTAGGAGATTCCATGTGAAATCTAGGCAAGACATTATAGGAAAAGAGAAATTATTTTTGAATATTGTATCCAAGATACTACGTAAAGCTAGTGCATGATTGTTAATCATTGTCTAATGTAGAAATCAAGTTTTGATGTGAAGCATGCCAAAATCTTAGAAGATAAATTTATAAAAAAAATAAATATTTAATTAGATAAAAATCATCAAGATGTGATAACAATGCTATTTTCGTCCAATTTGACAATGTTACATATTTTATGAATTATCAAAGAAAACAATCACAAATAATCATAGTTTTTTTAGATATTAAATAAATTTATATTAATACTAGAATGGTGAGAATTGATATAATATAGTATAAACAAAACAAAGTTAATCAATGACCATATGGTAGGTGATTTAAAGTTATAAATAATTATAGCCTAATAAAAGTGTAGCATTTGTAGACAAGAGATAAATTTTCTGAGAAGATAGCCTTCAAAGATACTAAAAAATATATATCTAAAGTATTCAATTGGATAGAGGGTGTTAAGACTAGCCCAGCAATGTTTCCTTAATTTTTATTAAACATTGTTTGGAATAAATTCAAATGATGAAGAAAAATAAGCTAAAATAATCATAAATTATTATTTTAATATTCGTAAAATATAAATTAAAAACAAAATAAGGTAAATGAAATATAAATTGATGTAATTATCACACAAGTGGAGATTATAACTTTTCAAGGATATAACAAAATGATACTAGAAATGAGGTGCATTAAAAGGGAAAATTGCATTCTAAATTGTTAAGGGCATCAAGTATAGCATCTTCGATTATTAAGGTACAAATTGAAATATCATGTAACATGTGCAAAACTTCTCAAAAATATTTAAAAGTGTAAAAATGAATATTTAATAACAGAGAGGTCATCTAGATGAGTCCAATAATGATTGAGTCTCCTTTCGTGCTTGTGTGGACTTATCTCCAGTTATTTATATAAGTAAGCATCAAATGTTGTAGTTGATACAGGAATCGAACAACCATTTCTCCCCAAGCAACTCTGTTTGAAGATGGAACTCCTTCAGTATAAAAAAAGTAAAAGAAAATAAAAGTAAAAACTTAGAAGATAATGTAAATTATACATGATAGATGAATTTTATTATATTAAGGAGAATAAGTGAAACATTCTTGATTGTCAGATCAAGTAAAATGAAAATGTATTATAAGGTGTGCTAAGAACCATGAAAAGTGTTTATTTAGAAATTCAAAATTATATATTTAGTTGGATAGATCTCATAAAGACTAGTAATAAAATGTTTATTACACTAGCAACAGACCTTGATAAAAGATATCAGGAATTACAAAATTAAATATGCATATATTATATTAAACTATTCTTTAATTTTTAAAAAATACACAGTGAAAAAAATTTGATAAATGCTATCGATATAACAAAGTCAAATCATAGTCAATGACATATGTGGTTAGAATTAGATTTTCATATTATGTTACCACATTAAATTAAAAATTTTCAACACATGACATAAAATTGTAGAAAGATGCAATTGTATATGGTTAAGATTCTCATAAGCAGTACCAAACATTTGTAATATTTAATATTTAGGAATGGAAATTATGAAAATGAATAAGAAAAATAAATAAAGAATTATTTTTAAAATAAAAAAGCTCAATTGTATAAGATGCTTACATTCGAACATACTAAAGAGATTGAATGTGACATTTTTGATTGTAAAACAAATTATTATTACAAATCTATCATAAAGTAAGCAAAGAAGCATAGAAAAAAAATAAAAAAATAGAAAAAGAATATTTTATTGATTAAGGCTCAGGAAAAATAATTTTATATATTTTTTCTTCAAATCAAACAAAGTTAGTAATTACTATGAATTAGGAAATTAAATAAACTAAAACAATAGTTTATTATTTTTTAAATATTAAGCAATAATATGTTAAAGTTAAAATAATGTAAATTGAAATAAAATAATATAATGAAATCAAGAAGATGTAAAGATTACATGATAAAAGACTCATGGCAACATAATCATACAACCCAATCAAAACAAAGTATTTGAAGAAAGGAGATAAATTATTCGAAAAAGTTATATTCCAAAATATTAAGGAGCACTAGTGTAACGTCCTTGATCATCCAATTAGGTTCGAATCAAAATATCTTATAAACTATCCTAAAACTCAAGAAAATAAAAAAAAATTAACTTATATATATATATATATATATATATATATATATATATATTAAATTGGATGTAGCTAATTGAGACGAGCCCAACGACTTTTGTTTGTCACGTTAGAGCCTATTTGAAGTAAATTTGAATTACTATGGCAAATAAGCATAAATAATCAATAAATATTATTTGAACTTTAAGAAAATGTAGTTTGCAAGTGATATAAGAATAGTTGAAGTAGTACAATACAACAATAATAATGATGTAAATGTTGCACAAGATGAGAAAAAGAATTACATAATCATACAACCAAATAAAAGTAGAAAATTTTAAGAAATAAGGTAAATTTTATAGGAAAGTAGTATTCCAAGATATTAATGATATTGATTGTAACATCCTTTATTCTTAAATAAGGTATCAAAAGTTCTTATAAAACATGTCAAAACTATAAATCATAAAATAATTAAGAATAAAAAAAGAAATATTAAATATGATACGCTTGTTAAGAAGAGTCCAATGACTTTTTTTGGTCTCTATGAGACCTCATTTGGCATTACATTAAATTAATAAATTGAAAAGCATAAAAAATTTGTAATTTTAATATTAAAAAATAAATTAAAACTTATATTAGATATATTGGAAAATGTTATATAAAAAATCGTGTTGATATAATAATCACTTAAGAAATGGTTTGCTGTGAGAAACTAAATTGATCATGTAAAGGCAAACACTTTAAAAAATAAGGTAAATTTTATGACATAAATATACTTCAAGATACAAAGGAGATCTAAGTATAAAATTTTGGATCATCAAATCAGGTGTTAATTAAAATGCACCATGAAGAGTGTAAAACCCTGGAACATAAAAATATTTAAAAATATAAAAACAAATACTTCATTTCATAGAGCTTATTGAAATGATTCCATTAGCATTTATTTCATCTCTATTAGGCCTCAATAAAAAATATATATTTTTGATAATATTAGATAGATTGAGCAATTGTAACCAAACCAAATTGTAGTAATGGTCACATGAGAGCTAAGTTAGACTTACATAGTAGTGTAACAAAGCCAAAGTTAAACATTTGAATAAATAACATATATTATATAGGAAAGATCCAATCTAGTATATTTAATAGATCAACTGTAGCAACCTTGATAAGTAAATATGGTTAAAATTTAAATGTCTAGCAAAGTGGGCCAAAACTTAGTAAGATATAATATTTAAAGAAAAAAATTGGAAATTTAGTTATATAGCTCTACTTGACAAGTACAATGGCATTTGTGATAGGACTCATATAAAATTATTATGGACTATGAATCTAAATAAGTAAAGAAAATAAAAGATCACTATTTTAATATCAAGAAAATATATATTAATTTTGAAATGAGATTAATTCAAGGAATATAATATAACCAAACCAAAGAGATGTAATCATAACTCGAGAGGAGAATTTCTATTTTATAGTAATATACTAAAATCAAAGCCAAAATGTTTATCAAATGTGATCCATAATATAAAAGACTGGTTTTTGATGTTAGTAATGACATCAACTGTGAGGCACAGGATTATAAAAGCATGTATGAATTGGGATATCTCATAAAACATGTAAAAACTATAAAAAATAAAAGATTTCAAATGTTAAACATTAATATTTAGTAAATTGTCCATGTCAACATGAGTCCTAAGATATTTATTTCAACTCCATTTAACATCTTTTGGAATAATTATGAATTACTAAGTTGAATAAACATAAATAGTCATAAATTATTATTTGAACATTATGCCAACATATAATAAAATTCAAATGAGTTTTATTGAAGAAATGTAACATAAAAAGTCAAAAAAATTTAATGGTCACAAAAGTGAAGAATTAGATTTTCATTTTAATATAGTGAAATCTAGGCAAAAAAATGTGAGAAAGGAGATAAATTCTCTAGTAATGTTATTTCCCAAGATACTTAGTTGATCAAAAATAACTTCCTCAATTATCCACTAAACTACAAGTAGAAAAGATTCATAAAGCATTTCAAATTCATCGAAATTATATTTTAAAATTTGAAAAAATGTTTATATAACTTGTTATAGGTAACCAGATGATTAAAATAACATTTGTTTTGGTTTGATTGAAACCCTTTAGGATTTAGCACGACTCACCAATAAAAATAAGTATAAATAATAATATTTTGCTATTTGAATTTTAAGTAAATACATAAAAAAACTCAAATAAAGTAAATTCATGGAATGTGTTACCAAATCAAGGTGATGTAAAGGGTACAAAAAAGAGTTTTAGAGTTACACAACAATATAACCCAAACAAAACTTAACATTTGATAAAAGGAGATAAATTATTTGAGAAAGCTACATTCCATGACACCAAGGTGATCAATTATAATTTCCTTAATTATCATATCAAGTATGAACAAAAATATCTCATAAAATATGTGAAATCTCTAGATATTAATATATATAAAATGAATATATAAAAATGAATTTTCAATTTGATTGAACAAATTGAGATGTGTCCAAGATATTAATATTATCAAGTATAGCATTCTCAACTTTTAAATATAGTATAGAAAAAAATGCCATTTAAAGCATATAAAAACACAATTAAAAATATAAAAATATGCGATTAATAGGATAGAGCTCGTTAGGATGATTCAAGCGACATTGTTTTTCCATCATCATAGCGTCATTCTAAAATTGATCGAAATAAAAAATTTGAAAGGCATAAATTATAAAAAGTCATTTTTTAATGTTAAGTAAATACATATTAATGCTTAAATGAGATCTATTATAGCGGCATAATATAACAGAATGAAGGTGATATGAAGATCACACTAGATACTTAGGAGTTAAATGTTTCGTAAATTGTTAATAACATTTCATTCCAATATACATAGGAGATCAAGTGTAACGTCCTCTACTAAGAAATAATGTATGAATTAAAATATCTTATAAAGCATGCTAAATCTTAGCAAAACATAATGGTGAGACAAAAAAAATTCAAAAGAATAATGCTTGATCAAACCTTATTCCAAATTACTATGAATAATAAAAAATAAATAAGCAAAGATATATGAATAAATAATTGTTTTAGGATAAGTTAAATATATATTAAAGCTAAAAATTGAAAAATGTAGGCGCTATGATAAAACAAAATAAATGAAATATAAAGGTCAGTCAAGAGAAGAATTAAATTTTAATAGTAACTTACTAAAATAAAATGGAAAAATTGGAAGAAAATGAGATAAATTGCAGTAGAAAGCTTCTCTCCATGATTATAATAAGATCGAGTGTGGCATTCTCGATTGCCAAATAATGTATGAATAAAAATGTCTTAAAAAACATGCATAAATAGTAGAAAAAAAAATTTGAAAATACAAAGAACACTATTTAATTGGCAGAGCTTAACGTGATGAGTACAATGTTAGTTTTTTTTATCTCATTTGAAAATCATTTAGAATTAATGAGAATTGAAAAATTAAATTGGCAAATATATCTTAATTATAAAAAAATATTAAGTTAAGCTTTGTGATATAACTAAAAAAATGAGATGAAAGTCACATGAGAGGAGATGTAAGGTTACATAGTAATATCACCAACTCATAGCAAAACATTTGATCAAATGAGATAAATCATATGAGAAAGTTGAATTCAAAGATAGTAAGGAGATTATGTGCAACAACCTTGATCTTCAAAATAGGCATGCGTTAAAATAATGCTTAAAATTAGAAGAAAGCCATTGAAATAAAGAATTTAAATTTAATGATTTTTTAATTGAATCATCGCGTTAGTATAATAACATTTATTTCATCTCAATAGAAACTTGTAAGGATTTACTCTAAATTAGTAAGGTAAATTAGCATAAGTTATAAAAATATATGGTTTTTAATAATAATTGAACATATATATATATAAACTAAAACTCAATAAATTGAACTATTGTAAAATAGACAAAAACAGTAAAGTAAAGGTCACATGAAAGTTCAATTAAAATTTTAGAGTAATATAACAAAAGCAAAGATGAAAGTTTGGTTAAAATTAAATAAATTATATAAGTAGTTGTCTTCCAATATATTAAAGGTATAGAGTGTAATAACCCAGATCCATAATTCAACCACTATTGAAATGTCTTATAAAGAATGCAAAAATCCTTAATCTAACAAAATATTCAAAAATAAAAAATTAAATATTTCATTGGATGGAGAACACTAAACATGTCCAACAATGTTTGATATTAAGTTGTTATATTGACATTAACTAACAATATATTAAAGTAGAAATAAGATAAATTTAAGTGAAAGTTAAAATAAAATCAAAATGACAGAAAGGTCACAATAGAAAAGAATAGAGTTGATAGTAACATGAGTAAATTAGAGCAAAAACCTTTAAAATAAAATAAATTATATAGGAAAGTGACCTTCTAATATACCAAACATTAATTGCGACATCCTCACTCATCAAGTTGGGTAAAAATTGAAATGACTCAAGGCAAACAAAAAATTAGAAAAATAAAATATTTAAAATAATAAAAAATTAATATTTTTTTTGATAGTACTTTTCAAGATGACTCCATTTACATTACTTTTATCTCGATCTCCTGAGTTCGGTTGGAATATAACATTGCTGAATAATTAATTTCTTCTTTTCAATCTTGTTATTTTTATTTGGTTATATAGTGTGTAACTTTAAATCTTCTCTGATATCACCTTTACTTTGCTTCGATTTGGTTAACTTGTCTGCTACAAATCATCACAATTCATTTGTAATATATATCTACTTAATATTAAAAAAACTTTATTTAGTACTATTATTATTTATTTATTAGTAATTCTATATGAGGCCAATTGAGATTAAAGAAATGTCATCTCACTCTCCATAATACGTACCATTAAAAATATTCATTTTTATATTTACTACTATTTTGTTTTACTATACTTTTGGAAATCTTTAAGAGACATTTTGATTCATACATCATTTGATGATTGTTGACGTCACAATCAATCTCTTTAATATTATGGATTGCAAATAATCTATAAAATTCAACTCAATAGTTTAAAATTTTTACTTTGATTTGGTTATATTATTGTGAAACTCTAATTCTCTTCAATTTTAACCTTTATGTTGTTTTGATTTTATTATGTTATATTGTTTAAATTTACAATATTTTCTCTTTAATATATAAATATATATATATATATATATATATATATATATATATATATATATATATATATATATATATATATATATATATATATATATATATATATATTTATGGTATATTAAAAAAAATTATTATTATTTATGGCTAACTACTTTAATAATTCAAAGCAACTCCAAACGAGGTCTATTAAAGATTAAATAATTTTTTTTCTTTGGAAATCCTTGGTAAAATAATTTTTATTTATTCTTATTTATTCATGTTATTATATAATTTCAACTATTTATTTCTAGAAATTTGGCATACTTTAATAACTATTTTGATAGATACCTTATTTCATGATCGAAATGAATCAAACATCACAAGACTAATTTAAATGTGTTCTAACAAATTAAATATTAATTCCTATATTTAAAAAGAATATGCATTTTGTTTGGTTTTTGCAATTCGTTATGAGATATTTTGAATCATTCAAGGTTTTGTGATTGATAATGTCATACTCTATCTTGTTAGTGTCTCATAGTGCAAAATTCTCATTTACTATATTGTTATGAAATCTAATCCTTCTATTATGTGCCATTTTATTATATCAATTTTTTTATATTACATTACTTTAGGTTTTGTCCTTTATATTTTTTTTTATTTTTTTTTTAAATTTCAATTTCTATGATTTTACTATACTTTCAGAGATATTTTGATTCATGCATAATTTGATGTCAAAAAGTTACACTTTACATTTTTAATATCTTTGAATTTAGCTTTCTCATGCAATTTATCTTAATTCTTCAAAGGTTTCACTTTCATTTTCTTATATTGATATTTTTCTACAAGTCTCCTTTTACGTTACATTTACATCACTTTGATATCACTATATTATGTTGGTTTAATTTATCATATTTGATTCTTAATATATTTATCTATAGAGTATCAAAAAAAAATATTATTATATAAGTTATTTCCTTTGGAAATTTTTATTAACCTCGAATGATGTCTAAAGTAATGGAAAAAACTCATCTCAATTGGCTTAACAAAATTAAATAATCATTTTTTATATATTTTTAAATGTTTTACTTTTAGTATTTTTCCACACATTATTTGATATTTAGATTCATCCCTAAATGATCAATAATTTTAAGATAAACCACATTAGTATTTTAAAATGAAACATTCTAGCATAATTTCTCTCATTTTTTCAATTTTTTTCTTTAGCTTTGTAATATTTCTATGAATCTCTAATTCCCCTTTCTTGAGACCCATATATTGCTTTCATTTGGGTGTATTACGTTGTCATTTCAACATTAGTATATAATTACATAACATTAAATTAATAATTAATTTTTATTTTTGCTTATTTATTTAGGAATTCATTGTAATTATAAATATGGTTTAATCGAGAAGATAAGAATGTCACTTAAAAACTTTATTTTTTTTTAATTTTTTAAATTTTTTTATATTGTTTAAGCATGTTTTTATAAAAAAAATTTTCTTTGAATAAGATTAATTATTAGGGATTTTCCTCGAAGTCTCCTTAGAACCTTGGAATGCAATTGTCCCGCATAAATTTTCTAACTTCAAATTTTTTTCTTTGATTTGTTTATATTTCTATGTGACTATAAATCTCCTCTCGTGTGACCTTTAGATCATTTTGATTTTGTTATATTAAATTACTATAATTTAGTTTATTTATATTTTAGCAAATATTTACTTAATGTTAAAGAAATTATTTATTACGAATTATTGTTTTTTAAATTCATAACTAGTAGTAATTCCAAATGACATCTGATCGACAAGATATAAGCTTTGTTGGACTCATCTCAACAAGTTCTATAAAATTAAATATTTTATTTTTATATTTAAATTTTTTAGTTTAATGAAGATTTACATTTTTTTACAAGGAATTTTAATTTATACATGATTTAGCAAATGAGGATGATCGACAAGAAATTTCCTTTGTTTGGTTACATTACATAGCCTCAATTCATCTCTTTTTATCATTAATATATGTTTTCTTAATATTTAAAAAATATTATTTTTATTTATTGTTATTTTCTTTTATGACTCACAATAAGTAAAAATGAGATCTTTTTGATATGAAAATAACATCGTCGACTCATCTTATGACTTTTCAAGTGACATCTACATTGCTTTTCATTTACTCATGCTACATTTGTTTGACATATCTCATTATAGTTGAAATATATATTTACTTAGTCTTAAAGTGATAAATTATTATTATTTATGCATGTCTACCTTGGAGATTCACCTCAATTCTAATCGTGGCCTTGCCTAGACAAAGCAAATGTCATTGGGCTTGCTCCAAAGTGGTCTTGGAAATTAAATATGAATTTTTTATATTTTTTGAAATATTTTAGTTTCTTATGTCTTATATATTTTGTAAGATATTTCAATTTTTACATCATTCTTAATTCAAGAATGTCTCCCTCAATCTCCATAGTATCTTAGAATGCAACTTTCTCGAATAATTTATCTAATTTTTTGAAATGTTTTATTGTTATTATGTTATACTATTTTGTAAATGTAAATCTCACTAATGTTACCTTTGCATTGCTTTGATTCATACGTAATTTAAATATCAAGGATGAGCACTTGATCTTGTTATTATCTTGGAATGCAACGTTACGAAATAATTAATTTCACTTCTTCAAATTTTTACTTTGATTTGGTTATATTAAAATATAACTCCGAATCTCCCCTCATAAGATTGGATTCTATTATATTTCGTTTGTTTATCTTAATTTAGCTTTATTATATATTTACTTTATATTAAAAATTATATTAATTATTAATAATTCTTATTTTCTTTTATAATTGATAGTAACTCCAAATGAAGTCCTATTGAGTTTAAAAAACTATCGTTGGGCTCGTGTAAATGAGTTATATTTAATTAAAAAGATTTTGTTATACTTTTTAAATATTTTACATTTCAAGAATTCTAGTATTATTTAAGAGGCATTTTGATTTATAGCTTACTTGATATTCGAGGACATCACACAAGATTTTCTTAATATTTTTGAATTCTTGCTTCCCTTTAAATTTATTTCATTACATCAAATTATTTTCTTTGATTTGGCTATATTATTATGTAATTCTAAATCTCAAATTCTAAATCTACTCTAATATTATGTTTGTCTCTAATATGGTTATATTATGTTTCTTACATTTAGATTTATTCAACCTTAATATTTAATTAGTTGAAAATTAAAATAATAAATTATTATCATTTATGATTTTTTACAATAATAATTGGTAATAATTCTAAATAAGGTCTCATTTAGTTGTAAGAAATGTCATTCAGCTCAACTAGAACTACTCTTATAAATTAAACATTAATTTTTTCAAATACAAATATTTTTATTTTATAAGAATTTGGCATGCTTTATGAAACATTTGATTCATAACTCAATTAATGAAAAATAATTCGCAATAGATCTAGTCTATATCATTGAATGCAACATTATCATATAATTTATTTTATTTCTTAAAATTTTATTCTTTCAATTTGCCTATATTATTATGAAATTTTAATTTTCCTAACATATAATATTTATATTTTTTTTATTTTGTTATTTTACATTACTTTGCCTTACCTAATTTCTATTTTATAATGCAATTACTTAGTGTTTAAATCATAATTGATTATTATTTGTGCTTATAATGTTAATTTGTTATAATACTGAACAAGTTTAAATTAAGATGAAACAAATATCATTATGCTTGACTCGATAGTTCTATTAAATAAAATATTTGTTTTTATATTTTTTAATTTTTTCTATAGTTTTGTATGCTTTGTGAGTAATTTTGTTTAATAAGTAATTTGATGATTGTGAATGTTACCCTCAATCTCCTTAAAATCTTCATACTCCACTTCTCCATACAACTTATGTAATTTCTTGAAAATGTTTCCCTTTCTTATAATTATAATATTATTTAAATTTAAATGTCATCCTAGGTGGCATTTACATCACTTTAGTATGGTTATATTTCTTTCATTTAATTTATTTCATTTCAACTTCAATTTACATATTCATAAAATTAAAAAAATCTTATTTAGTATTTACAATTTTATTGGTAATTTGTAGTAATTGTAGAAGTTTAATCAAGATGAAACAAATGTCATTAAACAAGTCTGAATAAGCCCTATCTATTTTAGTAATTTATTTTCCTAAAGCTTTGATAGACTTTATGAATCAATTCATCTTGTACCAAATTTGATTTCAATGATGTCACATGTGATGTCATTATTATTTTGGAATTCTACTGTCTTGTACAATTAATCTTGTTTCTTCATCTTTTTCACTTCGATTTGGTCACTTTATTATCTTAACTAAAAAATTCTCACAAATGACCTTAACATTTCTTGACTTTATACTAATTTACTTCATTTTAATATATATTTAGTTAATAATAAAATTATAATTTATTTATAATTTTTGCTTATATAATCCTATAATTTGTATAAATTCTAAATAATGTCTCATAAAATAAAAAAAATATTATTATACCCATGCAACAAGCTCTATAAAATTAAATATTTTTCTTGTATTTACAAATATTCTAACTCAGTATAGTTTTAGTATGCTTTATGGGAGATTGTGATTCAAATATGACTTATTAATCTAGAACATTACACTTAATCTCCTTAGTATCTTAAAATATAACTTTCTCATATAATTTACCTCATTTGTTTAAATTTTTTCTCTAATTTGGCTATGTTACTTGGGAACATTAATTCCCTTGAAATGTGACATTTACTTTATTTTATCTTGTTGTTTTACATTTTTTTATTTTTTTCTCATTTTATCTTTGGTTTATATTTACTTAATCTTTAAAACATTATTATTATTTATACTTTTTTACTTTGTTAATTTCAAGTAATTACAATTGAAGTTCTTTACTTCATCTCGATGAGTTATATACTACAAAATATACATTTTTTAAAATTTTAAAAGATATAATTTGACTCAATCTTTGTTAAGTTGTATGAAAATTTTTTATATAAACCAAATTTTATGGTTAAAGAAGTTTCACTCTATCACTTTACAACATTGGAAGTAACTTTCCCTTATAATTTATTTTAGTTTTTAAAAATTTTCACTTTTATTTAGTTATAATTCTATGAAAATGTAGTTTCCTCTTGTGTGACCTTTACTTTGCTTGCAATTGTTACATTATGTTGGCTCAATTTATCTAGTTTAGTCTTTAATATATATTTAACTAATCTTTAAAAATTTGTTTATTAATTTGTACGATTATTTAACTGTGAAAATCATAGTAGCTCCTAGCAATATTTGATTAAAATGAAAGAAACATCATTGGACTTACCATCAAGAACTCTATCTAATTAAATATTAATTTTATTTCTTAAAATATTTCTTAAAATTAATATTAATTCCAAAAATAGTTTTGATAAGATGAAATAAGTATTATTGAATTAATATTTATAAGCTCCATCAAAGAATTAATTTGATTTGATGATATTATATATCATGAATTAATCTCATTTCAAGTCTAACAAAACTTTTTTTTAACATTAAAGTAATAATTCTTTAATTTTTATACTTGTTTACTTTCATTCTTTGTTATAATTTTAAATAAAGTTCAATTGAGATGAAACAAACAACAAAAGGCAAATCAACATAAACATTATGCAATTTTATGCTTAATTTTTAAATATTTTATTTGACTAAATTTTTTGCATGCATTACAACATTTAAATTTTTGTATTTGTTTTGCTGATACTCCTAATATATTGAATGCAACTTTCCTATACAAGTGATCTAATTGTTCCAATTTTTTTTCATTTGATTTAGTTATGTTACTATGATTATAAAATTCTTCTATCATGTAATGTTTAGTTTGGTTTATTTTTATGAAACTACATTGCCTCAATTTATCTAATTTTAGTTTTTCTAATTATTTGCTAAGTATTCAAATAATAATTTATTGTTATCTATGATTGTTTACTATAGTAATTTGTTGTAATTGTAAATGATATGGTGATCGAGATGATATAAATGTCATTAGACCCATTTAAAAAACCTTTATATTATTAAACAATAATTTTTATGTTTTTAAAAATTTTACTTTTAGGGTTTTAGTATGGTTTATAAGGATTTCTATTCAAACTTATTTTACTATCAAGGATGATACATTTGATCTACTATGTATCTTAAAATAGAACTTTTCTTCACAATATATCTTATTTCTTTAAATTTTTCACTTTTAGTTGGAAACATTACTATGTAACTAAACCTCATCTCGTGTGACCTTTACCACAATTTGTTTAAGCCATATTACGTCGCTTCAATTTATCTCCTTGAACTATGATGTAAAATTTCTTTACATTAAATTAATAATTTATTATTACTTATGTATGTGTAATTCGATAATTCATATTAATTAAAAACTTTCTTTGACCTAAACAAAAGTAATAATGATAAATTTGTGACATTGAGCTCTGTCAATGTAATATTCACAATTATATTGGGTAATATTTTATTTTTTTATTGATGTTTTATAAGGCTTTTTAATTTATACCTCATTAACTAAGTGTATCTTCTCATGCTATCTTTACATTGGTTTGATTTGGTTATATTACATAACATTAATTTATCAAAGTTCATCTTCATCACATATTAGCATATTCTAAAAAACAATCTATTATTATTTATAGTTATTTGTTTGTTGTAATTGATAGCTATTCTAAATGATTACTCATTGATATAAGACAAATGTTGTTTGATTCTTCTAGAGGTGCTTTGTCTAATTAGACATTTATTTTTATAATTTTAAATATTTTATTTTCTAAACTTTAAAATTCTTTATGAGAAATTCTCATTTGTTCATTATTTGATAACCAAGGATTTTATACTCTATCTCCTTACTACATTGGAATATAACATTCACTTATAATTTTTTTTATTTTTTGAACTATTTCTCCTTCAGATTATTATATTACTATAAACCTCTAATTCTCCTCTAATGTACCATTTGTCTAACTATGATTTCTTTATATTGCATTACTCAATTTTATCTTGTTTAAGCTCAAATATATATTTACTTAACACTAAAATTATAACTTATTATTTTTTATTCTTATTTACTTTTGTAATACAAAGTAATTACAAATGAGGTGTGATGGAAATGAAAGAAATTTCACTAGACTCATCTTGGGGAGCTCCACCTAATCAAAAAGTTTTTTTAGTATTTTTTTAACTATTTAATTGTCTAATGTTTTGAAAACTTAACTAAATATTAGAATTTGTACATGATTTGATGGTCGAAGATGTTACACATGATCACTCTAGTATCATGGAATGAAACTTTCCCATAAAATTTATCCTATTTCTTAACATGTTTAACTTTTACGTGGTTACATTAAAATGCAAATATTAATCTTTTCTCATGTGATGTTTGCATCCCTTGATTATGTTGCAAAACATTCCTTTAATTTATCTTATTTTTAGAATTGATATATGTCTTCGTAACACATAAATTATAGTTAATTTTTATTTATGTATATTTACTTTTGTAATTCCTTACAATTTCGAATGAGATCCAATGGACATGAAACAAATATCGTTAGCCTATCTCGATGAGCTAAATTATATAAATATTTATTTTTTCATTTTGAAATATTTTATTATCAATGATTTTGGCTTGTTCTTTAAGTCAATTAGATTCATGATTGTTTTGATGGCCAAGAATGTCACATTTTATCTCCTTAGTTTCTTGGAATACAACTCTCTAGCACATGTTATCTCATTAATTTAAATTTTCCACTTTGATTTTATATAATTACTATATAACTTTAAATCTACTCATAGGTGTTTTTACATTGCCCTTATATGGTTTCATTAAAATTCTTCTATTTATCTTGTTCTATGCTTAACATATATTTAATTAATATTAAAAAAACATTATTTTTTGTTGTTTATGATTATTTTATTTGGCAACAGTTGTAATTCTAAATGAAGTTCAATTGAGGCAAAATAAATGTCATTGGACTCACATAGATGAGCTCCCAATAATTAAATATTCACAATAATATTTTTAAATAATTTGTTATCTTAAAATTTGGCATGCTGTATGAGATATTTTGATTCATTCTTCATTGTAAGATTGAAAATGTTATACTTGTTCATTTTAGTAACATGGAGTGTTTATTTCCCATAAATGTAATTTTAGTTCCAAAAATTTTTTATTTACTTTTGTTATATTATTATCAATTTATAATTCTCCTCTCATGTGACCTTTGCATCCTTTGGTTTATCAACATAAAATTTTTTAAATTTATCTTTTTGCAAAATTGTTATATATTCATTTAACATGAAAATAAATTTTATTAGTAATGATAATTATTCATTTGTTTTATTTACAATAATCCCAAAAGAAATTGATTAAGACAAGAACAAATTTATTAGACTCATGTAAAAAAATTTATCCAATAAGTAATCCATTTTTTTATTTTAAAAAAATATTTTCATTTTTTTCAGACACTTTACATGACATTTGATTCAAACCATTTTTAATGATTCAAAAATTTACACTAAAACTTAGCATCTTACAAAGAAAACTTTCAATAGAATTTTTTTCGTTAAATCAGGTGTTTGTCTTCGTTTTGGTCATATTATTACATAACTTTAAATGTCCTCTCATGTGGTCTTTACATTTCTAGGATTTTAATGTATTATAATATTTTAATTTATCTCATTTTAAGTTTATATATAAAGACTTAACTTCCAAGTAATAAATTATTTTTATTTATGGTTATTTGATTTGTTAATTTAAAGTAATTCCAAGAAAGGTCAAATTGAGATGCAACATAAATGTTTAGACTCATTTTAATGAGCCATATTGAATTATTAATTCATTTTTATGTCATTCACGTTTTTTCTTTAGTAATGAAATGTTTTAGAAGCATTTTTTTTACATAATTTGATGGTTGAAGATGTTACACTATATAACAATATTATCTCCCAATTAAACTTTCTTGAACAATTTATCAAATTTATTTAAAAATTTTTCTTTTATTTGGTTATATTTCTTTTGAACCCTTTTTCTTCTCTCCTCTGGCTTTTATATCACTTTGATTTGGTTTTATTATATTTCATTAATTTATCAAATTCTAGCTTTAGCATACATTTTCTTAACATTAAAAGAAAAATGAATTATATTTTTTGCCTATTAAGTTTGGTAGTTTCCTATTATTCAAAATGACAACTGATAAAAACATGAAAAATCTCATTTTGACTCATCTCGATGAGCTTTATGATATTAAATATTTATCTTTATATATTTTTTTATATAGCGATTTCATGTTTTAATAGATATTACAATTCATGCCTTATTCGATAATCTAGGATGTTAAACTTACTCTCCCTAATAAATTAAAAATCATCCTTTTGTAGAATTTATCATTTCTTTAAATGTTTTCCTTTGATTTAGATTAATATGAAGCTATAATTTTTCTCTTTGTGACCATAACATCATTATATTTTAGTTTATTATGTTAGTTCAATTTATCTTATTATAGATTTAACACATTTTAATGTTATATCAAAATAATAATTTGTTATTATTTACGTTTAGTTGATTTGGCAATTCATTTTAATTTCAAATGAGATTTGATGGAAAAACACAAATGTAGTTTTACTAATCTAAGAAAGTGTTATCTTATTAAATATTTATTTTTATATTTAAAAAAATATTTTCTATTGTATTAGCAAGATATTTTAATTTGTACCTAAATTGATATTCATGATTTTATACTTGATCTTCATACTATCATGCAATGCAACATTCTTGGACAATTTATCTTATTTTTAAAATTTTTCACATTCATTTATCACATTAATTATAAGAGAAAGTTACATTCTAAGATTTTATGGAGGTTGACTATACAATCTTCATAAGTCAAATTAAGAATGAATGAAAATGACTAATAAAAATGCCAAAAGTTTTTAAAAAAAATATTTAAACATATAAATATGAATAACTAATTTCTTTTTTGATGAGTCTAATGACATTTGTTTAATATCCACTACACCTCATTTGGAATTATTATGTAAATTTTTCATAACATCACTTTTGTTATGTTAATTTGCTTCAAGTTATTTATCTTTAACCATATTTACGTAATAGGACAAAATCAAAGAAAACATTTGGAATAAATTTGTTTAAAACAATAGGAGTGTTGTATCCAATGGTACATCTGAGATAGTGTAGTATCCTTCATTGTCAAATTTTGTACAAATTGAGATATCTCATTAAGGCACCAAAGCTCTCACAAATAAAGCATTTAGAAATATCAAAATTAATATATCGAATAACATAAAGCATGACTAGTCGAGTCCAACAATATTTGTTTTGTTTATGTCAGAGTTCATTATGAATCGTTATGAATTACTAAATTAAATAACTACAAAGAATAATAAAACATTTTTTTACGAATTAACAAATATATATTATGGTAGGAAAAAAAGGAAGAAGAATATTTAATAAAATAAAAATGAATGTAAAGCTCATGCTAATGGCTATTTAGTATTACAAAAATAATATAACCAAATCAAAGAAAATATTTCATGGAAAATTATAACTCATATTAGAAAGCTATATTACAAGATAATTAGGAGATTGAGTATGACATCCTCAAACATCACTTGTTACATGAACCAAAATGCCCACAAAATATGTAGAAACACTAGAAAACAAAACATTTAAAAATATTAAAAACTATAGTTAATTAGATAGAGCTTATTGAGATAAGTATGAAGAAATTTGTTTTGTCTCAATCTGATAACATTAATAATTGATATAAATTATAAAAATTGATAAGTAGAAATAATAATAAAATATCATTTTAATGTTAAAGTAAAATAACATTAAACTAGAAATGAAATAAATTAAACCAATATTTTACAACAAAATTAAAGAAATGCAAACATCACATGAGCTAAGATTTAAGGCTACATAGAAATATAATATAATGAATACAAAACAATTGAAGAATTAAGATAAATCTTATGTGAAAGTTGCACTCATAAACAGTAAGGAGATCAAGTGTAGGATCCTTGATCGCCAAATTAATAAAAAATCGGAATGTCTAATAAAGCATATTAGTTTTCATGGAAAAAATATTTTAAATATTAAAATAAATATTTAATTTCATAGAATTCAACAAAATAAGGTAACAACATTTTTTCATCTAGATCAAAATTCATTAAAAATTACTACAAATTGCTAATGTAAATAAAAAATAAATAATAATAAATTAATTTTTTTAATATTAAGTAAATATATATGAAATCATAAATGAGATAAATTGAAGCAATGTAACATAGCCAAATTTATGCGATGTAAAAGTCTCATGATATGTGAGTTAGAGTTTCACCATAACAAAATTAAATGAAAATAACAAATTTCAAGAAATGATTTAGAAATTATAGGATTATTGTATTCCAGACACAAAGTGGATTGAGTGTAAAATACTAATTAATCAAATCATGCATGAATAAAAATTATCTAAAAAAAATGTATAAAAGCATTGGTAAGTAAATATTTAAAAATATAAAAAGTAATCTTTAAAAGGATAAAGCTCTTTGAAATGATTACAAGGACATTTTTTGTCTCGATTAGTCCATCTTTTAAAAACAACAAATTATTAATGTGAATAGGAAGATATGAATTTAATTTTTTTATATATTAAGTAAATATATAATAAATATTACAAGAGATAAATTAAAAAATGTAATAAAACTAAATTAAAGCTATTTAATAGTGAAAGTAAATAATTTAAGGAAATAAGATAAATTGTATGAGAAAGTTTCATTAAGAGAAATAAAGGAGATCAAGAGGAACAATTTTGTTTCTCAAATTAGGAATTAGTTAAATTATCTAGTAAAACTTCACAAGGTACTAGAAAAAATATTTTAAAAACCTAAAAATAATTTTTATTAGATAGGCCCCATCAAGTCTAGTCTAACAATGTTTATTTCATCTCGATTAACCTCAAATTTAATCATTGTATATTACCAAAATAAATAAGCATAAGTAATTACTAATTATTTTTTAAACTTTAAATAAATAATCTAATAAAGTTTAAATTTAGGTAAATTTAGTAATGTTAAAAAAACTAAAAATGATGTAAATGTTACACAGGAGAAGATTTTGAGTACATGATAATATAACAAAATCAATGCAAACATTTCAAGAAAAATGGGATAAATTATGTGAAAACATTACATTGCTAGAGACTGCGGAGATTTAGTGTAACATCTTTTATCAAAAAATGAGGTAAAATTTGAAATGCATCAAAAAGAAAACTAAAAAAAAGTGAAAATAATATTTCAAAAATATTAAAAATTTACCCCTTATTAGATAGAACATATTGAGATAAGTCCAATAGTGACTATTTAATTTTCAATGTACCTCATTGGGAATTAATACTAGTTACCAAAGCAAAAAAAAATATTTAATTTATTAAAAAATATTTTAATGTTAAGTATATAAATAATATAAGTCTAATGAGATAAATTGAAAGAATGTAATATAGAACAATAAAAGTTATTTAAGGGTCAACAAAGAGGAGAACTGTCATTTTTTAAGAATTTATCAAAATCAAAAAATAATGTTGGGAAAATTAGATAAAATGTATGTGCATGTTGTATTCTAAATACTATAGTATTTGACCATAACATTCCTTATCATCAAATAAAGCACAAGTAAAAATATCTCATAATGAAATAAAAAACTTTTCAAAAATAATATTTAAAAATAAAAAATTAAGAAATTATATAAATTGCACAAAAGTTTCATTCTTAGATACTGTTGAAATCAAGTTCAACATCATCAATAATTAATTTGATAAAATTAAAAATGCCCCTTAAAAATAAAAAAATTGGAGAAAAACATATTTACAAATATAAATAAAAATATTTTATGTGATTGAGCATGTCGAAAAAATTCGAGAAGCACTTCTTTTGTTTTGATCGAACCCCTTTCTGATTTACTACTGTTACAAAAATAAATAAAAGTAAATAATGATTAATTACTATTTCAATATTATGTAAACATATAGTATAAGTATAAAAAGGTAAACTGAAGAACGATAAGATAATAAATTGAATGTAAAAGTTACATGGAAAGAGAATTAGAGTTTTATAGAAGTATAACCAAATCAAAGTGAACACTTTGAAGAAATGAGAAAAATTTTATGGAAAAATTATATTGTAAAGCAATATAAAATTAAGCACATATTGAAATGACTTGTACAGAAGGGCAAAACCCTAGAAAATAATTAAAGTAAAAAAATTAGAAAACAATTTAAATATTTTCAAGAAATGAGAAAAATTTTGTAAAAAGGTCGCATTTCTAGATACTATTAAGATGTAGTTTTACGTCCTGATCATTAAATTTGACAAAACTCAAAATTTCTTGTAAAACAAAGAAATACTCCAAAAAAGAGTATTTGAAAAAATTAATACTTTATTAGAAAGAGATCATAAAAAGTAATCAAATGGAATTTGCTTTGTCATGATTAAACCTACATTAGAATTGTTATTTATTATTAAGTTAATTAAAAAATAAAAATAAATTATCTTTTTAATATTAAGAAAATATATAATATAGTTATATGAGATAAGTTGAAAAAAATATAGTATAAGACTATCAAAGAGATGATAGTTCGCATTAGGGCATAATTAGAGTTTTAGAGAAATATAATAAAATCAAAGTGAGAAATTTGAAGTGATGAGATAATTTGTGTAGAAAAGTTGTATTGAAAGATACAATAGAGATCCAACATAATATTCTCCAAAATATGATATTTCAAGATATAAAAATTAGATGAAGTGCATAAATTTTTTTTTCATCTCATTCTAACATCGCTTTCAATTACTGTGAATTACGAAAGAAAATAAGCATAAAAAAATAAATTTTAGTTGAAATATGAAGTAATTGTATTAGAAATGGAAATGAAAAACATTAAGCAATATAATATAGCTAATTTAAAGCAATGTAAAGAAACACCAATTAAAAGATTTTGAGCATCATAGAAATATAACTAAATAGAAGAAAATCATTGAAAGAACGAGTTAGATTTTTCTAAAAAGCTATATTCAACGACATTAAGGTGATCTAGTTTAAAATTGTTTTAAAATAAAATATTTAAGGATAAGAAATGCATAAATAATTAGAAGAGCTCATCGCGATTGGTCCGGTGATGTTCGTTTCATCTCTATATGTAATCCCATGGAATTACTTTGAACTTCAAAAAAAATAAGAAAAACAATATTAATTGATAATTTATTATTAATAAATAATATTTTGATGTTGAAAAAAGATAAATATAAGTGTTACAGTGTAAAAAAAAAATTAATGTCATGGTCACACATTAGGAGATTTAGAGATATATTGTAATATAACAAAATTGAAGCAAAAAATTTATAAAACGAGAAAAGGTTTATGATAATGTAGAATTCCAAGACACAAAAGGGATCGAGTCTCACATCTTAGATTATTAAATCATGTATAAACTGACATATATTGTAAAGCATTCAGAAATAATTGAAAATAAAATATTTAAAATTATAAAAAGGAAATGTTAATTGTATAGAACTTTTTGTGATATGCCAACCATCACTATATCATCTTGTTGAGATCTATTTTGTAAGTACTATGAATTAAACAAATAAATAAACAAAAATAATATTATATTTTTATTAAATATAATGTAAATACTTATTAAAGCTAAAATGAGATTAATTGAAGCAACATAGTATAACTAAATCAAATTGATGTAAGAGTCTAAAGAGAGAGGCCTAGTTTTTCATAGAAATAAAACTATTCAAAGCCAAAAAAATTTGAATGAAAAAAGATAATTTGTATTGGAATGTTGCATTCTAACAAGCCAAGGAGTCCTTATGAAGCATCTTTAATCATCAAATAAGGTTTCAGTCAAAATATCCATTAAAACATATAACAATCCTAGAATATAATGTATTTTTTATAATTAAAGAGGAATATCTTATTAGTAATAGCTGATCAATATGAGTCGAATAACGTTTTTTCCTCTTTTTTAGACTACATTTAGAATTATAATGAATTAGCAAATTTATTAAACACAAATAACTATAATTAATTTTTTAAATATAAAGTAAATATATATTATAGCTAAAGTAAGAAATATTGAGGAATGTTTATAACCAAATCAAAGCGATGTAATGGTCACACAAGAGGAATGTGAAATGTTTTAGTAATATAACCAATTCAAACAAAAACATTTAAAGAAATGAGAAAAACTACTTGGGAAAGATACATTCATTTTAAAAAAATTGTGTGTTACATCATTTATTATCAAATAAAATATAAATAAAAATATCTCATAAAATGTGTTAAAATGACAAAATAGAAATATTAAAAAATGTTAAAAAAATATTTATTTAAATAGATTTAAATGAGATGAGTGTAAGGTCATTTGTTTAGTCTTAATTAGACCTCATTTGCAATTTTTATAAATTAAGCAAATTAAATAAGTGTAAAAGGTGATTAATTATTTTTTTAATGTTAAGTAAATACATATTAAAGCTAAAATGATATAGATTGAAGCATCATAATATATTAAAATCAAAGAGATTTAAATGTCAAATAATATTTGATTGAAATATTCTTTGAAATATAATGAAATCAAAAAACAAATTTTTGTAAAATAATTTAAAATGTACATGACACTTGTATTCCATGATTCTAAGAAGAATTAATGCAACATTCTCGATCATCAAATTAATTTGGAATCATTATATCTTGTAAAAAATGTCAAGATATTAGAGACTAAATTATTTTTAAAAAATATGAATAATTTTTTTAGGTTGAGGTTATTAAGATAAGTTCAACGATATTCACTTTATCTCAATTAGATCTCATTTGGAATTACTGCAAACCTTGAAAAAAATAAATAACAAATTTAAAAAAGATAAATTAAGGAAACCTAATATACCAAAATCGAAGAGATTTATAGGTCACATGAGGAAGAATTTAATGTTTGATGATGATATAATAAAATAAAACTAAAATATTTTGAGAGATTGAAAGAAGAGTTAGTTTGCATCATACTAAGGGGTTAATGTGTAATATTCTCAAACATTAAATTAGCTAAACAATTAATTATCTTGTAAATCGATAAAAGTTGTAGAATATAAAATATTTCAAAAAACAAAAAAATAAATAGTTTATTAGATAGAGCTCATAAAGATGAGTTGAATGATTCTCATTTCATATAAACATTTTATCATTTGGACTGATAGTGTGTAAATAAAGTAAATAAATATAAATAATAAAAATAATTTCTTAATATTAAGTATATATATTTATTTAATTAATAAAACTAAAATGAGATACATTAAAAAATATAATATAACCAAATAAAAGTATATAATAATCACACAAGGGAAGAATTATAGTCATAAAACAATATCATAATAAAACGTTTGAAGACAGTGAATAAATTACTTAATAAAGTTGCACTCTAAGGTACTAATGAGATTAGGTGCGACATACTCGATCATAAAATTTGGTGCAAATAAAAATGTGTAATAAATCATGCCAAAAAAAAAAAAAAAATTAAAATTGTAAAATAATACATGCATCACTTGAAAGAGCACTTCATGAAGTAGCCAATGACATTTGTTTTGCCTTGATTGAACTTTGTTTGGACATATTAAGAATTAAGAAATTAATAGTAAACAATAAATAACTATTTTTTTAATATTAAGTAAATATACATGAAGTTGAAAATTAGATAAATTGATAAACTATAATATAACAAATACCAAGTGATGTGGAGCAAAGATTTAGAGTTACATAGTAATACAACCAAACTAAATTAAAAGATTTCAAGAAATGAGGTAAATTATATAAATAAGTTGCATACCTTGGTTCTATGGAGATGGAGTGAAACATCATAAATCATAAAATTTTTTAATAATCAAAATGCTTCGTAAGGCCTACTAAGACCCTAAAAAGAACTTTTAAAAATTAATGTTACAATGGATAATGCTCGTCAAGATAAGTCCAATGACCTTTCTAACATCTCGATCAAAACTCATCTAGAAATACAAAAATTAATAATAAGTAACGATAGATAATTAAAAGTTAATATTTTTATATTTATTAAATGCATATTAAAACTAAAATAAGATAAATTGAAGAAATTTGATATAGCTAAATAAAATTAATAAAAAAGGATAAATAGGAGGAAAATTAGTGTATTATAGGAATATATGAAAATCAAAGTGAAAAATTTGATGAAATGAGATAAATTATTTGGAAAAACTACATTCCAAGATACATTGGAAATCATGTTTAATATCTTCAACCACAAAATTTAGTGAAAAAAAAAATTGTTATAAAGAATATAGAAAAATTAGAAAATAATATATTTAATGCACTTAATTAAATAAACCTTGTTGAGATGAGCGCAATGAAGTTCATTTTGTCTTAATTTTATCTCGATTAAAATTTCTATAATTTATACAAATAAATAAAAATAGTAATAATAACAAATTATCATTTAAAAATAAGTAAATACAAAATAAAACACAAAATAAGATAAATTGAGGTAATATAAATAATAAAATTAAAGTGATGTAAACTATCCTTTTTTTATATGTGGGCTTAGCATTATTTGTATTTTATTATATTGCATTTGTTTAATTTATGTCATTCGAACTTTGATATATATTTACTTCATACTAAATTAATGATTTGTTATTATTTTCTTTAAAAACTTAGTTAATTTATAGTTTTTCCATATGTGGTGTGAAAAGCTGAAACAAACATTGTTAGAATAATCTTAAAGAACTCTATCTAATTAAATATTAGTTTTAAACTTTTTTTATATTTGGCACATTTTAATATGCATTTCATATTCAATCCAAATTTGATGGTTGAGGATGTCCACTCGTTCTTCTTAGCATCTTGGAATGCGACATTCTAATATAGTTGATCTTTTCCCCTTAATTGGTGATATTACTATGTAACTCTAGATTTTCTCACTTGTGTCTTTCACATTAGTTTGACTTTACTATATTATATTAGGTCAATTTATCTTACTTGAACTTTAATATGTTTCTAAGAAATATTAAAATAAAAAATTATTATTATTTATGCTTATTAGCTTTATAATTTGTAGTAATTCCTAACAATATTTGATTTAAATAAAAAAACATCACTCGACTAGTCTTGGTGAGCTCTACTAAATTAAGTATTCATTTTTATACTATAAAATATTTTATCTTCCAATATTTTGCATTCTTTGTGAAACACTTTGATTCTTAAGAAATTTTATGATCAAAGATGTTACACTCAATCTCTTCAGCATCTTAGATTTTAACTTTACAATGAACTTTATCTTAATTAGTCAAAGTTTTCGCTTTTACTTTTTTATATTACTATTTAACTCTAATTCATATCACATTTGACCTATACATTGCCTTGACATGGTTATAATATAATGCTTCATTTTACTTTATTTTAGTCTTGATATATATTTTCTTAATAGGATAACATAAAATTATTTGGGCTTATTAGCTTAGGTAATTTTTGGAATTTCCAAATGAGGTCAGATCAAGTGAAATGAACATCATCACACTTCAACAAAAAGCTATATAAAATTAAATATAAATATTTACATTTTTAAAAAAGGTTTTTGTTACTTTACAAAAAAATACCATCTGTATCATATTCGATGAATGAGGATGCTAAACTTGGTCTCCATAGTTTCTTGAAATGCTACTTTGTAGTTTAACTTATGTTATTTTTTTAATTTTTTCTTTTATTTTATTTTATTATTAAGAAACTCCAATTCTCTCTTTGTGTGACCTTTACATCATTTTAATTTTGTTAAATAATATTACTCCAATTTATCAAGCCAATAATACATTATAAATTTACTTAATATTTAATTGATAATTTGTTATTATTAACGTTTCTTAAATTTAATAATTAATAGTAATTCCCAATGAGATATGAGAGAAATGAAACAAATGCATTGCTCTTTCGTGACCTCTGCATCACTCTCATTTGACTACATTGCATTGCTTTAATTTATCTCATCTTAGCTTGAAAATATATATTTACTTTATATTAAAATAATAATTTTTTATTATTTACATTTAGTTAATTAACTAATTCATATTATTCTTAATTGAGTTCTAATAAATACAAAACAAACTTGTTGGACTAGTATTAATAAGCACTATCTTATCAAATATTCTTTTTTAAAATATTTAATTTTCTATGATTTTTTCACATTTAAGAGACATTTTAATTCATACTTTGTTTGATGAATAAGGATGTTAAAATCGATCTTCTTAGCATATTGAGATGTAACTACTTAGTAGAATTTATCTTTTTTTATTCAAATTACTTTCTTTGAATTGTTTTATTCTTACACAACTCAAGGTGTCTTCTCTGTTAACCTTTATATCACTTTGATGTGGCTGTATTAGATGGCTTGTGTCTATCACATTTTTCACTTTAACTAGTATTATCTTATTTATTTAAAGGAAAAATGGTTATTATTTATTCTTCTTTATTTTCTTAATTTTTAGTAATTTCAAATGATGTCTAATCTCAACAAAAAAATGTTGCATGACACGTCTCGAAGAACTCTATGAAATTAAACGTTTATTTTTATATTAGTTTTCGAAGGCTTTTACTTTCTTTTTGAGACTCTTTGATTCTTTCCTTATTTGATAATTGAGAATGTTATATATGATCTCTTTAGTTTCTTGGAACATAGCTTTACAATAAAATATATGTTTTGCCTTAAAATTTTCTTATTTGATTTTGTTATATAACAATGTAAAACTAAATCTCCTCAGAAGTGACCTTAGCTTTGCCTTGATTTGCTTAATTAATATTACGTCAATTCTTTTATTTCAACTTCAACATATATTTTCTTAATAGTAAAAAAATAATTTATTATTCAATATGTTTATTTGTTTTTATAATTTATCATAATTTTAAATGAAGTTAGATTGAGAAAAACTAATGTCATTGGCCTCATCTTAATTAGCTCTGTCTAATTATTATAATTTTTTTCATATTTTTTAAATATTTTACTTTGTAGGGTTTTTGAATTCTTGATGAGAAATTTCTACTCGTATCATACTTAACGATCAAGTATGTTAAACTCGACCCCCTTAGTACCTTGGAATGCTATTTCCATGCAAAATTTATCCCATTTTTAAAATGATTTTTTATTGATTTTGTTATTTTACTAGCACCACTAATTCTCTTATATTTTTCATTTTATATTGCTTTAAATTTATTTTTTATATTATCTCAATTTATCTTATTTTAAGTTTATTTTTATTGTTATTTATTTTAAAATGATAATTTATTTTTATTTATTTTTATTGATTTTGATAACATGAAAATTTTAATTGAGATAGGACTAAGACATAATGAACTTGTCCGAAAAAGGTATATGCAACTATGTAATCATTTTTATATTTTTAAATATTTTATTTTCAAAAATTTCTATATTCTTTATAAGGGATTATTATTTGTACTAGATTTGATTGTTGAACATATTAAACAAGATCTCCATAGCATCATGGAATGCAACATTCCCAAATACTTCATGTCATTTCCTCAAAATTTTTAATTTGATTTTGATATATTCCTATAAAACACTAATTCTACTCGTATGAATCCTTTTTACATCACTTTCATTTAGTTATATGAAGTTTCTATAATTTATCTTATTTTATCTTTAATATGAATTTACCAAAGTAAAAATTTTTAAATATTCTTCTTGATGAGCTTTGTTACATGTAGTATTAATTTATAAATATTCTTTTTAATGTTTTAGTATGCTTTATGAAGCATTTTGAATATTATGATATTTGATTCTTTAGGAAGTTTCACTCCATCCCCACATAACTATGGGGTGTAACTTCTTTATATAATTTATCTCATTTCCTGTAATATTTTCCATTGAATTGGTTATATTACTATCTTACTCTTCTCTCTACATTGCTTTATATTTGTTATATTATAGTTCTCTAATTTATCTAATTTCAAATTCATGTATATTTTCTTAATATTAAAATTAAAATTCTATATAATTACTATTATTTAATTTTTTAATTCTTAGTATGTCTAATTAACTTTCAAGCAAGGTTGAACAAAGGTGATTTGTCTCTTAATGTAGTGCTCTTTCAAAAAAAATATGTATTATTTTAACATTTTTAAATATTTTTTTATTATTTTGGGAAGCTTTATGACACATTTTTGTTAATACCTTATTTTATGATCGAGTAAGTGTCACCAAATCTCCTTAGAACCATAGAGTACAACATTCTTAAATAATTTATCCCATTTCTTCAATGTTTTTGCCATGGTGTGGCCCTTTTATTATGTAACTCTAAATGTCACCTTGTGTGATGGTTACATACTTTAATTTTGTTATATTACATTTATTAATTTATATTATTTCAACTTTAATAAATACATACTTATATATATATATTTATTATGTAAAAAATTTTATTATTATTTATTTTTATTTATTAATTTACACACCATAATTCAAAATGATAACATGTTTATATGAATTCAGCGTCATTCGACTTGGCCTTACGAGCTCTATCCTATTAACTATTCTTTTATAGTTTCAAATATTTTATATTCTACAACTTCTATTAGTTTACAAGAAATTTTGCCTCTTTTAGCTTACTTGATGACCAAAATATTATGATTGATCCACTTAGCATGTTGGAATCTGACATTTCCATCAAATTTCTAAAAATGTTTTAGCTTGATTTTATTATATCACCATCAAACTTTAAATCCTCTCTCATGTGACCAATACTTTTCTTTGATTTCGATGTATGACATTTCCATAGTTTATCTTATTTAAGCTTTTTAATATATTTACTAAATATTAAAGTATTGATTTATAATTATTTATGCATATTTACTTTCATAATTTGTCTTAATTACAAATGAGATATTATCGAAATAGAGCACATATCTTTCAACTCTTCCTAATAAGATTAATCAAATTGAAAATTTATTTTATTTTTTTAAAATATTTTAGTTTCTATTATCTTGACATGTTTTATAAGATATATTAATTCATACTTAAGTTGAAGATCAATAATGTTCAACTTTTACTTTTTTGAAACTTGGAATGTACGTTGCTTGTACATTTTAAAATTTTTTTCTAATTTTTTAAAATTTCATTATATTTTTGTGAATGTTTAAATCTACTATCATTTGAAATTTAAAACTCTTTTATTTTGTTATATTATAATTCTTCAATTAATTTAGTTTTGCTTTAAGATATATATAGTTAAAATTAAAACAATAATTTAATACCATTTATACTTATAAATTGAATTAATTTATAGAAATTAAAAATGAGGTCAAATTACGACAAAATAAATGTCTTTGGACTCATCTCATCTAGATCTATTTTATTAAATTTTTAATTCATTTTATTATGAGATATTTTTATTCAAAATTTATTTGATAATAAAGGAAGAAATACTCAATTTTTTTCTCATTGAGTCCCTCTTTCCCAAGTACTTTTTCTCATTTATTCAAATGTTTTCGCTTTAATTTGGTTATATTACTAAAACCTTTAACATTCCTCTTGTGGAACCATTACATCGCTTCGATTTCGTTATATACATTTTCCAAGTTTTCTTACTTTAGCTATAATATACATTTACTTTATCTTTAAAAAATTATTTATTGTTATTTATGTTTGACAAATTTGTTAATTCATTGTAATTCTAAATGAGGTCTAAAAAAATGAAAACATGTTATTCAACTCATATTGATAGACTATATCCAATAAGATATTCCTCTTTAATTATTAAAAATACTTTATATTCCAGGACTTTTGAATGTTTTAATTGATATTTTGACTAAAATCTTATTTGATGATTGAAGATGCTACACATGGACTCATTGGCATCTTAGAATGCAACATTCCAATGCAAATTATCTTTTTTTTTAGATTGTTTTCTACTATCTTATGACTCTTACATAAATTAATATTATTTTAGTTTTAATAAGTATTTTACATCATCTTTAATGTAAATATATTATTATTTATGTCTACATTTTTAATTCATAGTAATTAGAGAATAGATCTTAGCAAGATGAAGCACTAATGATAGACTTATCACGATAAGCTCTATAACATTAATATTTCATTTTTATAATTTTAAATATTTTATTTTCAATTATGTTTGATTGATTTAAAAGTATGTCGATTCATATTTGATTTCAATATGAAAGATGTGACACTCAAACCACTCAGAATTTTAAAATTCAGCTTTATCAAAAACTTTATTTCATTTTATCAATTATTTTGCTCTAATTTTGTTATTTTGCCATACAACACTGAATCTCCTCACGTGTGACCTTTTTCATTACTTTGTTTTTATTATATTAAAACACTTATATTTACCTACTTTTAACGTTAAAATACTATCTATTAATAATAAAAAATAATATTATCATTTTTTCTTCTTTATTTTTGAAATTCATAGTTATTCCTATGGATTAAGGACAAATTTGAAATGAATATCATTGCACTCTTTTCAATGACTTCTATCTAATTAATTTTAAATTTCTTATCTTTAAAAATGTTATTTTAAAATAATGTTAACCTAGATCCCTTTGATATCATTGAACATAGCTTTTTAGGATAGTTTAACTCAATTTGTTTTAAATTTTTTAGTTTTTGTTTAGTTATATTTCTATGATAATCAAATTATTTTAATTTGTGTTGTTTAAATGGCTTTAAATATGTCATATTACATTGCTTATTTTCTTTGATAATTCACTATAATTTAAAATGAGGTTAAAACGGGATGAAAGAAAATTTGTTGTAATTCATGTAGTATTTTATATCTTAAAAAATATTATTTCGGTGAATATTATTCTTGATCTCTGTTGTATCTTTGAATATAACTTTTTCACATTATTTAGCTTATTACTTAAATTTTTAACTTTTATCTTATTATATTTCTCTAAGACTCTAACCCTTCCATCTTGGACCTTTACATCACTTTCATTTTCTTATTATATATTTTGTTCAACTTCTCTAATTATAACTATATTATATGTTTAACAAATTTTAAATGGATGTTTTATTATTTATTTTTTTATTTAATTTAATAATCAATAATAATTCCAAACGAGGTTTGATCAAGACAAAGCAAATGCCATTTTATTTTTTTGATGAGGTCTATATAATAAAGTATTAGGTATTTTCAAATATTCTTTATCAAGAATTGCTTTGTTTTATAAGAAATTTCGAGTTCTAACAAATTTAATTACCAAATATTCTGCACTAAATCTTCATAGTATCTAGAAATGCAACCAATTTATAAAGTTAATCTCTTTTCATAAAATTTTTCATTATATTTTCTATATTTTGAAGTAAATTATTTTCAAAGATTTTGTCTTTCTCTACAACTGATTTCATTGTTTGCTTAATTTTATAATTGAGAATGTTATACTAAATCTCTGTATTGTTTTGGAATAAAGCCTTTCCATAGAATTTAACACATCTCTTCAAAGTTTTACCTTTGATTTGGTTATACTTTGATAAAACACTAATTCTCTTCCCATGTGACCTTTAATTTCAATTTTTATCATATTTTTTTCAATCATTCTTATTATTGTTATGTTATATATTTACATAATATTAAAATAGTAATTTGTCATTATTTATTTTAACTTGCTTGGATAATAGTAGTAATTCAAAATTGGGTTCGATAATAATTAAAGAATTTTTTTGTATTTATTTAAGCATTCTAAATCAAATGTAGTCTTTTCTTTATAATTTTAAATATGTTTTTTTAGTTTTTATAAATTTTATAAGGTATTTTGATTTTTATTAAATTAATGATTGAGGATGTTGTACTTCATCTCGTTCGTATCAAAGAATGAAATATTTTAATGAAATTTCTCTCACTTGATACATTTTTTTATATTTTTAAATATATTATTTTGTAGAGTTTTTTAATGCACTAGAAGATATTTTGATTTGTGCTTAATTTGATGATCAATAATGTTATAGTCAATCTCGATAGTATTTTGGAATGCAATGTTCCTATATATTTTATCTAAATTTTGTAAAGTTTTTACTTGGATTTGGTTATATTCTTATAAAACCATAATTCTCCTCTTCTGTGACAATTACATAACCTTTTTTTTCTTTATTATATTTTTTCAACTTATCTCATTACAGCAATATATATATCTAACTTAAAAATTTTTCACCATTATATATTTTTATTTACTTTAGTAATTAGTAGTTATAACCAATGAGGTTCATTAAAAATGACTAATCAGTACTAGACTTTTTCAATGTATTCTTTCTAATAAAACATTAATTTTTTTTAAAAATATTATTTTCTCTATTTTTAAAAGTTTTAATGAGACACCATGACTTTTACTAATTTTATGATAAAAGATGTTATAGTTGATCTCCTTAGTATCAAGGAATGCAATCTTTTCACATATTTATCCTATTACTTTAAATGTTCTCCATTGACTTTGTTATATTGTAATGTACTCGAAATCTTCTCTTGTTTCACCTTTACATCATTTTTGCTTTGTTTATTATAATTCTAAATTGATCTCATTTTAACTTTATTTGATATTTATTTAAAAGTTAGAAAATAGTTTTTAATTATTTATGCTTATTTGTTTTAATAATGTGCAATGGTGCAATGTGAGGTTATTAGAGATGAAATAAATATTCTTGGACTAGACTTGGTCAGATCCATCTATTTGAAAATTATTTGTAAATCCTTTAAATAATTTTTTAATATCTTATGATGTTTTACTACATATTTTTAATTAATACATAATTTGACAAAAAGAATGTTTCACTTGATCCCCTTAGTTTCTCATAATGAGATGTCCTCGTACAACTTATTTCATTTTTCAAATTTTTTTGCCATTAATTTGCTTAGGCTATTATGAAACCTTAAATCTCATATCGTTTGACTTTTAAATTACTTTTGATTTTGTTTTATTACATTTTTTGTTTCTCTTTTAAGAATTAAAATATATTTACTTAAAATAAAAAATAATTTATTTTTATTTCTTCTTATTTACATCAACAATTCAGAGTTTTTCAAATGTTGATTGATCGAGACAAAACAAATGTTCTTGGACTCATTTCAATTAGCTTTATCCATTTCAAAATTTATTTTTTACATCTTTAAATGTTTACTTACAAATGACTTTTCACCTTTTTTAAGATATTTTTATTTATAAATGATCTATTCACTTAATATTTTTTTCTCAATCTACTTTATGTCTTCGAATGTAAGAATATTATAATTTCTATCTCGTTTCTTCAAATTTATTATTTTGATTTACTATTATTATTGTGAAACTCTAATTTGCATGTCATGCAACCTTTAAATCACTTAAATTTTTTTTTTAAGATTCCTTCAATTTATCTCATCTAAGATTTCATATATTTTTAGTTAATACCAAAAACTTAATTTATAATTATTTATGTTTATTTACATTAGCAATTTTTAAGAATTTTTAAAAAATATTTATATAGAAGAAACAAATGCTGTTAGTCTTATTTTAATGAGCTCTATCTAATTAAATATGTATTTAAATATTTAAATAATTTATTTTCTAGAATATTCATACGCTTTATGAGGTATTTTTATTTGTTGTTATTTGTCGAATCAAGGATGCTTCACTTGACCTTTTTAATATCTCTAAGTGCAATTTTCGCATAAGATTTATCTCAATTCTTCTAATTGTTTTTCATTCATTAAGTCATAGTGCTATGTAGCTCTAATCTCACCTCATGTGACTTGTGCATTTCCTTGTTTTCGCTATATTACATTACTTTAATTTATTTCATTTCTACTTTAATATTAGTTTAATTTAATATTAAAAAAATAATTTATTATAATTTCTACTTATTTATTTTGATAATTTATATTAATCCCAATTGATATTAGATCGAGACAAAACATATGTCTTCATACTCATCTAAACTAGTTTTATTTAATTAGCTTTTTTTAAAAATATTTTAAAATATTTTATTTTCTATGTTTTATATATGTATTTTGTGCATTTTGATTTGTGTAATATTTGATGGTTTAAGATGTCATACTAAAATTCTTAGTTACCTTGGAATACAGATTTCTAACATGATTTGTTTCTTTTCATCAAATATTTCTTTAATTGAGTTATATTATTTTTGTTACTCTAAATCACCTTTAGGTTGATGTTGACATTCATTTTTATTTTGTTAGTTGCATTGCCTCAAATTATGTATTTTTGTCATAATGTGTATTTACTAAATATTGAAATAATGATTAATTATTATCCTTCCTTATTTACTCTAGTAATTAATAGTAATTCATAACGAAGTTTGACTTAGATAAAGCAAATATCATTGGACTCGACTAGACAGGCTCTATGCTATTAAATATTATTTTTAATATTTTTAATTACTTTATTTGTGTGAGTTTTAGGATTCTTCATGTGATATTTCAATTTGTATAAGATTTGATGATGAAAGATATTACACTTTTTCTAAGAAGTACCACTGCAAAAAACTATCCCATGCTTTTGTTCGATTACTATCAAACTATAGTTATTCTCTTTGTAAACTTTTCATCACATTGCTTTTCATGTATTAAATTGCTTCAAGTTATTCAACATTAATAAATATTTATGTAATATTTAAATTTTTATTTTTTATTATTTATGTTTATTTATTTTTGTAATTTGAGGTAATTCAAATTGAGGTATAATGGAGATTGAACAAATCTCATCAGACACAACCCAAAAAGCATTATGAAATTAATTATTCATAATTATAATTTT
The DNA here is from genome assembly GCA_023846275.1 of Vanilla planifolia. NCBI lineage: Eukaryota > Viridiplantae > Streptophyta > Magnoliopsida > Asparagales > Orchidaceae > Vanilla > Vanilla planifolia. The sequence goes on along the minus strand of JAIUJO010000032.1, from coordinate 3,298,403 downwards.
TTAAAATTATATTTATAAAAGTTTTGCCATATTTTATTACACACTTTCATTCATTCTTTGCTTGACATTCAAAGATGGCACAATCAACCTCCTTAATATCTTAGAACATAACTTTCTCTTAAAATTAATCTTGCTTTTTAAAATTTTTTAATTTGATTCACTATATTTCAATGCAAATATATACCATTTCTTACTTGTCCATTACATTTATTAAATTTAGTTTTATTACAATATTTCAATTTATTTTATTTCAATAGTCATTTGTATTTACTTCAATTAAAATAGAAAATTATTGTTATTTAAGCTAATTTTATTTGGCTATTCATAGTAATTCAAAATGTGGTCTTATTCTTGTGAAATAAACAATGTTGGACATATCTCAAAAATCCTAATGTAATTAAATATTTATTTTTATTTACCCTTTTGATAAATGAATGTAAAAAAATTTAAAAATAATATAAATTGTATAAGAATATTGCATTCCATGATATTAAAATGATCATGTATAAAATCTTTATTATCAAATTACGTATAAATTAAAATATCTTATAAATCAGGCTAACACATTATGAAATAAACTTTTTTAAAATATAAATATTAATACTCAACATTATAAAACATTTTAAGATTAGTATAACTACGTTTGTTTTTTTTCCACCGAACCTTATGCGAAATTACTATGAATTTCAAAAATAAAGAAACATAAATAAAAATAAATTTATACTTTAATATTAATTAAAAATTATACTTTTATATCAATGTAGCTCAGAGCAAAGCATTTAAAGAAATGGATAATTCTACAAGAATGTTGCATTCCAATATATTAAAGAGTTTAAGTGTAACGTTCTAGATTATTGAGTAAGGTATGAATTATAGTATCTCATAAAATATGAAAATGCTCTAAATAAAAAATAAATATTTAATATGATAAAGCTCATCAAAGTAAGTACAATGAGATCTTTCTTGTTTGCAAGAAAGGAACCAACTGAAGAAATCGAGTGGATACACAAATTCCTCAAGTATGAATCAAAATGTTTTAAAAAGAATAGGAAAATTTTAAAGCATAAACTGTTTCAAATTTAAAAATAAACATGTCATTTGATAGATCCCATTGTTAGCAATCTAACGATGTTCATTTTGCCTCTATAAGATCTTCTTTAAGTTAACAATGAATATCATAGTTAAATAAGAATAAATAATAATAAAATATTAATTTCATATCAAGTAAACATATATTAAAGAGAAAATAAGAAAATATAAAAAATATAATATAACAAAATTAAAGAAATGCAGAAGTCACAAGAGGGGAATTGTAGACTTAGCTGTTCGACTATAAAAATGAGAAAAATTTTGTGGGAAATTTTTTTTCAAAAATACTTAGGAGTTTGACTATAAAAAACTTTGTTATCAAATCTATTACAAATCCAAATATCTCATAAAACATGCCAATGGAAATAAAAGTAATAACTTTTAAAATATTAAAATTAATTATTTGATTGATAGAGTAGATCATCATGAGCCCAATAATATTTGTTTATTATCTAATAGATCTAATTCAGAATTACTATAGTAAATAAACATGAAAGATAATAAATTATTATTTTAATGTTAAATAAATATATACCAATTTAAAAAAATATAAATTGATGCACTACAATATAATAAAATAAAGATGTTATAAAGATCACAAGATAAATGAATTATAGTTCAACAACAATATAACAAACTCTAAATGAAACATTTGAAAAAATGAAGTAAATTATATGGAAAAATTACTTTAAAAAATAATAAGAAGATTGAATTTAATATCATTGATCAAAAAATTAGGTACATATAGTAATGTTAAAGTAAAATGAGCAAAAATCTTAAAAAGTTAAACATTTAAAATTACAAAAAATAAATATTTAAATGTATAAAGCTTGTCAAAAAAAGACCAAGGATATTTGTTTCATCTAATAAGACAATATTACTATTTACTATCAATGTTCATAGAATATAATCATAAGCAATAATTAATTTTTTTTGTAATATTATGAAAATATTTATCAAAAATTAAATGAGGAAAATTTTAGTAATATAGTATAACTAAATTATGGAAATATAAAATCAAATGAGAAAAGAATGATTTTAAAGTAAAATAACAAAATCAAATAAAAAAAATTAACTTAAATTGTTAAATTTATATGAATGTTGCATTTAAAAGTACTTAGGACATAAAGTCTAGCTTTCTTGAACATCAAACAGTGCAGGTATTAAAATATCTTACAAAAGTTGAAAGAACTTAAAAAAAATAAGATGTTTTAAGCAATTATGAAAGGAAATATTGAATTGCATATAGTTAAAAAAGATGAGTTCACGATATTTGTTTTATTTTGATCATACCTCGTTAAGAATTACTATGAATTACAAAGTTAAACAAGGAAAAAGCAACAAATTATTTTCTTAATATTAAACAAATATATATTAAAATTGAATTGAGATTAGTTGAAGTAATTTAAAGTAGGTAAATCAAAATAATGTAACGGTCACATGAGTAAAGATGTTGAGATTCATTACAATATAAGAAAAACTATAAAAAACTATGAGAGATGAGGTGAATTTAATCATAAAGCATTCCATGTCTCTAAAAATATCCAATGTGACATCATCATTCTTTAAGTGCTACAAATAAAAATGTTTCATGAGGCAAGCCCAAATATTCGAAGATAAAAAATTTTAAAATAAATAAGTAATATTTAATTATAAATAGATTATTGAGACAAGTCCAACAACATCTATATTGTTTGATCGAACATTTTTTGGAAAGCTAAAAAAGTAACATATTATTAATTTTATTTTATTTGAAATTACATTGGAAATTTTAGAATACATAAATTAAAAAAATATAAAATTACGAAATAAAAATAATATAATGATATGATGAGATTGAACATAGAGTAACAAGTGATATAGCCAAATAAAAGAAAAATATTTGAAAAAATTGCAAATTATTTATGAAGGTAACATTAAAATATAATATGGAGATATAATATAATCTTTTCAAGAATCAAGTTTTGTTTGATTTAAAATTTCACTTAAAAATTGCAAAAATATCAAAATTAAAATATTTAAAAATATAAAACTAAACATTAAATTTGATAGAGATCATCAAAATGTGCCAAAAGATAATTGTTTTTCTTGATTGAACCATGTTTGAGATAACAATAAATTTCCATGTTAAAAAACATAAATAATCAAACATTTTTATTTCAAAATTAAAAAATATGCATATTGAAATTAAATTAAGATAAATATTGTAATATAATATAATAAAATAAAAGCAATGCAAAGAACAAAGAATAAAAGATTTACAATCACATAATAATAAAACTAACTAAAAGAGAAACATTTAAGAAATGAGATAAATTGTATAAAAAAAGTAGCATACAAGATACTAATTAATTTGAGAGTAGAATCTTCAATCATTAAAGAAGATATGAATTAAATTTTCGTGTGAAATAATAAAGGATTACACAAAATAAATATTTAAAAGTTATATAAATTAATTTAATAGGATAGGGTCTGTAAAGATTAGTCCTAAAACATTTGTAAAGTTTCCATGGGACATTGTTTAAAATTTCTATGAATTACTAACACAAATTTGCATAAATAAAAATAAATTATTATTTTTATCTTCCTTGATATATATTGATGCTAAAATGAGACTAGTTGAAGCACTATAATATAACCAAATCAATATGAGAAAGTTGGAATCCAACATTCTAAGGGCATTGATGTAATATACTAGATTGATAAATCAAGTACAAATCAAAGTATCTCAAAAACTAAGCAAAAACCCTAGGAAATGAAATATTTAAAATAATAAAAACAAGTATTCAATTACATAGAGATAGTTAAGTTTGTCTAACGATGTTTTTTTCTCCATGAAACCATGTTAATGATTACTTCAAATTATCAAAATAAATAAGCCTAAAATTTATTAAAACTAAAGTTAGATAAATTAGAGCAATGTAACATAATTAAGATGAAGAAAACCCATACAAGAGTAGAATTAGATGACTTAGTAATATAACAAAATCATAGCGAAAAATTTAAATAAATATAAATTGTATAAGAAAGTTAAAATTGAATATACTTAAGAGATTATATGTGGCATCTTCAACAAACAAATAAGGTATGAATTGAATCTCATTAAAATTAATAAACAAAAAAAAATATTACATGATATAAAGGTGAATATTTTATTACTAAATGTCATCATGATAAATTCAATAGTATTAGTTATATTTAGGTCAAACCAAATTTTGAAATAATATGAATTACCAAATTATATATACATAAGTAATAACAAATTATTAATCTAATGTTAATTATATATTTTAGTTCAAGTAAGATTAATTGAAGCAACATAAAAAATAAAACAAAGTAGACATTTCGTAATAGAAGAATTTTATAATCATAGTGACATAACTAAATCAAATAAAAAACTTGAAGAAATTACATAACTTATGCAGGAAAGTTGTGTTAAATATACTATGGGTATCAATGTAAAACATTATATTGGCAAATCAAATACAAATTTAAATGTTGTAAAGTATGAAAAACTTTGGTCAAATAAAAGTTTTAAAAAATAAAAAAATTAGATAAAGCTTACCAAGATGAGTCTTTTGTCACTTGTTTCATCTCCATCAGGCATTTTTTACAATTACTATGAATTATGAAAGTAAATAAGTTTAAATATTAATAAATTATTACTTTAATGTTATGAAATTTTTTATTAAAGTGGAAATGTGATTAATTTAAGAAATCTAATATAACTAAATCAAACTTATTTAAAGGTCACACAACAAGAAAAATAGAACTTCAAAGTAATATGACATAACTAAAGCAAAACGTTTAGGAAATGAGATAAAATGTTAGATGAAGTTTTGATAATAGCTAACAAAACTTGAATGCAAAATAAAGATTAAATCAAAATGTTACAAAAAGTATACCAAAACCTTATAAAAATAAAATATTTAAAATTACAAAAAATTAGTACACAATTGGATAATTGTTATTAAGAAGTGTCCGTTAAATAATAATAAATAATAATGAATTATTTATTTAATTTTAATTTAATGTATATCAAAGTGAAAATTGGATAAATTAATCTAACATAATACAACCAAATCACAACAATGTAAATGTCACAACATAGGAGATTCATATTATCATTGTAATATAACAAAATGAAAGTTAAAAGTATGTAGAATAGATAAAACTTATAAAGATAAGTTGCATTCCAATTTTGTTATGTGATCGAGGAAAAAATACTCTATTATCAAATAATGTATGATTCAAAATAATCATAAGCCATTCTAAATCATAAAAAGTATTTGAAAAATTTTGAAAAAAAGAATATTTAATTTGATAGCACTTATTGAGTTGAATCTAGTAATATTCAAATCATCTTGACCATAGCTTTTTTGGAATTACTAAAACTTTCTGAAAAAAATGTTTCAGAATAATAATTAATTTTTTTATTTTAATATTTAATAAATATATAGTAAAAAAATAAGACAAATTAAAAACAAATAATATAAAAAAATCAAAGAAATATGAATGCCAAACGAGAAAGGAAATAGGGTTTTATCATAGTATAACCTAATCAAAGTAAAAACACTTGAGGAAATGGTATAGATTTTACAAGAAAGTTTCAATCAAAGATATTAACCAGATCGGGCATGGCATTCTTGATCATCAAAGGACATATGAATAACAAAATCTCAAAAACATCCACAAAGCATGAAAATAAAATTTTTTAAGGTAAAAAATTAATATTTTTAATATACGTAAATATATATTAAAGATTAAATTGGATGAATTGTTCCAATATAATACAACAAATGCACTTAAAGTAAAGGTCACAAAAGTGGAAGTTAGACGTTTATCACCAAATCAAAGAAAAAAATGGAACAAATAAAAAAAATTATAAATGAAAGTAACTTTCCAATGTAGTAAAGGGATTGAGTGTAACAACCTCAATCATCAAATAAGGTGTGATTAAAAAATTATTTTAAAACTTGGAGAAATTTTAGTGAATTTAAATATTTAAAAATTTAAAAAAGAATATTTCTTAGCATATAGCTCATCATGAAAAAGTAAAGGTCTTCATTGGTATTTACTTTAATTTAACAATGCAAAAAGTATAAACAATAACAATTTTTTAAATATTAATTAAATAAAAACAAAAGCTAAAATGAGAAGAAGTTAAACAATGTAAAGTAATGAAATCAAAATAAAGTAAAGGACACACACAAAAGGAATTGATGTTTACAAGTAGCATAACCAAATGAGAAAAAAAATTAAACATTTGAGTTAAATTGTATGAGAAAATTGTATTTTAATATACTAGGGAAACTGATGTAACATTCTAGATTAACAAGTTAGATTTAATTCAAAATCTATCATAAAGCTTGCCAAATTGTATTGACTTAGAATACTTGTAAATACAAAAAAATAATTTAATTTAATAAACATTTTTAGCATATCTTTAATGATATTTTTTTTATTTGATCAAACATTATTTAGGAAGAATAAAAATTACCAAATTATATAAGCATAAATTATAATTTTATTCCTAAGTGAATATATATTAAATTGAAGTAAAGTAAAACAGATATGTTAAGGAGATCTCAAGGTCAATTGAGAGAAGCTTTTTAGCTATATAATAAAGTAACCAAATCAAAGTGAAAAAGATGAAGAGAATAAGATTAATTATATGAGAAAGTTGAATTCCAAGATACTAATGAGATCAAGTTTGACATCATTGAAAAAAAAATTGTTGCATGTTGAATTGATTCATAATGTTTATCAAAGTTCTAAGAAAATAAATTATCCAAATTGGTAGAGCTTATCGAGATGTGTTGAATGACATTTACTTCATCTCGATCAGAATTCTTCTGGAGTAACTACAAATAACATATAAAAAAATTAAGAAGTATAAAAGAAGATTTTTTTTAATTTTAAGTACATATAAATTGAAGTTTAAATGAAATAAATTAAATCAATGTTATATAACAGTACAAGAGAGATGTAAAGGTCATATAGTCTGAGATTTAGAGTAAAATTTTAGTATAATTTGATGAAAGAGAAAGTTTTGAAAAAATGAGATACATTTTATGGAAAAGTTGAGTTCTAAGACTATAAATAGATCGAGTGTAACATTCTTAAACATAAAATCAGGTATGAATCAAAATTTCTGAAAAACATGCCAAATCTTCAAAAAAAATTAAAGATATAAAAAAATATTTCATTTGATAGAGCTCACCAAGTCAAGTCTTCAATATTTTTTTATCTTGATCAAAACTTATTTTATTTTACTACAGATTAAAAAATTAAGTATAAATAATAATCAATTACAATTTAAACATTAAGTAATTATATAATAAAATTTAAATTAGACAACTCGACGCAATATCATATTAAGAAATAAAAGTAATATAATCCTCACATGTGAGGAGAATTAAAATTCCATAATAATATAACAAAATTCAATATGTAAAATTTTAAGAAATAAGATAAATTGTATGAGAGACTTTCTTTCCATAAGATAAACTAGATCCAATGTGAATTCTTTTCCATTAATTCAGTTATGAGTCAAATTTCTCGTAAAGCATGCTAAATTATAACTAAATAAAATGTTTATAAATATAAAAATAATATTTAATTTGATAGAGTAGTTCTAGCTTTCCTTAATGACATATGTTCAAACTAAATCAGACCTTATTTAGAATTACTACAAATTTTTAGTGCAAATAAGCATAAATGATAATAAATTATTATTATTTTTTTAACCAAAAAAATATTAATGGTGATTAAAGATACATTAAACAAAGATAATATTACGATAACAAATGTATAAACATCATATTAGATGATTATTAAAATCACATAGTAATATAACCAAATCAAAGAAAATAATTTAAAAAAGTGAGATACATTTTATGGGAACTAAACTAAACACTCTAAGATATTAAAAAAAATTGAGTGTAACATCCTTGATGATCAAATAAGCTATAAATAAAAATATCTATTAAAGAATACTAGAATACTAGAGAAATAAATATTTAAAAAGTTAAAAAAAATTATTTAATTAGATATAACTCATCAATATGAGCCCAATGATGTTCACTTAACCTTAGTAGGACTTCTTTTTTAGTTGTTATCAATTATCATAGAAAATAATATTTATTAATAATAAATATTTTTTTTAAATATTAAGTAAATATATAACAAAGCTAAAATAAGATAAACTAATGAAATGTAATATAATCCAATCATTTTGATGTAAACAACATATGAGATGTGATTTAGTGTTACATTGTAATATAACCATATAAAAGTAAAAAATTCAAACAAATGAAAATAATTGTATGGTAAGGTTTCACATTCCAAGATACTAGCAAGGGCAAGTGTACATCCTTGGCTTTTAAGTAATGTATGAATGAAAGTGATCCAAAGCAAACATGAATCAAATTTACATTTACAAAGTAGTATAACGAAATAGTAGCCAAACATTTTAAGGAATGAGTTACATTATCTAAGAAAGTTGCATTCCAAGATACTGAGGAGGTGATGGAAACATTTTGGATTAACAAATGATGCACAAATTAAATTATTTCCCAAAAAAAGCAAAAGCAAAAGAAGGTTAAATATTTAAAAAATATAAAAATTGATATTTAATTTCTTAGACCTCTTTGAAACATGCCCAATGACATTTTCTTAGTCAAAACAAGAGCTTAATTAGAATTGATGCGAATCTCCAAGGTAGACATGCATAAATAACGATAATTTATTATTTTAACATTATGTAATTATATATTAATAACATAACGAGATGTGTTGAAGAAATGTAACATGAGCAAACGACAAGAAATGTAGAAGAAACTTGAGAATAGTCGTTAAGATGAGTCAACGATATTTTTTTCAAATCAAATAGATCTCATTTTGGATTATTGTGAATCATAGAAGAAAATAACTACAAATAATAATAATTTTTTTTTGAATATTAAGAAAAATTTTAATAAAGCTAAATGGAGATAAATTGAGGCAATGTAATATAATAAAACCAAGGCAATTTAGAGACCTCATAAGAAGAGATTTAAAGTTACATAGTAACATAACGAAATCTAAGTATAGTATTTGATGAAAAAAAATAAAGTATGTAGGAAAGTTACATTAGAAAATGAAATACACAAAAATATAAATATGAGAAATTAACTGGAAAAAACTTTTGAAGATAGTTCAACAACATTTGATTCATATCGATTAAATGTTTTTTGCATTTTTTTTGAATTACTAATGTAAATAACATTAAGTAATAATAAATTTTTACTTTAAAGTTAGCAATTAAATGTTGAAGTTGAAATTACAAAAAATGAAGTAGTGTAATGTAGTCAAATCAAAGTAAGGTTAAGGCAAATCAATAGAAGATTTAGAGTTACTCGTTATCTTAGTAAAATTATAGAGTAAGATACGAAAAAATTTTATAACTTGTACAGGGAAATTGCATTACACGATCCTAAAGAGATTTAGTGTAACATCCTCAATTATTAAATAATTTTTAAATTGAAATTTCTTGTAGAAAATGTAAATCTATTAAAAATTAAAACATTTAAAAATTTAAAAATTGATATTTAATTTAGTAGAGGTTATTGAGAAGAGTTCAACAAAGTTTATTTCTTATTCATCAGAACTCATTTGGAATTTGTACATATTATGAAGTTAAATAAGAATTGATATTTAAAAATAATTATTATAACATTAAGTGAATATATGTTAAAACTAAAATAAACTAAATTTAAATAATTTTATATAACCAAATCAAAATAATTCAAAAGTTGCATGAGAAGATATTTATAGTTGTATAGAAATATAAATAAATCCAAGAAAAAAATTGTAGTGAGCTAAATTATGTGGTCGCATTCCAAGATTCCAAGGAGATATTTTACAAAATACCTGATCATTAAATCAAATTCAAATCAAAACCTCCTATAAAGCTTGCCTAAATAATATAAAATATATTTAATAATTAAAAAATAAAGTTTAGAATATTGTTTTAATCTTCTTTATCAGACCATATTTGCTTAGATTACTTTGTAAGTGAAAAAATTAATGTTGTGTGGCCTTCAAATCATTTCATTTGATGATGCTATAATTTTTCAAATTATATAATTTCTACTTTAATAAATATTTACTTCACATTAAAATAAATTTTTTCATATTATTTATGCTTATTTAATTTTATAATTTAATGTAATTACGAATAAAGTTTAACAAAGAATAAATAATTTTTGTTAGACCCACCTTAATGATTTCTATCTCCTTGAAATTTTTTTTTATATACTTAAATATTTCTATAGCTTTTAGTAGTGTCTTACAAGAAAATTAATACTTACCTTACTAAATGATCCATGATGTTATAGTCGATATTTTTTGTATCTTTAATAGAATTATTTTGTATAATTTGGTTAATGTCTTTAAAGTTTTCCCTTTCTTTTGGTTATATTACTCTACAGTTCTAAATATCTTCTCATATGACCTTTATATACATTGATTTGGTTGTATTATATTCCTTTAGTTTTGCATGTTTTAGTTTTAATTTATAATTACTAAATATTCAATTTGTAATTTATTATTTTAAATGCTTATTTATTTTTGTAATACGTAGTAATTCACAATGAGGTCCATGTAAGATGAAACAAATGTCATTCGACACATCTCAATGACCCCTATAAAATTAAATATTATTTTTAAACTTTTTTTTAAAAAATATTTTTTAATATTTTGTCAAGCTTTATGATAGAGGATGTGAACCATGATTTCGTTATTGTGTTGCAATGCAATATTTCTATATAATTTAACTCATTTCTTTAAATTTTTTATTAGCTTAATATTGTTTAAATATATATTAAATTTGAAATAAGATAAATTGAACTAATTTAATATATCTAAATAAAACACTTATAGTGATCACATGAGAGAAGATTTAAATTTACTGTATAATATAGCTAAAAAAAGCAAGTTAAAAAAATAAGGAAAATAATATAGGAATACTATATTCAAAGATTCTTATGAAATCAAATGTAGCTTTCTCATTCAACAAATCAAGTATAAATCAAAATGTCTAAAAAAGAATAACAAGATCTTATAAGAATATATAAAAATATAAAAATAAAAATTTAATTAGATATATTAGTTCAAGATAAGTCCAAAGATGTTTGTGTTCTCTTGAGCATACATCATTTAGAAATATTGCAAGTTACCAATGTAAATACATTTAATACTAATAAATAATTATTTTAGTAGTAAGTATGTAAATATATATATATATATATAATAAATTTGAAATGAGTTAAATTAAGGAAATGGAATCTAACAAGATCATATTATGTTTAAATCACCTGAGATTAGGTTTAAACTGACATATCGTCTAAAAAAAATAATTATTTATTTATTTCTAATATTAAGTAAATATATATTAAAGGAAAAAATGAGTTAAATTAAATCAGTACAATATTCCATGTCAACAATATAAAAAAACATGATAGCACATTTAGAGTTAAATGCTAATATTACTAATTCAGAGTAAAACTTTTAAAGAGATGAGGAAAATTGTATAGGAACGGAACATTTCAAGAAATAAAATTGGATGAAGCAGAAACCTTGTTTGGAATTTTTATGGATTTTCAAATTAAATAAGTAGAAATAATAGCACTTTAAAATTTTTTGCAAGATAAATATCTATTTAAAAAATTATTTAAATTTAAATAACGTATTATAATTCAATCAAAGCAATGCAAATTTCACAGTAGAAAGGTTTGGGAATTACAGAGTATAGTTTCAATATAAGCCACTAATTTGATGAAGTATAAGCTTGTAAAACATCAAATCAGTACAAATTAAAAGTTTAATAAAGCATGCCTAAACTCTAACAAATAAAATATTAACAAAAGGCAAAATTAAATGTTTAATTAAAAAGATCTTGTTAGGACAAGTCCAACAACTTTTTTCTATTAGAATCTAATGCAAAATAAAATTAACGCGAATTACGAAATTAAATAGTCACATGTAGTTGTAAAAGGGTTATTTCAATTTTAAGAAAAAAATTACATTAAAGCTAAAAAAAAGTTAAATTGAAGCAATATGATAAAAAAACACATGATATAAAGGTAATTCAAGATGAGAATTAGATTATCATAGGAATGTTATGCTCGATCTCCTTAGGATCATAGAATAATACTTTTTTGCACAATTTATCTAATGTTTTCAATATTTTTAGTTTTATTTTGCTATATTACAATGTAATTCTTAGACTTCTTACATGTTACCTCTGCATGAGTTTTATTCCTTTACATTATGTTGAATTAATTATCTTATTCCATATTAAACATATGTTTATTTTAAAAGAATATCTTTTTATTATTAAAAAAAATTTTCTTTGGCAATTCATAGTAATTACAAATGAGGTTCGAATAAGTGAGACAAATATCATTGGACCCATGTAAAAGGGCTAAATATAATTAAATATTCATTTTTATTATTTTTTATTATTTCTTATAGTGTGTTGGATTACTTTAAGATTTATTTTGATACATGCTTAATATCATGATTGATGATGTTACACTTGATGCTATGATTATCTTGAATGAGAAAATTTTCTTATAGTTTTCAAATTCATTCAAATTTTTTACTTTGATTTGCTATATTTTATGTAACTCTATTTTTTCTCTTTAATGACGCTTAACTATCTTTGATTTTACAGTATTATATTGCTTAAATTTATTTTATTTTAGATATATAACTCGTTTTAATAACATTAAAATGATCATTAATTATTATAAAAGATTATTTAATTTAGTACATCAAAGTAATTCCAAATGAGATCTGGTCAAGGTAAAGTAAATATCATGAGACACATCTCAATGAGCTTTATCCTATTAAATATATATTTCTATATTTTTAAATAATTTATTTTTTATTGATTTGGCATATTTTGTGAAACTGCTTAATTCATACCTAATTTGAGAATCAAGAAAGTTATACTCTTTTTTTTAGTATTATGCAATGTACCTTTCTCATATGACTTATCTCATTTATTAAAATTTTTTACATTGGTCTGATTAAATTATTCTGCTACTCTAACTCTACTTTCGTATGACGTTCCCATTGTTTTCATTAGATTATATTACGTTGCAAAACCTTATCTTATTTCAACTTTAATATATATTTTCAAAATTATAAAAAATAATTTTTTATTATTTATGCTTATTAATTTGCATAATTCACAACAATTCCAAGCGTCATGCAATGACGACAAGATAAAAATCGCTACACTATTCTCAAAAAATATAAAAAATTAAAATTTAGTATTTATATTTAATTTTCTATGGTTTTAGTATGCACGAGGCCTTTTGTTTCATAGCTAATTTCTGGAACATGGATGCTATACTTTATGTCTTTAGTACCATAGAATAAAACTTTCTCATAAAATTTAACACTTGTCTTCAGAAGTTTTATTGTGCTTTGGCTATATTATGTAACGATAAATCTCCTCCCTTGTGGCGTTTGCATCACTATGATTTGGTTATATTTATCGCTTTAACCTATCTCATTTTAGATTCAATATATGTTTACTTAATATTTAAATGATAATTTATTAATATTTGTGTTTGTGTGCTTCTATAATTCATAGTAATTAAAAAGGTAGTCCTATACTGATTAAAAAATTATCATGGGACTTAGCTTATCATTTTTTATCAAATTAGGTAATCATTTTTACATTTTATAATATTTTTATTATTTAAAGTGTTTTTGCTTGCTTTATGATTCATTTCATATTGTATCTTATTTGGTAATAAAAAATGTAACCCTTGACACCTTTAAATATTCAAATACAAAAATCAAGTACATCTTATCTAATTTTTTCAATGTTTTTAATTTAATTTTGTTATAATATAACAAACTTTAAATCACCTCTCATGTGACCTTATCATCACTTTGTTTAGATTGTATTACATTCTATTAGTTTATCACATTTCAGCTCTATTCTATACGTGCTTAATTTTAAAATAATGATTTATGGGAATGTATGCTTATTTACTTGGTGATTCATAATAATTCTAATTGTGGTAAGATCAAGAGGAAAGAAATGTTGTTGTACATGTCTTGATTGGCTATATATAATTAATTAATAAGTTTTATATTTTTTAAATATTATTTTTAGAGTTGAGAAGCTTTACAAGTATATTTGTTTCTACCTCATTTTTTGATCGAGGATTTTATGCTCTACCTCCTTCCTATGGATATGTTAAATTACTATGTTGCTGTAGATCTATTCCTATATGACACTTACCTTACTTTTATTTTATTATTTTATAATGTTTCAATTTATCTCATTTTAGCTTTAATATATATTATCTTAATATTATAATAATTTTTTTATTATTTATGCTCATTTATTTTTGTTATTCATAACAATTCCAAATAACATCTAATTGAGGTGAAACAAATGCAGTTGGAGTCATCTTGATAAGACATATCCAATTAAGTATTCATTTTCATGTGTATTGATTTGTATTTAATTTGATGAATAATGTTGTTTAATTGATCTCTTTAACGTATTGTAATACAACATTCTTATGCAATTTTTTATTTCTTAAAATATTATGATTTTATTTAGTTATGTTGCAATATAACTCTAATTCTCCTCTCATTTGACCCTTACCTTATTTTTATTTAGTTTTATTTATCACTTTAATTTATCATATTTCAACTTCAATATATAATTACATAGTATTAAAATTATATTTTAATTTTTTTTTATCGAATTTACATTATCAATTCATAGTAATTCAAGAAAATATCTGATGTAGATGAAACAAATTAAGTAATTAGTTTATAAAATCCATTTTATGTTTTTTTAACTTTTTTCTTATAAATTATTATTCTCACCATATTTGACAATCCTCAATGTTACACTCGATCTCTAAAGTATCTTGGAATTAAAAATTTATTATGTTTAATTTCACTTAAATGTTTTCCTTTTATTTGGTGATATTATTATGCCACTCAAAATCTTTGCCCGTGTGCCTTTTGCATCATTTTTATTTGGTTGAATTATATTTTATCAATTTATGATATTTGAGTTTTGGTATATATTTACTTATTATTAAAGAGTACTTTAGTATTATCTTTGCTTATTTTTTATTTATAACATCTGCCAATGAGACCCAATCAAGCTAAAAGAAGTATCATTATATTGGACTAAGTAAATTATATCCCATTAAATATTTATTTTTAACAAAATTTTAAATACTTTTATTTCCTATGGTTTTCGAATACCTTTTCATCGATGAAGTTTTGCTCGATTTTGTTATCATCTCGGAATGAAAAAAATTTTATATAACTAATCAAATTTCTTCAATTTTTTTCTTTTAATAGGTTTTATTAATATGTAACTTTAGTTATTCGCTCATGAAACCCATACATATTTGTTATTGTTTTTATTTTATACAGCTTCAATCTATTTCATTACAACTTTTAAATGATATTTACCTAACACTAAAATTATAATATTTTATTTTTTAAATTTTTTTCTATTTTAATTCATGCTAACAGCAAATGATGTCTAATCATGACTGAAAAAATGATATTGAACATATTTTGATGAGCTCTAGCCAATTAAAAATTTATTGTTATATCTTTAAATATCTTTTTCTAAGTTTTTAGCAGTTTTTTAAGACATTTCAAGTTGTACCTAATTTAATCATATGAGATATTACATTCAATCGCTTATAATTTCATAAAACACAACTTTTCCATAAAATTAATAACATTTTTCAAAATTTTTACTTTGGTTTGGCTATATTTTTGTGTTACCCTAGCACTCCTCTCATTTAAACATTACATCACTTTGATTTTATTATACAACAATGCTACAATTTTTCTTATTTTTACTTTAATATGTTTTTTCTTATTATTATAATAGATAAGTTATTATTGTATGTGTCACATGAAGTTGTAAATCATAGTAATTAAAATTAAGGATTGAAGATGATGAAACTATCACTGTTTAGCATATCTCAACAAAATCTACCAAATAAAATACTCATGTATATATTCCAAAATATTTAATTTTCTATTGTATTGGGAAGTTTTTAGGTATAAATATATATTTACAAAATGTTAAAATAATAATGTGTCATTATTTGTGCTTATTTGAGCTAGTAGTTTGTATTAATTCCAAAAAAGGTTTAATTAAAATGAAGGAAACTTCATTGGACTTATCCTTATACTAACAATCTAATAAAATATTGATTTTATTATTTTTAAAATCATAGTTTTTAAGACTTGGGCATGCCTTATAGGCCTTTTTAATTGTACTTTTTCTCCTTGAGGATGTTACCCTCCATCTCTTTAGTTTCACAAAATGCAATTATCCCAAAAAATTGGCTTGATTTCTTAAAAATTTTTATTTTAATATTTTTATAATACTACGAAAAACTAAGTTTCTTCTCATGTGGGCTCATATTGCCTTGGTTGGATTATATTACGAAAAAATTTGGTTAGACTCATCTTGATGAGCTATAACAAATAATTTATTAATTTTTATATTTTTTAAATATTTTTCTTAAGGCTTTAACAAGTTTTACAAGTTATGTTTCTCTTCCCTAATTGACAATTGAGCAAAATGATGATTGTTTTGGCTCATTCAGATATCATATGATGCTACTATAACTTACAAGAGTAAATACGTATAAGGAATAATAAAAAACCATTTTAATATTCAATAAATATATGATATAACTCAAAATGTAATAAGTTAAGCAATATTATATAACAAATTTAGTGGCATGTAAACAAATCATTAGATTAGATTTACCTCCCCATAGTAATGATCCAAATAAGAGTGAAAACAATGAAGAAATGACACAAATTACATGAAAAAGTTACATTAGAAAGAACTATGGTCATTTGGTGTAACATCCTCAATTGCAGAATTAGGTGTGTGTCCAAATTTCATGTAATGTATGCCAATACCTTTGTAAAAAATTCATAAAAACCATAAAACAAAATTATTTAATTTTGTATAGCTTGTTTAGATGAGTCCAACAATTTTGTCTTAACTAAACATAATTTAGAATTATTATAAATTATTATAATAAATAAGAATAAATAATAATAAAGTAGTATTTTTAAATTAAGTAAATATATTGTAAAACTTAAACGAGCTAAATTGAAGGAGACATGAGAGGAGAATTGGAGCAAAATTTAATATAACAAAATTTAAAAAATAAATTAATTAAATCAATAAAATGTCTAAGAAACTTGCTTCCCACTATACTAAGGACATGGAGCATAACTTTCTTAATCATTAAATCATGTACAAATTATAATACTTCAAAAAATTTGCTAAAATATTTTAAAGAATAGACCTAAAATTACAAAATTTATTTTAAATAGGTAAAACCTCGATGAGTTCAATCCAATGATTTTTTTTTCCTATCGATCAAGCCTCATTCATAATTCCTGTGAGTTACCTAATGAGACAAAAATAATTAAAAATAAATTACTATTTAATAATTAAAAAAATATGAATTAAAGATTAAACTTAATAGCTTAAATCATTATAATATAAACAAATTAAAGCAATGTAATGGTGATACAAAAAGAGATTTGGAGATATATTGCTTTATAACTAAATCATGAGGACACTTCTAAGGAAATGAGATAAATTATACAGAAAAGTTACGTTTCAAGAAATTTAGGAGATTTCTCATAACATTCTCGATTATAAAATGAGACGAAAATAAAATATTTTCATAAAACTTATAAAATCCAAGGAAAAAATGGTTTTGTTTAGCATTGGGACCAATCAAATAAATGTTTTTTAGCCTTAGCCAAAACT
This sequence comes from Vanilla planifolia, assembly GCA_023846275.1. NCBI lineage: Eukaryota > Viridiplantae > Streptophyta > Magnoliopsida > Asparagales > Orchidaceae > Vanilla > Vanilla planifolia. Next base: position 3,280,450 of record JAIUJO010000032.1, on the reverse strand, counting down.
CTTTAGAATTACTATGAAATAGTTAAAAAAATAAGTAAAAAAATAATAAATTATATTTTAATAAAAAAATAATAAATTATATTTTAATAAAAAAATAATAAATTATATTTTAATAAAAAAATAATAAATTATATTTTAATAAAAAAATTAAGATTTTAGTAATAAATTGATATATAGTAATGCTCAAATTAGGTAACTTGAAAAAAATACGATATAACAAAAACAAAGTAAAGTAATGATCACACAAGTGGGGAATTAGAGTTTCATAATAATATAACTGATCTTAATGTCTCTTAAAGAGTGTCAAATTAAAAAAAAAATATAAAATTTAAAAATTAATATTTAATTCATTGGAGATGTCGATGACTAGGAAGATTTCTTTCATCTCAATTCCCCATATTTTGAAATTAAATAAAAATAAATAAAATAAATATCTTTTTAGATATTAAGTAAACATATAGTAATGAAAAATGAGGTAACTTGAAACAATATAATAATACTAATTTAAAAAAAAATTAAATAAAAATTATTTTAATGGTATAGGAAGATGTATTCCAAGATGCTAATGAGATTAGATGTAATATCATTAATCATGAAATAAGTTACAAAAAAATACCTCATACCTCATAAAGCATACAAAAAATAAAGGAAATAAAAAAATTAAGACCATAAAATTGAATATAAAATTTAGAAGAGCTCGTCTACACGACTCCAACGATGTTTGGTTCGACTTGTTCAAGCCTAATTTAGAATTACTCCAAATTACTAAAATACATAAGCTAAATAATATAAAATTGATATTTCATTATTTAGTAAATATGTATGTCAAAATTGAAATGAGATTAATTGAAGCAATGTGATATCATGAAATTTGAGATTATTAAATATCATATAATGGGAGATTTAATTTATTAGAACCCATAAAGCCTACTATACTGAATGTTATTTTTCCTTGATGAGAACTTGATTAAAGTTCTTAAAATTATAAAAGTAAATAACCATAGATCATAATAAAATATTATTTTATTATTAAGTAAATATAAATTAAAATTGAAATGAGTTAGGTTGAAGTGTACTATCATAAAATCAATGTAAAAATTAAAAGATAATGGGATAAATTGTTTGAAAAGGCTATATTCAAAGAAGCTAATAAGAGTGAGTCTAACATCCTCAATCATTAAATCAGGTACAAATCAAAATATTTGCGTACTAAAACCTTAAAAAATTTATTTAAAAGTATGAAATTAAAAATTTTACAAGATAATGGTTATAGAGAGACCAAAGAAGTTTGTTTCGTATTAGTCAAACTTTATTTGGAATTACTATTTATCTGAAAAATATTTATACAAAAGTAATATTAAATTATGAGAATAATTATCGATCCACTTCATTAACAATTTTCCAATATGTAAACATTCTTCAAACGATAAAAGTTCATAATAAATAGACAAATCAGCTATTACAATTTTCATTAGCATACACCATTTAATCAAAAAATATCTTTTAATTAAAAATTATAAATGTTAAAAAAATTGGCTAAAGTGGTCATTCTATAAGAACTACTTGATTGGATGCATCCATGATTGATTGATCTTGAAAACTATGCAATTGGATGGTTGACAAAAAAATGATGCTCTTTAGAACAAAGATGAAAACGGTTGGAGTGATGATCAGACAATTGCATTTAGATCTCAACCTGGAAAAAAGTTGCACCATGATATTGCAAATTGGTACAATCGAGTGGAGGATATTATTTGCCAGGATAAAAAGCTAGACATGATCAGGATTGTTGTTCAAAAAATTGCACTATTTGATGACTTTAGTATCTCCTACAATTTGGACATATGCTACATAAGAACAATTCTTTTTCTTTGTCCTACATTATATAGGAAAAGAAAGAAGTTCCATTTCTAAAGCTTAAGTTTATCCTTTATGGCAACCTTTTTGCATTGGCTACCCCTTGGGAGCCTTAGGAAGTCTTGATCCACACTAAAAGTCGCAAATTATCCTCTTTTTTTTGTTGTAGTACTAATGACTCTATTCCAAACATATGAATCCATGTTTGAAATCGATTGGTCAAGTTATTAACTTTATCGAATCTTTTCATTATTAATTTATCTTCCCTAAAAATTTTTTAGTGGAAAACTTGTTAACAGAATAGGCAAGTTTAAAAAGTTTTCTTTAAATAATATAGGTAATAATAACATACTCCTTGAAATATTTTATTTACAATTTTTAAATATATAATTTAGCTGAAGTAATGATACAAAAAAGTTAAATAAAAATTATTTGAAATCTAAATGTTATTCTAAAATGATTAATTTCAATTTAATTTATGTAGAACATTTAAAATAATAGTAGTAAAAATAACATTATACTAAATGTAAAATTGAATGCCAAAAATAAAATCAATGTATATATTTTTGTCGTATGTGGTTACTTGTTGATCTTAATAGTATATCACCTTTGCTCTTCTTGCTTAAGTTCTCCCATTTGTAAGTATTGCATATCTAAACTCTAAAAAATAAGCTAAAAATGTTATTAGAAAAAATTTAGAATTTTTTATCATAAAAAAATACTATTGCTAGAGGTCAACAACAGAACGTAAATAAAAATAAATTTTTACTTTAATCATAATTAAATTTTTTTAAATTTAAAAGTTTAATATTTTGAGGCATTATAACATAATGAATCGAAAGTGATTCGAAGGCCACATTGGAATAGATTTTTGGTTAAATAGTATTATTATGAAATCACTACAAATCCTTTATCAAAATGAGGTAAATTAAGTGGTAATCCTTCATCCAAAGATACTAAATAGGTCATGGGTGACATGCTTTATAAACAAACTAGATATGAATCAAAATATCTCATAAAATTAGCTAAAACCATATAAATTTAAATATTAAACAATGTGAAAATAAATATTTAATTGAACCTCATTTAGAATCCAACTACATTTTTCATCTCAATTGAACCTCATTTAGAATTATTATAATTTGTCAAACTAAATAGTTATACATAATAATATATTATTATTTTAATTTAGCTAAATATGTAATAAAACTCAAATGAGATAAATTGAAAGTAAAAGTTGCAATCAACGATCATTAAATCAAGTAAAAATCAAAATCACTCATAAACTATGCCAAGTCAAAAAAATAAAATAATTTAAAATTTAAAGAAATATTTTATCGGATAGAGGTCATTCACGTTTGTCCAATCTTTTTTGTGTCATCTCAACCACACCATGTTTTGAATTACTTGTAATTAGAAAATTAAGTAACCATAAATAAAAATATATTAATATTTTAATATTACGTAAATATATATTAAAGCTTAAATGAGTTTTCTTGAAGTTAATAATTATAACAAAAATAAAATTATGTGTAAGTCACAAAAGAGGATATTTATAGTTATGTATTAGTATAAATAAATGAAAGGAAAAAATTTGAATTGAGATAAATTGTAGCAAAAAAGTTGCATTTTAAGATACTGTCGAATAATCAATTATTAAGTGGAGTACAAATTGAAATAACTCATAAAATATTGAAATCACAAGAAAATAAAATATTTTAACATGTAAAAATGAATATTTAAATGCATAGAGCTCATCAAGATGAGTGTAATGAAATTTGTTTCATCTCAATTAGACTCTATTAGAATAACTACAAATTCCTAAAACCATTATAAATAGCAAAAAAATTTTATTTCACTATTAAGTAAATTTATATTAAAGTTGAAATGGCATAAATTGAGGCAGTGTAATATAGCAAAGCAATGTAAAGGCTACCATTGCAATACTATAAAAATAAACTTTTAAAGATAAAAATGAACATTGAAATTGATAAAGCTCGTAGAAACTAGTTTAATCATGTAGTTCCTCATTTAAAATTACTATATGTTACAAAAAGAAATATGCAAAAATAATAATAAAAGTTTTTATGTAGTCATATAATAAAGCTAAAATGAGATAAATTAAACTAATATAATATCACCAAATCAAAGACATGTAATGATGACATGAGAGAAGAAATCTAATTTCATAAAAATAAAACGATAATAAAGAAAATAATTTAAATAAATTAAATAAATTAAATAAATTAAATAAATTATACAACAAAGTTACATTCTCATACACTAATGAGATTGAGTGTGGCATCCTTGATCTACAAATCATGTATCAATCAAAATTTCTAATCATATATCATGGGAATTTAAAAATAAAGAAATTAAAATGTAAAAATAAAATTTTTAATTTATTGGACCTCATAATGTTTTTTGCAACAAAGTTTGATTAATCTTAATTAGACGTTATATACCATCGGTCTGATTGTAACTGGTTTGTCGGGAAAGATACGTACCCATATCTTTCCACCACGACACGCAGATTGCGCCCTTGCTCTTCGCCCGGCTTCTATTTGTCTAGCTGTGATCCAAGCCAGTTCAAGCGTCTGAAGAGCTTATCTGTCGAAACAAAATACGATTGCCTCGGTAAGATGTTCCGTTCATTCTACCTCTATGTTGTTTACGAAATCTGGTTCTTTTGGGGTTTGAGTTGATGGTTGTTTCTATTCCAACTCTACTACAAACCCGTTATAACAAAATACCAAAGCTAATAATTAAAGATAAAAATAAATTACTATTCCAATATTTAATGAACATATATAAAACCTAGAAAAATAAATTGAAGAAATCTAATGAACAAAATTAGAGTTACATATTAATTTAGGCTTATCAATGAAAAATGTTTAAAGAAATGACATCAATTACACAATGAAGCTACCTTTGATGGTGATTAAGACATTGGATGTAGTATCCTCAATCATCTAATCACACATGAATTGAAATATTTATTAATGTGTGGATAAAATCAAAGAATATATAATTTTTGAAAATACAAAAATAAATATTTAAAACCATAGAGTGTGTTGAGACGATCTTGACAAAGTTAATTTCATCACGATGATACCTCATTTCGAATTTTAGTGACTTAGAAAGATAATAAAAATAAAATATAATCAACTATTATTTTAATATTAATTAAATATATATTAAAGTCAAAATGGGAGAAATTGAAACAAAGTAATATTTGCAAATGAAGGACATGCATGGTTCACATAAGAGGAAATTTAGAGTTGCGTATTTATATGAGCAAATGAAAGCCACAAATTTTATAAAATGAGAAACATTGTTCAAGATTGATTCATTCTAATATAGTAAGAGGAATGAGTGAAGTAGCATCAATTCTCAAATCATGCTTGACTAAAAAAGACTCCTAAAACATTCTAAAATAGAAGATTATAAAATATTTAGAAATATAGAAATGAATATTAAATTCAATTGAGAACATCTAGATGTGTCTAAGAATAATTATTTTTTCTTGATTAGACCTCATTTTGGTTTAATTTTTAACTATGGAAGTAAACAAACATAACAAATGATAAATTATATATTTCATTTTAAGTAAATTCAAATTAAAGCTAAAATCAGATAAATTGATGTAATGAGATGAATTGAAGCAATGTAATATGAGCAAATAAAATTTTAGTTGTGAATGTATGAGAGGTGAACTAGAGTTTATATTAATATAGCAAAATCAAAGTGAGAAATGTGAACAAATGAGATAAATTATATGAGAAATTTAAATTTCAATATGCTGAGGGGACAATGTTTAACATCCTCCATGTTATATAATCTATGAATTCAAATTTCTCTAGAGCATATCAACACACTAGAAAATAAGTTATTTAAAATGTAAAAATGAATATACTTAATTGGGTAGAGTTAATCAAGATGAGCCCAATAAAGAATTTTTTTTTCTCATGATCAGACTATGTTTAGAGTTATTCCAAATTTCCAAAGTTAATATGAAAAACTAAAAATAAATTTTTTGGTAAAAACTAAATTTATATTAATTTTGAAATAATAAAAATTGAAGCAACACAATTTCACCTAATGAAGCAAAGAATATATCACATGAGAGGAGAATTAGATTTTTTTAGTAATATAAAAAATAAATAATAAATTTGAAAGGATAAGATTAATTTTATATGAAAGTTGTATTCCAATATATTAAGGATTTCAATTGTAGCATGCTCAATTCTACCAAGTTCAAAAGAAAATGGCTCATAAAGCATAATATAAAATTAAATATTTAAATCAATGAGTTTAGTTTGCTTCATATTAAGGTAATATATTTTTTTATTTAAGTTTAATTAATTATATAATGCTGAATAATTTCGAACGAGGTCTGGTATAGATGAAAAAAACATCAATATAATCATCTCAATAAGCTCAGTTTAATTAAAACTTCATTTTATATTTTTAAAAATATTTTTTCAAAGCTATTAGAACCCTTTGTAAAATATATCAACTCTTAATTTAATAGCCATGAAGATTATCCAGGATCTTATTGTAATATTACAATGAACTTTTTTTATACTATTTAGCTCATTTTTAGAAATGTCTTGCTTTGATTTGCTTATATTACTTATTAACTCTAATTCTCCTCTCACATTAACTTTATGTTGCTTTGATTTCTTATATTACATTATTGTAATTTGTCTCATTTCAACTTTAATATCATTTTTACTTGAAATTAATATAATAATGTACTATTATTTATTTAGATTTAATTTGATAATGTGTACTTATTCAAAAAGACATTCACTTTTGATGAAACAAATGTAGTTTGACTCATCTCAATATGCTCTATCTAACAAAAATTTTATTTAAATAATTTTTAAATTTTTTATTAGCTTTTTTACATGCCATATAAGAACGTTTTTATTATACGTAAATTGACAATCAATGATGCTACATTACATTTCCTTAGAATTTTGCAATGTAATATTATTATAAAATTTATCTTATTTTGTGAAATAATTTCTTTTAATCGGTTGTATTATTATGTACCTCTAATCCTATTCTCAGGTGACCTTTACATGTCCGTCATTTGGATATGTTACATAGCTTTAGTTTATCTCATTCCAGATTTAATATTTATTTAATTATTACGGAAATAGTAATTTATTAGTATTTATGCTTATTTACTTTTATACTCTGTAGTAATTCTAAATGAGGTATGATTGTGATTTAATAAGTGTCATTGGACTCATTTTGATGACATCTATTTAATTAAATATGTAATCTTACATTTTTGAAATTTTTTTTTTCATGGGATTTTTCATGCATTACTAGATATTTCAAGTCATGCCAAATTTTACGATCAATGATGTTTTGATTAATCTCCATAAAATCTTAGAGGAAACCTTTCTAATATAATTTATCTTATTTTTAGAAATTTTTTTTATTTATATTGTTATGAAATTATAATTTTTCTCTCATTTGACCTTCACATCACTTTGTATTAGGCAAACAAAAGTGTTTCAATTTATCTTATTTTATTATTATTAAATATTTTCTTAGAATTTAAATAATAATTTTTTGTTATGTGTACATATTTTTATTTTCTAATTCTTAGTAATGCTAAAATATTCCTAAATGAGATGAAAAAAATGTCGTTGGACATATCCATATGAGTGCATTATGATTAATTATTCCTTTTATATTTAAAATTATTTTATTATATAGAGTTTTGCTAATGTTTAGGAGCAATTTCAATTAATACTTTATTTGACTATCGAAATGTTATACTCGATCTCCTTAATATGATAGAATTGAACTTTCCTTACAAATTTATTTTATTTCTTAAATTAATTTTCCATGATTCTTTTATATTCTTATGAAACTCTTTTTCTCATCTCATGTAATCCATACATCACTTTACATTTACACTATTATAGTGCTTTTAATTATCTCATTTAAAATTAATATATGTTTACATAATGCAAAAACATTAATTTATTATTATTTATGTAAATTTTTTTTTAATTCACAAAAGTTCTTGAAAATGTTCTATAGAGATTAAATAAATTTTATTGTAGTTCACTCAACCAAATCTAACCAATTTAATTTTTTTTTCATATTTGTTTAAATTTTATATGATTCTAGTATTATTTAAAATGATTCACCAGTTGTACATGACTTGGCCAACGAGAACGTTATGCACTGTCTTCTTAGAATCCTGGAATTCAACTTTCTTCTATAGTTTGACTCATTTCATCGAATGTATTGTTTCCATCTGATTGTATTAGTTATTAACTCAAAAACTCAACACCTTTCACTTTTACGTCACTTTGATTGTTTTTGTTACATTGCTTCCATTTATGTCTTTTTGTTTTAATATATATTTTCTTAATATTAAATAATACTTATTATTGCTTATGCTAATTTAATTAGGCAAATTGTAGTATTTAGAATGTCATCAAATAAAGAAAAAAATATTATTGAACTCATCTCAATGTGCTCTATCCAATAAATATTTAATTTCATTTTTTTAAATATTGTTTTTATTTATTTTTTTATTTTACTAGTATTTTTAGTTGTACCTAATTTGATGATCAAGGATATCACAACTAATCTCCAAGGTATCTTGCAATGTAGTCTTGGCTTACAATTTATCTCATTTCTATAATTGTTTTATCATAAATGTCTAATTCTCCTGTGATGTGTAATTTATATTTTTTTTATTTTGTTATATTACATAGAGAAAATTTATTTTATTTTAGCTTTAGTATATATTCAATTTACATTAAAATAATTATTTATTATTTTTTAATGTTTAAGTAACTTTGATATTCTAAAAAATTTCAAACAAATTCCAATGAATTAAAAAAAATATCATTGGGCTTATTTTGATGAGCTATATTAAGCTAAATATTCATTTTATTATTATTAATTATTTTTTCTATCGTGTTGACATTCTTTATAAGATATTTTTATTCATACATGATTTGATAGTCTAAGATGTTTCACTCAATCTTTTTAATACCTTGGAATTTCATTTTGTGGAAAAATTTATCTCATTTCTTTAAATTTTTTTTTGTTTTGTTACAATATTTATTAACTCCAAGTTTCCCCTCGAGTAAGCTATACATGACCTTAATATGTTTTTGTTTAATTTTAAAGAAACCCTATATCATTCTTTATTATTATTTATATTTATAATTCTTAATGGTAGAAAACAAAGTTTAATCATGACGAGATAGTGTTTGTTGGACTAGTCCAAACATGCTCTATGCAACTGAACATTCATTTTTATATTGTTAGATACTTTTGTTACTATAATTTTAATATTCCTAATGGGATATTATGATTCGTAAATCATTTGACATTCAAGAAACTTGCACTCAACAATTAGTATATTAAAATGAAATTTTGTTATACAATTCATGTGATCAATTTAAATTTGTACCTTTGATTTGGTTATATTTCTATGAAAATAGATCTCCACCCATGTTACCCTTACAATACAATTGATTAGTTATATTATATTTACATCAATTTGATTTTGTCATATTATAGAATTTCACGATCAATATATTTAATTGAATAAAGCTTGAGGAGACAAGTCTAACGACATTTGCTTTGTCTCAATTGGACAATTTTTGAAAAATTTGGAATTATCAAGGTAAGTATGTAACAAAACATAAATTATTATTTTAAAATTTTTATTTATTATTATATTGATTCAATTAAATATATAATTTCACTGTCCATATATTTTGTATTCTTGGTGAGATATTTAATTTCATGTCTTAACAATAGAGGATGTAACACTGCATTCCCTTAACATTCTAGCATGTAGCTTTACCATAACCTTTAACTCTTTTCTTCAAATATTGTTTATTTATTTTTGTGTATTATTATGAAACTCTAAATCTTTTACCCAGTGATATTTAAACATCCTATATTTGGTTATGTTGCATTTTTTAATTTCGCTCAATTTTGATTTAATAAAAATTTAATTAATATGAAAAATTTGGTAATTTGCATTAATTCTTAGCGAGGAATGACCAAATGGAATAAACATTATTTGACGATGAGCTCTATTTAACTAAAAATGATATATTTTTTCAACATTTTTCTTTTTAGGATTTAGTCATGCTTGATTAAATAATTTGATTCATACTTTTTTTTCAAAACTAAAATGTTATGGTAGATCTGCTTAGTATCTTGGAAAGTTGCTTTCCTATATAATTTACATCATTTGTTGAAATGCTACACCAAGATAACGTTAAATTACAACGAATCTTTGATTCTCCATTCATTTGACCATTAAACCACTTTGATTTTGTTTTGTTATATTGCTTCTATTTATCTAATTTCCAACTTAATCTATCTTTGCATAGTAATGAAATAATAATTTAAGAATATTTATGCTTAGTTACCTTGGTAAGTCATTGTTATTCCAAACGAGGTTTAATAAAGATGAAATTAGCATCCTTAGACATGTCTTCATAAGTTTTATGCAATTAAATATTTGTTTTTATATTTTAAAATGTTTTATTTTTTAAAGAGTTGGTGAGCTTTACGAGATATTTTGACACAAACATAACTTAATGATCAAGAATGTTACACTCATTCTTCATAACATCTTTCAAAGCAACACTAACACATAATTTTTCCCCCATCTCAAATGTTTAGCTTTGATATAGTTATATTACTATGTAACAATAATTCTCTTCACTTGTTATCTTTACATTGCTTTGATTTGATTTTGTTATAATTTTTTAACTTACCTCATTTCAGCTTTAGTATATATTTACTAATTATTCAAATAATATTTCTTTATTTATTTTTATTTATATTTGTAAATTGTGATAATTCATTATCAGGCTTCAGCTAATGAAACAATACTATTAGAATAATTTGAATGAGCTCTATCTAATTGAAGATTATTTTTCATTATTTTTTAATATTTTTATATTCTAAAATTTTCACGTGCATTATGGAACATGCTGGCTTGTGCCATATTTGATGATAAAAGATGTTGTAGTTAATCTTCTTAGTTTCTTGGAACATAATTTTCCCATATAATTTATCTTATTTTTTGAAATATTTTACTTAGATCTCATTATATTACAATGAAACTTTAATTCTATTATTATGTGACTTTATATTACTTTAATTTGGATATATTAAAATTATTCAATTTATTTTATTTTATCTTTGATATATTTTTAATTTTTGTTAAAATAATATTCTTTTAAAGTTTTTTATCTACTTTGGTAATTTGTTATAATTCCAAATAATTTTCGATGATGATGAAACAATTGTCGTTCAATTCCTCTATAGGAGCTCTTTTAAATTAATATTAATTTTTATGTTTTTCAAAATTTTATTTCTTTGGGTTTTGGTGTGCTTTACTATTCATTTTTTATTCTTACTTGACCTGATGGTCAAAAATATTACACTTGATCTTTTAATTGCTTTGGAATGCAATTTTGTTATAAATTTTATCTTACCTTTTCAATGCTTCATTTTGAGTAGGTTGTATAATTATGTAATCGTAAATCTCCTCTCTTGTAATACTTACATCACTTTGATTTTCTAATAGTATATTTCTTCAATTTTTCTTGTTTTAGTTTTAAAATATATTTGTTTTATAATAAAATAATAAATTATTATTATTTATGCTTATCTAAATCTTTAATTTGTAGTTTTTATGAATGATGTCATATTGAGTTCAAACAAACATTGTTTGACTTATATAGATTAGCTAAATGAAATTAAAAATTTCTTTCGTATTTTTAAAATATGTTTTTTTTAATGTTTTGCCAACTTTTAAAAGATATTTTGGTAGATACATGTATTAATTATCAAGAATGTTACACTAATTCTCTTTAGTATCTTTGAATGAATCATTACCATGTATTTTTTTTAGCTCTTTTCCTAAAGCGTTTCACTTTGATATAGTTATATTGTAATAGAATATTAAATCTTCTCTTTAGTATCAATGCATCACCTTGATTTGGTGATATTACAATTTTTCAACTTATCACATTTCAACTTTAAAATACATTTACTTAATAGTAAAATAATATTATTTTTTGATTTGTGTTTATTTACTTTGGTAATTTTTCAATAATTCCTAATGATGTTTGATCCAATAAAAACAGGTCTCACTAAGCTTATATGAATAAGCTCTACTCATTTAGCTATATTTTTATTATTTTAAAATTTTAATTTTATTAGAATTTTTCTATGTTTTTGAAATATTTTGGCTTGTGTTTGATGTCATGAAAGAGAATGTTATAATCAAACTCCTTAATATCTTTGAACACAAGCTTCCCATAAAATTAGTCTTATTTCTTTAAATATTTCACTCAGATTTTGTTATATTACAATGAAACTCAAATTTTTTTGCTATGTGACCTATCATCACTTTTATTTGGTTTTATTATATTACCTTAATTTATCTTATTTTACCTTTAATATATTTTCTTTTTATATTAAAATAATAATTTTTCATTGTTTAATTTGAATCACTTCGGTAATTTGTTGTTATTTGAAATTAGTTTTGATGGAGACAAAAGAAATATCATTAGATTCATCTCAATGAGCTATCAATAAAAAAATAATAATATTTGTACTAAAAAAATATTTTTCATTTTTTCCTACTTTATTTGTCGTTCTAATTTTTATTTCATTTAACAATAAAAATATTACACATATCTCTTAAGCATCTTTGAATGTAATTTGCTTTATAATTGATCTTAGGTCTTCAAAGCTTCATTTTGATTTGGTTATATAACTATAAACTATGTATGTCCTTTGATGTGTTGTTTACAAAATTTTGATTTGGTTATTTTATATTTCTTTAATTTATCCCATTTTAGCTTTAATATATATTTCCTTTATTTTAAAATAATAATTTCGTGTTATTTATGCTTATCTAAATTTTTTAAATTTATTGTTATTATAAATAATGTCTAATTAGATGAGAACAAACATCATTTGATTCATCTAAATGAAAATTTTCCAATGAGATATTGATTTTGTAAACTTTTAAATAGTTCATTTACTTGGAAATTTATGAGGTTTATGAAACATTTCTATTCTTACTAGATTTGATGATCGAGTATGTCAACCTTGATATCCTTACTTTGAATGAAAATGTTTTATACACTTTACTTATTTTATTCAAAGGTTTATCTTTGATTTAGATATATGTTAGCAAGACATTAAATCTTTTATCTAGAGTTCTGTTTATGTCTTACATTTGGTTATATTATACTACAAAAATTTATCACACTTTGACTTTTATATATATTTCATTAACATAAAAAATAATTTGTTATTTTTTATGGTTATTTATTTTGATAATTTTTTCTAATTCCAAATGCAAACTTATTCAAATGAAATAAAAATTTTTATGCTTGTCTCGATGAGCTCTATCTAATTAAATATTACTTTTTATATTTTTTAATTTTTTTGTTTATATAATTAAATTTTTTGACTCATTCTTGATTTGATGAGAAGAATATTATAATTGACCTACTTAGTGGATTGCAATGAAACTTTCCCTTAAAATTTACTTTCAATTCTTTAAATGTTCCACTTTGATTTTATTATTTTATTATGTAATCAAAAATCTCATATCACGTGACCTTTACATGTCATTTAATTTTGATTATTATATTGATTCAACTTAAGTTATTTTAACTTAAATACTAATTTTCTTAATATTAAAATAATAAAATATTATTGTTTATGGATTTTTAATTTGGTGATATGCAGCCATTCAAATATACTCTTGTCAAGACAAGACAAAAGTTTTTGAACTCATCACATTATGTGTTATCCAATAAAAAATTCTAATTTTGTAGTACATAGAAAAACTTGATATGAGAATGTTGGTTTCCTTTATAATTTTATCTAATTACATCAATTGTTTTGCTTCGACTTGGTTATTTTATTTTGAAAATCATATTTTTTCTCATCTAACTATTACAACACCTTTATTTATTCATATTAAATTTCTTTAATTTATTTCAAATTAGTCTTATTATATGGTAACTTAAAAATTTTAAAAATAAATTTATTGCTTTTTATGATTATTTACTTCTTTATTTATAGTAATTCTTAACGAGGACCAATCGAGATGAAACAAATATTATTGGACTCGTATAGATGATCTCCATCCAATGAAACATTCATGTATAATACCTCTAAATTTCTTTGTTTTTATTACATTATATTACTTATATTTATCTTACTTCACATTTCATATAAATTTATATTACATAACTTTTTCTTATTTATCTTTAATTATTTTTCTAATTTGCAATAATTCCTAATCAAGTTAGATAGAGTTCATTAAAATGTTAGTAGACCTATCTAAAAAAACTCTATCCTTTTAACTATTCTTTTTTACATTTTAAAGTATTTTTACTTTCTAAGGTCTTAACACACTTAAAAATACATTTGATTCAATGTCGATTTGATGATCTAGGATGTTACACTCTAACTTATTAATATATACTAATGCAATTTTCCTCAAAACTTTATCGTATTTATTCAAATGTTTCACTTTGATTTTATTATTTTTTTTGGTAACATTGTATTTTCTCTTCTATGAAATTTGCGACATTGTTATTTTGCTATATTAAATTATTTTTTATAATTCTTATTTTAGCTTTAATATATATTTATTTAATATTTAAACTATTATTCATTATTATTTGTGTTAATTGTTTTAGAAATTTATAGTAATTGAAAATGAGGTTAATTGGAAAGAAACAATATTCATTGGAGACACCTTGATAAACTTTATCCTTTTAAATATTCATTCTTATATTTTTTTTGAATTGTTGAATTCCTTGGTTCATGATAATGTTTATTAAACCTTTCAATTCATACCAGATTTAATGATCAGTGAGCTCTATTAATTAAAATATCACAATTAAATTCTTGAATATTTTTAATTTTTAGGTTTTTGCATACCTTATGAGATATTTTTATTTATTACCTAATTTGATGAAATAGAATATCATGCTTGATGTCATTAGTATCTTTTAATGAAATTTATCTATATAATTGGTATTAACTCTTCAAATTTTTTTATTCGGCAACATTATAACAGTCCTTAAAATGATTGCTTATGTGACTTTTACAAAACTTAGATTTGTTTATGTTATATTTCTTCATTTTATCATATTTTAATTTTAACATATATTAGCATAATATTAAAAAAAATCATTTACTATTATTTTTTTTCTATTTTGTTAATTCACTGGAATTTAATTCGAGGTATAATAGAGACAAAACAAAGTTCATTAGATTAATCATGATAAGATTCGACAAATTATATGTTTATTTTGTATATTTTTAGCCTTTTTATTTTCTACATTTTTTACATGTTTTATGAGGCATTTCAATTGTAGGTTATTAGACTACTAAGGATTTTCTACTCGATCTCCTTAGTAACACGAAATGCATGTTTCCTATATAGATTATCAAATTTCTTCCATAGTTCTGTTTAATTTTGTTAAATTACTACGTAACAAAAAACCACCCCTCGTGTTTGCTACAAATGACTTTTATTTAGTTCTATAACATTCCTAAATTTATCTAACTTTACCTTCGATATGTATTCATTTCATCTTAAAATAATAATTTGTTATTTATTCTTATTAAATTTATTTAACATATACTAATATTTAATGAGGTCTCATAGAGAAGAAGAAATTGTTGGATGACTCTTCTCAACTAGCTTTCTCAATAAAGTGCTTATTTTTTATTTTTATCTTATTGATTGCTTAGGAGTTAGCTACTTTATAAGAACATTTCATTCATAACTGATTAGATAACCAATGAAGTCACATTCAATCACCTTGGCTTCTTAGAATGCAACTTTTCCATGTAATTTATTAGATTTTTTAATTATTTTTTCTTTCATTTTGTCAAACTATAATGAAACTCAAATTCTCTTCTCCTGAGACCATTATAATGTTTCAATTTAGATCTATTATATTACATTAATTTTTCTCAATTTAGATTTACTATGTTTTTATTGAATAAAAAAATAATAATTTTTATTATTTTTGTTTCTTTACTTCCATAATTCATAGTAATTCCAAATGATATCCGATCATGATGAAATAAACACGTTGGATTTGAATATGTGAGCTTTATCCAATTAAACATTAAATTCCTATATTATTAAGTATTTTATTTTCTAAGGTTTTGAGAGGTTTTATGAGGGAATTTTTGTTGGTACCATATTTTATTTTTGTATGCAGCTTTTCCAAAACATTTATGTGAGTTTCATTAAAGTTTTCATGTTTCCTTGGATTTTAATAGTTTGTAACTCAATCTACTTTCCAGTGATGTTTACATTGCTTCAATGGCTTGAACAGGATTTTTTTTTGATTTGGTCACATTACTATTTAACTCTAAATCTCTTTTGATGTGATGATTGTTTTTTAAAAAATTTTTGTATTCAATTTCTTCAAAGTATTTCACTTCATGTTTAAAATATATCAAATTATTATGGAAAATTTTATTGTTGTTATTAATGTTTATTTTGGTAGTTCATATTGACTCTAAATGAATGTTGATAAACATAAAATATATCTTCTTTATCTCTCCTAAACGACTTTTATCTAATTAAATATTCATTTTTTTATTTTTAAATATTTTTTCCATACATTTTGTCATCTTTTAAAGTACATTTTGATTAATACCACTTTTAACAATTGATTATTTAACACTTGATCCCTAAGTATGTTGAAAACTATTTTTCTATGCAATTTGCATTATTTCTTCAAATTTTTCACTTTGTATTTTAAAATTTTTCAAAGTAGCTTTAAATCTCTACTCGTGTGACATTTACATTACTTTTATTTGTAGATTTTACATTACTCTAATTTAAGTAATTTTAGCTTTAATTTGTATTTACTTAACATTAAAAATTAATTTATTATTATTATTTATTGTTTTAGTTTGCCAATTCATTGTAACTCCAAACAAGGTATAATCAAGGTGAAACAAATATAGTCATTTTTGTCTTTAGGAGCTTCACACAACTAAATAATCATTTTAATGTTTTTTAAATATTTTATGTTATTTGTTTTTGGTATATTTTAAGATACTTTTTTTTATATTTCATTTTACACTAGAGTATGATGCACTTCATTTTCTTAGTATCCTAAATTGTAATATTTCTGAAAAACTTATTGCTTTTCTTAAATGTTTTGCTTAGATTTTGATGTAATACAATGTCTCTATAAATCTCTTCTTATTTTATCTTTACATTGCTTTTGTTTTGCTATATTATACTGTTTTCTTTTATTTCTTTTTAAGATTTATAAATATTGAATAAATATTAAAATTATAATCTATTATTTCTTTTGCTTATTAAACGTTGTAACTTGAAGTAATTCCAAATAAGGTTTGATAAAAACAAAACAAACTCATAAATCTCATCTCGACAAACTTTATCTAATTAAGCATTCATTTTTATAATTTAAGCATTTTATTTTCTAGTGTTTTAAGATGCATGATAAATTTTTTTGACTCATTCCTAATTTTATGATTAATGATTTTGCACGATCTCCTCAGTATTTACGAATGCAACTTTTTTGTACAATTTATCTAAATTTTAAATTTTTTACTTTTATTTTGTTATATTACTATGTAAGTTTAAATCTTTTATTATTTTGCCTTTACATTTTTTTGCTCAATGATATTGCTTTTATTCATCTTTTTAAGCTTTAATATGTAATTTCTTAATATTAAAATATTATTATTTATCATTTATTATTTTCTATTTTATTAATTGAAGTAATCCCAAATGAGGCTCAACTGAGAGGAAGCAAATGCGGTTGGATTCATATCGACAAGCTTTATCTAATTAAATATTAATTTTATAGTTTAAATAATTATTTTATTGAATTTATTAATTCTTATAGAAATATTTTTATTTGCGACTAATTTCTTGGTCAAGCATGTTACACTCAAAGTAGTTTATATCTTAAAATAAAATGTTCTGAAATAACTTATCTAATTTCTTAAAATTGTTTTCTTTAATTTGGCCACATTATAATGCAACAATAAATCTCCTCTCATATGATCATCATGTATTTTATTTTGTTAGATTACATTATTTTTATTTATTCTATTTGTTATTTAATATGTAATTCTTTGCTATTAAAAAATAATTAATTATTATTTTTTGTTATTTTATTTTATAATTTATAATAATAGCAAATGATGTCATATATAGATAAAACAAATGTCACTAATCCTGCCTCAATGGGTTTTATCTAAATAGTTATATATTTAATATTTCTCAAACATTTGTTTCGCACCTGATTTCTTGGTGATGGAGGTCTCACTCATTCTTATTAGTATTCTAGATTAGAAGATTATTAAAAGATTCAGTTATTTCCCAATGTAACATTAAATCTCCTCTCACGTCATGTTTACTTCACTTTCATTAAGTTGTATTACATTGCTTGAATTTATTCCATTTTAGTTTTTTTATATATTTAGTGAATATTAAACGTACAATTTGTTATTGTTTATTCTTTTTTACTTTAGTAAGTTGTAATAATTCAAAATGAGGATCGCTCAAAACAAAGTAAAAGTCATTAGAATTGTGTTGATGAGCTCTCCTCAAATGAATAATTATTTATATATTTTCACATAGATTTTTAAGTTTTTTGCATTTTTTTACAAGACATTTTGATTCATACCTAATTTAAAAAGTCATGTATGTCACACTTGATCTTCTTATTGTCTTAGAATTGAGCATTTTCAAAAACTTGATTCATTTGTTTTCAAAATTTTCACTTAGATTAGACTATATTACCATGTGACTCATTATGTCCTCTCCTGTGACCTTAACTATGCCTAACATAGTTATGTTATATTTCTTGAAGTTTTCTCCTTATGAACTATATTTCATAAAATCTTGAAATTAAATCAATTATTTAATACTATTTATGCTCATTCACATTTGTAAATCATAATAATTCCAAAAAAATTTGATCAAGGTAAAATAAAAATTATTAGACAATCTTGAAAGCCATTTATGGTATGAGTTGAAATGAAAAAAAGCAAATAAATATCATAAGAAATAATATATTTTAAAAAAATTCAAAAGAATATTAAGTGCATAGAGGTCATTAAGTCAACCAACTATGTTTGTTTTATCTTGATCAAACATAATTAGAAATTAATATGAATTACCAAAATAAGTTAGCATAAAAAATTATCAAATCATGTATAAATCATGTGTAATGTGCTCACTTGTTAGCAAATATTTTATCTTGAATAAGAATAAGAATTTAATAGTATTATTTAATGTTGTCAAATAATGATAATTTCTTCTCAGTGGGACCATGTTTGGAATTACTATGAACTACAAAAGTGAACAAGCATAAATAATAACTAATTATTACTTTAAAAATAATAAAATATACATTAAATATTAAATCATAAAAATTTAAACAATGTTGCATAACAAAACAAACGCAATGTATACATTATATAAGAGGAAGTTTTGAGTTCCACAATAATATAAAGACATGGAGCGTAATGCACACGATCTTTAAATTAGTTAAAAATTAAAACAACTTGTCAACTTTGTAAAATGTAAGAAATTAAGATACCTAGAAGTATAATGAATTATTAATTTCATAAAGCTCTTCAAGGGATGTCTAACAAAATTTAATTTTTATCTCGATTAGACTTCATTTTAAATTTCTATGATTATAAAATTAAATAGGCATAAATAATAATAAATTATGATTTCAATATTGAGTAAACATCTAGAAAAATTAAAATGAGAAAAATTAAATTAATAAAATTAAAAAAATAAAAGAAGTGCAAAGGTCACAATAAATGAGATTGTTAACAACAAACAAGTATAACAAAACCAAAGTAAGTACTTTGTAATAATTTAATAAATTATTTGAGAAGATTTCTTCCGAAAACACTAAGACCATTGAGTGTGACATCCTTAATCGCCAAATGTGCTATGAATTGAAATGTAGACAAAGCTTGCAAAAATCATAGAAAATAATATATTAAAAATATGAAAGTTAGTATTATCTGTATAAAGGTTGCCAAGAAGAGCAATGAAATTTTTTTCATCTTGATCAAACCTCATTAGGAATTACTATGAATTACAAAAAAAAATTTAGCATAAATAATAAGAAATTATTATTTAATTTTTAGTAATTATATATTAAAATTGAATTGAGATAAATTGAATAAATATTATATAATAAAATAAAAGCAATGTAAATGTCACACGAATTCAAACAAATTGAAACAAGGCATAACATTTCACTAAGCTTGTTAAAATATTAAAAACTATTTGAAAATATAAAAAATAATTACTTAATTAGATAGAGCTAGTTGAGACAAGTCCAAAGATAGTTTTTCTTGATGAGGCCATGTTTGGAAAAAAATATAAATAATTTAATGAAATATGCATAAATAATGAGAATTTATTTTATTAATATAATGTGTGTATATATATATATATATATATATAAGATCAAATGATTCCATTTAAGAAATGAAATATAACAAAATTGAAGCACTATAAATGTCACATGAGGGGATTTTTAGTTACAGAGTAATACAAACAAATTAATGATGAAACTTTAAATAAATCAGATAAATTATAAATGAAAGTTGCATTCCAAAATAATATGAAGATTGAGTGTAATGTTTTCTTTCATCAATTCAAGCACAAAAAAAATATCTTACAAAGCATGTGAAAACTTAGAATATTAACATTTTAAAAAACTAACGAAACATTTGCTAGTGTAGAGCTCATCAAGATTAGTAAAACAACATTTATTTCATCTCAATTGAACTTCAATTGGAAAAAGTTCAGACGAGAAAATTAAATAAGCAGAAAAATAATTTATTATAGTTTTAATATTATGTAAATAAATATAAAAAATGAATTAAGTTATATTGAAAAAATGTAATATAACCAAGAGTAAATGAAAGCAAAAGAATTCAAGAAATTAAAATATTTAATTGGAAAGTTTTATTGCAAGATACTTAGGAAATTGAACATAACATCGTTGACTATCAAATTAATTTTGAATCAAAATGATTCATAAGACAAGAAAAAATCATGGAAAATAAAATATATAAAAAAATAAAAGTAAATATATAATTGGCTTGAACACCTCAAGATGAGCGGAACGTCCTTTTTTTCATCTTTAACAAAGCAGCTTCAGAAATGTTGTCAATCACCAAAGTTAATAAGCATAAATAATAGTAAGTCATTATTTTTTTACACAACACATATTTGCTAAATGTTAAATAATATAAATTAAGATGACATAATATTACCAAATGAATGGAAAATATTTTAAAAAATGAGTTAAAGTTTATTGGAAAGTTGAATTCCAAGACATTACAGAGATTGCATGTAACAACCTAAATCATTAATCCATGTATTAATCAAAATGACTAAACAAACATCACAAAATATTAGGAAAAAATAACCAAATAATAAAAAAATTAATATTTAATTAGACATTGGTGGTTGAGTTGAACGGGGTTTGTTATGTCTCGAATGAACCTCATTCGGAATACTACCCATTGCGAATATAAATGAGCATAAACAATAATAAATAATTAAAAAAGATAAATTTATGTAATGTAATTTCCTAAATAAAAGCGTTGTAATGGTCATAGAAGAAGAGAATTAAATTTACATAGTAATACAACCAAATCAAGGCAAGTAATTTGAAGAAACTAGATAAGTAGTATGAGAAAGAATCATTCCAAGATACTAATGATATGTAGGGTAGCATCCTACATCATCAAAATTTGCACAAATTGAAAAATCTCAAAAAGAAATTTCAATTGGATAGAGCTTTTGGAGCTTAATTTAATGTCTTTTGTATTTTCTTCATTACACCTTATTTCTAATTTTTACGAATTACTGAATTAAATTAGAATAATAGTAATAAGATATTATTTTAATTTTATGAGGATATATGTTGAAGTGGAAAATAGTTAAACTAAAGGAATGAAATATAACCTAATCGAACCATTATAATGGTTATAAAAGATAAGAATTACAATTTTGTAATAAGGAGATCGACTATAAACTAATTGACCAAAAAAGCTAGTACACATTGATATGTTTGGTAATGCCAACCAAAACACAAGAAAATAAAATAATTTATAAATAGAAATCAATATTTAATTTGACAGAGGTTGCTAGGATGACTCAAACAACATTTGATTAACATCAATTTGACCAAAGTAAATAATGATTGTTATATTAATATTACAGCTAAAAGTAAATATATTTGATACACAATATAACATAAAATTGAGATAATATAATATAACCAAATCAAAGTGATGTAAAGGATAAAAATGTGGAGAATTAGAGCTCTATAGAAATACAACAAAATGAAGGAAAATATTAAGCGAAATGAGATAATTTATGCTGGAAATTTGCACTCAAAGATAAGTGATCAATTGCTTAATCCCCAATCATCAAAATCGGTATGAGTAGAATTGACCATAATGGCTCTAAAAACCATAAAAAAAATTATCCACAAATATAAAAGTATTATTTTATTGGATATAACATGTGTGACTAAGTCCAAATAAAAAATTAAATAAAAATTAGTTATAATAAATTATTATTTTAATATTGAATAAATAAATGTTAATAAGAAAATAAAATAAATTAATGTAATGTAACATAACCAAATTGGAATACTACAAATGACACATGAGAGGAGATTTAGAGTTACATAGTAATAAAACTAATGAAAAATAAAAAAATTGTTTTAAATTAGATAAAATGCATCGGAAATTTCATTCCTTGTAACTAAGGTGATCGAGTGTTAGATTCTTTGTCGCTAGGTTAGATTTGAATCAAAAGGTAACATACAACATAAAAAAATAATAGAATATATATTTAGAATTATAAAAATAATGCTCAGTAGGATAGTAATCATTAAGAAAAGCATAAAGACATTTGTTTCATCTTAAATGGATCTCATTCATAAATTCTACGAATTAGAATAGAAAATAAACCTAACTTTTAATAAATTATTTATTTTAGTATTAACTAAATATATATTAAATCCAAAATAAGATAAATTGAATAAATGTTATGCTAAAATAAATTAAAGTGAAAAAATAGAAGAAATGAGAAAACTTATACAAGGAAGTTAAACACCATGATAATGAGGCCATTGAGTGTAACAAAATGGATCATCAAATGAGGTACAAATTGAATTATATCATAAAGCTTACAAAAATAATAGAAAAATAATTTCTCAAAAATATAATAACTAATGTTTCATTGGATGGAGATTGTCAACACAGGTGGAATGACATTTGTTTAGCCACGATTAGACCTCGTTTGGAATTACTACGAGCCCCCAAAGAAAAATAAGAATAAATCATTATAAATTATCATTTATGTATTTATAAACTTATATTAAATCTAAAATAGGATAATTTAAAATAATGTAAGATAAAAAAATCAAAGCATTGTAATGGTAATAGTAAAAATGAATCAGTCCTTCTTAGTAATAAAACCAAATCAATGAAAAAAATTTGAAGAAATGAATTAACTAGTACGAGAAAGTTATACACCAACAAAATAAAGAGATTGAGGGTAGCATCCTTAATTGTAAAATTAGGTACCATTGAAAATGGATCACAAAGAGAGCCAAATCCTTTGAGATGAGTCAAATTATATTTTGTTTCCTTTCAACCCAACCTTCTTTGGAATTGAAACAATAAAAGAGCATATGAGAGGAAAATTGGAGTCACAAAATAACATAACCAATTAAAAGAAAAATATTTGATAAAATGAGATTAAATCAATTAGAAAGTTTTATTATGAGATATTAAGGGATCAAGTGTAATGATCTTGACCATCAAATAAGCTATGAAAAAAATATCTCATAAATCTTACCAAAATCTTAAAAAATTTAAAAAATTAAAAAATATAGAAATTAATATTTTTCTTGATATAAATCTTTAAGATTGATTGAATGAATTTTTTTCTCATAATTTGATGTCAATTGAAATTTTAGCAAATTACAAAATAAATAAGCTATTATAATAAAAACAATTACTATTTGAACATTATGTAAACTTTTATTAAAGCATAAATGAGAAAAAATAAAGAATGTAATATTAAAAAAATAAAAGTGTCATAAATGTTATATGACATTAGAGTTTTTAGTTTCGTAGTAATATATGCAAATTGAAGTGAAATATTTGCAAAAAATAACATAAGTTGTACATTAAGTTACACTTTGAGATATTATGGAGATTTCATGTAATATCCTCATTCGTCAAATAAAGTATGAAAACAATGTGTCATAAAACTTGCCAAAACTATTAAAAAATATGTTACATAAAAAATAATAAATTTGAGAATTTTACTATATATAGCTTGACAAGATAAATTTAGTAATGTTTATTTCTTCTTAATCAGAGCAAATTAGCTAAAACTACAAAGTATCAAAGTAAATAAGCATAAATAATATTATATTATTATTTTAATATAAAAGAAATTCGCAATAAACTTGAAATGAGATTAGTTTAAGTAAATTAATATATCCAAAGCAAAGTGATGTAAAGTTTTGATGGCAAGGGATTACAACTATATAGCGATATAACAAAATCAAAGGAAAAACTTCAACAAAATGACATGAATTATAGTGGAAAGTTCCATTGAAAGAAATTAAGAAGATCAAGTGAAATATACATTGTAATAAAAAATTCTAGAAATAAAAAATTGGCATTAACCATGTCAAAGATTTAGAAAATTTTTTTTAAAAAAATAGAAATGAATATTTAATAAGGTAGCATAGATTTAGAATATTCTAATGAGATTTAGTTCATCCCAGTTGGTCTACCTTCAAAATAACTTCAAATTCAAAGTAAAAGACTGTAAACAACAATAATTTTATTTTAACATGAAGTATACATTAAAAGTTTAAATTACATAAATATAAGTTATAAAATATAACAAAATAAAATATTGTAAATGTCACACAAAAGTGATATTGAGTTGCATATTAATATAAGTAAATCAAAGTTAATAATTTGAAGAAATAAGATAAATAAAATAGGAAATTTCCTTTTCAAGATAAGTAGGGGATCAAATAAAACATCATCGATTGTTAAGTTAGGCACGAATGAAAATGTCATATAAACCTTGTAAAAACATCAAAAAAGAAAATATTTTAGAATATAAAAAAGAATATTTAAATGGATAAAAGTTGTTTAAAAGAGTCTAACTATGTTTGTTTCTTTGCTATCATACATCATTTTGAATTATTATAAACTACAACGTTAAATAACAAAAAAAATTACAATGTTGTTAATATTAAGTAAATATATATATTAAAGTTAAAGTAAGACAAATTGAAATAATGTAATCTAACCATATCATTACTTACTAAAAGGACCATAGTAAAATATTTATTAACATGTGGCAATTTTTCTAAATGAAATCATAATATTTAAAGATATAAGATTAATTATATATGAAAGTTACATTCCAAGAAACTATGGTTATATTAGATAAAATCCTTGATCATCACATAAGGTATAGTTTAAAATGTCTCTTAAGTATTAAAAGCAATAGAAAATGAAATATTTAAAATTTTAAAAATGAATATTTAAATGTTTATAGTTATGAAATAGAGAGCAACAACTTTTTTTTCGTCTTGATGAGACCTCCTTTAGAATTACAGTGAGATACAAAAATAAACAAGTATTTAAAAAAATAAAATTTTATTTTATTTAAAACAAAATAAATATTAAAGCCAATATATGATAAAATAATGTAATGTATTACAATCAAATCATAATATTGCAAAGATAATAGGAGATGTGAATTAGAGATATATAGTGATATGACCAAATGAAAATGACTTATTTGGTGAAATGATATAAACTGGGTAAGAAAATTGTATTCCAAAATACTAATGAGATCAAGTATTACATCCTGATTATGAAACTAGGTATAAATAAAAAAGAATAGTAAAAAATTTTAAAACTAATCGAAGAAAAAAGTTTTAAAACCTAAAAAATAAAAATTTAATTTGGTAGAGCTCATTTATACAAGTCCTACGACATTTATTTCATCTAAATCAGAATTTATTTGAAAGTATTGCTAATAAGAACATTAAATTTGAATAAATATTAAAAAATATTATTTTAAAGATTAACAAAATGTATATTACTAATAAAAAAGGGCAAGATTTTGATTAAATTGCAATATAACCAAATCGAAGAAAAGTTTTAATAAATTGAGATAAGTTGTATTAGAAAGTTGTATTGCATGATAATAATGAGATAAAGCGTGTTGTCCTCAATTAAAAATATCATATTAATGAAAATATCTTGTAATGCTTGCAAAAATCAAAGAGAAAAATATTATGAAAAAGGGGAATGAATGATTCATTAGATTGAGGCCATCATCTAGACGTGTTCAACAATATTTGTTTAATTTGAGTTTGACTTTCTTTTCAAATTATTGTGAGATACGAGAATAAATAAGAATAAATAATGATAAATGATTATTTTGACATTAAGTAAATATATTTTAAATCTTAAATGTGATAATTTAAAGAAATATATTATAAAATAATGAAAGTGATGTAAAGGTTAAGTACTAGAAGATTTTTGAGATACATAGTGATATAAAAAAAACTATTAGATGAAATCATATAATTTGAATGGCAAAGTAACATTGCAAGGTACTAAGGAGGTGTTGTGCAACATCCCCTATTGTCAAATATGTTATAAATTGAAATGTATCATAAGTTATAAAAAAATAATAATAAATAAATTATTAAAAATAGAAAAATATTATTTAATATGATAATGCTATTTAATTGAGTTAAGTACCTTCAATTTTACCTCAATGAAATGTCACTTAAAATAACAACAAATTATAAAATAAATTAGCATTAATAATAATATATATTCTTTTTAATGTAAAACAAATATTTAGCAAGCTCAAAATTAGATAAATTGAAACAATATGATATAACTAAAATGAAGAAATGTAAAAGTCGCATCAAAGGAGGTTCATAATTACATAGCGATATAAACGAAAGATAAAAATTTGGAAAATCAAAAAAAATTATAAGAGAAAGTTTAATTAATTGAAACAAAGGAGATCAAGCATAACATCCTCGATCATCAAATTTGTATGAATCAAACATCACGTAAAGCATGACCAAGCCATAGAAAAAATATTTTTAAAAAGTAATAATTAATAATTAATTAGATGGAGATAGTTAATAGGACCCCAAAAACATTTGTTTCCTATTGATAACACAGTCTAGAATTTATGTTAATTAACAAAATAAGATAAATTGAAGTAATATAATACAACAAAATAAAGGCATTGTAATGGTAATATGATAGGGTCATTCGAGTTTCATTGTAACATATCTAAATCAAAGTAAATAAAATTTACATTCTAGAATACTAAAGAGATTAAATTCAATAACCTCGACTATCATATTAGGTATGAATCAAAATATATCATAAGCAATGCAACAATACTAGAAAATTAAATATTTAGAAGAGAGGAATCAATGTTTAATTAGGTAGACCTCATCAAAATGAGCCAATTGACGTTTGTTTTGTCAAGATTGGAGCCATTAAGAATAAAACAAATTACAAAGTAAATAGGTACATGAAATTTTAGTTATCATTTTAACATTCTGCGAAACTATAGTAATGCATAATTGGAAAAAATTGAAGTATTGTAATATTTCAAAGAAAAAACGACATAAAGTTCACATGTGAGGATATTTAGAATTACACAAAAGATAACCAAATCAAAGTGAGAAATTTCAAAAGTGGGAAAAATTCTATAGGATAGCTACATACCAAGATATTAGGGTCATCAACTATATGATCCTCAATTGCAAAATTTAGTATGAAACAAAATATCTCATAAAGAATTAAAAGACTATGAAAAATTAAATATTTAAAATTCTATAAATAATATTTAATAAGCAAAAGATTTGACATGAGTCCATTGACATTTGTTTCATCTTTATTGGTCATCCATTGGACTTAATGTGAATTATTATAATAATAAGAAAATAAATATTAAATTTTGAACTTAATAACATGTAAATATTTATTATTAATGAAATTAAGTAAATTTAGTTGATATAACATAATTAAATCGAAATGATGTAGAGCTCAAAAGAGAGGAGAATTATAGTTTCATCATAATATAACCAAATCAAAGAAAACTTTTTTAACAATTACGATATCCTATATGGGAAAAATTAATTCACACATACTATGATGATCAAGTGTAATAAAAGTAAATTTTAAATTTCGTAGAGCTCAGTGAGATCAATCAAACGATATTTGTTTCATTGCCATTGGATCTTGTTTAGAATTACCACACATTAAAAAATTAAAAAATGCGTAGGAAATTTGAGAAATAGAACAAATTGAATAGAAAATTTGCATTTATGATACTAAGAAGAGTGAGTGTGATATCTGTTTATGTAATGTCATATAAAGTATTTTGAGGGTCACATCATCAATTATGTAATATCGTACAAATCAAATCATCTTGTAAAGAATGCAAAAAAAGTAGAAAGAAAAATATGTTGAAAAATATAGTAATATATGTTTAATTAGATAAAACTTATCAAGAAGAGTCCAACGACATTTGTTTCACCTTGATTAAACATCATTTGGAATTATTTAGAATTAAAAAATTTAGAAAGCATAAATAATAATAAATTATTATTTTAATATTAAGTAAACATTTATTAAAACTAAAATTAGACAAATTTTAGATATTTAATATAACAAAGTGAAAGTTATGTAAATGTCAAACAAGAAAATAGTTATATTATAATAGCAAAATTTCCAAAAAAAATTAAAAATAATTAAAGAATGAGATTGGAAGAGATACATTAAAAAATACTAAGTAGATCAAATGGAACATCATTAGTCTTCAATTATGATATGAATAGATATATTTCATAAAATGTACAAAACCTTAGTAAATATTTTTGAAACTACAAAACTGAACATTTTAGTAGATAGAGCTAGTTGAGAAGACTTTTATGGTGTTAGTTCTTTTAAATCACACTTTCCTTAGAATTATTACAATTTACTAATTTAAATAAGTAAAAATGATAACAAATAATAATTTAATATTTAATAAATATATTTGAAAGTAAAATGAGATAAATAGAAGTAATTTAATATATGCAAATCAAACTAATGCAATGGTCATATGAGCAGAGATTGAGTAAGAGAGTAATATATACAATTCAATGACAATAATTTTTACAATAGAGATAACTTGCACAATAATATTGTGTTCCTTAATACAAAGAAGATTTACAGTTGCATCATCAATTATCAACTCAAGTAAAAAATATAATCCCTTAAAACCACTACAAAAACCCTAGAAAAGGAAATATTAAAAAAATACAAAAATGAATATTCTTTTAGATAGCAAAGTTTAGGTCAAAAAGAGAAAAGATTTAGAAACTTTTACTAGAAATGTGCACTCCAAGATAATAAAAATATAGAATATAGTACTTTTAATCATCACATTAAATACAAATAAAAATATCTCATAACATATGTCAAGAATATTATAAAATTAAATATTCAATTAGTTTGACCTTTAGAGTTCAGTCGAATGACTTTTTTGTATTTGATGGACCTCTTTTGGAACTATTATGAATTACCAAAGTAAATTAGAAAAAATAACAATAAATTTTATTTTTTAATTTATATTAAATATATATATATTAAAATTGAAAAGATATAAATTGATGTAATGTATTATTCAAAAATAAAAGTAATGTTAAGGTTACATGAAAGGAGATTTGGAGTTACATTATAATATAACTAATTTGAAGCAATGTATTTTGAAAAAATGAAATGAATTTTATAGGAAATTTTCATTTAAAGATATTAAAAAGGTGAGTGAAACATATTCAACAATCAAATAAGACATGAATTAAAACGTTTTTTTTAAAGCATGTTAAAATCTTAGAAATAAAAATATTTTAAAATATAAAAATAATTTTTAATTCAATAGAGGTAGATAAGTGCGATCACATGATGTATTTTTTGTGTCAATCAAAACTCAATTGGAGATATTGCGAATTATCAAAATAAATAAGCATAAATAATAATTAATTATCTGTTTAATATTTAATAAATATATGTTAAAGCTAAAATGGGACAAGTTGAAGTACTTTAATATTAGAAAATCAAAGTAATGCATTGGTCATAGAAGAGGACCTTTAGAGTTATATATCTACATTGCATTGCAAGAGATTTAGGAATTTTTGTGTAATAACATTGATCATACACATAGGTATGAATTAAAATGTGCTATAAGTAGTACAAATATTATAGAAAATTAAATATTAAAAAATAAAAAATTAGATATTTAACTAGATAGTAGTCTTTGAGGCTTGTCTAATCATTTTTGTTTAGTCTCCACCTTACTTCAATGAGAATTAATACAAATTAGTGAAGCAAAAATGCACAAATTTTAAAAACATCATTGTATTAATATTAGATAAATATTTATAATAATAGAAATGAGAAAAATTAAGTTAATATAATATTTAAAAGTAAAGGTTATGCAAAGGGGTGCGAGAAAAGACTTAAAGTTAATAGCATCATAATAAAAAAAATAAAACATTTAAAAATCATAAATAAAATATATGAAAAAGTTGCATTCCAACATAAAAAGAGATTAAGTGTAACCTTCTTTATCATTAATTTAGGTATAAATAAAAATATCAAATAAAGAATACAAAAATCATAAGAAATAAAATTTTAAAAAATATAAAAAAGTGAATATTTAACCATATATAGATCATTATGACATATGCAATGAGGTTTGCTTTATCTTAATCAAACCTCAATTCGAATTAGTAAAATAATGAAAGAAAACAGGAACAATTAATAACAAAAAACTACTTTAATATTAAGTAATCTATATCAAAAATATAATAAAATAAAGTGAAGAAATATAACATAACTAATAAAAAATTATGCAAATGGCATGGAAGATATGATTTATTTTCACATTTTAATATAACCAACTCAGAGGCAAAAATTTTATAAAATGAGATATATTACATTGAATGTTCCATTAAAAGATGTTAATGAGATGAAGCCAAAATCATTATTCATCAAATCAGGAAAATTTTTAAATTTCTCATAAAACATGCAAAAACAATAAAAATTTAAAAACTAAAAGATTATAAGAAAGAATATTTAATTGAATATTACTCATTGAAATAAGCTTGATGATATTAATTTCACCATTATCAGATCTCATTTGAAAATACTATGAATTACAGAAGAAAATAAGCATTAAAAATAATAAAATATTATTTTTTAAGGTCAGGTGAAATGAGATAAGAGTTTTATAGTATCATAACCACAACAAAATGAAAGATTTAAAGAAATTAAATAAATTTTAGGGTAAAGTTACAATCTATAAGACTAAGGAGATCAGGCAAAGCACCTCGATTGTCAAACAAACTACAAATTGAAATGCTTCTCAAACTATGCTCAGAGCTTAGAAAATAAAATATTTGAAAATATAAAAGTAAATATTTAATTTCATTGAGTTAGTGGAGATGAGTCTAATGTAGCTAGTTTCATAATGATTAGATGTCATTTGCATTTACTATGAATTAAAAAAATAAATATGCTTAAATAAAAAAATATTATAATTTTAAAAAATAAATCATTAAAGCTTTAATGAGATAACTTAGATTAATATAAAATTATTAAATATAAGTAAAGTTCAAATGTGAGTAGATTTATATTTACACAGTAAAATAACATAATCAAAGCAAAAAATTTGAAAAAATGAGATAAAGTATTTTGGAAAGTTGCATTTTAAGATTCTATGGAGATAAAAAATAACATCCTCTATCATCTAAGCAGGTGCAAATCATACTATATACTAAAGCATGGCAAACATATAAAGAATTATTTAAAAGTCATCAAGCCTAGCTCAACAAAACCGTTTCCTCTTAGTCGAGCCTCATTTGTAATTACTAAAAACTTCTAAAACAAATAAAAATAAGTAATAATAAATTATTATTTTAGAAAAACTATATCAAAGTTAAAATGAGATAAATTGCAGTAATACAATGTAACTAAATCAACAAGATGTAAAGATCACTTGAGAAAACTTTAGAGAATAAAGTATTTCAAAAAAAAAAAGTTAATATACATAACTAGATAGAGCCCATCGAGATGAGTCAAACCGTGGCTTTTTTCCTTATGATTAGAACCCATTAGGAGTCATTTCAAATTAGTAAACTAAATAAGCAAAGATAACAGTAAATTATTTTTTGTATAAAGTAAATATATGTTCACCTTAAAATGAGATAAATTAAAGCACTATATTATAACCTATTGAAGGAAAAGTAAATGTCACATTTGTGGAGAGTTAAACTTTTTTACTGGTATTAAAAAATACATAAGATTTGAAATATTGAGATAAATTTTACAAGAAAAGATCATTCTAATATTTTAAGGTTTTTGAGTGTGACATCTAATCCTCAAGCTAGGCTCAAAAAATATATTATAAGGAATAAATTGAAAATAAATATTTAAATGGATAGTGCTTGTCCAAATTGGTCCAACAAATTTTTTTTCATTTTTATTGGAATTCGTTTCGAGTTAGAACAAATTAATAAAGTAAAAAGACATAAGTAATAATAAATTGATATTTATTATTAGCTAAATGTTAATTAAAGCTAAATTGAGTTAAATTTGAGTAATATAATAAAGCAAAATAATAGTGATGTAATGTTCACAAGAGGATTATGATCTGCATAATAATTTTACCTCAAAGAAAAAAATTTGAAGAATTAGAAAAATTGCATAAGAAAGCTACACTACATGATTCCAAGGGGATCAACATCATCTATTATTAATTTACGAGTAATAAAAATGTCTCATAAAGTATTGAAAAATATATAAGAAAAGATACCTAATAATATAAAAGTGAATATTTAACTTGATAGAGTCTATCGAAATGATTCTACAAAGTTTGTTTTTCACGATCGAACCCTACTTGGAATTACTATGTATTAGAAAATTAATAAGAATAAAAAATAATAAAATGTTGTTTTAATTTTAAAAATTATATATTTTAAATTTGAAATATGATAAAATGAAACAATAAAATAAAACTAAATGTTAGACATGTAATTGTTACATGAGAAGAGAATAAGTCTTGCATAATAATATTAGTAAATAAACACAAAAATTTTGAAGATATATGACAAATGTAACGGGAAAGTACCTTTTAAAGATAATAAGGATCTTAAGTATAACATCCTTAATAATCAAATCTTGTACTGATCAAATTGTTTATTAAAGCTAGTCAAATCCTTAGAAAATTAAATATTTTAAATTACAAAAACAATATGTAATTCGATAAAGATCACTGAGTGTGATCAAACATATTTTTTTTTGTCTTCGTTGGACCATAATTTGAGTTACTACCAATTTCAAAATTACATAAGAAAAAATAATTACCTATTAGCTTATTCAAAGCAAATATATAATAAAATTTAGATGAGAGAAATTGAAGCAGTATGATATGAACAAATAAAAGAATACTAGTCACATAAGAAAAGAATTAGAATTTGATAGTAATATAACAAAATTGAAGAAAAATCTTTGATGAATTGACAGAAATAGAACAGAAGTTTAGTTCTAAGGGACAAAAGCTCGTGTATAACATCCTTGATAATCAAATCAGGTACAAATCAAAGCATCTCATAAAGTTTATTAAATGCTTAGATAAATAGCATACTTTGAAAAACCAAAATGAGTATTTAGTTGTATAGAACTTATTAAGATGAGTTTTAAGGAATTATTTTATGTATGCCAGTTCATTTTGAATTAATATTAACTGTCAAATAAAGTAACCTTAAATAATAAAAAATTATTATTTAAAAAAATTAAAAAAATAAAAATAAAAAATATTGAAATAATGTTATTTACCAAATTAAAAGAATAAAGTGGTTAATTGAGAAAAGTATTGTCCCTACATAAAATTTTAACCAAATAAATTTAAAAATATAAATAAAATAAGATAAATTTATGATTAACATTCTACAATAATAAAGAGATCAAATGTGAAGTGAAAACTATTGTGTGAATCCAATAAGAGTGGAGAATTATGGCTTTTAAAATAAATTTCGCTACTACGAATTGCATGTAACTTTCAAAAATTATTTATAAAAAAAATGATATATTTTGTACAAAACTTTTGTTTATATGTCTATTAATTTATAAAAGTAGGACCTAAGACCACCCCAAATTTATGTCGTGAAAAACTCCACTAATAAAAGAGTGCAATTTGTCGTTTTTCCTCACACTTTAGCTTTAGCCTACTTGGCTATTTTTTTCTATGATTCACCTCTAACCTACTTGTATTTGTAAGTCCAACTATCACATGGGCTTTTATGAACTCAATACTAACTCAATTTTTTATGATATCAAGTTCAACCCAGGTTTTCAAAAATACTAGGTTGTTTAACCCAAAAGAAAAAAAAATAAAATGTAAACAAATTTCTAGTAAAAATGAACAAATTTTCTTATACTTGTTGTTGAATGTAAAAATACATATGGAGCTTCAAATTATCGAGAGTTGAGAAAAATAAAGCTTAGAAGATTTAGGCTAAGATGAAAAAAATTTTGAATTTTAAGTAGTGATAAGTTGTATGTACTATTTTGAGAATTTATGCCAGTAGAGCATGATGCAGCCTTTCTTTGAGATGTTAAAATATTTGTCAAAATCATTAGTCATTTCTTTTACATTGGTTAGGTATTTATAGAAAAAATTTTATCAAAGTTATTTGAAAGCCAACTAAAAGCTTTCATAAAATATGCATCCAAATACCCTTAAAAAATCTCAAAATGACTCAAAAAATATTTTAAAACAATTATTGCAGTGGCATATATAATAGCTAATTATCTGTCTTATCAATGGAATTTATTCGAGGTAATGGATTAGTGTAGAGGAGATCTCCACCGTTCGGATGAACATTGTAATGGCATATGAGTTTTGGATAGTTGGATCAACCTAGAATAGAACTATATCATTCAATCAAGTAGGTTGGGATATAGATTGTTTTATTAATCAATGTTAAAATTGGGAATGATCATAGCCATGTGATTCAAAATGAACTATTTTGAGCCGCACAATTGCAAATTTCGAATGATGTTTGATGAAGTCAAGCTAGTTCACAACCATCAGATGTCAGGCAAGGATCAATTAGTTATAGCAGATGAAGTTGTTAACACCACATTGGCTCATCAAATTGATAGCTGGATAAATTAAGATCATTGTTTAAAGGTAGAAACAACCCCCACCATCCTATCAATAAAATGCAAGATCAAATGGTGCTTAGCACTCCCAATTTTTGATGTAAATAGGCAAAAGGCACATACTCCCACATTGTAGGAAAGGAAAATTCTTTGATGTTTATAAGGATTACCAAGGAATATCAAATACATAATTGACTCTAGCTTCCCCATATTCTCTATGTGTTTCATCACCTTGATGTACCAATAACATACTTGTTTATATGCGTCTAACCCTTTCCATACAAATACTTGGTTTGAGTGGAGCCAAATTCTATTCAATGCCTTACCCCATTCGATTTAGGAATTAACTAACATATAGAATTGGTCGACCCGATTTGGTTTTAACAATTTCCTAATCTGAGGATCCCGAGTGCCCGCTCCGGTTTCCCAACCTATGAGCTATGCATTTGAGCACAAGTTAAGATGTGGAAAGAATTTTTTTATTTTTTAAATTTTAATTATGAAAAAATAATAGAGTTATTTTTTTTAAATTGATCAATGTTTAGCAAACAAGGAAGCAATTAATTTTATAAGGATAATATTTAACCAATGAACAAGTATGATTCAAAAATTGAATCTTATTCATTTACTAAATCCTAGAGATTGACAAAATTGATGCTCAAATATAATTTGAAATTGATACGAAAGAATTGTTTTAAAATCAACAAGCTAACAATCTATTTTATAGCAGAAGAAAACCTTATCAAAGTTGATGCACATGTGCACAATCTTTGAAGCTTGTTGAACACTATAATATGCTTTAAAGAACATTATTTCACCAACACAAAAAGTGCATGGCTTATTTTTTTCAAGTAAACCTTTTGCACACTAAACAAAGCATTTAGAATAAAATGCTATATATTGATGGCTTAACTAATCGAACATAAGAGTGACCTAATAATCTCCTTCTTTTGATGATGGCAAGACATAAATAATTAGATAAAAATATAACAAGAAAAATCATACATTAAAGAAATGATATGACAAGTAAAAATAAAATATTTACGCTCCCCCTCACTTTATGCTCTCATCCACAAAATGCTCCACTCACTTTGTGGTGATCTAAATTTTTTCTAAACCATGATCATTCTCCACTTTGACACCATCAAAAGGGAGGTACAATTTATACAATTTCTAGGATACCATTAGTGTTTTGCAAATATATAGGCTATTTGTTACTTTAAAGGTACGTACACTTTTTCTATTTATCATCTAACAACATAATCTGAAATAAAGATAAATTGTTGTGATTTTTCTAAAAATAAATTTGATTTTATACCCTTAGTAATAAGTCTAGTCTTGTCTCCAATAGTTCATTTTTATATTGTTTACTTTTAGCAAAAATTTAGTTCTAAAAAATTATTGAGCACTAAGCATAAGAATGAAATCTTATAATTAATTTCTCTCAAGTTTATTTTAATGAACCTATAACCTTTCAAAGCTTTTTCAATAAATATAGTTTTTATGATAAATACAAATGTATTATTATCAATTACTCACGTAGAAACTCTTTGTTTAACTTCCAAAGAAACATATTATTTATTTGATTTCCATAGATTTCAGTATTGGCAAAAATAAGGTAGTTTTTAATTAGCTTCTTCTATATATTATTTCTTGTATAATTTACTTTCTCATCTTTCAATATAAGGTTCATCAACAGCTCCTTACAAGCATTAAATTTCTTTCATGTATTATTTTTTTAATTAACATATCAAATACAAAATGTATTTTCTTATTTATCAAATTTTCAAATATAATTAAAAAACTTTCCGATTATCACTTTTCCATTTAAAACAAGATAACTAATTTAAATAAAAAATAAAGATCAATTTCAAAGAAATTTCAAACAATAAGCAAGTTTTCCCAAGATAGATATTGTTTATTACTTTCCTTTGTATACTCTGACATGTTTTCCTATGTGAGAGATATAAATTGATTTGATATTTTCCTTTCCTTGTAATAATCATATAGATATCAATTTTATAATTTATTAAATGAAAATTATCTTATATTTCTATTTCTCTAATTAATTCAATAAAATTTATGATGTAGTAATTTTTACTTTGGTAAAATTTAACTGTAGTAAATTTTGAAAAAAAAATTAATGCCAACCATAAATTCAAGTTTTTTTAAAACTTAATATTTTAAGTCAAAAATAAATTATCTTTAAAGATCGAAAGACGGTTAGGAACTTTTTATGTTTATAAAAGGATTTAGCTTGCTTTTCCTTTTGACATGTTTCACACATTTTCCAATTATTACTGTTAGGCTTGTGACGACCCCTAGTTTGTTTACTTTTACGCTATAAAATAAATTAATCTTCTATTTCATAAAGGGTTTTCACTTGATTGTGTGAGTTGGCATTTTAATTCACTAGCTTCTAATTGAGCAAACATATTCACATAAGCGTCACTATTCCTATTACCAATTGTTAACACTTAATAATGTTTTTATATTTTGTAACATTTAGTATTAAAACTAAGAAAATAAAAAAAAACTCATATCATTGACAAATATTTTCTAAATGATTAATACTAATTAATGTTAAAGTCTAGAATGATTTGACATTCTAATTGAATCTAAATAAGTTTAAGTCTACAAACATTTTGCAAATGAGTTAGACAAACTCACAAAGCTAAGCATGCCTCCATAAGTTCTAAAATAAAGAGACATAGTTACAAAACTACATAACCATTAAATTTGATAATCCAAGCATCAACAGTAATAAGGTGATGATGTGGTGATTTTGAAAAGCAAGTTTCAAAATTGGTTCCCTTAAGAATATTACCATATCTATTATGCTTTTGATTTATGCAATTTTTTAATTGGACAATCAAATGTAAGGTGTCAAAATTTAGAACAATAATTACATACATTATTATGTTGAACTTGATAATTAGATGTATACAAGGAACGAATGATGTATATATGAATTTTTAATCTATAATTATCATGCCAACATACATTGTTTTTCTACCAAATTGTTGTAAGATTAAGCTTGTTTAAAAACTTGTTAATCATTTAGGTAAACAATATTTTTTTCACTTCATTGAATGTTGTAACATATGAAGGTACATCCAAATGTTTACAAGTAGATACATAAGAAAATTATGTAGCATACTTTGATTTTAGAACTTGCATTCCTATTTCAACTGGATTAAAGTTTTTTAGGTTTTCTTTAAGCATAGAATTTTCTTTTGTTAAATTATTGTTCCCTAATTTTAAAGCATCATTATATGTAATATGCTTTGACAATTCATTTTAATATTCTATTTTTGAAGCATTCAATCACAAAACATT
Organism: Vanilla planifolia; assembly: GCA_023846275.1. Taxonomy (NCBI): domain Eukaryota; kingdom Viridiplantae; phylum Streptophyta; class Magnoliopsida; order Asparagales; family Orchidaceae; genus Vanilla; species Vanilla planifolia. The sequence goes on along the minus strand of JAIUJO010000032.1, from coordinate 3,241,837 downwards.
AGAAATATAGGCATGAACTTGAATAGTTAAACAAATATTATATTCTTTAAAAGCATGAACTTCAATAGTGAAATTCATGTAGAATTATGTTAATATTTACTTCATTTCTTCAAATTTTTAATTTTGTTTGCTTATTTTATTGTGAAACTATAATTTTCATAACTTTTGACCTTTGTATGAGCTTAAACTCATAATATTGCATTATTTTAATTTATCTAATTTCTACATCATTATACATTTGCTAAATATAAAAAAAATAATTTATTATAATTTATGCTTATTTAATTATATAATTTGTAGTGATTTTAACAAGTTCTTTTTGACATGAAACAAAAATCATTTGACTCATGTAGAGAAGCTCAATCAAATTAAATACTCATTTTTATATTTGTAAAATTTTTTTGCCTCATATTTTATCATTCTTTGTGAGACATTTTGATTCATACCTAATTTGATAATTAAAGATGTAACACTTGTTCTACTTGGCATCTTGGAAGGCAACATTCCCATACAATTGACCTTATTTTTCAAATTTTTGACTTTTGTTTGGTTATATAACTACGTAATTCTAACTATCTCTCATGTGACATTTACATATTTTTTTATTTGGTTGTGTTATTTTATTTCAATTGAACTCATTTCAACTTAAATAAAAATTTACTAAGTACTTAAAAAATTATTTGTATTATTTTTTTTACTTTGATAATTACCAATAATTCAAGACAATGTTTGATTGGGATGAAACAAAAATTATTATACACAACTTGATGCACTTCATCTATTTATATAATCATTTTTATATTTTGAAATATTTTTGCCTAAGGCCTTTCCCTATTTTGTGAGACATCTTGAATTGCATTTTGCTTAACAATCAAAGACATTACATTAGATGTCTTCAGTTTCTTGGTGTGAAACTTTCTCATATAATTTGTCACTTCTTCAATTTTTTTTTATTTTGCTATTTTAAAATAAAACTCTAATTACCCTATCATGTGAATTTTATGTCGTATTAATTTTATTATATTACATTGTTTCATTTAAATTTTTTTTATTATGTAATACGTTTACTTAGTATTGAAGGGTCATTGGTCTCAACTCAACGAGTTCTCAACTAAGCATTCAATTTTAGTTTTTTATGAATAATTTTTTTTATAAGACTCTAGCTTTCTTCATGAATCATTTTGAAATATAATTGTTTTGAAGATAGAGGATATTATACTTGATCTCCTTAGTTTGTTGGAATGCAACTTTCTCGTATAATTTGTCATTTTTCAAATTTTTATGTTTGACTTGTTTATATTATTATGTAACTCTAGATCTCCTCTTATGTTACTTTTAAATTATTTAGATTTTTATTTTGTTATATTTCCTTAGTTTGTCTCATTTTAGCTTGATATATATTTAAAAATTATTAAAATAATAATTTATTATTATTTTATCTTTATTTTTTCATAATTCGTAATTTTAGTTGACAAGATTCAGTGGAGAAGAAACAAACATCTTTTGACTTGTATTGATGAGCTCTATCAAATTAAATATTTATTTTTATATTTTAAAATACTTTATTTTGTATGACTTAAGCATATTTTATGAGATATTTTAAGTCATATTTTATTTCAAGACCAAGAATGCTACACAAAATCTATGGTGTATCTAGGAATACAAATTGCTTTTATAATTTTACTCATTTCCATAATTTCTTTTGCTTTGATTTGGTGATACTACTATGAGGATATAATTCTCCACTCAAGTGACCTTTACATTGCTCAAAATTTTTTATATCATAATCGATAAATTTATCTTATTCTAAAGTTAATATACATTTGGTAAATTTTAAAATAAAAAACTTTTATTATTGTTCTTTTATTATTTTGTAATTTATAGTTATTTCAAGTAAGTACCAATGAAAATGATGCAAATGTCTTTAAACAAATTTCGATTAGCTCTATCCAACTAAATATTTGTTTATTTCTTTTTTTTATTTTTTTTACTTTCTAGTGGTGGGGTGCTCTATAAGAAACATTGATTTATAACGTATTTGATAATCAAGATTATTACCTAGATCTCTTTAGTATCTTAGAGTAAAACATTAGCATGAAATTTATCAAGTATTTCAAATTTTTTTATACTACTATAAACTCTTAGTTTTTTCTTTTGTGAGATTTAAATCACTGTAATTTTATTATATAACATTGCTTCAATGTTTTCGTTTAGTATTAATAATATGTACACGATATTGAAAAAAAAATTTCTGCACATAGTTTATTTGTTTTTGTGCCTTTTAGTATTTCAAAATGAGGTTTGATCAAGTTGAAGTATGATTGGATTGGTATTAATGAACTCTATCCTATTGCGATTTTTTTTCATACATTAATTTATTTTTTTTTCAAAGATTTAGGTTTGCTTTGCAAGAAATATTAATTCATACCTTATTAGATAATCAATGATATTACACTAGATTCCTTTGTTATCTTGGAGTAGAACTTTCCTCATTTATTCAGTTGTATCATGATGTCACCCTAAATATACTATTGCATTACCTTTAAATTACTTTCATTTATTACATTACCTTGCTTCAATTTATGTCATTTTTTTCTCTAATACATATTTTGCTAACACTAAAAAAATATGTTAACCTTATTTATGGCTATTTATTTTTGTAATTCATAGAAATTCTAATTTTGAAATGAATCAAATATCATAACAGTCATGTTAAAGAGCACTTTCTAATTAAATATTAATTTTTTTATAAAATAAGTTTTGTTTAGTGATTTGACTTGCATTACAAGACATTCCAAATGATGCAAGATTTGATGATTAAGGATGTTAGTTTGAACTCAGTAATATCTCGAAAACTAGCTTTCCTCTATAATTTACTTCACTTCTTCAAAGTTTTTATTCTTTTTCTTTAATTACTATGAAACTAAACAGTCCTCTCATGTGGTTGATATATAGCTTTAAGTTTTTACATTACTTTAATATATTTCATTTATTCTTTGTTATATACTTTCTAAATATAAAAGTAGTCATCATTAATATTTTTTCTTATTTAATTTTGAAACTTACAGTAATTCCAAATGAGGCTTGATAGAGATGTTATAAATATAAAGGGAATCATCCTAGCAAGCTCAAACAAATTAAATATATATTTTTTTTATTTTTTAAAAATTGTTTGGTGGTGTTTTGTGAGACATTTTAGCTCATATGTGATTAGATAATTGATAATCTTATGCTTAATCTATTTAGTATCTTGAAATGTAACATTCCTAAGTCATATATCTTATTTATTATATGTTCTTTTACTATGTTAAATTATTATATAACTCTAATTCTCCTATCATGTGACCATTACATTCATTAATTTTTTTGATATTATATTATTTGGATATAGCTCATTTTAGTTTTAATATAAATTTATTTAATATTAAATTAATAAATTATTATTATTATTTATATTTGTTAAATTTTTGTAATTTCTACTAATTCCAAATGAGATTGGATCGAGATAAAAACTTGCCATTAGACTCACCTCGACGACCTTTATTTAAGTAAATATTTAGTTTTTTTTTATATTTTATTTTCTGTTATTTTGGCAGGCTTTCAGAGACATTTTATTTTTGAACAATTTGATGATTGAAGATGTTAAACAGGATGTCTTTTGAAACTTGGAAAGAAACATCTTTGTAAAATTTTTGTTATTTTCTTCAAACTATTCCTTTTGTTCAGGTAACAATATGATGTAGTACTAAATGTTATCTCATCTAGACTATACATTACTTCAATTTATTTATATTACATTTCTTTAGTATATCTAATTTTAACATTAACATATTTTTGCTTAATATCATTATTTTATTTTTTTTATTTTTTTTTGTAATTATTAGAAATTCCCTATGAGGTCTAACAGAAAAAAAGTAAACATCATTAGACTTATTTCAATGAGTTATATGTTACTAAATATTTTTTTTATTTTCTTAAATATTGTTTTTTCTAAAACTTTTATACACTTTATATGTTATTTTCTTTTTGGACATGATTTGGTTATCGAAGGTATTGCCCTCAATCTTCATAGATTCTAGGAAATGAGCTTTCTCATTCTATTTATCCCATTCCATAAAAATGTTTACAACTATTTTGTTCTATTACTATGCAACTATAAGAGTGAATTCATGTGTTCAATATATCTCTTTGACTGTCTTTACTTCATTACTTCAATTTATCTGATTAAAATTTTAAAAAAAACTTACTTAACATTAAAAAACAATTTATTATTATTTTTTCCCATTTATGTGGGTAATTAATCGTAGTTATAAACTAGGTCTAATCGAGATTAAAAAAAATATCGTTACACTCATCTAAATGAGCTTTAGTGAATTAAATAATCATTTTATATTTTAAATTTGTTGTTTTAATTATGTTATATTGCTTCAATTACCATATTTTTAGTTTCAATATATTTATTTAATATTTTACTAAATAATTTGTTTTTATTTCTACATATTTTAGTAATTTGATGAGATTCCAAAAAAGGTATGATTAAGATGAAACAAATATTGTTGGACTCTTATCTGTGATCTTCATCCTTTGAAATGTTCATTTTTTGTTTTTAAATTTTTAATTCTGTATGCTTTGTCATTCGTTTTTATTGGCACTTAATTTGATGATTGGGGGTGTAATACCTGATCTCTTTAATATCTTTGAATATAACTTTTAATTACAAATTATCTCAAATTTTAAATTATTTTCTTTGACTATTTGACACTAAAATGTTACTCTAAATCTTGTCTTCTGTGAAATTTGTCACTATGATTTCATTGTATTTACTTTTTCTATTTAACTCATTTTATCTTTAATAAAAATTTAACTAATATTTAAAAAATAATTTTAGTAACTTGTTTTAATACCAAATGATCTCTTATAAAGACGAAACAAACTTAATTGAACTAATCAAAATATTTATTATATAATTAAATATTCAATTTTTTATTAATAATTCTTTTATTTCTAAAGTTTCTATACACATTATGCGACATTTTTTATTCATGCTTTATTTGAAGATCAAGGTTGTTAGACTTGATGCACCAATTATATTGTAGTTCCTCTTTCCTATAAATTTTCTCGTTTCTTGTTATGTTTGAGTATGATTTATTAATGTTAATATAAAACTATAATTCTCCTCTCAAGTGTTCTGTACATTTTCATGATTTAGATAGGTAGCACTGCTTAAATTTATCATAATTTAGCATTGATAATTATTTTTAATAACATTCAAATATAACTTTTTACAATTTATGTTTAATTTCTTTTATAATTTGTATTAATTCTAATTTTTTCCCTCATCTGTACAACCTTTATCTAATTTAATATTTTTTATTATTTTTTAAATATTTTATTTTCTTGGTTTGACAAGTTTTACTATATATTTCAATTCATGCTGATTTGATGATCGGGGAAGTTACCCTTGATCTTCTTAAAACCTTAAAAGAGAAATTTCCTGTACCACTCTAATTCTCCTTTCTTATCATCTCCTCATTGCATTGATTATATTTTTTTAGTTTTTTTTTATTAATTGAAATTTTGAATGACATCTGATTGAATTGAAAAAATACTATTAGAGTCATTTTGTTGACCTTTATCCAAATTGATATTCATTTTTTAAAAGATTTCATATTTCCTAAGTTTTGGCACGCTTTATAAGAAATTTTTGTTTTTATGTAATTTAATGATTATGGGTTTGACAATCTATCTCTGTAATATCTTGGAATATAACTTTTTTATACAATTCATCACATTTTGGGAAATCATTTTCATTGATTTTCTTATACTACGATGAAACTCTAATTCTCCTCTCATTTGAACTTAACAACTCTTTGATTTGATTATGTTACATTAATTCAATTTCTTTAATTTCACCTTCACTATATACTTACTAAATATAAATATAATAAGTTTTTAATATTTATGTTTTTTCTTTGTCAATTTCTCATAATTCCAAAAGTGTTCTAATAGAGTGCAAACATTTGTTATTTGACTCTTTCAAAAAAGTTTGAATAATTATGTAATATTTATAGTTTTAAATATTTTTTGGAGTTTAGGTAGGCCTTCCTAGATCTTGGAAGGAAACTTTCTTATAAAATTTTCTCATTTCCTAAAGTATTTCTATAAGATTTTGTTATTTTACTATGAAACTCTAAATCTACTCTTATGTGGTATTATATTACCTCAAATAGATTACACTATGTGATTTTAATTTGTCTTATTTCAACTCTAATATATGTTTACGTAATATTAAAAAAAAAATTTAAAATATTTATTTTAATTTAATTTATGAATTACAAACAATAAGTACTTAATGAAGTCCAATTGAGACAAAACAAATCTCAATTTCTATTCTTTGAAGAACTGTTATAAATTACCAAACAAAATAAGCAGAAATATTAATAAACTATTATTTCTAAAAAATGTAAATATGGCACAATGAAAAATATAATATAAAAAACAAAGAGATATGAAATTTATAAAAGAGAAAAATTATAGTTTCATAATAATAACCAAATGAAAATGCAAACATTGAGAAAAAAGATAAATTACATAAAAAAATTGAAGACCAAGATACAGAGTAGATTGATAGTAGCCTTCTTGATCCTCAAGACTATTATGAATGAAAATACCGCATGAGGCATATAAAAATAAAGAAAATAAAATATTTAAAAATACATTAAATTAATTTTGATTTGTTATGTTTGATTAGGGGAGTCAAATAACTTTAATTTTACTTATATCAGATGAAGTTTAAAATTCTATGAATTACCAAAGTTTTATTACAAGATACAAATGAGACCAAGATAAAATTATTGATAAAAAATTTGATACAAATAAAAAAAACTCATAAAGTTTGAAAAATCCATACAAAGGACTATTTTTAGTAAAAGGGAAATTAATTTTTACTTGTAAAGTGATTATCAAGGAAAGTCCAATGATGCTTTCTTCATGTCGAACTAGCCGAGTTTGGAATTCTTGCATATCACCAAATTGAATGAGCAAAAATTAAAATCACTTGCTACTTTAATAATGAGTAAAAATATGTTAATTTTCAAAAGACAAAAATTTAAGCATTGTAATTTAAACAAAATCAATTTGATTTACTATTCACTCTAGGGTAGAACTAATGTTTCATATTAATATAACAAAGTCAATGACAAACATTTCAAGCAAGACAAGTTATATTTAAACTTACATTCCATAATATTAAGGAGTGGGTCATCCTTCAACATTAAAAGAGATATAGATTAAAATATCTTCTAAAGTGTGCCAAAATAGTGGAGAATATTTTTTTAAAATATTATTAACATTAATATGTAATGGATAGAGAATAATATATTTACAAATTAAATAATAAATAATTAATTCATTTTAGCATTTCTAGATGAGTGCATTGACATCTTTTATTTTGATTAGTCCTTGTTTGGAATTAATATGATTTATGGAGGTAAATAACCATAAATAATAATCAATTATTTTCTTAAAATTAAGTTAATAAAAAATGAAACTTAAAACAAATGAATTGAAACAATACAATATGACATAACCCAAAAGATGTATGGGCTATCTGATAAGGGAATTAGAGTTTCATAGTAATATAACAAAGCAAAAAAAAAATATCTGAGCAAATTAAGTAAGTTTAAATTTAATTTTGCATTCCAAATAGTAAGGATATCAAATGTAATGAACTTTATTATTAATACTTAATTGGACCATTAACCCTACAAAAGAAAAAGAAAAAAAAAATTATAATTAAAAATCAATATTTTAATTTGATAAAGGATTTCCAAATAAGTACAATGTCATTTGTTTTACCTTGACAAGGCCTCTTTGCGAATTATGTTGAATTACGAAAATAAAATAACATAAATAACTAAAAATTATTTCTAAATATAATCTAAATATTTATTAAAGGTTAATTAAGTTAAATTAAAACAATATAAGACAACCAAATCAAAGTGATGTAAAGATCACATAAGATTAGAATATGAGTTTTACAGTAATATAACAAAATTAAAGTGAGAACTTAGAATAAGTTAGGAATAGTGTGTAGAAAAGTTATGTTCAAAGATAATAAGAATTTTAGCATAACAATCATTATCATCAAATTAAGCTGAAAAAAGAGATAAAAGAACTATGAAAATTTTAAAAATAAAATGTTTAAAAATATGGAATTAATGTTTTAATTGGATAGAGCTCAATGAGGTGAGTCCATCAAAACATTTTTAGTGTCAATTATATGTCATTTATAATTACAAAAAATTGCTAAGGTAAATAATAAAAATAAAAAAGTGTACTTTAATTTTAAGAAAAAGTATGTTAAAGTCGAAATGAGATAAATTAAAGAAAAATAATATAACAAAATTAAAGTGATGTAAAATTCATTTGAAAGGATATTTAGAGTTACATAATAATATAACTAATTAAAAGAAAAATTTTTAAAGAAATGAGATAAATTATTTGAGAAAGTTTAGTTCCGTTTCACGAAGGTGATCTAGTGCAATATCTCCATTGTTTATTCAACCATGAATTAAAATATCTAGTAAAGTACACAAACATATTTCAAAAAAAGGAAAAATATAATAAAAATTTAATACAATGGAGCTCATCTGTTTGAGTCAAAAATTGTTGACTTCTTTTTTATTAGATAATGTTTGAAATACTATGAATAACAAAAAAAGTTATACAAAATAATGAAAAATAATTTTATTATAAAGAAAAATATATATTAACGTCTCATATAAAAATAAGTTTAAGCTCTATAATTTAACGTAATGAAAGTGATTTAAATTTCTTATTAGAGTAGAATCAATGTTTCATAGTAATACAACAAAATATAATAAAAATCTAAGGAAAAGAATTGAATTATATGAAAAAGGTTCAATGCAAAGATACTATGGAGATGGAGTATAATTATCTCAATCATCAAATAAGGTACTTATCAAAATATCTCTTAAAGAGCATAAAAAAAAAGTGTGTGATAAATAGAAGAAATGTAAAATAACTAAATGAAAGAGATGTAAAGGCCATAAGACAAAAATATTACATAAGTAATTATGATTAAATAATAATAAAGGTTTATTTAATAATAGGAAAATTTATAATAAAATTGAAATATGATAAATTATAATAATATATGATAACAAAAGAAAAGTGATGAAAACTCTTACTATAAAAGCTTTAGACTTACTCAAAAATATAACAAAAGGAAAGTTAAAATATGAAGAAATGTGATAAATTATACAAGAAATTTTCATTCCAAGATACAAAGGATATCGAGTATAATATTCTTGTTGTTAAATCAGGTACAATTTGAAAGTCTCATAAAATCTATCAAACCCATAAAAAGCATTAAGAAATAAAAAATGCATAATTAATTTATTATATCTCATTAAGATGAGTCTAATAAAATTTTTATCATCTCAATCATACCTTGTTTAAAATTATAATAACTTATTATTTTAATATTATTAAGTAAATATATACTATAGCTAAAGTGACATAATTGATCGATGCAATATAACCATATTAGAGTGATATATAAGACACAAGCGAGGAGACTTAAAGTTACACAGTATTACCAAAAATTAAAAACAAAACTAAGAAAAAAGATAAATTGTATAGGAGAATTGCATTCCAAGATTCTAAATAGATTGAGTTTACAATTCTAATTTCTCCAAATAAGGTTTGATCCAAAATGTCTCACTAAGAATGTCAAAGCCCTAAAAAAACTTAAAAAATAAAAAAGTTAAATGTTTAATTAAATAAAGCTTATTGAGATGAGATCAATGATGTTTGGTCATTCTTCATTAAATGCCATTTGGAATTACTATGACTTACTAATGAAAATAAGCATAAATGATAAAGAAATTTTAACATTAAGAAAAAAATATTTTAAAACTAAAATAAAAAAATGGAAGTGCTGTAATGTAACAAAATCAAATCGATGTAATGTTCAAATGGGAAGAGATTTAGAGTTAAAATGTAATATCATCAAGTTAAAGAAAAATATTTGAAGAAAATTAGACAAATGATGCTCAAAATTTGCATTGAAATGCATTAGTCATATTTGGGGTAACATCCCGATTCAACAAATAATGTATGGTGTGAAATGTTTTGTATGGTGAAATAAAATCATAAAAAATAAATTAACAAACAAAATATAAAAGTAAATTTTTAATTAAATAGTACAAATCGAGAGTCTAATGATATTATTTTAATCTTGATTAGATCTCATTTTGAATTACTACAAATTACTAAAGTAGATAAATATAAATAAAAAAAAATATTACTTTTATATTGAAAAAATTTATTTAAATTATAATAAGGTAAATTGAGGCAATGTAATATAATAAAAACAAAGTGATATAAAGGTTATATAAAAAGAAATTTTTAGTAACATAGCAAAAAAATAAAATTGAAATAAACCATTTGAAAAGATAAGATAAAGTTTACACGAAAGTTGATTTTCCAGAATTATAAGATTAACGGTGGAATCCATGATCATCTAATAATTTAAGAATAAAAACTTCTCATAAAAGCATGCAAAAATTATCGAAAATAAGTTTAAAAAAATTGAAAAATTAATATTTAGTTCTTTATATTTGGTTGATAACATCCTAAAAAAGTTTGTTTTATCTCTATTGGCCCTCATTTTAAATTACCATCAATTAATGAAATAAAAAAGTATAAATGAGTTAAACATAAGCAATATAATATAACAAATTCAAACAAATGCAAAGGTTATAGGAGAGGAGAGTTAAAATAAAATGACATTATAATGTAACTGAAGTAATGCAACAAAATTTGAAGAAATTGGACAAGTAGTGTGAGAAAATTGCATTCCTTGACACTAAGAAGATTCCTCAAAAGGAATGACAAAACACTAAAAAAAAACAAACTTAAAAAAATAAAATGGATTTTAATTAAATAAAGCTTATCGAAAAAAAGGCCGGGGGTGATGTTTTATCTCGATTGGAACTTGTTGGAATTTCTTGTTCGTAACTATAGTAAATGAGAATAAACAACAATAAATTATTATTTTGATATTTAGTTAATATATAATAATTAAAAAGAGACATCAATTGGGGCAATGTAATACAAGTAAATCAAAGACATTATGGAGACAAGTGTGGAGAATTAGGGTTTAAAAATTATTATCCAAATCAAAACAAAAAATATAAGGAAATGAAATAAATTAGACAAGAAAGCTAACATACTAGTATCACTTTTTCAGTTAAAATTTCACATTGTCCATTGCAATGTAATCCCTTGATTGCCATCAAAATGAGACCTATATAAATGTACAATTAAAAGTCATTCATCATATCCATAACAACTTAAATAGTTAATATGGTGAGGTTATCGAAGCATTTTTAGAGGACGTGATAAGAACATCGGCATTCTCCTTTTTTGGAAAAAATTAAACAAATAATTGCCAGCCATAATGACTTAGAAGAAAATGAATTCCATCTCTTGTGGATACAAGGTTTGTTTTGATGAAATTGAAGACAAAATGTTTTGGTACCAATATCTCTATAGATATCGAAACTATGAACAAGTAAATAAAACGAGTGGAGCACTATGTAGCAATTATTGATTGCTACTAGTAAGCATAGTTATTTATAACCAGTTTCTCTCCAAAACCAAGGGTCTTAACACATGATAAGTAATACTACTAAACACACAAGTTCACATGTTACACATGTCAAATTTATTGTCATACAATTTTATTTTATTCCAACTAAAACAATTTTTTTTGTCCACAACTTAATTGTTTCATGTAGCAATCCTTCCAATCTACTTTTAATATTATGAAATTTTAGGGAACATGTAGAATCTCCAAAATCAATAAATTGTGAGGAATAAGGTAAATTATAGTGGTGACCACTTTTTCGATCCCTAAATTTTATTTCATAATCTCCATCTTAAATTATTTCGAAATTGCTATTATTCTAAGAAAAAAAGCTCTGAAACGTTAAGAGTGTCATCTTTTTTCTCTAAGAAAAGAAAATTAATGTATTTTACAAAGATACTGGTTGCCATAACTTTGGCACTAGTTTGTTCACAAAAAAGCTTTTCTAAATTTAAAAAGAATTATCAACTGTAATAGTAGAAGCATATGTTTTCTTTCATCGTATTTGTTCTCTTTATTCTTCTAGACAATTAATCGTCCCGTTTACTCTTTGGCTCTTGTTACTCTTTGGCTCATTATAGATACCATGGTCTCATTTCTTACCACTTCAGGATTCCATTGGTTGATGATCTATGGGAAAAATTTTATGCAAAGGTTAATAAATCCTTTTTTGACAAAATAATTATCAAAGAAAATCGAAGGAACATATGCTAGTCTCAATGAATGTGGCAAAAGCTTTTGTTAACATGCACTATCTCTGTGATAATTGTTCTTAAAATGAATCACTTTTGTAGATGTTTAGGAACATTAAGTTCATCAGTTTGAACAATACAGTCTTCTTCTAATGATAAGCCTAAGCTGGTAGAATCCCTTTATAAGGGCATGATCAACTCCTAATATTTCCAAGATTTCCTTATTTTTGCAATGTTAGAAAACATACTAGTTTTTCTTCTATAGTTCAAAAATTTTCTAAGAGAGGTTAGTTAAAGAGACTTGCACTTTAGTAGCCTTTTTTGCAATATGTTGGAGTATGTATTGTAAAATCTTCTATTTGACTAAAGAGATTTCATGGGGTTGGACTTCCAAGGAATTTTATAACCTTTGTTATTGTTGATTAACAAAATCCTTTCTCTAGATTTTCACTTTTAGTTTGCATATGATCAAGCCAACATTCTAGCTCTCTTAAATGAGTTCAACCATTACCATCTTCATTTCCCATACTAATTCAACCTTTTACGATGTTTTTTATCTTTAATGTGGGGCAAAACGTTTTCTTAATGATAAGGAATATGTTTCATAAAAAGGCCAAATGTAAGAAAAGTTACCAATAAGAACATGAACGACATATAACAATACATCGTAGTTCTTTCTATGTTCCACATATGGTCCAATAAGCACTTATGGAATTCATTAACCCGTTGTTGAGATTTGTATTATGAATTTGAATTCTAAGGAAATCTATTGAGTGTATGAAGCGCAAAAGTTATTTGGATGGCAAAAAGTGTGTTTGATTTATACTAATAGTTTAAGACTTTGTATGGCCATTTATAAAGCTAATTTAAGGCTTTTGTTGCTATTTGTTTACTAATTATCTGTTTTATGAGTTCAATGGCCCTTTCAAGGCAATGTCTTCCTAACTATATGGGGGAGATGATTAGTTAAACTATTATCATTCGCATTAATATGTTTGGTGACTATATTTTATCACTTATTACTAACAAAATTACAAAGTAATAGAAACCTATTTGTGGAAAATTTATTGTCATAAAATTTATTATAAAATGCTGTGATAGCTTTGAAATTAGTCATAATAGTAATCTCTCTTCTATTTATTTGGTTGACTTTTTTGCTTTGTAAGCCTTTATACATGCTAAACATTTCAAAATATATGGCAATTACTATACTTTTATAAATTCTAATACAATATCTACTTATAAGTTCATCCTTCAGGGATGTTTTCTTGTACTTTTTCAACTTTAATAGATTACAATTTCTTCGCAACCATCCAATCATAAACTTCTTCTACTATTATGTAACTATCTTGATGAGGTAATTACAAATGACCAAATTCTATTGTTATTTATTTTATCTTAATCACCAACTAGATATGTTGATCATTGAAGCACCATTTGCCTTTCAACCTTTTTTTTGTATGTTTGGCTCTTACAAGCTTAGCTAAATTTTGAATGAAAAAGTGTGAATAATTAAGTTTTCCATGAAGGCTCTTGATATCTACTAGTGTTGGACATTGCTAGGTATGTATGTGATAGAATTATTATATGACCTTGTAATTTTAGTTTTCCATTTGCAATATTTATTCCATAAAGTTTAATATATCATTTCTTTATTTCCATCTTCTTTTTTGATAATACAACAACTTGTTGCAAGCATAATTGAAAAAAGTTATAAATGGGTTAAATAAGTAAGAGGGTACGGACAAAAGATAAGGATATCATCTATGAAAGTAGTTATGAATTATTTGTGTTTTTAAAAAATCTTCTTTTTATTGAAATTTTAAATGGTGCATATTTTTATCGAAAGGGCATAACTAATCATTCATTATTCCGTTAAAGAATTGTAAATGTTGTCCATGGTATATTTCTTTTTCCAGTGCTACTTGTCAAAATCCTGATTTTTTCTTGAATTTACTATAACTATAGCTATCATTAATTTTTTGTTGTTGATTTTCTTTCCTAGGTATATTATAACAATCATCTATACTATTATCACTTAATCGTTTATTATTAAATATGATTTTTCTTCTATCTCATAAAATTTTAAAAGATTTTGTAATTTTAAATGTAGTAGTTCTATGGGCCTATTACGTTCCCATATTAATCGTAATTTTAATAATTTTTTGATATGAATTTGATATTTCTCTAAGTATTTAGGGTAGGCATTAAGTTATTTAATTTTAAAGATTAAATTAAGCATGTTTATTTTTTATTTACATGTTATCTACTTTTTCCACAAATTTTCAAAGGATTTTTTTGTATAATTTTAAATTTTATAATTTTTTTTTATATTTTGTCTAATTTTGTTTGCCATTATGATAAAATCGGTATATTTTACGTAAATATTTAAAACAAAACAATTTTCTAGGTCTTCTTCAAAACTAAAATCCTCTAGTTTTTGTAATACATGTTCATCCTCCATTAAGAATGAGATAATATGGTGTTCAATCTTCTAAAAAGCATTAGTCTATCAACTTGGAATGTGATATACCCTTTTAAAGTATTTTTTAAATTCATTCATATGATATTCTCCACTTGTTTAAAATTTATTTTGTTTGCCCATGTTATTCGCATTGGATACTTTTGTTTGTAAAATTTTGTATGTCAATTGGACAGAATGTTATTAACCCTTCCTTCATTTCTTATTGTGTCTAATATCCTACGTTGGTATGCAAAAGTTCCAGTATATTGAGGAATCCTTCTTATTTCTACATGATAAAATGATGTTCAAATATCTATTATACCATCTAATGCGATTCTATGACCATCTCTAAATTGAAGTGTGTAGATGATGTTATTGACATTATTACATCTATATTAAGTATCAAGGAATTACAAATTCTTTATAATTAAATAACTTTTCTATTTATAAAGAATTATTATTTTTAATTGGTGCTTTAGTTTTATTCTTATGTTGTGATAGCTCTAACTCTAGCAAATTGTTTTCTAATATGTAATTATCTAATCGTTCCAAGATCGATCTTGATATTTAATTTTAAATTATTTTCCAAGCTATTATAACCTTCTTCAAATTTTTTTGTCATATTACATACTAATGTTTTGGCATAAAACCTCCATAAGTCTTGACTAATGTTCTTACTTGTTTTGTTATTTGTAACTAAATATTTTTTACATTCATCATAATTTTGTTTAGTAGTTATTTTAGATTCCTTAAACTCGTTATTATTATTATCGAGATCGAGTATGACTATCAGCATTTCTTTACGTAGCCTTTTTGTGTAATCTTGTAACAATTACCATCAGAATAAATTTATGAAAAAATACAAATCCTTTATCTATGATTTATTGGTTTGTCATAGGATTTTTTTTAATTCTAGGTGAATTTTCTTGTTGTTATATTTATAGGAAACTACTAGTTCATTGTAATGCTGAAACAAAAGTTATCCTCTATTCATTTTTCCTTTGCTAATAAATAATTCTCCAAGAATTAAATTTATAATCTTATTTTTAAAGTTATATACTTTTCCAAGCATCTATAATACTTCAAGGACAATATTATTTTTTCCATATGGTTATTTTGCCATTTATTTAGAATAATAAATTTTCTAATATTATTTTTTACTTTACTTCTTATTTTCTTTTAGTAGCATGTGATTACCAACTCACAATTTTAGTTTGGTTTCTTTAATATTTGTTTTTATATTAGAGAATTTTGCTATTGTAATTATTAATTTCTCAATATCTTCATTTAATGTTTGTTATTTTAGAAGTTTTTAATTACTTATGAGTTATTTCTAATAATAAGATTAGCTGGTTTAATTGTGTGATAATTATCTTATCTTATGCAAATTTTCGAGTATTGATTTTTTGTTTATGTAAGTCTCTTTTTAATAAAATGAGCACACCATTTCAATGAAATAAATATTTGTGTTATCATTTAGGAAGTTTTTCTTTTAAACTTTATAATGTATTTTCATGCCATGTTATATAAAGATTCTCTTGAAATCTTTGTGTGTACATATTAAACCTAAGAAGAAAATTTTTTTTGGTCATTGATCAATTTATAAGAGAAGCCTATAGCTTTAAAATGGAATCATACCAACAAAACGCAAATAGGGGCAAACATGAGTCATCAAATCATGAACAAACCAAAATATCTCATAAAGTGTGCCAAAACAATATAAAATAAAAAAATTAAAAAATAATGTCAATATTTAATTCGATAGAGCTATTTAAACACTAGTAGAAAATTATTTATTTCTCCATTGTACCTTATTTGTAAATACTATAATAAGAATGACAAATTATTATGTTAATATTAAGAAGATATATATTAAAGTTGAAATAAGATAGATTTATATAATGTAATATGATCGAATAAAAGTGATGTAAAGGTTGTACAATAAGAGATTTTGAGTTTCATTGTGATCAACGAAATAAAGGCAAAAAAATTGAAGAAATTTCACAAATTCTATAGTGAAGCTATGCTACTAGATATTTAGTAGATCTACTCTTGCATTCTCAATCTCCAAATTAGGTATGAACAGATATGCCTCATAATGAAGACCAAAACCCTTAAAAAAATTTAAAATATAAAAATAAGTACTCAATTATGTAAAGATCATCGATACATGCTTAAAACATTTATTTCTTCTCAATCATACCTCATTTAAAATTACTATGAATTTCCAAAAAATTCAATATATATAATAATAAATTATTATTTTCATACTAATTAATATAAAATTTATAATGTAAAATTTAATAAATTATTATTTTGAAAAATATATATTGTAAAATTTAATAGAAAATATGTCATTGGGGTGAGCACAATCACTTTTGCTTCTTTTTCATCAGATCAAATTTGGAGTTACTATGAATTGTGAAAGATAAATAAGCATAAATAATAAAAGTTTTTATTTTAATATTAGGAAAATATTTATTATATTTACAATGGGTTAAAGTGAAGCAAAATAATATGAACAAAGATATGTGATGTGTGGGCCATGTCATAAAAGATTTAAAATTAATAATAGTAAGACAAATTCAATGCAAAAAATTAGAGAAAATGAGTTAAATTGTCTTAGAAAGTTGTTTTCCATGATATTAATAAGAAGAAATGTAACATTCTTAATAGTCGAAAAGATTATGAATACAATGTCTCGAAATGAGTTCCAAAACCGTAGAAAATAAGATATTGAAAGATATGAAAACGATAAGTCAATTTTGATATTGGTCATCAAGAAGAGTCCAATGACGTTTGTTTCATCATGATTGAACCATAATCAAAATTACTAAGAAATATCTAATTAATTTTTTTTAAAAAATACTATATTATTATTTTTATATTTAATAAATATATAATAAAACAAAAATGAGATTAATTATAACAACGTGGAATAGCCAAATTAAAGTGATGTAAAACTCACATCAGAAGAGAGTTAGAGTTTCAGAAAAATATAATAAAATAAAAAAAACATTTGAAGAAATGAAATAAATTATACAGGAGGGCTACATTTTAACAAATTAAAGAGATCGAGTGTAATATGCTTGATCATCAAATCATGTATAAATAAAAATGTCTAATGAATTTCTTAAAAATCTTAAAAACTAAAATATTGAAAATTACAAAATTAAATAATTAATATTACAGATTTAATTGAAATGAGTCTAATAGATTTTGTGTTCTCTTGATTCGACAAAATTTTGAACTACTATGTGTTATGAAAAATAAATAAAGATATATAAAAAAGTTATTATTTTAATAATAAGAAAGTTTTGTTATAACTAAAAATTATTAAAAATGAAGTAAAGTAATATAATAAAAAATATGCATTGTAAATGTCATATGATAGAAGCTTTAAAATTAATAATAATATACAAAAACTAAAATAAAAAAAGTTGAAAAAATGAGATAAATTATTTTGGAAAGTTGTACCCCATGATATTAAGGAGAGAAAATATAACATTCTCGATCAAGATGAGTAAAAAAATATATTTAATTATGTGGAGCTCGTTGAGATCAGTAAAAAAATTTTATCTCATCTCGATCAGACATCATTTGGAAACACTGATTTAGCACATATTAGCATAAATAATAAAAAATTATACTTTAAATTTAAATGTTATAATATGAAAAAATCAAAGTGATGTACAATCCACATGAGAGGAGATTCTGTTTAAGATAATATAAAACTTGATCAAACTAAAATGTTTTTTGAAATATGATTAATTGATTTAGCATGCTGCATTTTGTGGTACTAATGAGATGAGGTGTAAGTTATTATTGTCATATTAAGTAAAAATAAATAAAACTTAAATAAAATAAATTGAAATAATGTAATATAACCAAACTAAAACATTATAAATGTCACACTATAGGAGTAGTAGAGTTTCGTTATAATATAACCAAATTAAAATAAAAAATTTGAATGTATGAGATAAAAAGTACGAGATAGTTGTAATCTGAAATAATATGATGATCAAGTATAACATGCTTGGTTATCAAATTAGTTAAAAAAACAAAGTAACTTGCTAAGAATAATAAATCAATAAAAATTAATATTTAGAGACATACAAAAGAATATTCTATTTCATGGAGCTCGTTGACGTGATTCCAATAATGTATATTTGACCACCATCAAGCCTTGTTTATAATTTTGTGAATTGCAAAGTTAAATAAACATAAATAATTATTAATTTCTATTTTAATATTAAGTAAACATGTAATAGAGCTAAAATAAGATAAATTAAAAAATTTTAATAAAGCCAAATCAAAGTGATGTTAAGGACAAATGAAAGGAGAAGTAGGGATTTATAGTAATATATACAAATCTATATAAACAATTTGCAAAAAAATGAGATAAATTATCAAGGAGAGTTGCGTTCCATAATATTAAGTATATCAAATGTAAAATTTTCAAAAGTAAAATTAGGTACGAATAAGAATGTTTTTTTATTATGCAACAATGGTTAAGGGAAGATATTTAAATAGTATTTAATTTGACAAAATGCATCAAGATATGTCTAACAATGTTTGCTTCGACTTTATTGGTCCTCATTACGAATTACTATGAATTACCAATGTAATTGAGATTAAATAATAATGCATTATTATATTAATATTCAATAAGTATATATTAAAGCTAAATTGAGATAAAGTGAAGAAAATTTAATATAACCAAATCAAAGTAATTTAGAGCTCGCATGAGAAGATATTTAGAGTTACATTTTAATGTGCAAAAATCAAAGTAAAAAATTACTCAAAAAGAGTAGAATTATATGAGAATGTTTCATTTGATGACACTAAAGAGTTCGAGTATTTTATCATTAATCATCAAATCATGTACAAATTAAAATCCCATGTAAAGCTCACTAAAACACTAGAAAAAATATTTAAAAATATAAGGAAGAATATTTAATTGAGTAGTATTCTTTTGAAATAAGTTCAATCATATTTCCTTCATCAAGATGAAACATCATTTCGAATAACATATTTGCCAAAGTAGATAAGCATATAAAATAACAAATAAAGATTTTTTGTATTACGTAAATATATATTACAACTTAAATAACATAAAGTTAAACAATATAATTTAGCAAACAAACGCATGTAAAGGTGTCGCTAGAGATGGTTGAGATTTACAACCCGACCATTAAATCATATATGAATAAAAATGCCTTATTACGTAATCCAAAGATATAGAAAAAATAATATTTAATGATGTAAAAATAAATAATTAATTTGATAGAGCATGTCAAGATAAGTTGTAAAATATTTGTTTCATCACGACCATGCTACAATCGAAAATTTTACAAATTATCATTATAAATAATAAATATTAAATTGCTATTTTAATTTTAAGTAACAATATAAGAGAGTTAAAGTTAGATAAATTGATGTAATGTAACATAAAAAAATTAAAGTCATGTAAAAGTCACATAATAAGAGAATTAAAGTTTTTAAAAAATGAGATAAATTATACAGAAAAGTTGCATTCGAAGAAACTAAAGAGATCAAGTAAAATATTCCCAATGAAAAAATTAGGTTTAAAACATAATTCCAAATAAAGCTTGGCAAAATGTTAGAAAATAAAATTAAAAACATAAGAATGAACATAGAATTGGATTGAGTATATTAAAATGAGTGTAATTGCATTTATTTCATTTTGAACAGACCTTATTTGAAATTACCAATAATTAACAAAATTAAATAAGTAAAAACAATAATACATTATTTTTATATTAAGAAAATATTTTTTAAAACAAAAAATAAATAAATCGAAACAATCTAGCATAACTAAATCATTGAGTTGTTTAAGTCATATAAGGGAAGATTTAGTTTAAAAAATATATAACCAAAGAAAATTAAAAAGTTTGAGGAAATGAGATAAATTTTTTAAGATTGTTAAATTTTGATATACTAATTAGATCATTTCTAACATCTTTGATTGTTAGACCATGTGCAATTCAAAATATCTTCGAAAGCATTCTAGAACATTAGAGAACACTTTAAAAAAATGAAATAAAAATTTTATTAGATAGTGCTCATAGAGATGAGTCCAACGACATTTATTTTGATATTAACTAAAAATATATTAATATTTAAAAAAAATATAAATTGGAACAACGTAACATAGCCAAATCAAAATGATATAAAAGGCACACTAAAGGGGTATTATAGTTTCATAATAACATAACAAAATAAAAATAAAACATTTTAAAAAAAAAGTATAAATTGTATGAGAAATTTGTAATCTAAAATACTGGAAGATTAAAGGTAGCATCCTCCATGGTCAAGTCGTGTATGAATCAAAATATCAGATAAAGTTTGCAAAATTCTATAAAGTAAAATATTTAAGAATCCTAATATTGATCATTTAATTGGATTATGCTCATCGAGTTTAGTACAATGAAGTTTCTTTCATCTCGCTTAGTCCCCATTTGAAAATAAAAAAATTCCAATGTTAATAAGAAAAAACAATAATTAAATATTTTAAATATTAAGAAAATGTGCATAAAAGCTTGAATAATTAAAATTGAATTAATGTAATATGACTAAATGAGAGTCATAAAGGTTGGATGGTAATAGATTTTTTGTTAGGTATTAAAATAACAAAACCAAAAAAAATTGAAGAAATAACTTACATTATACAAGAAAGTTGTATTCCAATGTAATGGTATCTTACTATTCTTATCAAAGTTTTTGTCCTACTTGATCTCCATAGTATCAAAGAATGCCAACTTCACTTATGATTTATCTTATTTATTGAAATTTTTTGCTTTGAGTTTCCTATATCCTATGAAATTCTTATTCTCATCTCATTAGAGCTTTACATCAATTTTAATTTATTATATCGTATCATAAAAAATTATCTTAACTAAAATTACAATAATTCAAAATAAGGTTCAATTAAGATAAAATAGATATCATTCAACTCATCCCAGTGAGCTATATCTAATTAAATATTATTTTTAATATATTTATATTTCTTCTTAATATCTTTCATATTTTTAGAGCATTGTGATTCCTACCTTCTTTGATAATCGAGAAAATAATACTCAATCTTCTTAATGTCTTCGAATTTAACATTCACATAAAATTTATTTAATATTTCTAAATAATTTTCTTTTATTTGGTATTATTACAGTGTACATCTAGAAGTCCAGTCATCTAATATTTACAATACTTTGATTTAGATAAAGTATATTATCTTAATTTGTCCTATCTCATATTTAATATTAATTTACTTAGTATTAAATCGATAATTTATTACTATTTATGATTATTTGATTTGCAAATTCACACTAATTCGAAATGAAGTCTAATTTGGAAAAAACAAATGTTTTTGAACTATCTTGACAAATTTTATCTAATTAAATATTCTTTTTTATATTGCAAAAAATTTTATTTTATGTTGCCTTAACATGCTTTAAGAGGAATTTTGTTTCCTTCCTTATTTTAATATTATTGATGATGTAATAGTTGACCTCTTTAATATTTTGAAATGTAAATTTGCCAAATTATTTTTCTTATTTTTTCATTTTGTTTAATTTGATTTAGTTATTTAACTATAGAGCTCCAATTCCACTCTCACATGACCATCACATCATTTAGATTTATTTATATTAAATAACTTAAATTTACCTTAATACAACTATATTACATGTTTATTTATTATTTATATAATATTTTCTTTTTTTTCATTTTTTATTTTGTTAATTTACGAAAATTGTAATCAAGATCTATTGATCAAAACCAACAATCTTAGATTCGTGTTGACGAACTTTACCCATTTCAATATTTTATTTTGTATTTTTAAATACTTATTTATTTCTTTGGCACACATTATGAGGCAAGTTACAATCAAACCTTATTTACTAATTAAAGAAATTACACTCGATCACTTTAAAGCATGGAATGCAGATTTCCCATATAATTTATTTCACTTTTTAAAATTTTTGCTTTGTTTTTATTATACTACTTCATGACATTAAATCTACTCTCGTGTGACTTTTAAATAAGTTTAATTTTGTTGTGTTATAATGGTTCAATTTACTTTATTTTAGTTTTAATACATATTTATTTATTGTTTAGGTATATTTTTTTATTTATGCATATTTTTTTTTTATTTCATAGTAATTGCAAATGTGGAGTCACTAGAATGAAGAAAATGTTATTGCATTCTTCTCCATGAGTTTTAAGGAATTAAATATTTAATTCTATAGTTTTAAATATTCTATTTTCAAGGGTTCTGACATGCTTAATGAGAAATCTTTTTTCGTACTTGATTTGATGATCGACAATATAATCCGATTTCCCCTCAATACCTTGGAATAAAAAATTCCCATATGACTTATATCATTGTTTGGATTTTTTTACTTCATTAATTATTTAGAAACTCTAAATCTCTTCTTTATTACCATTTTATCACTTTGATGTTGTTAAATAATTTTACTTCATTGGATAAATCTAGATGAGCTTTATCTGACAAAATATTAAATTTTTTTTATTCGGATATTTTATGAAATCACTCTAAATCGCCTCTTATGTGACCTTTACATTCCTTTTAATTTGACTCATCACTATTTGATCTACCCAACCAAGGAATCAATTTTTCTATTTTTAACCATTTTAATAGATTTTTTGCATGCTTCACCAACAATTTTTATACATTCTGGATCTGATGATCTAGAATATTACATTCGATAGGAAAGAACGTTTTCACTTAATTTGTGTCAATTTTTCAAATGTTTTACTTTGGTTTGTTTATACAACTGTGAAGCTCTAATTATGCTTCCTAGTAATCATTACATCATTTTAATTAGATAATTCAAAAAATTCCTATCAATGATCAATCAAGATGATGCAAATATTAGATTCTTGATAATGAGATTTATGTTATTATATATTAATTTCTATAATTGCAAATTTTTTAATGTTTTTTACGTAGTTTATGAGATACTTTTCTTCATGCTTAATTTGATCATGATGGAACTCAACACTCTATTCCCTTAATTTTATCGAAAAAACTTTTATAACAATACCTCTTTAATTTTTATATATTCTTTGGTCTTATTTTGCCACATCATCATGCTATTAAAAATCTGATTAAATTTCATTAAAATAAATATTGTTATACTCATTTTGGTGTGTTCATCTATTAAAATATTCATTTTTTAGTTTTGAAATTATTTTCCTTAAACTCCTTAGTGTCATGCAATTCTACTTTCCCAAAAAATGCTTGCCATTTCTTCAAATAATTTTGATGGATTTGATAATATTACAATGAAATTAAAAATCACTCCTCCATTACCTTTCATCGATTTTATTTCAAAAAAACATTGCTTCAATTTTTACCACTACAGCTTTAAAATATATTTACTTAATTTTAAAATTATAGATTTATTATTTTGAAGCTTATTTACTTTGTAATTCTTAGTAATTTGAAACAACCTCTTAGTAATAAGAAAAAATGTCATTATACTCATTTCAACATGCTCTAACGAATTAAATATTCTTTTTATATTTTGAAAAAAAATATATTTTTTTGCACTTTACTAAATATTTCATTTCAAAATAAATTTGATAATGACAATGCTAGACTCGAAATCCTACTTGGTTGTAAGGCAACTTTTTTGTAATATTTATTTCTATGCTACAAAGTTTTCATTTTGATGTGGTTATTTGCTATGAAATTATGAATGTCCTCTCATGTGAGCCTTATGCTTTGATATTGTTATAATATATTGATTAAATGTATCTCATTTTAACTTCAATATTTATTTAGTTAATATTGTATTATTAATTGTTTTTATTTATGAATTTTTAATATTGTAGTTTGTAGTATTCCAAATAGAAATAGGTCGGGATGAAACTGACATTATTTAACTCACCTTGACGAGGTCTATGTAATTAAGATGTACTTTTTTATTTTTTAGACAATTTATTATTTATAGTCTTAGAATACTTTATGACGCATTTTTATTCCTAAAATATTTGAACAAAGAAAATGTTTTACCCAATATCCTTAGTATCTAGGAATGTAAAGTTTTTATACAATTTATTTATTTTTTACTAGTTTTTTGCT
The DNA here is from genome assembly GCA_023846275.1 of Vanilla planifolia. Taxonomy (NCBI): domain Eukaryota; kingdom Viridiplantae; phylum Streptophyta; class Magnoliopsida; order Asparagales; family Orchidaceae; genus Vanilla; species Vanilla planifolia. The sequence goes on along the minus strand of JAIUJO010000032.1, from coordinate 3,216,875 downwards.
TTTGTTATGTTATTTTACTATGAACCTCTAATTTTGTTCTTATGTGATCTTCAATTTATTTTTTTTGTGATGTTTATGTTGCTTTAATTCATCTTATTTCAGCATTATTATATATTTAGTTAATATTTAAAATAATTTTTTAACGGTATTATTTCTTCTTTAAATTTCAAATTCATAGTAATTCTAAATGAGGTTTGATCAAGAAGAAATAAGCATTTTTGGACTCATCTACACTAGCTCTATCAAATTAAATATTCATTATTATATATTTTAAATATTTTACTTCTTAAGATTTTAGCACTCTTTTTGGGATATGCTTAGTTAATTTAATTATTGTAAATATTACACTCTATCTTCTTAGCACCTTAGAATACAACTTTCACATAAATTTTATTTCATTTCCTGAAAATCTTTTGTTATATTTTTTCATATTATTATGAAACTCTAATTCACATTTTGTGTGATCTTTACATAACTTTGATTTTATTATATTTCATTCCTTCACTTTATGCCATTTTAACTTTAATGTATGTAATTTAATATTAAAATAAAAATTTATTTTCATTTGTGCTTTCTTAATTTTGAAATTCACATATATTTTAAATGAGATTAGATTGAGACAAAGTAAGTGTCATTCAGCTAATCATTATGAGTTGTACATAATTTAATGTTGATTTTTTATATTTCTAAATATTTTCTTTTTATTATCTATGGAGTTCACGATGAAACATTTCAGTTTGTATGGTTGTTACACCTAAGCTCCTTAGAAACTTCAAATATAATTTTCTTATATAATTTAACTAATTTCTTCAACTAGTTCACTTTTATTTTATTATATTACTAGGAAGCTCTAATTCTCCTCTTGTGTGACCTATCCATCGTTTTTATTTTGTTAAATTAACTTGCATCAATTTATGTCACTTTACCTTTACCATCAACTTATTTAATACTAAAAAAATCATTATTTTTTATGACTATTTATTTTTATAATTCATAATATTTCCAAATGATGTTTGATCTTGACAAAGCAAATGTCACTACAGTCATCAAGATAAGCTTTATCAAATTAATGATTTATTTATATAATTTTAAATATTTTATTTTCTACAACTTTTTTACATATTACAAAGCTTTTCATTTCCTACCTAATTTGATGATAGAGAAAGTTACACTCTATTTACTCACCCTCATATAAGTACAATATACCTATATAATTTATCTCTTTTCTATCAATTTTTCATTTGAAATAGATATTATGTAATGTAACTATAAATCTCCCCTTATGTTAACTTTATATTCCTTTGAGTTTTTTATATTGCATTGCTTGTCCTTATCCTATATTTGTTTTAATTTATTTTTACTTAATATTGAATTAAAAATTTATTTTTATTTATGTATATTTTTCTTTGTAATTCAAAATAATTTAAAGCATGGTTAGATTAGGAAAAAGTAAGTTATTGGACTCATCTCGATGAGCTTAAAGGAATTAAACATTGAATTCCATATTTTTAATTAATTTATTTTTTATTGCTTTTCCATGCTTAACAAGAATTCGTAATTTGTTCTTCATTTGATGATAGTAGATGTTACACTCGATCTCCTTAGTACCTCGGAATGTAACTATCCAAAAAAATTCATCTGTTTTCTTAAACCTTTTTTTGTCTAAATATTTAACAATTCAATTTTTAATGTCCAATCATGTGACAATTTCATTACTTTGGTGTTGTTACATTCATTTCTTCAATTATTCACTTTTCAATTTTAATTTATTGGGCATATTTTAAAAAAGTAATCTTTTTTAATTTGTGTTTTTCTATATTGGAAATTTATTGTAATTCAAAAGGTGGTTGGATCAAAATGAACAAATGTCATCAATATCATCTCCATGTCTTCTATCTAGTTAATAAGCATTCTTATAATTTTATAATTTTTTATTTTCTATGGCTTTCGTATGCTTTATGAGAAATTTTGATTCACTCTTAATTTGATAATCGATGATGTTACACTAAGTCTACCAAGTCTCTTCAAATGTGCATTCCTTTATAATTTGTCTTATTTCCTTAAATGAAATTTCAACACTCTAATTCTTCTCCAATTTCACATTTACATTAGTTTTATTTAATTATATTACATTGTTTTAATTTATATTTTTTTAGATTTTATATATATATCAAGTTAACATTAAAATAATAGTTTGTTATTATTTATGTTTTTTACTTTAGAAATTCATGGTGATTTTAAGTGACGTTTAATTGATATGAAACAAATATGGTTGGACTCATCTTAAGAAGCCTTATCAAATAAAAATTTAATTCTATATCATCAAATCTTTTATTTTTTTTTTAACATGATACATTTTGATTCATGCATGATTGATGATCAATGAATTAAGGCCCAATCTCAGTATTATCTTGGAATGCAATTTTCTTAGCATCCTTGAATATAACTTTTCTACGTAATTTATTGGATTTATTCAAGTTTTTCACTTTGATTAGGTTATTCTACTGCATATCACTGTCTTTTTCATGTGAAATTTATACTACCTTGATTTAAATATTTTACATTTCTTAAACTTATCACTTTCATTTCTAATATATATCAATTGGATATTAAAATAAAAAATTATTATTTTTGCTCTCATTTATTTTCAAAATTAGCAATTATTATAGATGAGGTTCAATAAAGATGAAAAAACATTATTGCACTCCTCTTGAGATGAGGTTCAATAAAGACGTTTCACACTCAATCTTATTAGTGTATTTTGAATTGAGGTTTTACATTCAATTTATCTAATTTTTTAGGCTTTTTTGTTCAATTTTGTTATATTACTTTCTAACTCAAATCCTCTCTCGTGTGACATTATAATAGGATCGACTTTATTGTATTATAATTTTTTAATTTATCTATTTTTGTATCTAATATTTATTTATATAATTATAACATAATAATTTTCTATTTATTTTTATTGTATAATTTGCTAATTGTCAGCAATTTCAAACGAGATCTGGTGGAGACGAAGCTAATGCCGTTTGACCCATCTTCGCCTAGTATTTAAAATTAAAGTTTCATTTGACTCGTTATAACAAGTTTTATCCAATTAAAAATTCATTTACATACTTTTAGTGTTTTCTCTTATATTTTGAGATATTTTTATTTGCACCAAAATTAGTAAATAAGGATGTTACATTTGATGTCCTTGGTGTCATGGTATGAAATATTCCAATTGAATTTATCTCAGTGCTTCAAAAAATTTGCAGTGATCACTTTGATTTGATTACAATGTATTTCTACAATTTAACTCATTTTAGCATTAATATATGTTTACTTAATATTTTAAAAAATTAACTATGATATTTGTTTATTTGGTAAGTTGGCTTGAATTAAAGCATGGTCCAATCGAGATGAAACTAGAGTCATTCGACTTGGATTAACGAGCTTCATTCATTTAAATATTTATTTTTAAATAATTAAATATTTTATTCTAATATTTTCCATGATTAAGGAGATATTTTTATCATTTTTGATTTGACAACTAAGAATGTTACATTTGAACTCTTTTGTATATTACAATACAACTTTCTAATATAATTTACCTCATATGTTGAAATATTTTTTTTGATTTGGTTATATTTTAATTTAGCTCTAAATCTCTTATTATGTGACTTTTCTATTTCTTTGAATTATTTTTATTAGATTTCATCAATTTATCCTATTTTTTCAATAAATATTTACTTAATATTAAATAATAATGTATTATTATTTATGATTATTTTGTTATGTAATTTACTTATTTCAAATTAAGGTCCAGTGGGGAAGGATCTAATCTCGATGGACTCCTATACTTGGCCTCTATTTATTATTAACTCTTATTTATGAAAATAATTGTTGATTATTTCAAAAGATGTCCATTGAAGGTGAAACAAAATTTATTAGACTTCTCTCCATGGGCCCTATTCATTTAAATACTTATTAATATATTTTTAAATATTTCATCTATTGAACCTTTTTGTTTTCTAGCCCCTAACATGATGCTAAACATTAGTGCATTACATAGAATTATTAGGTTAGGCTTGATTATCACTACAAAATTGTGATGAGGGGGAAGAATGATTAATTTTGCATTGGATGTCATCACTGATAGGCTTGGGTGGTTATTTCCTTTGTTTGGAGTTGAGGCATGTACAATGGGCAAGTTTTACTAACTAGTTGCCATTTGGGAAGTAGAAAAAGAAACTCTCTATAGGCAACCAATTTTTTTAAATTTGAATGATTAAATTAATATATGCAAGTAAGTTCACAAAATATTCAAAAGACTTTAACATTTATTTAATATTTGTTGAATAATTTTAAATGCATTTTTAAATTTATTTTGAAATGAACTATGAATGTGGATATTTTTGTATAACATCACAAAAATTATAATTTGAAAGAACAAATAATATGGATGTGATGTCAAACATGGTACCACAAATGAAAAGAAGCCCTAAATAATAATTCTGCTTCAAATTGATGTGGATATCTCACAAAAAAATACCAACTCTTATTGAAATTAATATAATTTTATTCAAAATGGCTTTTTATTGAAAAATTTAAGAAGTGCCAATCGTTGTTTGAAATATATGAATTATTTAATTAAATAAGTAACACTTGGAGTTTTTTTTGTTAAATTGGTCAAAAAAACTCTAAAAGGTCATTTGCATTAGAATGTGTAAGAAAATGTAGTGTTTATAAAGTTTTTGTTGTAAGGGATATTTAACAAAACAAATTATGTAACAATTGGGGAGAATTGCGAGCATAAAGCATATGATAACATTGATATTATAGTTTGGAGTGAAATGGAAATTTGTCATAAAACTTAGGAAGATGGAGACAAATCAGTTAATTATGAAAGTAACCCTAAAGAAGTTGAAGGAACAAGTTTGATGAAGGGATTATATGATGCTCTTTTAATGAAGAAAGGCAAGTCACCTCTTAAAGGTGGATTTAACTTTCTCAAAAAATTAATAATGGATTTAACTTTCTTAAAAATACTTTTATTAGTAAAGTACATCCTAAGGGCAATTTTTGAAGGGTAGTGTCTTGAGGCAAATGACACATTATTTCATGTAGTTACTAAATGGTCTTGTAAATTGTTGGAATGGTCAAAAACTGTTGCAGAAAAAAGATGATGTCACTATAAAATAATAGTCAATGGTTTTATGATCATTTCATAGAGTATCAGATTTTTTAATATGTTATGTTGTTGACATATAGCCTTGATATTTTGTTTTGTAACAACAAACTGTAAGAATTACTAATATATTTGTGAGTGTGAATTTGTAGATTTTAGAAGATTGACATTCGCATTTGGGGGATAATTTAAAAAAGAAGAAAACTTGTTGTTTAAATTTGACAAAGAGAACTATTTTAAATTTAATTTTAGTTCTTCGAATTCTTTTGATTAAATAATAAGTTCGATTGAAGTGACTCATAGAAAAAAAGTAACATTTATTTAAATGAATCATCTTAGAAATAAATTAGGATTCTAAAATCTTAATTTTATCTTTGACATCCAATTTGCCTTTAAATTTTTATCATACCTTTGAAAATCCTCTTTCAAAAACCTATTGAAAGAAGTGTATTTTAAATATATAAATTAATTAGTAAAGATATAATAGTTTAATTAAAATAACAAGAAATTAGTATTACTTAAAAAATCCATAAAATGTGTAATGTCGGAAAGCTCTAATAAATCCTTTATAATCCATCATTTATTCAATGTCTGATTAATACTTATATCCATTTCACATGATTCTAATAAAAATTGTAGGAGTAATTTTTGCTATCCAATTAGACAATGATGTGTTCAAATGATTCAAATATCATCCACCTTTTACTGATACCTATTTTGATCCTCTGTCAAATCACGTAATTTTGTGGTCACACAATCCTTTATTTATCCACATGTAACAGCAAAATCTAACCATCAGATTGTCATACAAATATAACAGCCTAGATCAAATCGTAATTTCTAAAGAGTATTTTTTTCTCTAATCCATCTAATTGAAACGTTTTCATTATCGAATGGTCCAAGAGCCTTCCAATCGAGTAGCTCCAACATAGTGAGTCTTTTAGTTATTATGATTTTTAGAATTTATTAATTAAAATGCATGGTATATTTTTTTTATTAAAATATGATTTACTTGTTGTTCAAAATAACAAGTATTTTTAGTTTTAGAAAATATTTATAAATAGGTAAATTCTCCAATGACATAAACTAATAAATTTTTTAATAAAATCTGAAGAAACATTTTCAATTCATCATATTGAAACATTTAGTGCTCGATGCTTTTAACTCCTTTTTATGGTGCATGTTTCTATTGCCACATTAATGATATGTAGTTTCTTCTCAAATAAGCAAAGTTCTTATATTTCTTTAATTATTTTTGATTTAATTAAAAATCATGTGCTTCATTAAGCTTTAATTTAAGCATTTGACTTTTAGGTGTAGTAATGTACATTTTATGTTATCAAATTATTTTCTTTTGTTGCCAAGTTTATTTTGTTGTACAATCATAATAGCTTCTTTCTATTACTTCATTGTGAGTATTTATCTCCTTTGGAAAAATACTTTATTTGAATGGAAACAGTACCAAAATTATTCTAAATATGTTGGAGTGAAAATGGTTTATGTTCTTAAATTTAATAACTAAATTCAAGTATTTTACATTACAACTTTGATGAATTAATTCAATAAAAATATTATATATATATATATATATATATATATGATGTATAAATAAGATTTCAGAAACTAAGTTTCGAAAATTCAAACAAAAAGAAGTAAGAAAAAAGGAAATATTTGAAGATAATCTTAAAACTTTAAAATTTAATAAAGGTCTTTGAAAAGAATATTTTTTAGATAAAATTATGATTTGTGCTAAAACTTAATGTTATCATAACCATTAAGCCTTTGTAATAAGTTTGAAGTCATCCATAACACACGATAACATAAATAAAAAATTTTGTTTATTATTATAAAGGAAGAATTTAAGTTAATTTAAATGGAATTGTATACTAAACCACTGGATAATGGTATAATTTGAACAAAATAGACTTAAAGAAAAAAATGAGTTGGTTGATAATTTCACAAAATCCTAAATTTGTGAACAATTTGCTAAATATAGATCAACTCTTTTGAAGTGATGTCAAAGAAGGGAAGAATAGAAATTCAAGGATTAAAATAAGCATAAATCAAGCTGGAGCATTACTCTTGTCAAGACATACATGAAGGTAGAGCATTAATTTTCATGCACATTACTTTTATAAATTGTTTATATTTTTATCAATTTCTTTAAATGTTTATTTTATGATCAAGTGGGGGTGATTAATGTGCTGACCTCTCATCATGGTTTTTTGTTTGATGAACATAAACATTAAGCATTACTAATGAATCTGTTTAAGTAAATTTTATGATTTTAAATAGATTATATATGTGTTCCTGAGAAAATTTAAAAATAAAAAGAACAAAAATTGGTGTTCAATGATAATCATATTGGATAGAGTGAAAAATATCTAAGACAAATTTTTAAATTTAGTTTTAATTATTATAGTTATATTTTGATTAAAATATTAACCTTGATAAAGTCACTCTTTGAAAGCACAAAAACTCAATTTTATTTAAATTAATTATTTTAAGAAATATATTAAGATCGTAAAATGTTTATCATATGTCAACCATAAAAAAGTACATTATTCTTGATCATATCTTTTGAAATATTATATCAATAACATATTTAAAAAAGTTTTATAATTGTAATAGTTAATTTGTAAAACAATAATATAATTAAAGTAATAAAAAAGGAGAACCTGTTTCTAATAATATGCAGAATGTGAAGATAGAACATTGCGCCTCAATATGTTGAGTTGGGCTAATCGGATTGATAAAATAATACCAAACTTCATCAAATAATTTGGCACTACAGACCTCAACAAATAATAGGGGAATCACTTTAAGGAAAACCAGGTTGTATAGGAAAATTCTTATAAAGCACTTATCAGGTTGTATAGGAAAATTCTTATAAAGCAATAATAATCCATCATTCATGCAATCTATAACTATAATGTCCATTAATTTTGCATGACTATAGCCAAAATTGTTGGCGTAATTTTCCTTTGATCATGCAAGTTTTCAATCAAATGATTGTCTTCTCATTAGCTTTTCAAAAACACCTAAATAGATTCATTGTTCCTTAATAAAATTTTGCGATCACACATTTCATGATTTGTTCATGCATAAGTTCGAAATCTAGCTATTAGATTACAATTAAGATGTATTGGTCGAGATCAAATAGTGCTTGGTTATTCCAATGTATCACATATTGCATTTCTCAAGATCAAATGGTTTAGGAGCCTTTTGATTGAGCAGTTCTTGCGAAATGTCTCTTTTACAATTATTTAAAGACATTGCTATTTTTATAATTGATTAGTAACGAATAATTGATTAGTTCAATAAGCACTTTTAGCAATTAGGGAAATGCTATAAATAGGAGAATTCTTGACGTAAATTGACTGATAACAGTTTTATAACATTTAAAAGCGATGACATTAAATCCATTAATACCTGATGCTCATCATCACATCATTATGCTTTGTCCTTCACTCATAAAACACATATTCTCTACTTTCTTAAAAAAGTAGTCAAGTTCTAAATTTTTTTATTTCTAATTAATTAATTTAAAACACTTGTACCTCAGTACAACATTTTTGAAGCATAGTGTTTTTGCTTGCATTAATTTTTATTTTTATCTCATTAATTTATTTTATTTTGTTTCTAAGTTTTTGTTGTTCTAAAGGTGTAGTAGTAAATTTTTATTCTTTCATTATTGTAAAACTTTAACTTAGCTCTCATTTGGCAAAATACTTATATTTGTCTTTTTTGCTAGTTTTTATTGTGAGATGGATATACTCTTGATTTTAAGCTCAACCACCCAAAATATATTCATCCACTTTTTTTATTTTTGTTTATTATTTTTCAAATTTTTCTTAAAGAAATTTTATGAAAAGAAAATCAACCTATTTTAAATGAATTAACATATTTTAAAGTAAAATTAATATTTATTAAAATTCACTTTTAAAGGATACTCATGTTTATTAAAAAAATATATTAAAGTATTTTGTAAAATATTCTCTACAAAAATAATTTTTATTCATAACAATTTCCCACTATCTTACTAAATAGTGCTTCATAATACACAAGTGGTGATGTTTGATCTACAAAAAAAGGTGAATTACTGAGAATAAAAATTTAAGTTTCTTACAAAGTACTTTATAAATATTTAAAATTTAATTTAAAATAAATTATATTTAATAAATAAAATTTACAAAATAATGTGAAATAAAAAAATTAATAAGAACTAAAATATAAAGTAACGATATTTAGATGGTCAAGCTTAAAAAAAGCCTGCATTCGACCATGGAAAAATCTAGAAATAAACACTCAATATAATAAAATTCGCCAAAAGAGACGTAGACTAAACTCTCACAATAATGAAAAAAGGGAAATAGGCTACAATGACCTCATGATCAAAATTAATACAACCAAAATCTTATGCTTGATGAAATAATTAATGAGGAAAAATTATCTTAATTAAACTAATTATGAATAGAAAATTAATAACTTAGCTGACCTAAGAAGAAAATTTCAATTAGGAATTTTGCAATTGAAACAAGTAGCTATATTAGCAACAATTATTTTGCGCTCCTAATAGATTGAATATTGTGGCCTACAATTTTTATTTAAATTGTATGAAAATTCATTGTCGCATTTCGTTAAAAAATTATCTTTTTTATAAATAATTTTTTAGTACAAAAAGTACTTTCTAGACAAGCAAAATAATCATTATTATTTTGCATTTTTTTAATTTTTTGTTAAAAATTTGTTATTTAAAAAAATATTCTAAAGGCTAAAAAAGGTAGCTTAAAAAGATGTTGTGCATGAATCACTTGAACAGAATGAATCGAGACTAATTGTTTGCGAAAACTTTACGATCAAACAAATGAGATTTGATGGGGTTGTTTAACAAAATCATTTGAACAAAATCATTAGATCTAAATTTTGGTCTAATAGCAAAATTTAGATCTTACACAGGGAACAAAAATTTATCATGTGATTACTAAATGGTATCTGGATTTTTAAAATCATGGATAAGATGAGGATCATTCGGTCATTAAATGGCATGATTGGACAGTTCTAGTTAGCCTTACAATTAAGAAAAAATTTACGTGAAAAGAAGGCTTTTCTTTAGTCCTATATTGCAAAAGTGAACAAAGATGTTTTGTATATAAAGCTCCACGTGTTCCTCAAAGCCACTTATTCAGGGTTTGTTGACCCTTAATTTTCTCAAGAAGTCATTACTAGTGCTATCATATTGCTTAATACGTTATATAAGTGAATACCAAAGTACTAACCAAATATAAGACCCAACAAAAATATATTTGCAACTGTACTTAGTACTACAGTTGGCACATGAGTTTAGGGACATGCTTTCAAGTCTTTTTAATAGTAGGAAACATGTTTTTAACACTGTAGAGACTTTGGGTTTTATTTCTAATAATTAGCACAATTTTAATTGTTATTATTATTTTGTCATTAATTATTATAATTATAAAGTATATTATATAAAGGTTATTGAATAAATATTAAAATTTGATAAAAAAATAAAAAGATTTTCAAGATAGGAAAGAGAATATATTAAGCTTTTGAGAACCAAATATTTTTTAAAAATTTTAATTTTGATAAAATTTAATTTTTGTGTCTCATAACAAGTATTTTAATGCAACTTAGTATCTCAATTAAAATAAAAATAGATTAACTAAAATTAAATTTAAAATATATCTCTTGGTGATTTGTCACTCCAACTAAGATAATCTACATATGGATTGACCTTTGCTCCACATATTAAAGTTTTGTCATGAACACAAGTATCAATTTTGTAAAATCTAAAAATTAACTTCAACAAACTTATTCAAAATACTTATTATTTCTTATCAACAAATACAACACCATGTCTAGATGTCAATATAAAAACAATTTCCCACTTTTGATGACAACAAAAAATTTAATAAAATTAATAAAAAACATAAATTATTTATAAAAAGAATATGTAAAATAATTAATGACAAAATCTACTTACGTGTATGTCATGACTACATTGATACTCCTCAATTTATATTATTTCTTTAAATTTTTGCTCTCTTTCCTTATTTATTATCCCTCCTAGTGACTCAATCTAATTTTTGTAAATTTTTATTAAAATTAACATTTTATAAATTATTCAAGTAATTAATTGTCTAGTTTATTTTTTTAAGATAACTACTTCCATCTAATTACATTTTATTACACAGTTTAGTGTCAACTCCCACAATTCCTTACAAATTGTTTTAGTTCTTTTCTTATAACAATTACCACAAAATGTTATTTAAGGTATATTCTATTATTGTTTATTCAAAAATTTTTAAAAAAATATTAATTTTTATTATAAAATTAATTCTAAAATAAGTAAAAATTTCGTATATAACTTGTTCTTTATGGTAATCCTAGATAAGTTTTAAAGTTTTAGGTTTTTTTCAACTACACCCTTCTTCCTTATTTATTTTATTTGAAGATTTTAAATTTTATTTCTCAAACTTTATTTTTTTATTCATTTATGTTTATAATAATTTTTTTGTTAAAATTCATTAATCAAAGTTTATGTGCATAATCGTTGATTTTTATTATTACATTTCAGAACCAAAGCCATTTTTGGTTCAACGTGTTTATGTGTAATTATGTTGCTGTTTTCATGCACTCTCCTTGAAAAAGTTGGAAATTTTAATTGCATATTAGCTCTAATCTTGCATGCAAGAAAAATATAATTGGGTTGTTGGCAATAGTGCCATGTAAACTTTTCATTATAGCATATAAAATGTCAACATACTTTTTTATATAAGATCTTTGAACAAAAAGCTCTGTACTAATTAGTTTTTTTTTAAATGAGCAACTTAACTACAAGTATTTAAAGTAACTCAATCCTTAACTAATGATACATTCTTAATACCTATTTATTTTAATTCGTGAGCCTTTGCATACTGTCTAAATATAGTTGGCCCTTTCTCTTATATTTTTATAATCAATTGCATATTCACTATATTTTTTTTTCAAATCTTTTTATTTTTTTACTATACTTTTCATATTTTTTGCAAACATAAGCTAAATCTTGTTTTTCTTTAAAGAAATTTTCTTCCTCACTTGAAGATATACTCCCTTATTTTCTTCTCTAGCTAACATATACAAGAGTCCATTATTTTCTTTCGTTTCACTTGTGATGATTACCTTTTACAAATTCAAAATTTTTTGAATGTCTTCTTTTTCTTATTGTACTTTTAATTTCATTCTTCTCAAATGATCCTTCATTAGTCATCACTAACTTATGCAAGTTGTTTCTAAGCTCATAATTCAATTAAACATAAAAGTATTAAAATGAAAATAAAAAATATTTATGTTTCAATCATTTAATTGTACTTTATATTAACTTTTTATATATTGTACAAAAAAATTTATGTAAAAGAACATCTTATGAAATATTTTTGGTGAGAATATTAAAAAAAGTTTGTATTATTTCACATATTTCACTATCAATAGATTATGAATAATTAGTTATTCTAGTTTTTCAATAGAGTTAAAAAATTATCACAAAAGAGTGGAGACCTATTATTAGAATCATCTTTGCAAAAACTTGTTGAAAAAATAATTAGGGCCATGGATCTCTTGAAATTTTTTTTCTAAGAAAAAGAGAATTTTGTTAACATCTCAATTGAAGTTTACCTCATAATTTGCAAGCTTACATTTAAAAAACTTAAATGTTATACCATCTAGTAGACCATTTTTATTTTTAAATTTCTTTAATTATTTATAATATTTAGCCAAACAAGTTCATATTCTCAATATACATTCTATAAAGTGTTATACATAGTATTTTTATTATTTAATTTTATTTAAAATCTTTTTATTTTTTTCTACAATTTTAATTTTTTTAAATTTTTTAATTTATTTTTTAAGGTCATATTATTATGTGGCATTTTTGAAAGACTAAAAATAAATAACAAATTTAAAAATTTTAATTAACATAAAAACGTGATACTTTTAAAATAGTTATTTATTTAATTATTTTTTCAAAATTTTTTTTTTAATCAATTAAAAAAATATTTAGTTAATCGAAAAGACACTTTTTATTAAGGAGAATTTTCATATTTACTAAATTATATTTTATTTTTTCGTTTTTTGGATAATAATCTATCTATTATTGATTGATGAAGATAGTTTTTTTATAATTATGAAAATTATATTTTATATTCTTGCTATAAATAATTCTACATATATTTTTATTTTTTTCTTTTTTTTAATTATGTGATTTTTTTATTTTTCATGTAATTATTATTACTATGATATACATATGAAATTTTTAAACATTCCCTTTTTTATTAATTTCATATTTTTTATCATTCACTAATTATTTACATTTCATGTTGAGAAAAGTTTTTATTTCTTGAATTATAATTTTTTTGTTATAATAATATATTTCATTATTGCATATATAAGTTTTTTAAATATTTTAATATTTTAATGATTTGAATATCTTAATCGTTTTCTAAAATTATCAATTAGTATTTCATAATTCATTTTAATCATATGACTTTTTTAATTATAAAGAGAAAAAATTAAACATATTTAAAATAAAAAAATCCATCATACATAATTTTTAATAATTATTATTTTTTCATAAAAGATATTTTTGATATTTTATTGAATTAATTTTACATATTTAGTGTTTTTATGAATATTTAATTGTTCTTTTTCAATTATTTTTTCATATTCAATTACTTTTTTCTAAACGTTTTCATTGCATAATGTCGTTGAGTTAAATTATTCAATTTCTTTTGCTAATAGAACATATAAAAGAAGAAATTTTCTAATATAATTTTTTATTGAGATATTATGTTAATTCTTTTGAGCGCCTAAAATTCTCTTGATTAAGATAATTTTTTATTTTACTTTGTTTACGTAAATTTTCATTTGAAAAAGCATTCAAACATTATTTTTGCTACATGTTTGCATTGATATTTCACCCAATCTATTTTAAATATTTAAATATTTTATTATCAAACTTACATACTTCTGGTATGACTACATGCTTATATTTTCAAAAAAATGTTTTGTTATGAGTTTTGCAGAATGTTTTGATTTATTCTTCCTACTTTAAATGTATAGTTACTCGAATAGTTATATTTTATAACATTGTTCTAAATTCGTCATATCTATATTGATATATTTTTTTATGATTATAATTTAAATAAGAAATGCTAATGACATATTTTGAATGATTCTTTTAATATTAAATGCTTTGTTATCATACAAATTTTCGTACTTTGAAACATTTTGTATAATTAAATATTATTTTTGATTGAATTACCCCAAAACACTTTATAACTTGTTTTGCATATAATCTTTAATAATTTATTGCGTCTTACTTTAGATTATTTTTCATTTTGTGTGCATTTCATAATATTTATTTTTAAGAACATACTTATTTTGCACTTTTAAGTATAATATTTTACCTATCATGTCCTTAATTTTCCCTTTATTTTCTTAATCCCTCTTTCTTTTTTTTACTTTATTATCAATAATATCTAATTTATTATTAGTTATAAGTATTGTTTTTATGAACTTTTTGTGCAAAATTTTAATCATATTTAATATTCTATGTTACATTGTCTTCGTGGTTCTGTACTGGTATAATTTCCTCAGGTACATATAACATATATAATTATGTTCCATCCATTTAATCAAATATATTATGGTATTATTAATAAAACACTATCTTAAAGTTCATTTGGTCAATTTTTTGCAAGTATTAGTAAACTAGAATATTTAACATGATTGCATTACTACATTTAACTAATAATTTTTTATGTAATTTAAATACTCCAAATATGTAGTGCATAAATATAAGTTTTAAAATATATTCAGGAACTCTAATTCATTTATGTTAAAGGCATAATTTGCTTGCGAATATCCTTAGGTATTATTCAACCATAATAAAAAGTCATTATAAAAAGTCAATAAAATAGTTTATTATTAAAGAAAATTAAAAACTATTTCAATGGTATTAGAAAATTATGAAACACTACAATGTAACAAAGATAAAAAATCATTAGTTATTTTAAATGATCATCTTATTTGAACAAATTATTAAAAACATAAATTGATGTGCATCAAGTGAATAGGAGACATCAAATTTGATTAAAAAATAAAGTTTTAAAATGAAACAAGAAAGCAAGAGAACTAAAAAATAAAAATAATTATGAAACAATACTTAAAATATTAAGAAATGGTTATATTATTTCAAAAGTATATATTTTAGATGCAAAAGTATAAAAAATATTTTATTATAAAAGAGAAAATTAGAAATACGGGCATAATAGACGAAAGCAAAAAATGGTTACCACATGTTAGGAATCCAGCACAACATATTACCATTAATCTAGACTAATTACTAGCATGAAAAATTATCACATACTTAGTGTGACCTAAGCTTGGAGCATTTATTTATTGTAAGAAGAAAAATGATTTTTGTCATTGCAAATTTCATGTAATTTTACTATCAATGAAAAAAAAAACAAATTTAGAATAAATATTACCTTTAATCTTACACACATGTGAAGCATGATTAGGT
The DNA here is from genome assembly GCA_023846275.1 of Vanilla planifolia. NCBI lineage: Eukaryota > Viridiplantae > Streptophyta > Magnoliopsida > Asparagales > Orchidaceae > Vanilla > Vanilla planifolia. Next base: position 3,201,123 of record JAIUJO010000032.1, on the reverse strand, counting down.
TACATGAAATAATAAATGTAAATTTAATTTTAAAATGTTGTGAGATGTCCTTGTACCTATACATATGAGATCTTCTCATATTTTTAGCAAAACATACCCACTAAGTTATTTTACATTTAAAAATGAGCAAGTGGAATGCAAAAATTTATAATTACTAAATTCCATAACTAATAATGTATCTTCGAAAACTTCTTTGTTAAATAATTATTGGCCATTTTACATTCCATAAATAAGTATTGACCTTATTTTTAGTTTGAATCCTTTTATATTTTTTTAAATAAAATTTATTTTTTTACAAAAATAGAATTATTATTTAGCCAAATTTGTATTTAGTAAATTATCTCTTTCTCACACACGATGTACTTTCTTTCCTTTCTTCTTTTTTAGTTATCATGAAAAAAAGGCTTCATCAATTTCTTCCTTCACATATGCTAGCCATCTTTGACTCGTTCAAAACTATTTACAATATCTTTTTTTTTTCTTTTTTCTATTTGCTCTTCTTGTCAATGGACTATTCATATGTTTATGTCTAACTCATGCAAATTTCATAAGCTATTTCTAAACCCAAAATTCAATTAAATCCTAAAGTATTTAAAGCAATTTGAAGTTCAATTGACTAACATTAGCTCAGAAACAAACATTCACTAGTTTCACAACACTTCTATATATCCACCAGTGTAAGATTTTGTTGGAATTTTCTTAAAATAAAATTACATTTTTGATTTTTCCAATTGTTGCTATTCTCCATACTCTATTGCCTTCATTATTGTGGTTAGAAGCCATGACTATCATCCAAGCCAACACAAGCACCCTTGTGACCCAAATTGACTTTCAACATTTTTTTCACCTGCAATTAAGCGAGGTAAATATGTTACCCATCAACAAGCCATGCCAACTACTGGTCTATAAACCATTATGTTTAGCTTGACCAATGCCTACTTAAAACTTAGATAGATAGTTCTATTATGCGGCTTAACCAAATTTTTTGTTCTTTATTATTTCAACACTGATCATTACTGCTACCCGAAATGCACAGTTAGCTTTTGGAACTGCTTAATCCAATTATTTTTTTAGTTAATTTTAATTTTTTTTATTTTTTTAAAAGTAGTGTTAATGAACCTTTAAGGTCTCTCCAAATAAGGATACTGATCATACCATAAGAAATAATAAAATATAGGTAAAACATATTTTTTTTGTGTTTCCATCTTTATCAATAAAATGTGTGTGCCCAACTCTAGTTGGAGAGATTCCAACTTTTATTGTGAGAGATTAGGATAGAAGGTGAGAGATATTTCACCAGGATAATCGACATCTATATCCCTTATTAGACACATGGACTGAATGTGAGAGACCTTCCATTAGGGGAGTAGATAAGTAAACAAATTCTTGCTTTTGCCAACACCCCAAGCTTCCCTACTAATCAAAATTACCACCACGTCACCATTTTCCCGCATTAGTTTTGCAGACATCAAATTGAGTTTATTTTATTTGTTTATTTGTTTGAAATTACAAGTGATAAAACTTGTTTTACAAGATGTTATGCTTAACGCTTAAGATTTTTAACCTACTCAACTTAATAATATATGCTAAAACTTTAGAATGTCCATCATCAAAAAGTTTAGAATACCATACATATCACCTAACCGTAATTAGTGTATAATAACCTTTCATATTTCTTAATAATCTATTGAGTATCGCATGTTTTATAGTCTCCAATTTTGACTCTAGTAGATATCAAAATCTATTCTACAACAACTTTGCTATCACTAAATATGGTTTTCTTATAAAACTTTTCTTTTGTTTAGTATTTTCAACATTGATATCTGTGCCCATTATTTTCTACTAAGGGTTTTTCTTTCCTTGTTTCTTATTTTTTAACTTTGGCATTAGAGAATATGACTTTCTATTATACATCAACTTTAGTACTAGATGACAATATTTTCCACTAAAAATATTTTTTTTGATTTTCTTAACTTTATCCAGTAAAGAACCATTAGGTTGTTTTGGGTAAACTTTTACTAAAGTGGTAATATAAAAGCAATGCTACAACTCCTTATCATCTTTCGTGAGAAATATTAGGTTTTATCAAAGAGGTCATTTGGAAAAAGTGATACCTTGATCACTTGTCATTTCATAACGAGAACAAGTTATCTCAATTTTATTACTTTGTAAATGTGATTGTTTTGCTTTCATAATTTTTTTAATAAAAAATTTACATATTATATTCCTCGATATCCCTTTGTTTGGCAAACCTTGTTAAGTATATAACATATGGTAGGTCTGATCAAATTACAAATCAAAGTAAAGGTTTGATTTCAAATTAAAGACAAAATGTAAACTAAGACCTTATGATAGACATATCCCAATAAATAGTACAACTCATCAACATGGTTCAACAAATCTGCTTAAATAAATAATTTGAACAAAGTCCTCGAAGAAAAAGGATAGTATGAAAAGAAGAGAAGCACTAATGATTTAAAAGAAAGAAACCCTAAAGGACAAAAAAACCATAAAAGATATGATCTATTTAACAAATCTAACGAAGATATCTATAAGAAAAATCAAGGTAGTTTAAGTAAAATTAAACTTTTGATGAATTAGACCAAAAAATGATCTAGATATGTCTACTAATGAAGAAAGACCTAAGAGGCAGAGATTAGAGTATATCCCTAATGTGAAACTATATGCATCATTTTTTTATGATAATTATGATCCTAAAGATTATAATAAAAAAAGTAATAATATGGATGATTAGTTTGAATAACACTAAATGATTGAGTAAAAATATATCAATTTATTAAGACTACTACACTCACTATATTACCTATAGGTTTTTTAGAAATTTAGAGTGACAATATACTAACAATAATGAATAGGTATTCTAAACATGAAGTAACCTTAAGATTAGGATGTATAGCTACATTATTTTAATAACCTGTGACATCAATATATAAGATAAATAGCAAACATTTTCTCAATTTGATAGATCTATTGAAGGGTAGATTAATAAGTTTATAGATTATAAATTGAAATGTGCTATAAATGAGTCCAAGTAAGTATTCCATTTTTGTTTTATGGTAAATTTAATGGAATACACATAGGTAGAGCTTAATTTGAGAAATGTTACTACCTTAGAGAAAGCCTACTAAATATCTAAAAATTTTATAAAAAGTAAAATTTTTATTTTGGCAGAAATAATGAGCCAATTCCTCCAAAAGTCTGCTCTATCTTATTTGAAGCAACTCATACTCACACTGTGTCTACCCTAATCACTATAGTTTGTAAACCTTCCAAATTTACTTTACCATGCACTTCTCTACACCCATCTTTAAGCCAATCCAACTAATTTTTAATTGATTCTTTAAGTGCAATAAAAAGGAGCATGTAACAGCAAACTACCAAAGAGATCCGTGACTATGAACAAGATGGTGTTACGGAATATGAACAGTCAAAATAAGAATAAAGCATAATGTCTATTGAAGAAGTTGAGCAAGAATTAGAAAACATGAAAAATGTTATGGTTAAACACACCCTTATTTTTAACATAAATAAAAAAATTAGTCAACAATATTTTTTAATGACCATAGATAATGGTAGTTACAATAATACAAAATCTCATATAGATATTAAACAAATAAAAGTTTTTTTCTTGGAAAACACAAACCCTTAATCTATGTCATGGATAGATAAAACTTGTATCCTTTTAAGCAATGATATTATGTATTATTTAAATGAGATTGGTATAATGATGAGATTTTATGTGATGTCATACTTATGCAAGTATATCATCTTATTTTAGAACAACATGATTTTTTTATAAGAATATGACTTTGAAAGGTAAGACAAAAATAAGTTCTTTTATTATTGAAGGAAAGATCATCACATTACACCTTGCTCTATTTTATGAGAGACCTCAATCACTTAAGCTTAACAAATTATGGAAACTTTTAAAGCCATGGATAAAGAAAAGGAATGGCAAAGAATTTATGCTTGGATACACTATCCCAAGATAGGAAGGGTCTTGATTAAGGAGATTTAATTTGTTTTCTTTTAATTTTGAAGTTAGCCATCATCTTACTAAACTTACCACTTATTACATTGGTTCATTGTAATAAGATGATATCTTTTATAGATCTTATTCTCTTAATAGTGGAGTTTCAAATGACTATCTCTACTAAACCTTCTTTATTACTTACTATAATATCTAAAAAAATTAAATGAAGTGACAAAATAAACAAATTACTAGCAGATGCTCAATGAAAGGTTAACAAATTTTATAAAATAAACTATGTTATAATTAAAGTTATTTTAGAATAGTTGTTTCTCATAGCCTCTAAGAATTTATTGGTGCATGAAGATAAACTTTTTAAGAACACTAAAAAATTTGGAATTAATGCATATATGTTGGAGTTTTTAGCGGAGTATGAGATTAAGACAACCTTTAATTTGAGCCTGATTCCCTTATGTTGAATGAAATTGTCCTTACAAAAACATTAGCCTTGAAAGTAAAAATAACGTGAAGAAAATTTTTGATCATTATACAATTCTATCGAAAGACTAGAAACTTAAGAAAGTTTTATTTTGCTGGAAGCACAAACCTCCGATCAACAACTCCTGGCTTACTTAAGATGACCTATAGTACAATACATCACACCAATTAGAACACTACTATACCCATCACCCTAATGCCATTGAGCTGAGCACTCCCAACCTTGGAATGATGCCATAAAAGCATCTAAAATTACATCACAAACACACGATCCTTGGCATTGCAATAGTCTAACTAGTCGACAGGGGCAAACTTTGGTAAAAAATTGCTTCAAAATGATAAAAAATGCTTAAAATTAAATTTTTTAATTGAGTTCACCACTTATCACATTTCATGGAATCCATCACTATCACTAATACCATTTGTAATCGTTGCCACTACCCAAGCTAACTCGTGTCACTTATAAGATCCCAATTGGCCTAACAACATCATTTTACTAGCACTCGGCATGTTTTGACCAGTTACACTTGACATCCCACGAAGAACTACACAAACCAAGCATTCCAATAAATTATGTTATACATGACACATGCCTACCCAAAAATTACATTGATAGCTCTATAATGCCGGTTGCCCCACTATTATCTCACCGACCATTTCTTTGGTCATCATTACCACGTCCCAAAATATAGATGTAGTTTTGAAACTATTTAATTCAATTATTTTTTTAACTTTTCTTATTTTTAAAATTTTGTTAAAAAAATATTAAAAATGTAATTAAGATCTTTATAAATAGGGATGCTTAAGAGATTGCAAGAAATGAAAAAATAAGAAACAAATTTATTTTTTTTCTGTGCTTCTACTTAGTGAATGAAGCATGTGTGCCCAACCTAGAGAAATTTTGACTTCACTTGTGAGAGATAATGATCAAAGGTGAGAGTATATCTACCACATGAGCCAAGAACCAGATCACCTATGAGAGAGATGGATTGAAAGTGGTAGACGTTCCACTAGAAGAGTCGATAACTAAACAAATTAGTGCCTTCACCAATACCTTAAACTTTTCTATTAACCAAAATCATAACTACATCACCATTTTACCACTTTGGTGCTCAAAATCCTAACTCCTAAACAATTACAAATGATCATTATCAAAAAGGAACGCCCTTTTAACAAATTTTTTTCTATCTAGTAATATATAGTTAGGGTTGTTTTTTACTATTAAAGCACTCCATATATAGTTTATCTTAAATTTTATATTTTATATGTATGAAATGGAATACGATAAAAACTATTTTCTAGAATTTTATGCTTAATGCTTAAGGTGTTACTATTTACTCGACTTAATAATTCACATAATTTTGGAATGCCAATCTTTGAATAGTTTTAAAGGAAAGTATATGCTATGCAACCCAAATTAGTGCATAACATCTTTTTATACATTTTAATAATCAACTGAACATCTTCAATATTATAGGCTCTAATTTAGACTCTAGTAAGAGCCTACACTTATTTTTTTTTTTTATAATTTTTAATAATTATAAGTTCTATTTTTTCTTTTTGAATTATTTCTCTAAAAATTTAGGTATAAAAATATTGTGTGCATTTTTATGGAAAAAATCAAGAGGAATTTTTATTGGTTCTCATTTTTTTATTAACCAATTTTAAATAAGTAGCCATCTTAATCTTCCAATTGATACAAGTTGTCACAAAAGTTTTGTGATCTGTTGGACGATGCACCTTTGCCAAGAATTGTTAAAACGTTGATTTAGTTATCGATCAACTAGACAATATTTTTTTACTAAAAAGGACTTTTTTCTCTTATCGTAATTGAAGTGTGGTTCACAAGAGTTCATTAGAAGTGGGAAAATTTTTAAGAATAAAATTTTTTGATCCATAAAGAATATTTAAAAAATTTCTTTGAAGTAATTTTGTTAATAAACTTAAGAACATACTTAAAAGTGATTTTGAGTAAATGACAATTTTATTTGAAACAAATTAACCTTTCATAGTAAAATTATTTTATGAAAATGGTTAGCATAAATTAAGAAAAAAATAAAATATATGGAAACAATTCTTAGTTACCTCAACTTAAAATCATGCCTACATATTCCCATGACAAAAGCTAAGCAAACACACACCTAATATAAATCGTTTTGCCAAAAGATCATAGGACAAATTTTTATAATTAAATAATAAAAATAGACTACTACAGCATTTTAAAAAATAATTAGCAATATAATAAAAAAATTTGGTAACACAAAAATCAAGGTTAATACATATAAAAATCCTATGCTTGATGATGGCCTAAAGAGAAACAAATATTTTATTTAAATGAGTTAGAAATAAAAAAATTAAGAATTTAGGATATTAAAGAATAAATCGAAGATTATTAGTTTGATGAGCAAAGGATGCAGTATTAAAAAGTAATGATGAACACCGACTACAAATGACATGAATATTGTGACTTAAATTTCTTTTCCTGATTTTGTAATGAAATTACTAATCTATTTTTAACAATAATTTGCATATTTTTACGAATTTTTTATTGATAAAAACCTTTGCTAAACAAACCAATTAAAAGGTTCAAAATATTATTTTAATTAATAAATTATAAAAATCTTAACAGCCCGAGCCAATCCTCTAAAGAGCTATTACATGGGAGCTAGTTGATCGAAAGGCTCCTAGACCATTAGATCTTGAAAACTTCTCAACTAGATGGACTGGATTTAATCAACATTATTTAGAGATTAGGTTATTATTTGGACATTTCGATATGAATTGTGATTCGTTAACTAGATATTGTTCGAACATACAAATAAAACATTGACTTGGTGATCACGAAATTTCGTGAGTAAACGTTGGATTAAAATAGGTGTTTCAAAATGGTAGACGACATTGCGATTATTTGTCCATGCAATTGTGCAATTGGATGGTAGAAATCATTTTGTCAATTCTTGTTGCATTCATGTGAAACTTGTACAAATCATAGAACAACATTAAAAGAATGAGAAATTGTTATGGCTTTATGTGAGTTTTCTTACATTATGCATTTTTTTATATTGTTTTGGTGCTGCTAGCACTCTACTTTTCTACAAAAATGTGTTATATTCAAATTCCTTAGTAATGGATCAAACCAAAATTATTCAACAATTTTGGGAATCCTTTTCATGAAGTGCATCTAAAAACATTATGGTAATGTGTTCTAACTTGAGACTTTTGGTTATAATTAGCAATATGTGTTTCTATTCCCATTATTTAAATTATATTATTTTTTTTTTACTAATTTATTGTTATAATTAAAATATACATTTTTCTAATAAGTTATTGAAATAAGATTTCCAAGCAAATGTTTAAGAATAAAATAAATATTTGGAAAATAAAGATAAGGTTAAGATTTTGGGACCCTAATAAATTTCTAAAATAATTAATTTGAATAAAATTCTTATTTCTATCTTGTATCAATTATTTTAATCAAACTTAACAATCTTACATAAACAAAATTAAAAATATTTGAATTCTATTTAATAGATGTTTTTTTTTTGTATTTGTATCTCCAATCAAGATGATCATTATGAGATTTCACCTCAGTCTCACTTTTTTTTAAAATTCTCCAAAAAATATGATAATCATTTATCTAAAATTTAAAAATTCACTAAAACAATTTTATTAGTAACTATTAAGAGTCATTGACAGAATAAACCATCCAATACTCTATGAAATAATCATCAATTGATTAACTATTATTTGATAATGAGATTGTCTCCATACCACAACATTTTTAGATCTTTACATACATTTAAGGGATCACTTCCTATTCACTTGCAATAATAGATCTCATCTATCTCATGGCTTTATCATTACAAAACACTCATTAGAATTTACTTTATTAGTGATGGTGTCATTAGGAATAATAAATGTCTTATGTAACATTAGAGTTAGCTTGGATTATTAGTAATTTTTTTAATGTTTAATCTATCATTATGAGACTCGCCTTCTTTCTTTAAAAACCTTTTATCATCAAACAACACAATATATTAAACCATTACATACTCTATAGAAGGATGATAAAATTATCGACTACAATTTGGTGGCGACGTTGTCTCCCTTCTATAAAATTTTTTGTTCATTCCATCCATTTATGGGATAAATTTGTATCCATTAGCAATAATAAGTGTCATCAATATCAATGCTTTACTATCACAAAACTCCACTTGGAATGTACTTTTGAAGTGAAAGTTCAATTAAGAATATTAAATGTCCTATGTGACCTACATATTGACTCAAATCGTTAAAACTTTTTCGAAAATTAAATCAATACTTAAGAGGTGAATCACTGTTCTTTCTTAAAAAATCCTCTTACAATCACCTTATCAAATTTTTTCCTTGAACTTCCTTAAAGGCACTTTTACAACAATTTTATTTGTCACGCTCTTCATATCATTTACAATAGTTTTCCATTTCACTCTCAACTAGAATATATTTCTTCTTAGTTGCATTCCTCTTACCATACGCCTCATCTAGTTCATATATTTTTTTTGTTAGAAATCCCTTGAGACAAAACCTACCAAAGATTTTTATTTCTTATACACTCTATTAAAAATGACTTCCAAAAACTTTTACACTAATTTCATAAAAAACTACACCAAGTGTTATTTATTTAAGAAGAAATTTCATATGTTTCTAACATCACTTGTTGCTTTTATTATTTCTTCATAACAATTATATGATAATTAAGTTGATATTATTTTAATAAGTTTTGGTATTTTCTTTTACGAAATCCACTTTAATCAGAAGTAAAAATATTATTTAGGGTTCCATTTTGTTTGTTATACCATATTTGACTTCTCACATTTATTATTTGTTCATTCAAATAATTGTCTTTGTTATTTTATACAAAAATATCCAAATGTAAATCTCATTTCATGGCTTTCAAAATAAACTATGAAATGCAATACAATTATTCAACAATTAATAAACAAATCGTAAAGTCCTTTATATGTTTTGTAAACTTCTATCCATATATGAATTTAAACATTTGAATAAAAAAATGTTGGGATGCCTCTAATGTATCACTTCCTTTACATCCCGAGTAGCCACTAGTTAGTATAAGTTGTCCATTGTACACTGACTATGAGTTGCTCTTGTTCTTTATTTTCTAGATTTTCAATGTTAAGAATGCATTTGGACTTTTAACAAGAGATAATTTAGGATGCAACACTATGTTGCTTTCAACATATTTACCTATATAACTAGTTTTGGAAAAAATGTTATTATGATTGAAAAACAAAACACATGATGTACTATTGCCTATGGTAGTGACAGAATTATCTTGTAAATAATGTAACAATTTATTTCAATAATCTGTAAAGGTACAAATTACCTTCTCCATACTTATCCTCACTTTTTTGCATTATAATGCATTTCATTGGACTTACCTTTAAGAACCCATGACCCTCTTCCCAAAAGTCTACTTCCATAATTTTTTTATTAAAATTTCCATAGAGTAAATGTAATCCTTTTGAATTCATGCTTTGATTATGTCCACCTCCATAATGGTCTTTGAAATCACATTTATATCAAGAAGAGTATTGCTAATCTGTTTGCACTAGTGTAACGATAATTAGCAAATCATGTTATATAATGCAATGTAAAGTGTCGTCACTATGCCAGACTAAAAATTGTTATAGTATGAAAATTACTTAAAGTCAAATACTTATTCTAGTTTCCTGAAAAAATCTAATTTTTCATTGCCTTAATGTATTCTTAAGTATTTCAAATATTCTCTTTCATTGGCATTTATTTTGACCATAGAATGAGGTGTTAAACATTACTAACATATCAAATGCCTCGTGTGACCTTTCTCAAAATTTAGACATAAGTTTGGAACCATAATGTAACATAATAGCTTTATTCATACAACATATGTCTTCCTTTCTTCTGATCATACATCTCATCTACTTTTTTTGCCAAAAAATGTTGCCTTAATTAGCCAAATTTTAATTTTATGTAGAGAACATTATTTTCATTTATATTTAATTTAACCTCTTAACTTACAAATATTTAAGTTTGAATCTTCCAAAGATCATCATGCTTTTTTAGGATAATAACTTCTTGCAATCAATATGGCATAATGACAAATATTGTAATGTCTTTAGATTTATTATGGATAGCATATATCTTTTAATTTTCCATCTAAATATTTAATTAAGCTTCCTTTATGTTAGATATCATACAATTATTCTCACCTTAAAAATTTGTTAGCTAATTTTACTCCATGCTTGGTGATATAAAATCTCCAAAACATAATGTCATAATAATTCAAGCCATTGAATTATGTAAATGTCTAAATAGATTATTAGCCAACGAATTATGAATAACACACTAAATGAACATTGTAAAAACAAAAGGCCAAATAAATAAATTAGGCAATTTTGGTTGGATTTTTTACATTAGTATTTAAGATAAGAAATGGAGATTAGAAACCAAGTTATTGGAAGCTATATTTTCATTACGTTCTTCAAATAACTCGACCTATAAACTATTTAATAAGGAAACCTTTTTTACAAAGGAATCTACCTAAGTACTGTTTGTGCATATGAATATTGCATTTATCTTTCAATTTTCCTTCAAAATGGTTATTTGTGCTTCCTTTGTGTGATCTAACTTTGATGTTGTTGTCCTCCTTAAAGCTTTGTTAGCTAGTTTTAGTTCTCTTTTCGTGAAATAAAAGCTCCAAACCATAATGCATTAATAATTCTAGTTGTATATTTATCTCAATGTTTAAATATATTTATTATCAAACCACTTATGAAATGATGTTGTGTGTACTTTGCAATAACAAGAAACCCAAATATGAAAACGTTTGTATTTTTTGTTGGAAGTATTACATAAGTGAGTAGGATAAGAATTGGAGATTAGAAACCAATGTAGTGGAGGCTATCTCATTATGCTATTCTTCAAACAGGTAGACATATGAGCTAATTAAGAAGAACACCTAAATTGTAATGGAATCTATTCATGTCATGTTTTATGAGATTATAGATAAAAAAATATGTTAGATTTAAAAGGCATGAAAAATTTTATAAAATTAAAAAAGCAAATAAAATAAAGATTCTAACATGATATTATATTGGTGTTTTATTAAAACTTACCTTTTGGATCAAAATATAGATAAGACTTTTCTTCATGAACTACACTTATGAAGTTCTTTTGGGCCAGGATTATGTTGATGATATCTTATTTGGATCAACCAACTTTGACTTTTGTGAATTTTTTTGCATGCTTTTTTGTTCAGGATTTGCGATGAACGTAGTGAGTGAGGTTACTTTTTTTTACACAATGAATGTTAAGCAGAATGATAAAAGGTATCAATGTATCTAAAATAAAGTATATGAATGAGAACTTAAAAATAAAAAATCTTAACAACCTCTAATCGATTTCGACTTTCAAGTGTACAAGCCATCTTTTAAATAAACACAAGAAAGAAAAACAAATAGATTTCAAGGTATACCAAGTGATTATATGTCCTATTTTTTACTATAATGTGACCTGTCATGGTTTTTAGCATAAGACTTTTTGATCATTTTCAATAAAGCACCAAGAACTACAACTTAGAAGCAATAAAAGGAACCTTTTAATACTTTCTTGCCACAAAGTTGTTAGTGGTTTGGCATCCCAAATTATACTTATGACATAATTTAGTGTGATATGTCAACAAAGATTATGTAGGTTCTATGGTGCAATAAAAAAGCATTTTAAGAATTTAATCATTTTATAGACACCTCATAAACTTGTGATCTAATCGAAAAATAAGGAATTATTGAATTTTCCATCAATGAAGCATAATATATAACATTGTGAATAATTATAGTGCAAATGTTTAGATTGAAATCTAGATTTGATGAGATGGGATTATATTTGTAAAAACTCCGCACAAAATATGACAACGAGTGTCCATTGCCTAACTTAGATTCCTTACTATTAGCCAAAACAAATTCATGTTAGGCATCATTTTATGATAGACCATACCAAATGAAACATTGTAGACATTTAATTTATTGTGAACATGTAACTAATCATCATCTTAACAAAGCTGCTTAGTTAAGATTTATTCTATGGCATTAGAAGATGTTTTAATGATGACAAAGAGGGATAAATTATGCTTTGTTTTAAGAGTAGTTCCCTGAGTGAATGTGAATTCATCCATGGGCTTTTATTACTTGCATATCGTACTTGACATGATAATATTGACCAAATGTTTTTTCAGATGACCTTCAGTTGCTTTATCGTAATGTTAGACAATAAGTTAGCATAAAAACTAGAAGAGGTTATTAGTCTCATGAGCAATACTCTAACACATTTTGATGATAATAACAAATTAAGTAGAACAATAATTGATCATCTTGATTTGCTTATTGATATGATAGGTGAACAATGTAGGGAGATGAACAATGCTGAAAAGACAAGGCAATTGATTAAATATGAGGATGTAATCACATGTGGAATAAGAATGAAAAATAATTCTATATGTTGTAGTAACAAAATGTCCCTTTTAAGCAAGAGATTTGCACGACCTTATAAATTAATGAAGCTTGTTGCTCAATTGAATTACATAGATTTATGCATGATGTTTTAAATTTGAAAAGAAAATTTTGGTATGACTAAATGTACTGCATGATCATGTTTTGTATAATATCATTAGCTATGGGAGCAAAGAAATCATATTATATAGTTAATTTAAACATTCTAATAAAGTCAATAAAACTGTAATTAAACTTTTGAAAGTGTTGCATATCACTACTATGTAATATGTAATGTTATAACGAAAATTATAAATTGTATATAGGTGATTTTCTTAGCTTAATTAGGTTAAACATAGAAAATAGTAGAATATACAAATATTAGTTTAGGTTGTAGAATCATTTCATTTTTAAAAAAATTATAAAATAAAGAAATTTGTATGATATGATAATTTTTCATTGCACTCTATTATCAACACACTTTTACTTACCATAAGAAAATCATTGAAATTATATGTTATGCTAAAATTCTTTTGTACTAACTACATTGACTCTGAAAGAATATCATTTCCTATGATCATTACATTAAATTGCATAATCATCTTCATTCATATGGTACGTTATGATGAAGGTGCATAATTTTCATAATATTTCTCAACTTGTACAGAATATAAGCTTTGTTAAATTGAACCATTAAAAAGTTATGAACTTATGAAACTCTCTTATTGCATTATTCTTACTTGAGAAATGTTACTAACCAATCAAGAATTCATACATAAGCTTTCAAAATTAGAAACATTGACATTCAATTTTGCAAGAAATTTGAAAATGAAATATGCAAATTTTGTGTTGTTAAATATTTTCTCCAATTTAACCCTCTTTGTATCAACATGACTTTTTTTTGTTGGGTTATAATATTTCATTTTAGATAAATGACAATTATTTTTTGTTTATTATGAAAATTTTTTATTCCCATTCGTTAGACAAAGTTTTAGAAATTCTAAACATAACATTATATGAACTAATTTATATACCTTCAATAGATATTTTTTAATTAATTAATTATGAAAATGATTTAGAAAATTCTAAATTTATAGATATTATAATAAGTTGTTTGTAAAAGTTTTTTTCTAATTTTGGTTAAGGCATTTTTTCATTGAATTGTTAAAATAATTGTCTAATTATTGGTCAGATGGAATAATTTTGGCTTATTTACATTAAAATTGTTTTTCTCTTTTTAAAATAAATTTTAACATGAATGTTTGATAAATTGGCATCACAAATAAGATTTATTATCAGCAAACTACTCATATATTGAAAATTATTATTAAGTTTTTGTTATTATTTTTGTTTATTGTAATTATATACATTTCTTGTGTGAAAAGTTTCTATTTTTTACATTTTTTACATTCACTGGTAGAAATTTTTAATAGATTTTTGCATTTATAATATTTTGTTGTTTAAATAATTTCATAATTTGTAAATATTTTATCCCTTTTTGATATTGTGATGATTTTAATATTGAATTATTCTATTTTTTAAATTTTTTACATTTCGTTTACTAAAGTGATAGCATTTGTGTGATTTTATTCTTTGAAATTTTGCTTTATATTGATCATCGTTTTTATAGTTCAATTATTTTATATTAATGATCTCCCTTTGTCTTACTTTATTATTTTTGTTACCCTATTAAAGCAAATGCTTTTATCAAGCATATACTGTTAAAACAATTTTTCACTGACTTCAAGTAGAAATATAACTAAATTTTTTAGTAAGTCATTAACATGATCATTTTTTAATATTTTATTATTTTTTAATAAATGGTAGATTTTTGTCTTTAATAAGCCCTAATCATATCTTTCAATAGTTTAAATATTTTATGACCTACTTAATAAGTATTTTCCAATAAATATTTACTTCTCCAAGAAGTATAAATTTTCACAAATTTATTTTTTTGAAAATATTTTTTGCAAATTAACTGGTCAAAAACTTTGACTTCACTAAATTTTTACAATGTTAGTGCTTTTATAATTTATACATTCCTAATAATGCTATGAATTTTAGTTCATTTATTAAGTTTAAATTATTATTGAACCTTTGAGTTAATATATTTTCAATATCAACAATTGCTTGAATTATAATTAATTTTGTAAAAAGTGTTACATATCCACAAAAACATTTTTATCATTATGTAACTAAAATAATTCTATTAATATATACTGCATGTTCGATTGGTCATTTAAAAATATTTTATTACCTTAATAATTTTGATATTTAATCATTTCCTTAAAAAATTAAATATTTTCAATATTAAATAATTAAAAAAAGTTTCATTTAGTACAACCAAGCATGTAGGTTTTAGGAACTCATATTTAAATATACTTTAATTTTGTTGATTAATTTAAATTTTATTTTTGTGCCACATATTCATATCACCATCTATTATCTACACTCTTCTATTTTCAATTTTCCAAGATTGTTTAGGGTTATTTTACAATAAAGTTTAAAGATAGTAAATACTCTTTATTGATTAGTTATATTCTCATAAGTTTTTTTCTTTCAAAAAAAAATTATAAATACGTAATTTTGTGAGATATTTTTTTATTAGTTTTAAATAATTTAAAGTTTTGACAACCTTGACATCATTTTATATTATTTTGATTTATTCTATTTACACAACCTACCTTTTACTCTTACATATTGCCTACATGTTATTTACGTACACATCTTTTAGAAGGTATAATATATTATACTCTCTAATTATTTATATTTTTTTTATTTTGCTCAAGTATATTTCAAATTAAATTATAGCTATAAAAACATTAAAGAAATAAATATTGCCAAGTAGTTTGATAGAAAAATTTATAATATAATGTAAAATATGAAATTAATGAAACAATAAAAAAATTACAAACATTTATTAAATAATTAAATTTTTTTATGAAAAATATCCAAAATAAATTGATGTACCGTCCAACTGTATGACATTTGCCATTGTAATAAAAAATAAAATATGATAAATTCAAATAAATAAATAAAATATTTTTGAATTAACAAAAAAAATCTTGCAAAAGTAGCAACCAAAAATATAACCATCAATCAAGAAATATATGCAGCAAAAACTAAATAATATTGTGTGATGTATTAATGAATACTTGAAAATTAAAAAAATTATTAAACTATTAATAAAGTCATAAATTAAGTCATACTATTATAAGAAGAAAGAAAAATTAATTAGAAAGAGTTTATAAAAAAATCCAACAAGATAAATCATCATTATCAAAAATAATGATCCAATCGTAATAACTACTTTTAATTTATATCAAGCAATAGATATTGAATATATGCTCCATAATCTTTCTACACATCCTTTATCAAAACCCTTAGTGATAAAAATTTGTTGTGGAAAGACATTTTAGGATCTTAAACCTTCTTTATATTCACCAAGAGCTTCATTACAAATGAGGTTAGTGTACCAATTTGTTGCTTACATACACAATTTATTTATCTATTTTATGCTTTATTTTTAAGAATTTTAGTATATTTTAATTGAATTTTTTTTCTTTAATTTTTAAACTTGTTTCACTTCTCAAAGGTATGATAATTTTCTGAACAAAATTATAGATAGTTTTTCCTATATTAAGTATTCAATTAGTATAATTATTTGTATATCTTTCTAATCTTATAATTTTTTCATTATAGAAAAAAGATTTTCTTTTGATTACATTATTGTGCAACCTTATAATGTATTGTGTAAATATTTCAAAGATTTTGAATACATTTTTATAATTGTCATGTATTTATTTTGTTCTAATATTCTTTTAAAACCTATCGCATTTTATTTAGCTAACATTTTTTATAACTTTATAATGGTACAGATTATTAATTATCATCAATGTCAACATTAAAACCTTCAAAGGTAATTGGTACACAAAAAATGTAGTCTAAATTTTAAAATGAGCTATTTTAAACTCAAATAATCCCAAATAAAATGCTACTAAACTGCACATCACAAGTTAGTCATAATATCCAAAAATTCATTGAGTTAGAGCATTTTTCGTTCTTTGTAATCAAATGTTTTATTCATTGAACACTAGGTCAAGTTATCTTAGAATTGGTATTTCATTAACAAGTAGTTAGAGTAAAAAAATAATCTGTTAGTAACTTTTAAATAACTTTTACAAAAAAAAGTACATTAATTTTCTCAATTTTCTTAATACAAAGTCCATTTTCATCGAAAGGGAAAAAAATTTTATTTGAACAAGCCTAGTAATGTCTAAGATTTTACACATTGTACCGTCACAAAAAATGAGTCATTCCTTTTTTAATCTATTATCAAACTACATTGAAAAATTTATTTCTCATTATAATATATGTTTTTTTTTGTATTACATGTTATTCTTTCAATTTATTTTTATGATTTTTCGTATTAACAAATTATAAATTGTAAAGGTGCAGTTCGTTATGCGTTATGAAAATTATTTTCAAAATTTTAAAATTATTTCATAAAGATTTATTTTTGTTTTTATATAATTATATATATTTATTTAGCAACTAAGATACTAACTTTCACTTATGAACATTCTTTTTTAATTAATATTTTTTAATGAGAGTTTTAAAGATTTTTACATGTTTTGTGTAAAAATTATTTTAAATTTATTAAAAAAATTTGTAATATGATTTTAAAAGCTAGTTCCATACTTAAAAATCTTCAAAAGTAATTATTCTAATAATTTTTATTAATTGATTAATTTTATCATTTCGATCAAGTTAAGTTTTATTCTCAAGTCATAAACAAAGCTCTCAATTGTACATATTTATAAAGATTTTAATTTTTTGCTTTCAAACTTTTATTTTTTTACTATTTTAAAGATATTTTCACTAAATTGAAAATTTATTAAATTTTTATTATAGAAAATATTTATAATTATAAATTGCATGAATATTTATAATTATTTAATTTTTTATTGTCTCTATGATTGCTGCAATTATAAGCTTTTTTAAAATAAGTTATTTTTGATGATTACATATTTAGATGAAATATATTTAATTTTGTAATTATTCATTGAAACATTTTCAATTTATTATCAATATAAATAAGTTTTTTATTGTATTTTAAACATTTTTTATGCAGAGGATATTTTATATTGTAAAATGATTTTATATTTTCTCTATTTTAGTTTTTCCTTTCTAAAAATGGATATTTACTATTACCAAAATTCAAGGATACATTTCTTATGTAGCACACATTTCTTTTATGTTATAAATTTATTATATGTTACACTAAGATTATTTTGAAGCTAGTTTTAAATAAAAAACATTCAAAGACATAATATAGATATGCAGTTAAACATTTCAAATCAGAATGATGTACATGGTTTCTTATTTTTCATACCCTTTTATGTCTTCTCATTTATGTTATATGAGTGCAATTTATGTTTCACAAGTCTATGCAACTATTTGGATATGAAAACTAAATAGAGCGATTAAATATTTTAAATTTTATTTGACTTATGATAAAATAAATTATTTTAAGAATTAAATAATTATAAATATGGAATATAAAAAAATAGCTCATGAAAATAAATAATTAATTTTTTTTAATAATCTAAATATTTTATATGAAAAATATGTTGGCAAAATCATCAAAACTAATGAAATATGGATATGTGAAAGATTAAGATATTACAAAAATTAAAAAAAAAAAAAAATAATATTCCAAAAGATATTTAAAAAATATTCAAAACATATTGATGTTAGATCTTTCATGAAAGTTTATTTTACAAAATAATTCAATAAAAAATTATTGATATATTAAAAAATAATAAATATTAATAAACAAAATAAATTTATAATTTTTAAAAAATCCTGAGTGTCATTAGAAATAATGAACCATAATAATTATTTAAAATTTGAGAATACTTTTATGTTAAGCTAATCGACAATTTATCATGATTAATATATATCATTACAAATAAAAAAAGAAAAGCATATAAGAGGTTTAGATAGTATACAAAGTTGGTTCGTTAACTTTAACAAGTAAAACAAACTTCAAATATATTTTATTACCATTAATCATTGCTAATTACTATAAATCTAAAATACACATGATGATTAAATAATTATGTAAGCTCACTACCCAAAGATAGAAAAGAGAATGTTAAAAAAATTCTTCAAATTCAATAGAATTTTTGTTGAAGATAAGGTAAGCATGCCAATGTTTGATGCTTTTGCCTATTTACATGTTGTTCCATAAATGATTAAACTTTTAGATTTTATATAAATTAGTTTTAAACTTTTTTTTGGTGAACCATTCTTAAATTTATTTTTTATATGCTATAAATTTTAATAAAATTTCATTTCTTAAAATTAAGATTTATTTGGAAAACTTTTAAGGAATCTTTTTTCATAAATAATGTATGAATTGACATTTCAAATTTTTTAAGTTTATGTTTAGTATATTTTTTATTTATATTTATATTTTTCAAACTTTACTACATTCTTATTTATACTGATTCTTTTGTTCATGGTGTTATTTTCTAGAAGTTTATTATAGCAATAATTATTGTTTTATTTAATAATAATGTATTTTTATATAACATACAAAAGAATTAAAAAAATTAAAATATTTTATTATGCATATTTGCACTTCACTTAAAAGGTAGTTCTTTAAAATATTATGATCATTCACCATTTAGAATTATCATGACATAGTATTAACTATTTTTAATATTTCATTATAATAAAAAATTCTCTAAACAATTCTCAATTTAGTTAAAAGAATTTTAGTATTTTAAAAAATTTATAATTCTGTTATAATTTGAATGTTGATAATTATATTTTTCAATTTAATGTTTTAATATTTAAGTATTATACAAGATATTTCATTTTTTTTTATCATTATCTTTCTTGAGATTTTTATATTTATAAATTATTTTATCTTTGGTAACTTGTTTATGGTTTTAAAATTATCATTAGATCTTTTACTAGAAATATCAACATATTAAAAAAATCTTAAATATTTAATTTCCATAATAATTTTTCCCCATAATTTGAAAGGTTTTATAAACTAAAAAATTTGTTGTGATTATGGTACTAAAACATTTTTTATACATAACGTTTAGTGTATTGATTATTTGGATCATTTTTGTAGCTAACATTTTAATTTATTATAAGTTTTATGTTATTTACATCTTTTCAAGTCATATTGTTTACTGATAATAGTTAGATGTTCAACCATTACACTATAAAAGAACCATATCATACATAATATGACATAATTTTTACAATTTTAAATAATGTTTTACATTATTGATTTTCATAAATATAGTTTTATTTAAACTAAAGTAATTTCGAATTTATTTGTCAAAAAACAACATAATTTAAAAAAAGTTTGTTGTTTCTTTTGCATTTCTTTAAAAGATTTACTTTACAATTTAAATATAATAGATATACAAGGCAATAAAATTATAACAAAAAAAATCCTTATCTTAAAATTTCCAATGTTAAGCTTAGGGACATTACTTTTTATATGCATAATTCAAATTATTCAATGAAGTGTAAATTATGTTGTTCTTACAAATCTACTTGATTAGAGTTTTTAAATTGTTCTAATAAGAATTGAATCATAACGACATAAAATTTTTAATTTATACGATTTTTCATGAAAAGCTTTCTATAATTAAAATTACAGTTTGAAATCCTCGTAATGTTTGAGTTAAAAAATATGTTTAATAGGATTATTACATAAATTGGTTAAATGAATTACATTATTAAATAGAGTAAATATGAGTGTATGCTTTAGGAAACAAACGTCCTTATTTTGGTAGGCAACAAAAAATTATGTTACATCTTATAAGCTTAAAATTTAAATGTCTTGCAAATAATCATTATTATTTGGTACTATTTTTTATCCTATTTTTAATCATCAGTTACATAATTATCTTAAGAATTATTGTTAGTTCAGTTGACATCATAACTTTTATTTCAATTGCTATGATATTGTCTTTTTCAATATTTTGTATTAATTAACAAGTTATCTTATCTATTTTTCTACAATTAGTAACTAAATTTAAAGTTTTTAATAAATTGAATTCTATATTATTTCAATCTATCGTGCACTTTTTTGTATAAATATATTTCAACAATTGTGAATAAAAAGTATTATAACATCTTTCACCCTTAGTATCCCTCAAATTATTGTATAAAAATGTTTCAAAGAGGAACTCAATAGAATCATTTTAAACATTTTTAAAGTTTTAGGTTCATGGTCAAACTATTTATTAAATATATTAGTCAAAAATAAATATCATATATTAAATCTTAACTAATGCTGCAATTTCTACATTTGATGTGATGAGATCTACTTGGTATGATTTTCTATTTTACCTAAGAAGTAATAAAAATATTATTGATATTTTTATCAATTAATGCCAAAATATTTATGAACTTTTTTAACTCAAAGTTTGTTGATTTATTATCTTGAAGCAAATGTAGAAATATATTATCAAAATATTGTTGAGGATTAATAAAATTAACAATCTTTTTTTCTTTAATGCACAATTTTCAAAGAAAATTGTTGTAGGAATATAATTTAGATGTATATTTATAATTATGAAAGTCCTAGAACCTCGACTATTAGTAAAAAGCAATGAATATAAATGTGATTCAAAACAATCATTGTTAGACTTAATTAGTAATGGGTAAATGCATTTATAATCCTTATTTTGATTAAATCAATGAAAATGATATGTAGCTATAGAAATTATAGCTCTTTATGGCTTTTATTTGATAAAGTACGTGCTATACCAAAAAGTTTTGGCCATATAATTAGTATGTATTTGTTTAAGATATATGATCTCTTTTGAATTAAAATTTAAAACTTGAATATATTTAAAAATTCAACTCGGATAATGTAGATTTTTTATTTTGAAATTTTAAATGAAAAAATTGAAAGTATTGTGGAATTGTATGACTTGAGTTATACCACAAGAACCTTAATTTTGCATAATGCCTTAAAATGAGCTTATAAGTTTATTTATATTATTAAATTTTTGTCTCATCCTTATTTCTATCATACCAAGTATGCTTGAAAAGATATGGATAAGATTCTTAAATATTAAGAGTTGGTGATTGAAAATAAATTGATTAAAATAAACTTTTATCTATGATTCATTCAGGAATATGATAAGAAAATATGAAAATAAGAGAAAGAAGAATCTATTAGCACATCTTACATATATTATTAAATTTAAAGAGCTTTATATAGAAGTAAAAAATGAGAGTAATTAGAAGATGAATAATTTAAAATAGTGAATTGTGGCTAGTCTCCATCCCAAAAGAAGTTTACCTTAAAGTAAAATATTGGCTTAAGGTAGTTTGGCCAAGGTTATAGAAGCCATTAAGATGTGCTGGTAATTTATGAAAACTTTACCACAAGAAAGGAATTTGGAGGGGCAAACATAGAGGGTACCATGTAAAAAAGTGAGACAAGCATTGATGAAGTAGGATTAAAGCTTTCATTCAAGGAAAGATCATACACAAGAGAAGTCCTCTACATGACCTTTGAACATAAAATAACACTTGAGTTCACGTAATGAATTTAGCTAAGGTATAAGCTAAAATAAAAAGGAATTTCTTTGTGAAAAGGTCTATGAAACTTTTTAAATTGACAGTGACAATAATTAGTCATTCTTTTTCAAGAAACTTTTTTAAGGATGAAATTCCTTCCACCTGAGACAAAGGTAGATTTATTTTAGTAAATGAATGGTTCAATTTTCACTCTTTCTTATGTTTTTTTGGTTAAACTATAAAAATTGCATATTACAATTTTCCTTATAATAGCAAAGCAGATTACACCATCACATATTGCATGTTTGGCTTTCATTATAGATATATGTGAAAGATAATTTTAGAATAGTAATTTATTGGATCAAAACACTTCTTAGAATAGAAATAATCAAATAAAAATAAGTGTAAAGAATGCTAAATTTCATGGATTCCTAGCTATGTATGTTGTTTGTTTAGCCATTTATGCATTAAGGAAAGATTATTCTAATATTTGTTTAAAAAATTGGAGAATCATGTAAGAAATAACTTTATTGAATATAACCTTAACAACTAATGCATAATAGCCTTATTATCTTATTATATATCAGTCACAGTTAGGATCATTAGTGCAATTCTTCTTCTTAGTAAGTAGAATAGATGTTTGATAATATAGATTGAATGTAATATTTACTTATTGATTATTGTATGAGCAGGCAAAGACTTTCATACCATGATGAACAAATAAATGTATAAATTTGAGACTTTATCATATATTTTTAATATAAACTTATTGTTTGAAATATATTTTCAATGTTACAATTCCGTCTGAAATTACTTGCAAGTATAGTTGATAGTTTAACATATTATAAATGTGTATGTTATCACTAAAACAAAGGATAAAAAATGTATAAATTGTAATGTGATATAAGTTATACCATAAATCAAGTATTAAAACATTTAAAGGAAATTGAAAATAATTAAAGTACTCTAGATAATGTTTCAATCAACCATTCTTTTGTCTAGGGTCTACTTGTGATGCATGGAACCATGGGCTTCGCTATGTTACAGGAGGCATTAGTTCAAATTGATTCTAAGATATGTGTAGTTCAATGTTACTAGTTAGATAACATTAGAAGGCTTAGTTTAATGCCTTAGAAAAAAGCTAAATAGTGCTGCACTTAGCAACCAAAGGGGTTTGTTATGTTTAAAACTACTAAAGATAAGGTTTGAAATTATGGTAATGGGTTTGTTGATAGTTCATAAGACTTAGGATATTCAAATTGCAACTTCAAGGTTCTTGGATATGAACACAAAAGGTAACCATAGCCTTGGCATCATCCTCAAAGGCATAAAAAATCAATAAAGAATTTAAACTATGAAAAAGGTTGTTGTGATAGGCTCGTGAAATACCACTGTTGAACCTTTATACCTAATGTAAATTAAGCTTTTGTTAGCTTGGCTATCAGCTAAGAACTTGTAAGAAGGTGGAAGAGCTTAGAATAAGACATAAGGTTGTGCTAAGTTTGGCCAAGTAATATGGCAGAGATGTTGGCTAGACCTTGGATTGAATAGGTTAACAACAAATAGTTCTATTTAGGCACTTTGGTCACATGATTACACTCTTGATTTTGATCTAGGGAAATTTAGAGGCTTAGGAGAGGCCATATGATCATTACAATGACTATGGATTGTCTTGGAATCATAAGGGTTACTATTGATACTTGAGTGAATCGAGGCTTAGTTGTACTTGAAATAAGTTAAATATAGAACCTAAGGGTAAAAGCTAAGCGATTATAAACTTTATGGTTAGCTAAGATAGGTAAGGCCCAATATAACATGTGAGCAAGATTAAATATAAGAAAAACAGACTAAGAAATTCAAGATAGTTGAGTTTGGATTTTGTGAGAATCCTAAGGCTTTTAGATATAGCAAACTTTAAATTATCAATAGTCATGAAAGACATAGACAAGTTAGCTACTTTACTCCCTTAGAATAGTGTTACTTAAGGTGAATAGTTAAGCTTGTAGTTAGAATGTCACATTTCACAATAAGAGCCTCTAGAATTAGTAGGAAGTCTTAGTATCAACAGTCCTAAAAGGAAATAATTACATATTTAGCCCCATAGAAAATCCTATGGTATGCTTTCTTATATTATGGACTACTTTTTGTTCTTGAAGACACTTACAATCCTATATGGATTCCTATGTGATTATCACTACCATTTCAAATTCTCGAATACATTATTTGAAAAAGTGGTAGGGCCTTTCCTGATTGTTATGTATAGGAAATTGTATTATATTATGAAGTGGTTGATAAGTATCTCGTTAGTCACAGTGAACATATATTGAATTAGTTAATATATCTTGATATCATTTTAATAGTAAAAAACTAATGTCATTCCTTCATAAGATTTATTCCATTATTACATTCATATTTCATAATAGTGCATAATAGTTTTATAGTATGTCTCAAAGAATTCCTATTGAACCATAGAGCTCTCCCTTTTATAGCAAGATCAAGTTGGTAAATTTTCAGTAGAGTTGAGCAAGAGATTATTAGAGTTAGTGAATTAGTTGGATAATTCGTTTTTTATTCATCATCAATAACAATAGATTTGATGCTTATTTTTCATCAATTATATTTTATTGTTTGTAGGACTATATCAGATTATCTTATCAGAGTTGGTGCTTACTAGTTATTTTTTTCTATCAGATTTTCGTAGTTATTCATGGAATTTCCTTAGATTAGATTAGAATATAATGGTTTTATTAATTTTGTACATATTTTATTCATGTTTTGGTCCTATCGGTGAGAAAAGTTATTAGATTCCTAGCATGATAATATTTTGCATGGAACTTGCAAGTACAATATGTTAATATGATTCTTTAGAATTTGGCTACACATTCATCATTTGTTTGAATAAGAATTAAGTTTGTAGTGTAAGATGATTTTGAGAGTTAGGAAAAGGCAAAACGATATATATACATGTCTGTATGTGTATGTCTCTATGTGTGTATATTTATGTGTTTGCATGTGCATGTACAATTGAATCTTTCTTATTAAGAAAAATATGTTATATGATACATTGAATATATAAAATGAATGTTTATTTCACTTTTAAAGTTTTACTCTAGCTATATTATAAAATGGTGAATGTTGTTATCTCAAAGACCACGTGGAGGATAAATGATATTTTGACCTTAATAACAAAATTATGTGAGCTTTAAACATAGTTATAAAGCTTGGATATATTTTTTCTAGATAAGTGATGAAAAGGCAATTCAAAGAGGCAATAGGAGCTTTTTTAAGAATGATTTTGTAAGGTTAACCCCTAGCGATAGTGATGTATTTGATGGAAACTAATTAAAATAGTTTTAATGAATTTTGCTAAGAGAATTCTTAAATTTTAGGCAGCCATTATGTTTGTTCATGGAAGATGTTAAAGAAGATGAGTTGTAAACATCAAATCTAATGAAAATTAACTTAGTCGGCATAACATTCTACTAAGAGATATATTTTCAATTAAATTTTAGGTATTTTTGATTTTTTTGTATATAATATTAACTTTATTTAGCTAATCTATGCATGTTACAAAAAATAAATTGAAGTTAAAATTGATCAACTTAAAAAATAAGTTGATCAACTTTAGTTTTGATATCTTTGATAATCATACCATGATCATCTTAAGAATAATTTTTCTTAACTTTTGATAATTCAGTTTCCAAAATAATAAATTAAACTTAAAAAATGAAAAAACTAATTCTCATCAAATTAACTAACCTAACTATGTAACTAGGTAACGAATTTCAAGCATATAGCATTAATATCAAACCACTATTCTGCAATAATATGATCAAGACATTACTCTTGAACATGGACGGAAGTATCTTGAATCAAGGCAATACGACTCACATTAACAAATCAATTAATCATGTAATCGGAAGTACAGTTACTAAGTCTTGAATAAACTTTTTTGCACAAACTATATATCTACATATATATATATATATATATATATATATATATATATATATATATATCAAACTACTATAGCAAACAAAATGTCTTATAAAGAGAAAAAATAGGAGTAAATAAACCATATGGGACTAAAATTTAAAGATTTTTCTTCATGGCTAACTTCTAAATTGTGTTAGTGACATGAGTGGTCTAATCATGCTATTTTATAATCGAATGATGATTGCCACAATTATCGCTTCTGTGTGATAGCTCTAGTAACTGTTGGATCGCTCCATTAAACATTCACATGGTATGCATTTAAACCATAAGTAAAACCAAATCTATTCATTAGTTAATAATTTAGATTTTCACAATTCATATGAAATTCAAATCTCCAAACTACTCTAGTTTATTCTTAACTAACCATTCGTGCATTTTTTAAATGAAACATTCCAAGATTCTTTTGACATGTTGCTCTTGAGAAACAACAATTTTTACCAATATTTACTAGCTTTTGTAAATTTTATTTAAATAATGTTAAGTTTTAAATAAGAAAAAATCTATTAATTAAAAACATAAAAGGTTAGTTTGGTAAGTACATTTAGCGATTAGGAAATGTTAATAAATTTAGTAATTATCAATAAAAAATGATGAAATTTTTACAAAATTTTAAAGAAAAATTTGGAGTAATGATTTTGAAGCCATTAGTAGCTAGGGCTAATTGTTGCCATTATACGTTGCGTCCTTCTTTGCCAACTTGATATTCCTTCTTAAAAACAACAAAGCTCTCATTTTCTTTCTTCTATTTGATTAAATTAAATATTTGTGACTTGTTGAGCATTTGGTCAAGCGTAGGAATTACTTTATGTACCTTTTAATCGCCATTTTCCTTTCCTCTTTTTGCAAATCTTACTTCATGATATCGCCTTTGTAGCAAATGTTTTTCTATTTAGTTATTTTGAAAGTTTATCATACATATTTTTCTATAAAAGGCTTATCTATATTATTTTTCTTCTTTTTTGTCGCAATGGACTTATGTTTGATTTTTGGTCAAACGATTTAAAAAATGCTTAAGTGCACTACAAAATTTTTGTTGACCTTCTTATTTAATAATTTTCTTTAAAAAATTTTTATTAAATAAAAATTAATATATTTTAAATGAAAATTAGAAGTTTAACAAAAGTATTTTTAGATATTTGTTTATGATTATTAAAATTTTTTTAAATATTTTCTTTAAATATTTTTGTAAGAAAGAAATATATTATTTTGTAAATAATTGATCCACTCTTATTGAGACATTCTTGGGATATTTCAAGGAGCTCATTTCCTTAAGATGAATGAACAAAACTCATATGAACTACAAGGAGTAAATTAAAATGAACTTAATAAAGCATAAGCAGGCAAGTTGATGTTTGAGATGAAGAGCTAATAACATAGAGGACATGTGACCACGCTTAAACAATAAACAAAGAAAAAGAAAAATTTTGAGAAAAAGTTTCTATTTATTAAATTTTTAAATTAATCATTCACAAAGTTTAATTGCATTTTTAGGCATTCTAGATTGTAAAAATCATAAAAAGTTGCATTTTGATACATGTTTCAAAAGAACTTCAGAAACAAACATTGAAGTGATGGTGAGGTTACATAATCTTTCAAGTTTTCTTTGAGCAATATGGCACTTCCAACATGTTTCTAGGGACATTCTCTTGTAAGTATGTTCGTCTCCTAAATTAGGTATATATCTTGCAATTTGCCTCACTGCCCTTCCTTTATAAAGAATCTGGCAAAGTTTTTGATCCATTCCAATTGACAATGCTAATGTTTCTTTGAATGGGTCAACTAAAGGACATTTTGTTGATGATGATGATGTCTCTAAAAAGTTTTCTCCCTTCAAATGAGGGACCTCAAATGGTTTCAATATTTTTTACTCAATACTAAACCATTGTAAGCTTTAATATGGATCCCATTGGAGCACCTTCCAATCAACTTGGTCAAGAAGTACGCCTTATTCTCAATCATGTTAACAGTTAGCAAGTTATTAAAAGTATTTCAATGACAATAAACTTAATAAGGCCCCATGGGGCTCTAGTCTATATTTTGGCTAACTTGCTAAAAGTCTTCCTTTAGAAATTAGAATCTCTAGAAAGATTGGTTGCAATAATTGATTATGGGAAAAAATTAAGTAATAAAACTTTCCAAAATATTATAAATGCAACTGTAAATATGGATTTTCAATGGTCCAATGCAAGTAAGCAGAGAGGTCTAAACCCTTAGATGTAAGTAATGGAGAAGATGAGACAATTCCAATTATTGAAGTTATAAATAATGTGAAACATCAAACTTTTGTAGCCATCAATGTAGAAGAAAATATCAATGCCCCACAACCTCACAAAACATCAACATATAATTAAAAAAATTAATTGTACAATGAATCATCTTTTCAATAATAATATGATAAATTTCAATTAGGAATTTTAAATAAAGAGTAAACAATATCAATCAAATAAAAATTTAGAAAGGACATGTAACTTAAAGAACATGTAAAAATTCAATTTCTCACAAGCTCGAATGATGATCTCTAGGAAAAAGAAAAGACTCTCACGCTTTCTAGGGTAGACTGTAATTGCTTCACAGTGGTTAATAATGAGAAGTCAATAAGGAAAGGCACTAAATGTAATGCTAAAATATTTATTTTTCTAAAAATGATGAAACGATGCTTTCAAGAATCTCAAAAATTAGACATTGTAGATTTTAATTAATAATGTCCTACATTTTAACATAAAGGGTGTAGTTAGTTCAATAGTAGCTTGATACCTTAACAACATGTTCAAAGTGCAAAAAATTAAGTTAATTGCAATGATGGAATGCTTTCCAAGTAATAAACAAATGGACATCCTTTGAAGGAGACTAAATTTTCATTATTGTGATGCAATATTTCTAACAAAGTATATGTGTTTTAGTAGTAGTACTTGCAATGTTAAAATTGAAAATTAAGAATATTTTCTTCACATGGTGATACATAAATGATTTGTTACCTTTTATGTATTCCAACAACTCTTTTATTAATAGAAGAGATCTTTGGAGGGATTTAAGATTGATGGTTTGGGTTAATTGTCCTCCATTAGTGGAAGGGACACTCAAATATCTTTGCCAAGGCTTAGAAATGTAATGATCATTCTTTCAAATAGAAGCCTAATGAATCATGATTTGCTCAAAGGCTTCCTAACATTGTAGCTATCAACATATGAATAAGATATTGTAATACTTATTCATATAATTGATCATTTCTCCATCAGCAATTAAATCTGGCCTTGGACAACTTAGGATTGAAAGTATAGAATTCTCTCTAATGGTTACTTAGAATTGGAGTCCTCCAATTACAAGGTCAGGATGGAGGTTCCTAGCTTATAAGTTGAAGAGACGTGAAGCCTACCTTTAAGAATGAACTAAAAGATAATTTTGCATTATATTTTTGAAGATTGATGAAGCAGAATAACATGTCACGGAGAAGGTAAAAACCTTCAAAGAGTTACAAATGAGTTATCAAGGTTAAAACTAACAAACCTTAAGATGAACTAACCATGGTTGTTAAAATGGAGGAGATGCATGAGGAAGACATTTAAGAATACTAAGGGAAACCTTTTTGGAATTCTTTAGCACATTTAAAATTGTAAAAGCCACCACAAATTACAAAACAAATACCTAGAATACTTCAAAGCAACTAAAAAACCTCTTGAAATTGTATAAAATTAATTTTCATAACAAGTTCCTAAACTAGAACATGCAATTCGAGTAGTAGTAATGGTGAAAGGTGAGACAACAACTACCACATGATGTAAAATTGGTGGATTGAAGCTTGACTTTGGGTTCTAATTTCAGTGAGTAGCCTCAGTAGAGTTGAATTGACACTTTGAGTCTATTTTTGGTCAACGTGGATTGAAGAGAGTAAGCACAAGTTGATGAGTGAGTGCTAATGGTGGTGGTAACTTTGGCTATCAAAGGTGGATGAGAGCAAAAAAGAACAAAATTAAATTTTAAGCCCTTTTAATATCAATTTTTAATAAAATGTTGTACTGATTGACTTGTAAGTTGGTTGAAGAGAAGACATATATTGAATGATGAAAATGTCCAAAAGGTTTACAATTTTTCTTTAAATAACTTAAACTAAACTATAAATGAAAATAAATTGATGAACTAAATAAAATAAATAGAAATATGTAACAAACAAGGGTCTAATGTAATTGATCCTGACAACGACAATGATAACTGAGAAAAATGAGAAGTATAATGGCTAATCCTCATAGAGCTCTAAGTTTGAATAAAACTAGCACATCTTAATGTTGAAG
This sequence comes from Vanilla planifolia, assembly GCA_023846275.1. Taxonomy (NCBI): domain Eukaryota; kingdom Viridiplantae; phylum Streptophyta; class Magnoliopsida; order Asparagales; family Orchidaceae; genus Vanilla; species Vanilla planifolia. Next base: position 3,170,260 of record JAIUJO010000032.1, on the reverse strand, counting down.
CTTTATGTGTTGTATGGGATGCTACTACATCTGATGTATAAGTGCTAAAAGTTAGGTATTGTGTAGCTTAAGAATGGTGGAGAAAATAGAAATGAAATCCACACAATGTTCTATAATAAGCAAATGAAGGGTAATATATAAAGAATTAAAGATCCAAGGAGTTAGGTCTTGGAGAGGAAATTAGTTGCCAAATACATTGTCGATCACTTGACATCTAACTTTTCCATACAAAGACAAATGGGAGGTGCTTTGCTTTGTGTTGCTTAGACAAAATAAAATGTAACATGATGCTAATTCAACTAGTTAATGAGGAGAAAATGCCAAAAAAAAAAAAAATCAATGGATTCTTCATGTGCTTACAGATTGGATGGGATTAATGTTTTATTTGCAAGCTTTGTTGGTCATATTTCAAGATGATATTTATGATTCTATCAATGATTTATCATTAGTAGCCCATCACCAAAAGAATTCAGCAATGCTAATGTAATTTTTCTTTCTGAACATTAATTACAATACATCTTTGGAAGACTTTATGACATTTTGGAGGTATAGTTTCTTAAAAAATATTAAAAAAATATTCTAAGTTGTTGAAAACTATCTTATATTCTTTCCTGCCCACTATCTTCTCAATGAAGCAATTAGTTTGGCTAAGAATTAGGAAATAACTAAAAATAGCTTACTGGCATAATAAATCATTCTTTCATAAAAGCAGCTTAATTGTTTAAATGAGAAGATCAAAGCGAATACTCCATTGTCATGCTAGACTTTAAGAATGTGTTCAATAATATATCATAGAGGAAACATGAACTACACATGTTTAACTTCAATAGTTAATTTATCATTATAGTTGTGAGTATCTATAATATACAGTGGTTGTTAGTCAATATTAGCAAGAAAGAAAGTGGTTCAATTGAACTCTCCCATACACTAAAGCATGGTTGCCCTCTATCCCTATTTCTTCTCCACATTGCAACTAAAGCACTAAAAAGAGGTTTAAACAATCTACAAAAACATGGTAAGGCAAACCACTAGGCCACTTCAAGTGTCTATCAAACAAAGTTCCATTTGCACTTCTTAGACTGCCTTATACTCTTCTCAAGAGGTGACAAACACTTAATAAAAAATATGAAGTTATTACCCTCTGATATCCATGGCACATCTTGTTTGTTGATTAATGTGTAAGGGTTCTTATTTATTAGATGTACAAACACAAATCACAAGCAGGGGAACATTAACAAGAAGCTCCTACTTTAGAAACAATACAACCTTATAATCCCTTAACTCAAGTGACAGGAAAAAGTGCTCCATGTTGAACACAATATTAACAAAACATGCAAAAAGAAATTACTCTCAATGGGTGGTAGTACTTGTTAGTCATGTCCTCCAGTTAATCGCACTTTATAAATCTAATGATAACTTATCTTCATAATAATATTATTAATTTTGTAGAAAGTGTGATAAATTTTTTCCTTTGGGTTTTTCGTGATTTGTTGAGCAAGCATCATTTGGCTAGTTAGAACAAGATTAGCTTCCCCATTGGAAAGTATGGATTACTGGTTAAAAAATTTAACGATTTTTATGATGCATATAATATAAATCTTTTTTAGAACGTCTAAAAGTCAAACATTATCATTTTTCATTCATGAAATGCAATTTCCTTAATAAAATATGTTGTGGGGAATTCTTAATCACTTGGAATAAAAAAAAAGAGAATCATTCTTACTATTTTGTATTTTGCAAAACTTGGAACAAAATAGGTAAGGATGGCAATAATTATTGTACCCTTAGCAAGGATGGTAAATTCATTATCAATTTAGGATAGTATAAGCTTAGCTGTAACTAATTTCCTTATTCATTGTTCAAAAAACATAATTTAGAATAATTATCAACCTTCTAATGCCTCTCTACTAATGTGAATGCCACTAAATAATAAATTTCCTTTCAATAGAAACTTGAGAGAGTTGAATTTCAATTTATTGAAAAATGCATTATTGTGCTTATGGGGACTCTCAAATGAATGTTATGGAACCCCGTTGTAACGAATCTTGGCATTAGCAAAACCCAACTTCATGATTCATGAATTACTTCTACAATGGTAGAAGTATAGTCACACAAACTTAACAGCTATTGAGGGATTTTTTTGTTCTACCATCTCCCTAAAATATCTAGAAGTAGAAATTCAAAAGAATTCAATGAGCAATATTCATTGAGATTTCCATGGTAGAGTTCAACATAATACTTATGCAATTTTTAGATTTTGTTTAATTATGCAAAAACGTTCAATAGATCCTCAAAAGGAAAAATTTGCTTTACTTCATTCATTTTTGAGATCAATTAAAGATTAAATTTGTGGTTTAATGGACTGCCTTTGAAATGGAATAAGAAAAATTAAATTCTAATGGACTGATTAGAAACAACCAGGGCCTTATAGGTTGTTATTGTGTGATTTGAGACTACTTGGTAAAGCTATTAAAGCACTCTCAATTTACATAGTATTTAAAAAAACGTGTAAGTTGAAGCCATGAGATACTATTTGGTTTAAATTTTTGTGATAATTTGGGATTGTAGAAACACCACTATATAATTATGTGATTAATCAATCTCTATAATGATGCATAAAAGCATTATAATCCATTATTTTATCTTAATCATACTAAATAGAAAGATTCAATTTCATTGCAAAGTAGTTCAACTCCTACTCATTTAGTGACAAAAATGTAGTAGAAAACTAGTAGGCTTAAAATGCTTGTTATGATATTCATTTTGAGATTCTAGATTCATCAAAAATTCCAGAAGTTTGAAAAGCTTTAATTAAGCTTCATCAGGAGAGGTGTTGATATATTCTTATAGTGATCTTAATTTTACTTTAGTTAAGCTTTAATTTTTTCTTATGTAAATTACTGAGCATTTGGGGCTTCAAAGAATGTACCAAAATCTTAAAGAACCACTAGATTTTATCGTATATCTTTAATTTTAGCTTAAGAATTCAATTTTGATAAACTAGTTTGGGGTCATACAACTCTTGTCGAGTTAATCATATTTTGGGAAAAAGGAATGAACCTAATTGATGTGGCTTGTTTCATAGTTGGGAAAATAATTTCCATACAATGTTTCAATTTTAGGAAATGATAACTATTCTTCTTATATGAAAGATCATGATTTTTTGGTATAAAGAAGAATATTAATCAAACCCATTCCACTATATTCCCATGAAACCTTAACATGACTCTTGAAAAAATACAAAGAAAGGTTCATAAAATTCTGACTAGCTTTGCTAAAGAAAATTTAGTACATATTGTATTATGATTACAATAAATTTTTTCTGTTGCATTAATATAATACCTAATTTGTGATGAGGAAGCTAGTTAGACAACTTATTTTTTTTTTAGGAATATGATATACCAAAAAAGTGAAAATAGTCATATTTTTCCTATTATTCATTAATTTTAGTTACACAACATGTTCCTATATCCTCATCATCTAGTACTCCTTGTTTCATTGGCGAACACATCCTCCAAATCAACCTTATGTAAAGACTAGTTTAGTGGCAGCAGTTATGTATGACGGGCTTAATTAGACAATACATCAAACTCTATTTATCTGAAATCATTATAGACTTTGTTTGCATTCTTTGCTTGTTTATCATGTCTTTCAATAATACTAATGCGGTCATTAATGACTAAACAAATACGATGACAGTTATAGACTATTTAAACATGTATGGTCATAGAGTTCATCACAGTATTGGTCAATATCTTACTTTGTAAGAATAAAATCACTAGCTAAGAAGGCTACCCAACATAGCTCTTTCAAATTGGTGCAAAACATTTTAATAATGCATGAATACCAAATTTTTATTACTCCAATTGGGAACAATTTCTTAGCCCATGTAGTATTATTCCTTAATCAACTTAGTATAACATTTCTCATTAAGGCTACCATCTTCTATACACGTGTCTCATGCTGATTAATTATATCTATCTTTTGTCATTCCTTTTTGTGTAAAGGTCATTCTAATACTACCACTCATTAGAAAGGATTGGAGAAAAATGTTAACTGTAATTTTTTTTTCTTACATCTTACAATCATGAAATCCATCAATGTGGTACACAATATCTTACTTCATAGCAAGATTGTCATCGATTAAATATGTGGCATGGCTTAGACCATTTGGATTTCCCTGAAATCCCTTTGGCTTCTGTTAGATTATTTAGTTAAAATAATACACTAATACATTAATCAAACTTATCTAATTATGCACATTTTATAAGTTTTCATAGTTTAGCTTCTCAGTTAGCTTGGTTTAGCACTTAATCATTCTTTTCATAAACTGTTTGTCAGTACGGTTCCCATCATGTAATATGATAGCTCCTTATACCAGGCCAGTCATTGCACTCTTATGTGTGCTTGTACAATTTCGATGAATAACTTATCTGGAATAAATCATGGTCACATTTGATACCTCTATGCATTGTACTCATTCCAACAAATAGATTGAATTGATAATATTGATACTTCAATGGAATACTCGAAATCATTGAATGGTAACATCTTAACATATGACATACGCTTGCATCAACACATCAAAAGCTTATGGATGCTTATCCTCACACACACAAATCAAACATAGCCTTTAGAAGACTTGATAATAATAATAATACATTTTTAAGTAATAAACTATAACTATTGTAACCTCTAATATGTTGGAATATTTATTTCATAAAAGAAAAGTTTGGGAAATTGTCTACATAGTTTGGTAATGGTGAAACAGTTGATTAAATGATTTTAGGAGATGATAACTACTTATAATAAACATAAAAAGGACTATACCACTTATGACCAACATAATCATCCCCTAAAGAAATCACATATCTTCATCTAATTATTCAAAATATTGAAAACCATAATTCTTCATTTTCTCACTACAATACAAATAAAGCTATGTATAACATTTGTAAGGAAGCTATGGGAAACATTTATATCATGAACATAGCTTACAAACACTATATAAGCTTTCGATATCTACATTTATATCATGTCAGACATCATGTATAATAAAATTATATATTATTTCTTCATTGAAGAGAAAATTGTAGAATTGGTTTTTTGCTTTAGAATTGTCAAACAAGTTGGACTTCATTCTTTGAGAAAATCATTGAGTAGTTATGTTCTAACATTTAAAAAAAATTAGTAAGTTTGTGACATAAAAGTAAACTATACATCACACAAAGGTTTCATTAGATGCAAACTACTTCTACTTAGACTTACAGTCATTCTTAATTTGGCTTTTCTACTTTTACTCAGTCTTTGACATGATTTCAATTATGTGGGTGAATTATAGTTGACCTTTGTTTAACACAGTTTTTAATTTTCTATTTATTAATTTGTTATGTTATTTTTATTTATAATTTAGATTAAGTCATTTGGAGATTGATTGGTTGCTTTTTGGATACTTCTAGTTTTAAATGCTATCCAGGATATCCTTATAATAATACAGTGTTTGGTTGCTTTTTTATGCTGTTTACTATCATCTTTCACCTTCATAACTACTTGTGTTGATTCATGTGGCCTACTAGACACATCTTGACTCTTCAAACTCATTGATCTACTCAACAAACATTGAGCAGTGTATATAAAATCTCTAAAATTTCTTGACCAATCAACACATGTCAACCTTATAGCTCATGCTGACCTGCAAAGTAAACTTGAGATGTACCAGTCTCTCTGCCTCTACCACACTAATCACGTCGTTGACATCCTTGTCACTTACCAGATTGATTCTCAAATGCACATGCAAATTTGAGAGCTTCTTATGCCAAATTAATTTCACGTCATTTCAAAAAAAATTGGTTAAATTCAAATTACGTTGTTTATAATTTGGGACGACTTTTGAAATCTAAAAATGTACTTTAGAATTCTTAAACATTTCCATTATTTCTTAATAAATCCTTTCATATCTTAACCTTAAAAATTATAACTATAGTCTTGAGATCTCTATAACTAGTGATGCTCACAATATTGTTGGTAACATAATTTGTATGAAATAATAAAGTGCTACCGCAAAGCTAGCTTGTAGAAACACATGAACATTAGATATAATAATGTGATTCTAGAGGACATCTAAGAAGGAGAGTGAAAGGCTAAAAAATGCGAAATCCCACTATTTGGTCAAATTTTCAAAAGAGAATGAAATCTATAAGAGAACTCTTAATCATTTAATTTCAACTTTTAGAAAATTAATCATCTAATCAAAATTTCTTGTTTTTGTTAGTAAACACGTGACTTCTTATTTAGCATTCTAACAACACCACTTGTGCACCTTGACACTTCGCTACTAACTTTAGTATTCTAGATGTTGGTTATTAAAATAATTTTTTCCTCAGTGTATGTCTTATGCTTTTGGGAAAGTTTTCCTTGTCCAATGATGCTAGGCTTTTTTATTGTAAATCTATTGCACATTTGGGTGGGCCTTTATATATATACATATTGCATAAACATAAGACTTTTTAACTTTGTATCAAATAATGGTTAGCTGTAAGAACATTACATAATTTTTTAATTTATCATTAAACCAGCATCTTTTAATTCTATGCATTTGTTTTTTAATATCTAGAATTTATTTAAAATTACGAGGAAAAACATTACAAAATAAAAAAAAATTTGTATTATCATGTCTAATGCAAAATTATTTATTTATTTGTGTGTTCTTTTGCTATTACATTTCATGATTTTTTTGTCTTTTGTTAGCTTTATAATCCCAAATGAGAAACTTTTTTTTTAAACTGAATTGTTTATAACTACTTGGCCTAGAAAATAAAATAGAATGTCTAGTTCTCCACAGATTTAGTCATCTTGGGACCTAATAAAATAACATGTAATTATAGAGCCTATCATTCAAAGAAACAGCAAAAAGTAGCCTATGTAACATTCATAGACCAATTAGAACAATGTAATGAAAATAAAGGTGATGGAACGCATAGATTAAGTTGGTTTATTATAAGTGACTTTGAAGCAGAGAAAATTCCTTCTAAAAATAAACCATACCAAATGGATTGTCACCTAAGCGTTAAGCTACACCACATACCCATGAGACATTTGTTATCTCACATGTTGTAGAGACATTTCTTGATTAAGTTGTCAAACAATATGTCTTTGTTTGAACAATTATTTAGATTATGATATCATTTTTATTAACTATTTCTAGAAATCACTTTGTCCCCTTATAGGAATGAAACATAAGTCTTTGTTAGCTCAGTATCCTAGATAGTTATTTAAATACTACTAAATTGAAGCTTCATTAATCATCTTTGGTGCTTAATAATGGAACGTGACATAGGATATTTTCTTATGATACATTAAGTTTTCTTAAAAAAATAAAATATTTTTTTCAGTCTTTTAATAATCATATTTCATCATCACATCCACATATTATTGAACAAATTAATCTAAATAATGATGTATATAAATGACTAGTAGATGCTCCTAGGAAACTTAGAGAATTTGTGGAGGGCGATGATGTAATGATCTATGTGAGTTCTACAATATTCCAATTATAAACTCCTAGAAAATTAAATTCTGATAATGTTGGTTCATTAAGACTTGTAAGAAAGATTCGGCTTCGACATGTATGCTTTGGATTTAGCTAAAGATCAAGAGACTAACACAATCCTTAATTTTTAGGGTATTATTCCATATAGAGAACTATGTCTTATACCTACTTAATGCTTTGACCCTTTATCAATATAGCCAAGTAATCCTATCCAACGAATACATTTTTTTTACATCTAATGACCTCATAGTCAAGATGATAAAATTTGAGATCATCAAACAATTTTAACATAGAAATAGGCGCAATAAAACTTTTTTGAACATTAGCGGTGCTATCGCACAGTTAATGACACTTTGATTATTAGGTAGGAGAATCATTTTCTAAACATAGAGATGTTAAAGAAGTGTCAGAGATTCCAACATAGCTTCTTGGAGTGAAGCTCATAACCACATAGGGAGAGTGACGTAGTAGCATCTCATATGTAGAGGTTCAACTTGGAGGTATATGACACTTATTCAGACTTAAAATAGTGTTAAGATTTTGACATCTAGTTCTCATTAATGCTTATTATCTTTATCGTTAGGGGGTTAATTATAGCTGATCATTATTTATTGAATATTTTAGTTTGCTTTTTATTAATTTATATTATCATTTATATGTACACATTAGTTTTAGCAATTCAAAAAAAAATTATAGGTTTTTAGATATTGTTATCTCCAAATTTTGTGCAAGAAATCCTTTCAAATATCACATAATTCTATCAATGTAAATTTTGTTTTACAATATACTTAAAAATGCTTGAAATTGAGTTTTAGGTTATTTTTCATTACGATCCATCATAGTCCACCACCACTATCACCAGTGTTAGCAGCCAATGCCCTCACGCATGCCAACACACATGGCCATCTCAACCACGTTTTATGTATTACAATTTGAATTAATTAACAAAGTGTTGTCTTTAATCTTGATTAAGAACAATGTGTCATATACAATAAATTTAATAGAGTATTTCTAGAGGTTGCGCAAGGAGGGATAGCAACTGGCTCAAAAGAGGAGATCCCAACTCATTATCTATCATTCACAAAGGCATCAATTCATCAAGAAAATTCTTAATAAGTTTATTCCAAATTATTGGAAAATTAATTACTAACTCCAACTTTCTAGCTTGTCCAAGTGAATGAGTGATTTTCTTATATGACATTCTAAGAACTTTATGTATGTGTGTACCTTACCACTTCACCACTAATGTGAATATTCATGGTATAGATTGTTAAAACTATTTTTTCTTTAGTTTGTGATCCCTGATGTTAAAAATTAGTACAAGTCATTGGCCTTTATGAAATATTTAGCTTGACCACCATTCCTAATATTTAAACATCTAAACCTACAACACCATTTGGCAAGCATTTGTTTGAATATATTTCTTGACCTTCAGCACTTCTCAATTATTTATGAGCAAAAAATAAATTTAGCATATCCTTTTACTAAGGTTGTTCTGTGACCTTACAAACATCTCATTGAAATAGTGGTGTTCAAAGCAAAAAATATCTCTAAGGAAGGGATTATTCATAAATTTCTAAGATATTATAGAAAATGTGATGGCTTATTCACTTGCTATGACAAAGGAGAGACAGGTTTTGGTATGATAAGCTCAATTCAATTTGTTGTAAATGTTCATTCATTTGGTAAGAGCCAAAACATATAAAACAAATGTTTTTGCTCCTTCATTATAAATATTATTTCTTAAAAATTTATTATTAAAATTATTCAATAAATTAAAAATATTATTTTTAATGTGGGGATTTTGAAAAATTTTCACAAAATTATTTCACTCACCCCATCTTGAGTGTTATATGTATTTAAAAGTGTTATGTGTATATATTATGGTAGCCTTATGCCATTATAGACAATTCTATTTTTTAATATTTTCTCACATCTAGATATAGCATCATCAAAATGTTGATATCTTTTGCCCACGTGCACAAGAGGCTAAATATGATTTTGACTACAACAATCTATTTATGTATCTTATTTTTGTGATATTGTGGTATACCTTATGCTTGATTTTTTATTTCACAAACTAGAAATTTATAAGTGTTGATTTCAATCCTATTGTATCATGTGATGCTTGAGTACAACTTACAGATGAGATATCAATGATATAAATTAAGATAAAAAATGTAAAAGATTTTTGAGAACCTAAAGCACAACACGGGTTTTTGTTCAAGTCATTACTTGTGCTTGTGAGTACTTATGTAATGGATAAATTATTTTTTTCAGAGAATTATCATGAAATATTTTTGCTTCTCATTTCAAGCATGCACTTACAAATCATTTTAAGCATTAATAGAACTTAATATAAACCTATTGCCATTCTTGGGATGAAAGATTTAAATTCTAGGAATAGTGACAAGCCATATGTTAAAAATCTTAGTAAATACTTAAATTTTGGTATATACAAATATTAAATTTCAAGTGAAAAAATATATTCATATTTCCAAATACATTTCATTTTGAAAAATTAAATATTTTGTTAAGAAACTATCTTTGAAATGGAATAAGTACAAGAGGAATTGTGGCAAATAAAAATTACTAAAAGAATCTCATTTTGATTGTCCATTTGATAATCTAATTAACTACCTAAACAAATATATTATGGGTAATGAACTGCTCAATAATAATAGTCAAATTCTAAGATGTAGATTTGTTGAATTTGCATTAAACAACTTCATTAATCATGTGATGTTCAATCTAATGCACTGCAAATCGTTCAATATTTATATCCACTAGAATGAAAAAGTTGATCGTCAACTCGACATTTTATTTGATTAAAATCAAATAATTTCATAAGAATTTCAAGTTTAACATGGGTGAAATAATTTATTGAAAGTGAAAATACTTGAGCTAAAGCTAGTTTTGTTTAAAAACTTAATTGGAAAATAAAATGTATAGTTTGTTGAAATTAAAAATTAAAAGTTGGATGGAGCAAATTATCTGATAAAATTAATGAACTTACAATGAGGTAAAATGTTGAGCTTAGTAATTAGTTTAGAATTATCACATTGTGCTCAAACATTTAAATAAACATTAAGAAAAATTAAGGATAACAATTTCATTCTAAGGCTAAAGTAATATACATACTGCAACAATAAATACTAGTTATGTGTAAAAGAAATGGTATATATTTTTAATACTGAACTTGAAATTTTTATTTGGATTGATAAATTTGAAAAAGTATAAGATGATTTTCATAGACTACTATGTTTGTTTTCCACACTTTAATATTACTTCACTCTCTTAATCTATTTTGTATTTACAAAAGGTTAGATGTGCATTTTGGAAGTTCTTAAATGAGCTATGACACAACATTCTTCATAAGATAAATTTTAAAATATTCTTTGGTAATATTGATTCAACTATTACAATATGACTCATTATTTTGTATCTCAAAAATGGATACATTGAACTTTATTTTTTTTCCTTATTTTAGAATTATATTTCTTGTGCTCTTGACTTGCACACATGGATTAAGAGAAAGGAAGTCCCACAGTAGTGCTTTGTTTCAGGAAAGAAAGACTCAGAGCTTAGTGTCGAGGTTTGTTAGGGTTTTAGTTGACAAAATAAAAAAGTAATGAGGGTTGAGTTCACGTTAGAAAAAGCTGATGAAGGTAATATTTGGGCTTATAAAAATTTAAAGAGGGCTTTAGGCTTTTGCCTATGTAAATAGCAATTGCAAAACTCTCTCCACTTAAGAAGAAGCGGTTAGGTACTGATAAAGTCCATAGTATTGTTGGGAAAACCATGTCATATTAGCTACCACTTCTCATTACTACATATTTATCTTTCGTATTTCTTGAAACTTTGATTGCTTTAATCATTCCATGTAATGTTTTGTGATCTATTGTGGTGCAGTACAAATGTATTTCAAAAACCTAATAGCACAAAATACACCCCTATCTTGGGTTTAGTTATATGCAATCAACTGATTTGAACTCCAAAACTTACAAAAAGCATCATAATAACCTTAAACAAATAGTTGGTATCAAAGAATCCCATGCAGCCTCATGGTCGGTCAAAAGTAGAGATTGTAATAATGCTTATCTTATAAAAACTAAGAGATTACAAATGCACATCAATATAACTCATAAGAATCTTTTGTGCATGAAATAAGATGAAAATTATTATTAAATGTATGTATCAAGATTACATAAGTTTTAATAAGACAACACTTAATTGATAAATTGTATTATTGAATGTCCTTGTTCATGGATCACAAACAAAAATTCTTAATTATATCATTATTATTCATCATATCAGTTGCAAAGTTATTTACATAATAATTAACCCATTTGAACAATAAGGTTAATTTTTTATACAAAAAATTCACGTTAAGATTAGGCCATATTTATCATAGCATTATTTGATTTGACTTATGCATCACATATGTAATACAACTCAAAATGCATTGATATTTTATAGCACAAATATATCACACATTAAGAATCATCTTGTTGATTTTGACACTTGTCTTAATTGACTAAGATTAAGTTAAATTGATAGTATAATTTCATAATAAAATTTTATGTCCCGTGCAAACATTTGTTTTGATAATGTTGTGAAATATACATGATTTGTAAGGTACACAATACCTAGTATCAAACATAAACTTTCATGGCCTTGGATACTTGAATATTATATGTAGGTGGAGTCCTTCATGTAGGAAAAGGTTGTGCTAGTGAGTAGCTTTACTTAGCAGTGCAATGTACAATGCCAACATGTGTTGGAGACATGTGATGTGTGATCTTTTTCATGAGTGGAAATGGTTTGCTTAATAATCTTCAAGACATAGATTCTATGGGGTAGATCAATATTCATGTGCAGTAAGTCTTTTGTGATGTAAGGAATGCATATGTTGTGCAAACAATATGTTTAATCACTTTTTCTTTAGATAAAGGTGTTGTAAAAAGATTTTGGAGAAAATATTTTGCCTCTAATGTTTTTCTAGACAGTAATAGTTATTAAGACTGATCAATATTTTCATTATCTTGCATTAGGGTGCTAACTTTTGTTGCACACTTTTATCTTCTATTAATTTTTTTCGGCATTATGATATTATGATTCTTAGTTTATCAATTTTATTAAAAATTTAAAATTATTTCTAATTTTCAAGAATTTATTAGTAATAGTTATTTAATATTATTTATTTTTGAGATTTTATATTCCTTGATTTAAGAGCAGTTATATTATTAATTATTTTTTAATTCCTATATGACTTTCAATTAAACTACTTTGATGGTTATGTTTTTAGTTATGACAACTCAGAACGATTTTGAAAGCATTTTCTATAATATCATAAGCTTTATATCATTTTAAATGATTTTACAACATTTCAAAATTTAGACCTTTTCTTAACAATGACATATTTTGTATGCTTGAGTGGTACGACAATTTATTTTTTACAACATTTATAAAGGAATTTAATTTTTAAAATATTTTAAAATTTCTTTAGGATATTTCCTCTTTTTATAATTGCTTAATATCACAGATTTCTACTTTTAACTTTCATGATAAAGTTTTCTTTCACATAATTCAAATTTTTATTTGCTTAAAAAATTTATACTTATTATTTAACAACATGAAATGTTTTATCAATAATACCATAATTACAAATTTTTTTGTTGAAAAAATATATAAAAAAATTAAAAAAAATATGGGATATTATACCATCTATAATATGTTATTAAAAAAGTTTTTTAGATAATATGTAAGTAGAAAAATTTGTGTTGCAATAAAAAACTTTATAAAATATAAAAAATTTCAATAAAGTTAAAATTATAAATTTTAAAAAAATATTTCAAGGACATGGCTGTCAAAATTAATTATTGATAATGCTTTAGTGAATGAAATAACTTATAAAAAGAATTAATTAATAAATGGTATTGAATACCTTCAGGGAATAGTTCGAATAAAAAATGACAGAAAATAGAAAATAAATATAATGTTTTATAAAAAAATTAATTTAATATAAAACATTAAAGGGCATTTAATGATAAGTAAGTGTATGTTGTGAAAAACTAGATGCTTAGTATTCTAAATAATTTTTTTTGTTATTTTAATCATGAAAAATTAGTAATTTTAAAAATCATAAAAACAACTAAATTATTAACCTAATAAAATATTTTTAAAAAAAGATATTGAATATACCAACTGAAACAAAATGTATGCATTTGCGACAAACAAAAACGATAATAAAAACTTAATAGTAATCTTCAAAATATGGACAACATGAACATAAATCTTCACGTAAGGAAGTCACATACCCAAAAGGAGCACTTTGCTGAATGGCCATGCAAAAGTCCTTTCCACTCTTATTCCACACATGGTTATATCAATATATTTAGTCAATTGACTTATTCTTCTGATGTTGATCTCCTTGTAGCATTGTTCACCAATCGTATCTACATTCAAAGCTACAAAATCAAGTAGTATACTATTTAATTAGATTTTTAATATCAAATTATTTTAGAAGTTTAACAAAAGTATTTTTAGATATTTGTTTAAGATTATTATAAATTTTTTAAATATTTTCTTTAAATATTTTTGAAAGAAGCAAATATATTATTTTCTAAATAATTCATCCACTCTTATTGAGCCATTCATGGCTTGATTCAAGGGGCCGATTTGCTTAAGATGAATGTACAAAACTCAAATGAACTACAAGGAGTAAATTAAAATGAACTTAATAAAGCGTAAGCAGACAAGTTGATATTTGAGATGAAGAGCTAATAACATAGAGGACATGTGACCAAGCTTAAAGAATAAACAAAGAAAAAGAAAAATTTTGAGCAAAGTTTGTGTTTACCAAATTTTTAAATTAATCATTCATAAGATTAATTGCATTTTTAGGCATTGTAGATTCTACAAATCATAAAAAAGGTGTATTTTGATTACATGTTTCAAAAGAACTTCAGAAAAAAACATCGAAGTGATAGTGTGGTGACATAATCTTTCAAGTTTTCTTTGAGCAATATGACACTTATAAATTAGGTACATATCTTGGAATTAGCATCATGGCCTTCCATTATAGAGAATTTGGCAAATTTTTTATCCATTCCAATCTTGACAATGCTAATGTTTTTTTCAATGTGGGAACAAAAGGTCATTTTGTTGATGTTGATGATGTCTCTAAAAAGGTTTCACCCTTCAAACTCACTATAATAGGTAAAATTTTGTACTTGATGACCCATCATGGAAATTCAAAGAGTATGAGTTCAAAATAATTGCCATCTTCGAATCAATCATGAAGTGGTAAGCATGTGCTCCCTATGCTTTTCACTAGAATAGTGAAATTGTAGTCTTTCAAATGATGGTCCTGAAATGGTTTCAATATTTTGTCTTAATACTAAACCATTGTAAGGTTTACTATGGATCCCAATGGAGAACCTTCCAATCAACTTGGTCAACAAGTTGGCCTTATTCCCAACCATGTTAACAGTTAGCGAGTTATTAAAAGTATTGCTATGACAATAAACTTAACAAGGCCCCATGGAGCTCTAGTCTATATTTTGGCCAACTTGCTAAAAGTCTTCCTTTAGAAAATAGAATCTCTAGAAAGATTTGTTGCAACAGTGGATTATGGAAAAAAAATTAAGTAATAAAGATTTCCCAAATATTATTAATGCAACTGTAAATATGGATTTTCAATGGTCCAATGCAAGAAAGCAAAAAGGTAAAAATCCTTATATGTAAGAGATGAAGAAGATGAGACAATTCAAATTAGTGAAGTCATAAGCAATGTGAAACTTCAAACTTTGGTAGCCATCAATGTAGAAGAAAATATCAACACCCCAAAACATCACAAAACATCAACATATAATTAAAAAATTAAATGTACAATGAATCATCTTTTCAATGATAGTATGATAAATTTCAATTAGGACTTTTAAAGAAAGAGTAAACAATATCAATCTAATTAAAACTTAGAAACGACATGTAACTTAAATAACACGTGAAAATTAAATTTCTCAAAAGCTCGAATAAAGATCTCTATGAAAAAGCAAAGACTCCCATTCTTTCTATGGTAGAGTAGAATGGCTTCATAGTGGTTAGTAATAAGAAGTCAATGGGAAAAGACCCTAAATGTAATGTTAAAATATTTATTTTCCTAAAAATGACAAAATAATGCTTTCAAGAATCTCAAAATGTAGACATTGTAGATTTTAATTAATAATGCCTTACATTTTAACATAAAGGGTGTAGTTAGTTCAATAGTAGCTTGATGCCTTAATAGCACGTTCAAATTGCAAAAAATTAAGTTAATTGCAATGATGTAATGCTTTGTAAGTAATAAACAAATGGACATCCTTTGAAGGAGACTAAATTTTCATTATTGTGAAGCAAAATTTTTAACATAGTATAGGTGTTTCAAAAGCAGTACATACAATGTTAAAAATTGAAAATTAAGAATATTTTCTTCACATGGTGATACATAAATGATTTGTTACCTTATTATGTATTCCAACAACTCTTTTATTAATAGAAGAGATCTTTGGAGGGATTTAAGATTGATGGTTGGGGTTAATTGTCCTCCATGAGTGGAAAGGACACTCAAATATCTTTGCTAAGCTTTAGAAATGTAATGATCGTTATTGCAAATGGAATCCTAATGAATCATGATTTTTTCAAAGACTTCCTAACATTGTAGCTATCAACATATGAACAAGATATTGTTATACTTATCCATATTACTGATCATTTCTCCATCAACAATTAAATCTACCATTGGACAACCTACGATCGAAAGTATAGAATTCTCTCTAGTGGTTGCTTAGAATTGGAGTCTTATAAATCCTAGGGTAGGAAGGAGGTTCCTAGCTTGCAAGTTGAAGAGACGTGAAGCCTAACTTTAAGAATGAACTAAAACATAATTTTGTAATATATTTCTGAAGATTGATGAAGCAGTATAAAATGTTATGGAGAAGGTAAAAAACTTCAAAGAGTTACAATTGAGTTATCTAGGGTAAAGCTAACAAACCCTAAGATGAACTAACCATGGTTGTTAAAATAGCAAAGATGTATGAAGAAGACATTTAAAAATATTAAGGGAAAAATTTTTGTAATTCTTTAGGACATTTTAGAATACTAAAAGCCACAACAAATTACCCAATGAATACGTAGAATTCTTCAAAGAAACAAAAGAATCCTCTTGAAAGGCTACAAAATTAATTTTCATAACAAGTTCCTAAACTAGCACATGCAATCCGAGCAGTAGTAATTGAAGTGTTTCGTGCTAAGGAAATCCCACAAGAGGGGGGGGGGGTGAATTGTGTATTTAAAATTTTTTATAACTTTCGAAATTAAAACTTAAAAGTTTTAAGCACAAATAAAGAAATTTGAACACAAAAATTTTTAGGTGGTTCGACTCAAAACCGAGTCTACTCCACCCCCAACCGGTGTTGGGAAAAATCCACTAAATGCACCAATTACAAGTGAGGTTTTTCGTACGGTTCACCTCAAACCTACTTGGGATTTTTACTACGGCTAATCCCAAACCTACTTGAGTTTTTCTCCGGGCTCAACTCAAACCCGGGGCTTTAACACTGCTGCCGGGATGCCCTTACCCCAAAACGAAAAATACAACGATCGGCAAAAAGAACTTAGGAGAAATAGGAGAAAAGGGAGGCACACACAATTGAAAAATTAGAAGGATAGAAATGAGAAAAATTGAATCATGAACCTCTAATTTCAATCGCCTTGTTGCAGTTTTCCTTTTGAGCTTGAAGGCACCGTTTTTGCTTCTGATTGCTCGAATTTGAGATCTGAAATCTTTGAAAGAATTTAGCAAAGGTAAACTCAATAAATCTTAATTCTTCCCTATTTATAGAGCTTAAAATTGAGCTCAAAAACAAACCTTCAACGGCTCCTAAAAAACAACTAGTCGTTTGGGCAACGGACGGAAAGAAGCCACAGTCCGATCCAAGCCCAAAATCGAACGACACTGATCAAATTTACGAAACAGCCGTTTGATTTTGATCTGGAGACTTGGAGCCGCGCGCTCAACGAACGACGCCGATTAAACTCGCGAAACAGCCATTTGATTTCAATCTCGCGGGTTGGATCTTGGCGGGCTTGATCTGCGCCTTTGGATCCTGCAGAAGTTATAAGGTGGGATTTTTAGTCCCACACTGCATAACTAAAGTCGGCGCACCGCTTTATAAGGAATTTGCGCTGTTTAATTCTCGAGCCTCTGTAGGGCTGGCTCCCCCCTTCCTTGACCGTGATTTCATCACCTGGTCGAGTTGACTAGACCATGCACTATTCATTGACCGTTGACCGTCGCTGTAGTTTCACCTAGCCGAGCTCCTCAATGCGGGCTGGGCTTAGCCAAGCACTGTTCATTTGACCGTTGACCACCGCTGTAGTTTGACTTCGCCGTGCTCCTCTCGGCGGGCTTTGGGCAGTCTTGGCTCGCCCTTTTTGGGTCGACCAATTTTTAATTTCTAAAAGACCTGGACGGGCTAATTGTGTGACGGGTTGACCCGCCCAGTGCTACAGTGAATTTTCCCGAGACTAAAGCTGTTTAAAGGTTGATTGGAAGAATTTTTGTGATTAAATTTTAAATATAAGTGTACCAAAATAATTTTATATTATCATAGTATTATAAGTTTTCTAAATGATTATGAAAAGAAATTTATGAAAAATAATTCCTAAATAATTCTAAAAAATCAAATACCAATGTCTATATTTTTTGTTAATAAAGCTTCGCCCAAAAATCGAAATTCAATAATTATTAATTTTATAACATTTTTAAATATTAATACTACTAGTGCGCCTCATAATCTCAAAAATTGGACATCTCAACTTCAAGAAAATTAATAAAAACTAAAATATGAAAATTCTAGTACATGTCTCAAATTTTCTTGATGTATTCCATGGCTTCAAGGTCCTTAGAGACCACTATTTTAGACATGTGAAATACATGGCTTGATTTAATTAAATATTAACAATTTTACTTAAAATCAATCCTAAATAAAATATAAACTTTTATGCTTGACTCATCAAACACAAGGGTGTAACAGTAATGGTGAAAGGTGAGACGACAACTGCCACATGATGTAAAATGGGTGGATCAATGCATGACTTTGGGTTCTAATTTCAACAAGTAGGCTCAGTAGGGTCGAATTGACACTTTGGGTCTATTTTTGGTCAAAGCAGATTGAAAAGAGTTAGCACGAGTTGTTGAGTGAACACTAATGGTGGTGGAAACTTTGGCTATCAAAGGTGGATGAGAGCAAAAAAGCCAAAAATTTAATTTTAAGCGCTTTTGATATCAATTTTTAAGAAAATGTTGAACTGATCGACTTGTAAGTTGGTTGAAGAGAAGACCTATATTAAAAGATGAAAATTTCCTAAAGGTTTATAATATTTCTTTAAACAACTTAAACTAAAATATAAATGTAAATAAATTGATGAACTAATGAAAATAAATAGAAATATGCAATAAACAAGGGTCTAATGTAATTGATCTTCACAATAATAATGATAATTGAGATAAATGAGAAGTATAATTTTTCATTAAATAGATTCTATTATTTCAATTTTATTTATGATATGTTATTGAAATTTAATATAAATAATTTTTGATATCATAAATGTTCATAAATTTTATTGATTTTTAATAATATTTAAGTCTTTTATGCATACATTAGCATTAAGTCATTTTGAGGATCAATGCCATTTAATTTTTATTGTCAAACTACCTTTTTTGTAAATGTGATATGTTGTGTTGTACTATTGAGTTTTTTATTTTATCATGTAACATAATAATTTTTTTTGCCAACGCTCATTTCTACGTTGTAAAATTTACTATTTATAAATTTCCAAAAAATCTTATGCCTAGTTTTTTATAGATATAGTTAAGCATTTTAAGTAACTCAATATCTTGATGATTTTTATTAAATTATTTATATATTTTTTTGTTTATTTAAATACTTTCCATTTATGTCATACAAATGTTTTCAAAACATTAAATTTTTCCACCTTCTAAATAAGATTTTGCTGGTTATATACTATTGTCTTTCTTTTCTATATCATATTTCACATTTTTGTAACAACTTTATAATTCTTTGTACATAATTTATAATTATATTTTTATAATGTATTTTTTAATTTTTTATTTATCTTTTAATTTATAAAAGATTATTGGGACAACTGTGTAAAATGGCTTGAAAAAGAGAGGAAAATCTTAAAGATAGAATAATAAATTAAATAGAATCTAACAGCAATAATATTTTTTTAGTTAGTAAAAAGTTTTTGATAACTAGATAGAAAAAAGTAATAAGAAAATTATTAACATATTGTAGGACAAAAAAATATTACATTGATATGGAAACAACTAGCCCAAGAAGTGCTTTAAATTATTTTTGAATAATTGCTTCAGGACATATGAGTGTAAAATGCAAATAGTAAAAGTCACAGTATGTTAAACCAAAAAGATTACTAAGTTCTTGAACTAAATCACTATATTTATTAATGAAAAGTCTCAATCACTTAAGGTGAAAATAGAAGAGATATTTCATTCAAAGATGGATGGAGAAAGATTTGATTTTTGCAACAAATTAATGGAGAATTGATTAAGTAGTTTGTTATATGAACACTTTTTTAAATTTTCATTAATTAATTAATATTACTTCTAAAAAAACATGTATCGGGCTATATAAGTAACTTTTGAATGAAAGGAGCCTTCGCAAATTCAGAGTAACAAAGGGACTCAGACAAGAGCGAACATTTTTGGAAATAGAAGTTAAGAGTAAATGAAATTATCCAATCTAGTTATTCGATGGAGCTAAGATTGTCCAAATCTTATATAATAAGAGTTTGAAAGGTCTAGCGTGGGAATCAAAAGATCCAATATTTTCGAAAATTTTTCTTGGGTGATTATTAAAATTTCATTAAAGTTTCAACAATCATTAAATGAATATTTAGAAGTTTGTGAAATTATACATATAGTTTAATGTGGTCATTTATATAGTAAAATATTTCACATTAATGAAAATAAATATGACAATAAAAATAAAATTCTTTGCATTGCATGACAAAGTTTTTTGCATTTATTTTATGGCAATGCATATATTTTTTTTTGTGTTGTATTGACTTATTATGGTATATATTCTCAAAAAAAAATTGTCTTTTATGTGTGGGTGTTAAGACTATTTTTATTAAATAATTATGATTGCTCACTTTATTTTGGGATAACATTTTATGTATTATGTATTAACATGACAAAACTGAAAGGGAGCAATTAGATTTGTTGAAGACATAAGATGATTATTAGTTTCCAACAATATTAGTTTTAATAATTTATTCGAAATTTAAATCAATAAAAAAAACGTAATAATGAGTTATTATCGTGGCAATAAATTTTGAACATTGTTTTTGCGGCAATAAAATTAGGATTAAAAGCCAGAAATATCAGGAATCGGTTTGTCATCGTTTTAGTGCAGTTTACCTAAAAACTTTTATTCCTTAAAATTTTAGTTCAAAGACGAAATTGCATGATAATTTTCGTGGCAAAATAAAAAATAAAAATTGATGGTGTCAAAAAATTAAATATAAATTCTAAGAAGTTTTAAATCAATTTACATAATTGATATAGTTTTTTAACTAAAAACTAATATGTTTAGGAATAATGTTTAACAATAGACTACTTTATGTTTCAAAGATAATTTGATGTTAAGTAATATGTCAGACATTTTGAGCATTTAATTATTTTTATTTTCTTGGTAATTTTTTATTTCTTCTCCAAATATTTATACTTAAGCATGTTCGAGTTTTTCTTGTTTTTGTTTTTGTGAGACTTTTTTAAATATACTGAATAAGTATAATAATGATAATAATATAATTATTTTTTAAATCTTTGACATTTTTATAATTAAAATAAAAAATACGTATACCTATGATTATTTAAAAACTTCTGGCTAGCTTTTTTTGTTTTTATATTTACATATTTTGATAATTTTACATTTAACTTGATTTAATTTGAAAAAAACTACTTTATACATTGACATGTGCATTGTCGTTATCTCTAAATGAATAGTCATTTTTTCCTTTAGTTTGCAACAATATTTAATTTTTTTTATGTTTTATTACTTTAAACCTTTTTCATTTTCTCTACACCATTCATGTTATTTATTGGGATAATACATTGTAACCTTTCTTAAACAAAAACTTTAATATTTAGAACATTTCAATTTTTTATTTGTTACCTTTAGTGCTATGTTTTATGTGTTCATAAAATTATTATCAACACTTATGTTATTATGAAGTTATTATTTAAATTATTAATATATAATTTATTTTTTAATTTTTGTTGGTAGAATACCTTTCTCATAATATAGCTGCACTTATATTTGAGTACTACAAATATTTCTTAATTTTTATGTCTTACCATTTCCTAATATATTTGAATTTTAATTAAACTATATGCCAATGTTATTTTATAATATGATTTTCTTTTTTTCATAGTTCTTCAACTTTACTCTATTTAGATATTTTTAGTTTAAAAAAAGAATTTATTTAGTAAAAGCTTGAAGTATTTCGCTAAAGTCATAAAACATTTTACTTTAAATTGATTAAAAATTACTTATTAATAATAAAAAATGATAAATAAATTCTACGAACAACATATTACTAAAATGTAAGTGGTAAAAGGCTGTAACAAAGTTAAAAAATTTAATTTTTTAAATAAAGAATAACTTTTCAAAAGACATTTTAATAATTAAAAAAATTATCTAGTTAAAGAAAGTGACAAATATGAAATTATAAATAAACTGAACAGAGAAATGTTCCTAATAAGTAAAGTGATATAAGGAGAAAAAACACACTTTGTACAACCATGCATATAAAAATAAAAATTTGACCATCTACTACTAATCCTGAATAAATAATGCCAAAATACAATCAACAAACAAGGTCAACACCTATTTCAATATCAAACTAAAACATAAAATGTATATGAGTAATAACGATCTACTAATTGCATAAGCCATTCCAATATCA
Organism: Vanilla planifolia; assembly: GCA_023846275.1. NCBI lineage: Eukaryota > Viridiplantae > Streptophyta > Magnoliopsida > Asparagales > Orchidaceae > Vanilla > Vanilla planifolia. The sequence goes on along the minus strand of JAIUJO010000032.1, from coordinate 3,147,654 downwards.
ATAATATTTATCTTTAAAAATATGGTTACAAAAGCTTTTTTAGGCAAAGAGTTGCTATATATTATAAAATAAAAAAGTAGAACCCAAAGTGGCCTCATACAATGTTACATACTCGAGGTTCCTTCAACATACAGCAAGGTTTATGAAACATTGCACAAGATGCACCTATGAAAATTTTGTTGTAATCTTTAAGAAAAAAGCTCAGGAGTGTACGAAGTGATTCTTCTAGTTCAGGAGTCTAAGTAATTTGTTCAAGGAGAAGTATCAAATAAATTGCACCAACTTTATTATATGTGAACGTATTATAAACAGTGCCCTCGCTATTAGTAAATGATTGAAGCAAAATCATTCAAGATTGATGCTGCACAATTATAAATGGTATTTCTATGGGCTTAGTTGTATAGAAATGATAATTTGGTAAATTAGTAAAAATTAGTTAATAATTCAACTACTTTATGAAGGGAAAGGAGCAATTGAAAAGTTATATACTATGATATGAATAGTATTTACATAGTTGCACATATTTTGAAATTTAGTATCTTATCTTTTTTGACATTAAAACAAATCAAAGTTTATGCCTTTTATGATTTAAAAATGTGAGGTAATTCAGTTTTAACCACGTTCAATGTGGCCCTACTATATAATCTTTGTAATTTTTTGTAATATTTTGTAATATTTTGTAATTTTTTGTAATTTTTTGTTATCTTCATTATAAATGAAGTGTCTATCCACATTAATTGCTTTGAACAATTGGTTAATTTTCTAAGTCTTTTTTTCCAACTTTAAAAGAATTTTTAGGCAACTTTGGGTCTTTCTAAGACACATGACGTAATCTTGTTCAATCATTAGCATTATATTCCTATTGCCATTCACACATCTAGGTCATTCGTGATACAAAATACGTTTGCTTCTATAATAGACCAATGGTCATTTAATTAGGTAATAAATTTTAATATTTTACCTTTCTAACGAATGATTCCAACAACTATGGACCACTCCATATAACTGTTATACACATTGAGTTTCACTTTTCTGAGAGGTAGCAAGAGGTAGTTGTAAAACATGTAGGTTCTGAAGCACATTTAACTTGATGGTTGAACTAGTACCATGCCATGTCCTCTTGAACAGCTTGCTTAAGTGAAAATTATTTGAATATGTTATAGCAACAATTGTTCATGTTTTCATAAAGCTTATATTTGGTTAGGTAGTATTTCTTTTTTGTTTTAATGTTCTTTGCTTTTAAAACATATTTTTTCATTGTTAGATTATTTTTATCCTTTTTATGCCCTTAGTATTACCATTTAGATGTTGAAGTAATTTATTATGTTATATTTCTTATTTCTAGATAGTTCAACATTTCCATTGTAAGAATATTTTTGGAAATTTGTCGTGAAAAAATTTTTTCACCATGTAAATTTTTTCTTTCCTTGATGAGAATTTATATTTTAATCTAGTTCATATTTTTACTTAGACTATGAAGATTTCATTACAAATATAAAAAAAGAGATTTTTTTAATATTTTATGTAAAAATTTTGAAAATTTTTTTTATTCTATTATACTTAAAACATTTGTTTCTACTTTTAAATTTTTTGTTGTTATCACTTTATTTCCTTTTAGATATTTATTCTTGAAATGGCAAATAATATTTTAATACCCAAAATTCTTTTTACAATAATACTTCTAGAATAGGTGCATTAATAATAAAGATTTTTTCACATTCTTAATGTTGAATATTTAGCTTATTTTTTTAGAAATTTTTTTTAACATGGTTTTGTTAATACATTATAAATTTCAATTTTTTATTTACATGAATAACACTACATATGTTTTGTTATTTACTTAATTTTTATTCACATTAAAATCTAAAAATTTTGTTGTCAATATTTTTAATTTTTATCGTTTCTATGCTTTATGCTTTACATTTGAATCATACAATTTCTAAGCTCTAAATTATCATTTTTGTTATGATCGATTCATTTTGTAGTCAAAATATCTTATCTCATGCAAAAAAAAAATTTAAAATTGATTGTTTAAAAAAATTTTGCCATTTTGACAAAACTAGTATTAAAATTTGAGTATTTTTTATTTTGAGATATTTACCACTTCTTTTTGACTTAATAAATTCGAAAGCTACATGCAGTATTAAAGACTTAAAATTTTCTTAAATCCCATAGATGTACAAAGCTCTCATCAAAATGGATGGAAAAAATATCTTTACCTTACATCAGTATATGCAATGACACAAGTGCAACTAAAGGCATAGATCTTTTGTAGATGCCCACATATCATTTTATATTTAGGATATCTTACAAATTCAAATCAAATTTATAAGTTAATATGAACCAGTTTAGTTTCTAAGTTTTACTAACACTTCTTACATTAGTCATTTTCAACTATAATTTGTAATACAATATAATCTTAATGGTTGTTCTTGTCTATAGTGTCATTCTACACACGTGCAGCCTCGTTTCTCAATTGTGCAAAGCTCTTACATTGTATTTTTATTTTTGTTAGATATTTTGTAGCATCTACTTATTTCATTTTCTGAATCTTAGAAAGCATTAGTTCAACCTTTTCTTCATAAAATATGTTTTCTTGAAACGTTATATTGATGGTGTGCTATGAATATGCTTGAAATATTATCTATTTTTTTCTTATGTATTTTAACTTTTTTATTTGCTTTCCCATTTTAACTTTACATATTTCTTATGTTCACAATTATATTGAAAATTTTTTTTATGTGTTTTATATTTTGAATGTGATATATGTTTAATAAGCTATACAATTTTTAGGTTTTATAGTTTTTAATACATTTAATTTTAATAATTTTAATAACAAATTATTTTTTGTTAATGTTGCATAAAAATATTTTTGCAGTTTGTTTATGATTTTTAATAGTTCACTCATTTTAGTAACACAATCATTTTATTCTTTGCTTGATAAATCTCTTTATATTGGAACAATCAAGGGCTTGCCAAACTTGCAATATATATATTAAAAAATTAAATATATCAAATGCTAGAAAAATTTAATTATATTAGTGATATTCTACAAATTTTATTTAAGTTATATTTTCATTTCCTTTACATATTTCAAACATTCTAATTAAAAAAGTGATTATTAATTAATAACTTATAAAGTAATATTATGTATTTTAAATATTGAATTTTATTTTATAATTAAAAATAAATAATATTTTATATTTTGTAAAATAAAAAAAATTTGAAAATCATTATTAATGAAAGTTTTTTAAAATTTTAAAATTAATTTCTACGATCTAAAAAAATTATTTTTTATAATAAATTTTAAAAAAATAGGCTAATGCAATCAAACATTTAACTAATATATTTAATAAAATAAAAAGTATATGTTATGATAATATTTGTAATATTTGTATACAAGTAAAAATTCATGAAAAAAAACAAATATGTATTATATATTTGCTAAAATATTTCTTTAAGTAAATATAGTTATCAAAATATTATGAAGATAATCCTATTTTGTGAATTTATTATAATTTTAAAATTATGTTAATAAAGTCTACAATTTTAAAATGTTACAAAAAAAATTAAAAGAAATATAAATAAGCAAAAAAGAATATTTTTAAAAATAAAAATATTTCATGAATGAACTAGTGAAAATATAGCTGAATAATAAAGGATGAATTTTCAATGAATAAAATTCTAAACATATTAAATGATAGAAAAGTGTAGAAGATAGAAAATTAAATATGATAATAAAAAATAATATTGAACGCCATTTCAATAAAAATTTTGTGAGGAAAAGAACGTCAAATCATTACGAAATAAGTGCACCTATATTTTTAAACAATGTAAACTATATGTTTAAAAATTATTTATGTAATCAAAAGATGCCAAATATGTAAATATAAAAAATAAAAGAATTGTCCCAAAACAATAAAGCCATTAAATATAATTTAACTAATTATCAATACATGCTTTTAAATGAACAAAAGTTTTCGTACCAACGCAATGGTCACAATCTTGTTAATGTAATAATTTTAAAATAATTAAATGAAATACGATTATTATATTAATTAAAAAATTTATTATTTGATCATTATTTTCAATATATGATGTAGTGGCAAAAAAAATTCAAAATACTTTCATAAGCTTATAAAAGTATAAAAACATAAGATATACCATTATCCTATAAATTTACTATAAGTATTTCTAATATTGACAAACATTGTAAAAAAATTCCTAAAGAAAACAAGTAACAAAAACTTCTCATTGCAAACAAAAAATATAAGTATTGAAAAACCTTTAAAAATAAAAAATTCAGCAAAGTACTTATCGTCATATAATATATATGTATAATATTTTGATTTAAAGATAATTTCCATATTATTTTTTGCAAATTTTGAAATGTAAAAAAATTAACAATAATTTCTAAGAATAGTTTTCCTAAAACTTTTAATAAAAATAAACTTCTCAATTTTGGAAATATTTTTTCTATTTTGTCAAAAAAATAAAAAAAATTAATTTTATTTTTTCAAATATGAAAGTCAATGATTGAAAACATTTACTTTGTGTGCTATAAGAAGAGCAATATACGAAAATAAAGATGTGAACATAAATGTTACAATATAAATTAATAATTACAAGTTATTTGAAATAATTTTGATACGAAAAAACATCATAGATGTTAATCAATATTTAAATTATTGGTGCAAAATATTGAAGGAATTTAAATCATATGAAAAACTTATAAAAACATAACTATTTTTTATGTAATTAAGATAATCATTAGGAAAAATTACACAACAAAGAGTTTTCTAATTGATACAATATAATAAATAACCAACAATTATGAACAATATTTAAACGCTGGAAAACATGTTTAATTTAAAATAATAGATTGTTAAATAAGACATGCTAACATTAAAAAAATGAAAGAAACAAAAAAATAACATGATAATTATAAAAATATATCTAAAATATTTGTTAAATTTAAATAATACATTAGAAATTTGGATGATAATGTAAGCAAAGAAACATCTTGTTATTATAATTAAAAAATAATAATAACATTAAAAAATATAAAAATTATTATGATAATTGAATATTTAATATATCAAAAACTATCCATAACTTAGTTAGCAAAATTAAACTAATCAAAACTAAAATAAGTTTCAAAAAAAAATTTTATATCAAAATTCTTAAAAGTAAATGTATATAAGAACTAAATAATCAGTGTACTAATGCGACAAATAGGTACAACCAGCTCACCTGCAATGATGCTTTAGGTTGATATAAAGAAGGAAAAAATTTTTGTTTGAATGCCTTTACACATAGATATTTAATCACTTTTTGTTTAAATAAAAGTGTTGTAAAATGATTTTGGAGCACATATGTTGCCTCTAATGTTTTTTAAGACAATAATAGTTATTAAGATTGATCAATATTTTCATAGTGTTGCATTAGGGTGCTAATTTTGCTGGACCATTTATCTTGTATTAATTGTTTTTGGCATTATGATATTATGATTCTTAGTTTATCAATGTCATTAAAAATTTAAACTTATTTTTTAATTTTCAAGAATTTATTAGTATATTTATTTAATATTATTTATTTTTGAGAACTTATATTCCTTGATTTCAGAGCAATTATATTATTAATTATTTTTTAAATTCCTGAATGACTTTTAATTAAACTACATAGATGGTTATATTTTCAGTTATAACACCTAAAAACTACTTTGAAAGTATTTTCTACAATATCATAAGCTTTTTATCATTTTAAATGATTTTACAATATTTTAAAATTTAGACCTTTTCTTAACGATGACAAATTTTGTAAGCTTAAGTGGTATAACAATTTTTATAGACAACATTTATAAAGAAATTTAATTTTTTAATAGATTTAAATATTTTTTTGATATTTCCACTTTTTGTAATTTCTTAATTTCATAGATTTCTATTTTTTTAGCTTTCATGAAAAGGTTTTCTTTCAAATAACTCAAATTGTTATTTGCTTACAACATTTATATTTATCACTTAATGACAAGAATAGTTTTATCAATAATACCATAATTAAAATTTTTTTTCAAGAACAAAAAAATATAGAAAAATAAAAAAAATATAAGATATTATACCATATATAATATGATATATAAAATTTTTTGTAGAAAATATGTAAGTAGAAAAATTTGTGTTTCACTAAAAACATCATAAAATATAAAAAATTTCAATATAACTAAAATTATAAATTTTAGAAAAATATTACAGGTAAGTATCTATCAAAATTAATTATTGATATTGCTTTAGTGAAAGAAAAATTTTATAAAAAAAATTAATTAATAAAGGGTATTCAATACCTTCATGGAATAGTTCGAAAAAAAAATCAAATAAAATAGAATATAAATGTAATGTGCTAGAAAAAAATTAAATTAATATAAAACATTAAAAGGTATTTAATGATAAGTAAGTTTATGTTGTCAAAAAGTAGATGCTTGGTATTCTAAATAATTTGTTTTGATAGTTTAATCATTAAAAATCATTAAAAGAACTAAATTATTAACCTAATAAAATATTTTTAAAAAAATATATTGAATATACCAAGTGAAACAAAATGTATGTAATTACAATAAACAAAATGATAATAAAAACTTAATGGTAATCTTGAATATATGAGCAACATGATAATAAATCTTTAGGTAAGGAAGTCACATACACAATAGGAACACTTTGCTGCTTGGCCATACAAAAATCCTTTCCACACTTATTCCACACATGGTTATATCAATATATTTAGTCAATTGACTTATTCTTCTAACATTAATCTCCTTGTAGCATTGTTCACTATAATATCTACATTGAATTCTACAAAATCAGCTAGCATACTATTTAATTAGATTATTAATATCAAATTATTTTAGAGTATTTTTCTTGGTACCAATAACCGCTTCTTTTCACGACTACTTATCCTCAAAGTTTACGATAATTTAATTGAATACAGTGCAAGAAAACATTTACTAGATGTTATCAAGTGAAGTTATATTTGAAAGTAATTGGAGCATAAGGATAAACTCCACTTCACTCAAGGAACTTCCTATAAAATCAAGCTTAATTTCTCCCAACTTTGTCATCATATTAAAATCATCTAATTCTATGGAATAAAACTTTGCTAACAAGCTCTGCTAAAGTGCTAACTAGTTTCATGTTGCTAACAACAAATTGAATGTCTACTATATTTATTTTTACATGATCCCTGATGAAATGTTGCCTAAAATTAATTTGTTTAGTCTTATAGTACTTTATATGGTTTGGAGTGAGAAAAATGACATTCAAATTAATATATTTTTTAGAGAATTTTCGTAAATGTAATCCCATATAATCAAATTGCTTTTCCAAACACAACTTTTACTAAAATTTTCCAAATGTTATATATGGTGGTTCGTTTATTGCTAAAGTAATTATTCTATTTTTTTTCCATTATCATGAGTTTGAGAGGTGTCCAAAATAGATTAAATACCTACAATGCTTTTCTTAGGTATTTGAGAACCTATATAATCTTTGTAGCAATATCCTATTAAATTATGACAAATTTGAAATTTGGGATAAAATAATCCTTATACCTTTCTGTAAAGTAAGCACCAAAACATTCCTTTATAGCTTCAAGATGGAAGTCCTTAGGACCTGATTAAAATTGATAAAAAAATTCCCATACTTTATTTAATGTTAGGTCTTATAATTAAGTAAAGAACAAATCATCTCTTGGTATATAAAAAATCTGTGTTTTCCTTTCTGATGTTAATTTAATATTATCGTATGGACTCTTAAAACTAGAAATGCATTTGATTTTCTTAAGATCGAGCAATCTTAACATCCCATTTATATATTTTATTATTAAGATAAAGGATACCTTTGTTATCCTACTTAAGTTTCAATCTGAGAAAATAGATGACATAACTCTTATGTTGATCAGTAATCCAATGCCCATAAGTTTACTAAATAATTCACATGAGTCCAAGTTGGTTGATCCAAATGTGTATCATCTAAATTATATTGGATTAGAAGACTTTTATTAGCATAATTCATGATAAAAAAGGTCATATCTACATTCCTATCCTAAAATAAAATTTGAAAAGATTTCTACTAAATATGTCATACCAGGATCTTTGTTTATGCTATAATTCATACAAGTCTTTCAATAGCAAATGTACATGATTTTGAGGAAAATAATGTTGAATGAAACCCAATCATTCTACATACACTTTTTCTTAAATAACAACATCTAAGGAGTTCTTAAAATCCATTTGGTATAGTTTAAGTAACTTCTAAGTTTAATCCTTCCACTTAATTATAACCCTTTGCTACTAACCTTCCCTTATTTTGAATGAAAACTACACAATCATTTACTTTTTATTTTTGAGTACCCACATTTTTGCATCAATAATGTAGTCATTTGGCCTATCTTTTAATTCCAAACCTTTCATTCTCACAAACAAGTTGAAACCATCCATCATGGACACATAAAAAAAATTCTTTCTTTAAAGGTTCACTTGTATGTTGTGGTACAAATTTTAAAATAGATGCAACATATGCAATTTGTTTTTAAAGAAATGCATTGGTTTTAAATCAAAATGAGAGGTCACTTAAGATTACATCTTAATGGTGATTTTCCTATGCTAATACCTTTGATGCAACTATATTTTTTTTTTTGAAGTTTTAACATCTCATTTATGTACTTTATTTAAGACCAAAGATTCCTTTCTTATCCTTGTCAACTTGCAATTTGAGAAAATAGGAAAACTCACTGATTATGTTCATATCAAATCCTACACCTAAATGCTTGCCAAATCATTTGCAAAAGTCATAGTTTATTGATAAAATAATATTGTACTAGAAGAAGTTAATCAGTACAATCCTTGATGATCAAAATCCTGTCTACATCCTCATAATGAAATAATGTTTGAGTAGAAATCTATAGAGTGTCATAGTAGAGTGTTTTTTGTCATCCATTTTTAGTTTTTTAAGCCTTCCATATCTTCTAAATCTACCTCTTTTTTATGCATAATTAGTGCAAACACCACAAGTAGATTCCATTATGACTAAGTTTTTTTTAATAAATTGCTAATTGGTTTTTCTATTTGAAGAATATTTTTTAAGATAGCTTCCACTAACTTGGTTGCTAATAACTAATTCCTATCTACTTATCGATGTAACTCTAGAATCAAAAATATGCTTAAGTTTTCACATTTGGGCTTCATATTATCGAAAGATACATAATATTTTATTTGATAATGAATCTATTTAGACATTGAGAATATTAGAATGGCTTCAATAATTATGGCATTACTGCTTTAAGATCCTATATCACTAATGGAAAACTAAAAGTATCTTATATAATTTGAAGGAGGGAAACATTGCATGATGTATAACATAGAGGATGCTAAATTAAGTATTTAGATGGATAATTAAATAATATATGCTATATCCATAGCAAATAAGAACTTTACTATCTTATTCATTGTGGCATATTCATAGTAAGATGTTATTGTCAAAAGTTAGCTTGTTAAAGTCTAAAAGATTAAAAGCAAAATATTTGTATGTAGAGATGTTAAGTAAAACTAAATTGAAAATGCGTTTATCCACTGAAAAAATTCATAAGTTGCCTATTAAAAAAACATTTGTTTTATAAAATAATAGATCAAATTTATGTTGACAACATAGTAAGACTTATGTGGCATGGCAAAACTAATTACATTACATAAGGATTCCAAAGTTACATAGTATTTTTTTTAAATGGTTGCACGATGCATATTATAGCCAACAAATGTTTAACACAACATTCTAGGCTGAAAATTGAAATCAATGAAAGAGAATATTTAAAAGACTTAAGAATATGTTAAGGTTATGAAATTAGGTTTTTGATGTAGCTTGGATAGTTATTGGATTTTTTTAATTTATTTCTTATACAACAATAATTATTAGTCTAGGAAAGCGATGACAATTTACATAATATTACATAATATCCTTTATTAATTATCGTTATACTGTTATGAACAAATTAAGAGTTCCCTTCTTGATATAGGTTTGATTTTAGAAATTATTAAGGAAATCAAGACAATCAAAACATGAATTAAAAAAAATAGATTTATTCAATGGAAATTTTGAAAAGAAAATTAAGAAACTGGACTTTTAGGAAGATGATCTAGTATTCATAAAGGTATGTCTACTAAAATGCTTTATAATTTTTAAAAAATTAGAACAATTAAAGAAAGAATTTTGTTAGATCACTTACAAGGTAGTTTTATCATTATCATTAGCCAGAGCAGATCATGTATTTTGTCTTTCAATTTTAATAAAAGTTTTTGCTAATAAAATTTAAACAACATGGTGGTGCATCCAAGATTGTTTAATAAGAACAGGACTATGGGCTTCTTAACATGAGAAATCACGAAAATAAGGAAGAAGAGCATTCAATATTGAATGTACAATGGACAAGTTATACTAAATAGTTACAATTTGGGATGTAGAGAAAGAGACTCTCTATGGGCAACAAAATTTTTTTGGAATTTGAATGATTAAATTCTTATATGTAAGGAAGTTTAAAAAATATTTAAAAGGCTATAAAATTTATTTATTATTTTTTTAAAAATTTTAAATGAATTTTAAAACTTACTTTGAATGTGATGAAATGAAATTTGCTTATGGACATTTTTGTATAACATCACAAAGAGTACAATTTGAAGGAACAAATAATATCGATGAGAAGTCAAATATGGTAGAACAAATGAAAAGAAGCCCAAGATAATAATTTTTGTTAAAATTGATGTGGATTTCTAACAAAAAAATACCAATTCTTATCGAAATTAATATTTATTTAATTTTAAATGGCTTTTTATGGAAAAATTAAAAAAGTGCCAAACGTTGTTAAAATATATGAATTATGTAATTAAATATGTAATACTTGGAGTAGGCTTTTATGAAATTGGTGAAAAAACATTCAAAGGTCATTTGCAATTGAATGTGCAAGAAAATCTAATCTTTATATGGTTATTGTTACATTGGATATCTAACAAAATAAATATTACGTAACAATTAGGGAGAATTGTGAGCGTAAAGCAACTAATAACGTAGATATTATAATTGTGTGTGAAATGGAATTTGTTATAAAAGATAGGACGAGGGAGACAAATATGATAATTATGAAAGTGCCGTTAAAGAAGGAGAAGGAACAACGTTGATGAAGTGATTACATGGTGCTTTTTTTAATGAAGAAAGGCTAGTCACCACTTAAAGGTGGATTTAACTTTCTCAAAAAAATAATAATATTTGATGTCATTATGTATCTCATACATAAAATTTAATATTCCAAAAAAAACTTTCATTAGGAGAATACATCCTAAGGGCAATTTTGGAAGGTTATATGGTTGGAAATGTCCAAACTATTGCAGAAAGGAGATAATGTCACTGTCAAATAATAGTTAATAGTTTTATGATCATTAAAAAGAGTATTTGATTGCTTAATATGTTATGTTGTTGACATCTAGTCATGATATTTTGTTTTATAACAACAAACCCCAAGAATTACTAATATATTTATAAGAGTGAATTTGTAGATTTTAGAAGACTGATATTCGTGTTCGTATGAGAATTTAAAAAATAAGAAAAGTTGTGGTTTGAAATTAACGAGGAGATTTATTTTAAATTTAATTTTAGTTTCTTTAATTTGTTTGATAAAATATTAATTTTCATTGGAGTCACTCATACAAAAAGAAACAATTATTTAAATGAATCACCTTAGAAAAGTATTAGGATTCTACCATCTTAATTATCTTTACCATACAATTTACCAATAAATTCTTATCATACCTTTAAAAATTCTTTTTCAAAAACTTATTGCAAAAAGTGTATTTTAAATATAAAAATTAATTAGTAAATAAATAATAATATAATTAAAATAAGAAGAAATACATATTACTAAAAAGAACAAAAAGTTTTAATTAGAGCATAGTGCCTGAATACGACTAGTAGGAAAGTAGGGGGTAGGCAACCCTAAAAAATATGCAAAATGTGTAATGTAAGAAAGGTCTAATAGAGAAATGATAATCCATCATTTGTTCAATGTGTGATTAAAACCTATATCAGTTTCACATGATTGTACATCAAATTGTAGTAGTAACTTTTGCTATCCATTTGGACAGTTATGTGATCAAATGATTCTAAAGTCATCCACTTTTTATAGATATTGGTTTTGCTCTTCTGTCCAATCACATAATTTTCTTATCACACAACTCATTATTTTTCCACATGTACTAGCAAAATCTAACAATCAAATTATGGTTCAGATGTAACTGTTTAGCTACAATCATAATTTCTAAATGGTATTTTTTCCTCTTATCCAACTAATTGAGAAGTTTTCAATATCGAATGGTCCAAAAGCCTTCTGATCGAGTAGCACCAAAATAGTGAGTCTTTTAGTTATTGTGATTTTTATAATTTATTAATTAAAAAGTATGGAAAAATTTTTTAAATTAAAATGTGATTGACTAGTTGGTCAATTTAACAAGTGTTTTTAGTCATTAGAAAATATTTATAAATAGTTAAATTCTCGAATAACATAAACTAACAAAAAATTTTTTATATAATCTAAATAAACATTTTTCAATTAATCATATTGAAACATTTTGTGCTCACTGCCCATTAACACTTTTTTATGGTGCACATTTCAATTGTCACATTAATGATATGTACTTTCTTCTCAAATACACAAAGTTCTTAATTTTGAATAATTATTTTTAATTTAATTAGAAACACATGTGCTTCATTATGTTTTAATTTAGAAGATGACTTTTAGGTGTAGTAAATTACGTTTTGTGTAATCAATTTACTTTATTTTACTACCAAGTTTATTTTGTTGTATGATCATAATAGGTCATTTCTATTACTTTATTATGAGGATTTATCTCCTTTGGAAAAATTCTTTATGTGATTGGAAGTAGTACCTCAATTATCCTAAATATGTTGCAGTGAAAATGGTTTATGTTCTTAAATTTGATACTAAATTCAAGTATTGTACTTTACAACTTTGATGAATTAATTTCAAAAAAAAAATATTATATATATATAATGTATAAATATGAATTCAGAAACTAAGTTTAGAAAATTCAAATAAAAGAAGAATGAAAAAGGAAAATAGTTGAAGAAAATCTTAAAACTTTAAAATTTAATAAAGATCTTTCAAAAGAATAAGTTATTGCTAAAATTATGATTTGTGCTAAAACATAATATTATCATATCCATTAAAGCTTTGTAATAAGTTTGAAGTCATTTATAACAAAGATAACATAAATAATAATTTTTGTTAATAGTTATAAAGAAAGAATTAAGTTAATTTAAAAGCAATTGTATACTAAACCATTGGATAAAGGTATAATTTGAACAAAATAGACTTGAAGAAAAAAATGGGTTGGTTGATAATTTCATAAAATTCTAAATTTCTGAACAATTTACAAAATATAGATCAACTGTTTTTAAGTGACGTCAAAGAGGGAAAGAATTGAAATTAAAAGACTAAAATAAGCATAAATTAAGCTGGAGCATTACTCTAGTCATGGTGTACATGAAGGTAGAGCATTAAATTGTCATGCACATTACTTTTGTAAATAGTTTATATTTTCATCAATTTCTACAAATGTTTATTTATCATAAGGTGGGAGTGATTAATTGGTTGACCTCTCATCTTGGTGTTTTATTTGATGATCATAAACCCTACGCATTGCTAATGAATCTATTCAAGTAAATTTTAAATTTTAGATAGATGATATTTGTGTTCATGAGAAAATTTAAAATTAAAACAACGAAAAATTGTGTTCAATGATAATCATCTTGGTCAGAGTAACAAATATCTAAGACAAATCATTTGAATTTTGTTTTAGTTATTACAATTATATTTTTATTAAAATATTAATCTTGACTAAAGTCATTCTTTGAAAGCATAAAAAATGAATTTTATTTAAATAATTATTTTGGAAAAAATATTGAGATTTTAAAATTTTTATCATCGGTCAACAATTTAAAAAAGTACATTATTCTTGATCATATCTTTAGAAATTTTATATCAATAATTAATTTAAAAAGTTTTATAATTATAATAATTAGTTAGTAAAACTAAAGCAATAAAAAATAAGAACATATTACTAATAATGTGAAAAATGAAAAGTTAGAACATAGCTCCTAAATTTGTTGAGTTTGGCTTATGAGATTGATAAAATAACAAAAAAAATTCATCAAATAATTTGGAGTGCCTTTGTCATTTCATCATGCAAGTTTTCAATCAAATTATTGTTTTCTCATTATCTTTTCAAAAACACCTAAATAGATTCATTATTCCATAATGAAATTTTGTGATCACACATTTCATGTTTTGTTCATGCATAAGTTTTTAATATAGCTATTACGAAACAATTTAGATCTATTGATCGAGATCAAGTAGTGCTTGGTTAATCCATGCCATCTCATCTTGCATTTTTCAAGATCAAATGGTTGAGGCACCTTTCGATCGAGAAATTCTTGGGAAATGTCTCTTTTACCATTATTCAAAGACATTGCAATTTTTATAATTTATCGGTACTAAATAATTGATTTGTTTTATAAGTACTTTTAGAAAATTGAAAAATGCTATATATAGGTGAATTCTTGACCAAAATTGATTGATAAAATTTTTATAAAATTTAAAGAAAAAATTTCAAGTGATGACATTAAAGGCATTAGTACCTGATGCACATCATCGCATCCTTTTGCTTTGTCCTTCACATATAAATCTCATAATGTAAACTTTCTTCAAAAATTAGTGAAGTTCTAAACTTTTTTTATTTCTAATTGATTCATTTGAAATAGGTGTACCTCACTAAACATTTTTGAAGCATAGTGTTTTTCTTGAAATTATTGTATCTCGTTTCTAAGTTTGTTTGGTTGTAAGGGTGTATTAGTAAATTTTTATTGTTTTGTTATTGTAATACTTTAACCTAAAAGTCATTTAGTAAAATACTTATATTCGTGTTTTTTTTTTATTTGGAGCAAATGTGCTTTTGAATTTAAGCTAAACTACCTAAATAATATTCATCCATTATTTCTGTTTTTGTTTATTATGTCTAATAATTTTTTTAAAAAAAATTTATGAAAACAAAATCAACATATCTTAAAAGAGTTAAAATATTTTAAAAAATATAATAAAGTACTTTTGTAAAATATTCTCTAGAAAAATAATTTTTATTCCAAACAATTCAGCTCAATCTTATTAAAAGAGGTGAAATTGCTGGGAATAAAAATTTAAGTTTCTCAACATAAAATATTTAATTAAAAACTTTAAAAGCATTTTAAAAATATTTTAAATTTAATTTAAAATAATTCATTTTTTAATAAATATTTTTTTAAAAAAAAGTAAAATAAAAAATTAATATAAGTAAAAATATACGGTAATGATATTTAGGTGGCTAAACTTAAGAAAACCTACATTCGCCCTATCAAAATCAAAAAATAAATACTAAACATTAAACATTCGCCAAAAGACACGTAGGCTAAACTCTACAACAACGAAACTATGGAAACAAGTTATTGCGGCATCATAATCAAAATTAATACAACCAAAATCTTATGCTTGTTGAAATAATTGATGAGGAAAAGGTATCCTAATGAAACTAATTATGAATAGAAAAATTAATAACTTAGCTGACTTGTGAAGAAAATTTCAATTAGGAATTTGGCAACTGAAGCAAGTAGCTATATTAGCAACAATCATTTTTGGCTACTAAGAGATCGAATATTGTGGCCTAAATTTTTTATTTAAATTGTATGAAAATTCATCATTGCATTTCGTTAAAAAATTCTCTTATTTATAAAAAATTTTGTAGGACTAAATGTTCTTACAAAACAGGCAAAATAATCATTATTGTTTTGCCTATCTCTTTATTTTTTATTTTAAAATTTATTATTTAAAGAAATATTCTAAATGCGAAAAATGTAGCTAAAAAAGATGTGCATGAATCACTTGAATAGAATGTATCAAGACAAATAGTATGGGAAAAGTTTACAATCAAACAAAGAAGATTTGATGGAAATGTTTAAAAAAAGCGTTTGATCAAAATCATTAGATCTAAATGTTGGTCTGATGGCTAAATTTAGATTTTACATAGGGAACAAAAATTGATCATGCAATTTTTTAAATGGTATCAGGCTTTATAAAAGATGGATAAAATGTAGGTCATTCAATCATGAAATTGCACGATTGGATAGTTCTTGTTAGCCCGATAATTTAGAAACACGTTACGTGAAAAGAAGGTCTTTCTTTAGTCCTATAATACAAAGGTGAACAAAGATGTTTTGTATATAAAGCTATATGTGTTCCTCAAAGTCACTTATTCAGGGATTTGTTGCCCCCTAATTTGCTCAAGAAGTCATTACTAGTGCTATCAGTATTTCTTTATACATTGTATATGTGAATACGAGGGTACTAACAAATTCTAAGACCCAACAAACTATGTTTGCAATTGTACCTTGTATTGCAAGTGGCAAATGAATTTAGGGACATGCATTCAAGACTTATTAATAATAGGAAACATGTTTTAAGCATTGTAGAGACTTTTGGTTTTTATTTCTAATAATAAGCATTATTTTAATTGCTATTATTTTGTATTTAATTATTATAATTATAATATATATTTTATAAAAGTTCTTGAACAAATACTAAGATTTAATAAAAAATAAAAAGATTTTCAAGATAGTAGAATATAATTTATTAAGTTTTTGAGAACCTAATATTTTTTAAAAATGTTAATTTTGATAAAATTTATTTTTTTGTCTCGTAACAAGTTTTTTAATGCAACTTAATTTTTTAATTAAAATAAAAATAAAATGACTAAAATTAAATTTAAAATATATCTCTTAGTCGTTTGTCACTCCAACTAAGATGACATTCAAATGAATTCACCATTTCTCCACTTATTCAAGATTTGTCATAAACACAAGTATTGATTTTCTAAAATATGAAAATTAACTTTAAGAAATTTATACAAGATACTTATGATTTGTTATCAACAAATAAAAAATTATGTCTAGAAGTCAATATCAAAATAGTTTCCCACATTTGATGACAGCAAAACTTTTAATAAAATTAATTATAAACATAAATTATTTATAAAAAGAATATCTAAAATAATTAAACATAAACTCTACTTAAATGTATGTCATCACTACATTAATAATCCTCAATTTATATTATTTCTTTCAATTTTTGCTCCCTTTCCTTATTTATTGTCACTCATAGTGACTGAATCTAATTTTTGCAAATTTTTAATAAACTTAACATTTTAGGAATTTTTCAAGTAATTAATGAACTAGTTTATTTTTTTAAGAAATCTACTTCCCTCTTATTTAATTTTATTACATAGTTTTGTGTCAACTCTCAGAATTCCTTACAAATTGTTTTAGTTCTTTTTTTATAGTAATTACCACATAACATTATTTAGGAATATTCTATTATTTTTTATTCCAAATTTTCAAAAAAGATTATTTTTTGTGATAAACTTAATTAAAAAATCAGTCAAAATTTCACATTTAACATGTTCTTTATGATAATCCTGGATAAGTTTTAAAGTTTTAGGTTTTTTTCAACCACATCCTTTTTCCCTATTTATTTCATTTGAAGATTTTTTAATTTCATTTCTCAAATCTTATTTTTTCCTCATTTATGTTTACACTAAGTTTTTAATTAAAATTCGTTAATCAAGGTTTTTGTAAATATTACTTGATGTTTAATATTACATTTTGGTACCTAAGCCATTTTGGGTTCAACATTTTTATGTGTAATTATGTTGCTATTTTCATTCACCCTCCAAGAAAAAGTTGAAAATTCATTTGCATAATAGCTTTAATTTTACATGCAAGTAAAATATAATTGGCTTGTTTGCAATAGTGCCATGTAAACTTTTGATTATAGTGCACAAAATATCAACATACTTATTTATGTAAGATCTTTGAACAAAAACTTCTGTACTAATTAATTTTTTCTTCGTAAATGAGAAAGTTAACTATAAGTACTTAAAGTCACTCTATCATTAAGTAATGATACATTCTTATTAGGTTTTTATTTAAAATCATGAGCATTTCCATACTCTCTAAATATAGTTGGCCCTTTCTCTAATTTTTTTTATAATGAATTACATATTCGCTATATTTTTTTAAATCATCTTATTTTTTACTAAACTTTTAATATTTTTTGCAATCATAAAGTAAATGCTTACCTTATTTTTCTTTAAGGTAATTTTCTTGCTCACTTGAACATATACGCTCTTGTTTCGCTTTTCTAGCTAACATATAGAAGAGTCCACTATTTTCTTTCCTTTCACTTGTGATGATTTCTTTCTGCAAACTCAAAAATATTTTGAATGCCTTATTTTTTTCTTATTGCACTTTTTATTTCATTCTTCTTAAATCATCCTTCATAAGACATCACTAACTTATGCAATATTTTATAACTTGTTTCTAAGCTCACAATTTCATTAAGTTTAAAAGTATTCAAAAGATATTGAAAAATATTTATATTTCAATCTTTTAATTTCACTTTTTATTCACCTTTTATATATTTTACAAAAAACAATTATGTAGAGAAACATCTTGTGTGATTTGTTTGGTGAGAATATTAAGAGAAGTTTGATTATTTCACATATTTATCTATCAATAGAATTTAAATAATTAGTTATTCTAGTTTTTCAATAGAGATAAAAAATATCACGAAAGAGTTGAGACCTATTATGAGAACCATCTTTGCAAAAACTTATTGAAAAAATAATTTGAGCCATGGATCTCTTGAAACATTTCTTCTAACAAAAAGAGAATTTTGTTATCATATCAATTGAACTTTGGCTCATTAGGGTATGGGCAAAAAATTTGAAATACAAATTCTTATTTCTTACAAAATTTTTTTAAAAAGTAATTTAAATGTTTTTTAAAATTTTTTACCAAATATCTAAAATGATTATGTATAAATTTTAAATTTAATTTAAAACATATTAAATTTGTTAAATAATAATTTTCTATCAAAATTATGAAATAAAAAAATGAATAAGAATTAAAATATCTACAAATGATTTTTAGGTGATATAACTTAAAACAAACAATCACCCACCAATTATAAAAAAAGTAATAACAAATCCGATATATAAGCCTTTTGCAAAGTGAATGATAAGCTAAACTATTGTAACAATGGAACAAAAGAGACATGATACTACAACCTTACAATGATAAAAAATAACAATAGAAGAAGCATAAAATTAAAAAATGAATAAAAAGGCATAGGTATGTTAATTAAATTAATTAGCAATAATAAAAATATTACTTTGTTGATTTTAGAAAAACACTAACTTTAGGAGTATGAAGACAAAGAGAGGTAGTGTATAGAAGTCGAGATGACCACAGACTGCAAACGCTTTAAGTGTTAGGGCTTTAAATTTTTTGTAGCATTGAAAAAAGATTCGTTAATCCATATTGTTCAAAGATTCTGTTAGTCATACATATTTTTTATCAACTAAATATGCTTAACAAGGGGGAAAAATACCTTATTATTGATATTATTTTCATATTTTTTATAAAAATAATCATTTAAATAAAATATTTAAGTGGCTGAAAATAATAACTAAAAGAGCTTTTTTGAATGTGCTTCTGATCAAAATGATTTAGACTATTTCATAATGAAAAGTATTTGATTGATGGATAGGATTTGATTGGTGCTATTTAAAAATTGGATTTAATTGGGTTCATTCGCTTTGAATCATAATTCATCGACTAGATTTCGATCCTAAGTGTCAAATAAGCATAGACAATGTGAATGTGAACTTGCATGATCAAATGGAGAATATTATTTATCATCATAAAAATGTAGAGGTGATGGAATCATTCAATCATGAGAATATGCACCAAATAATTTTTGTTATTGCTACGATTTAGAAGCATAATGCATGAAAATTTAGCTTTGATTGTTCTACATTTTGAAGATGAAAAATATTATTGTTTGCCATTCTTTGCATTATCCACAAAATTGACCAATTCGTTGTTGACTACAATCAAGTTCAGTCAAGAAGCCATCATGCATCATGCTCGTGATTCACTATACCCTCTATATCAGTATAATGTAGTAATCAGTTGATATAGGAACCATATAAACTATTTTCACAATCCTACCAATTCCTATAGCTAGTTGAGAGGTTTATGGAGATGTGTTCCCCACATTTTAATGACAGTAACATATTTTAGGCAATGTTGAGACTAATGGTTCTTATCACTTAACATTAGCATTATTTTGCAATAATTGATTATTATAATTCTAATATATATTTTGCAAAAGTTATTGAAACAATACTAAGATATAATTAAGAAACTATTTTCAACATAGTCAAGGAGAATAAATTAAGTCATGAAACATGTAATGCAAGTGGCTACTTATTCCTTTAGTTCAAGACACACAAAAGTGTGACATTTTTTTATTTTACTTAGAATTGGAATGTGTAATTAAAAAAAGCTTTTCTTTTCTTAAATCAAATAATTATTTTAGGCATATTTTTGTTAGGCTATCTTAGACCACAAACTCTTTTATCTAAGAATAATAGCTAAAAGGAATAGCTATTACAAAAAAAAATAAGTAGCACAAGCTTTGTTTTAAAAAACTTTGCTTCATTTGAGATATTTTGATAATTAGAAATATGCAATACCCTTTTTTGTGGTACAATAATGAACATAGTAATCTTATCTTGTTTTGGTTTGATTATAATTCTAAATTTTGATGCATTTTGAATAGAATTTGTCATTAAAAAATAATACTATTGATTTTCTTAAGGAGCTTTTGGTTTGATACTTTGAATCAAATTTATGTGGTTGTAGTTGAGCAAATATAAGATTTATGTTTATATAATAGTATGGTTTCTCACACTAAGGATGAGATTCTTTTTTCATGCCAGTAGCAATTTAGATTAACTGTAGTATGTTATAAAGTAGTCTTAATATACAGAAACCTTGTTTTACTTTAGTCTTTTATGCACAGAGCAAAACATATTTCTAACTCTCTTATTTATAACAGAACATTTTTTATACTTGTATTCAAATTTGTTTTTAAATAATGTAAATTTTTTTAATATGCTAAGAATTTGTTAATTCATTTTTCTTTATGTAATGAGTATCATACACGTTTTGTTTATGAAAACATTTTTCTTTGCACTTTGAAATATTATGTTATATAATTCAATCTTCATGTACATTTAGAAAACCTAACTGTGTCCTTTTCAATTTCTTGAAAATTTTTAATTACATTACTTAATTGAATTTGACTTTTTCTTTAATTATTGTAGAAATTTATGGACATTCCTATCATATTTGATGTGTCTTAACATTTCATTCAATTTTATTACTTTAAAATTCCTTTTTTATTTAAATTTGATATTCTATATTAGCTATTTGGAACTTCAATTTATTTTGGTTAATTTATTCATATAACTTTACATTTCAAATGTCCAAAAAATAGATATTTTTTTCTTTCTAATCTTAACTTTCTAATTTCATTGGAACAATTCTTATTTTTCTTTTAATGAAACTTTTCTTGCTGAATTTTTTCATTTTTTTTTTAATTTAAATATTTGGAAGTGAAATATATTATTATGTCTATACCTAATGAATTTGATTAATATTGATTCATTCATTAATGTTGGATTAAACTATAATATATTTTTCACAAGAACGTACATACTTTTAATATTAAATGATTTTAACTATATATTTTATGACCTATATTTATGCAACAATTATTTGTTAAAGTTTAATTGCAAAAGAAATATATTTTAACAAACCAAAAGATTTTTGTGTGCATTTTCACTGATTGATTTCATTATTGTAAACAAAAAAATTTTTTGAAGGGAAAAATTTATCACTAAGACATATATAAATAAATTGTAATAAAAACA
The DNA here is from genome assembly GCA_023846275.1 of Vanilla planifolia. Classification (NCBI taxonomy): domain Eukaryota; kingdom Viridiplantae; phylum Streptophyta; class Magnoliopsida; order Asparagales; family Orchidaceae; genus Vanilla; species Vanilla planifolia. Next base: position 3,125,678 of record JAIUJO010000032.1, on the reverse strand, counting down.
TTAAATATGTTAAAATTTTTGCACAAAGAAAGTTGCCAAAAGGCAATACTAATAATGAATAATAAATGATTAGTACTATGTAAGAAAAAAATGATGGATAAAAAAAGAAATAAAAACTAAAATTGTTATTGCTAAAATATTATACTAAAAAGTCCTTAACAAATGTGATCTTAAAAAATTTATGAAAAAAAAAAAATGAAATATCATCTATAGAAAAATAAACTAAAGTTATTAAAGCTCATATGCCTAACCTGTTGTAACATTTTTTTGGTAATTCAATCATGAATATTATTTTATTAAAAAATGTATAAAAAGGAGAAATGAGTTAGATAATATAAAACTTTCAAGATTTAGAAACATTTCAAATATATTATTGAAAATGTCATTTTTAAACAATAATTATAAAGAATATGTTGATATAGTTATATATAGTTTAGAGCAATGTAATAAAATATTACTAATAAGGCACTTACAAACTTGAACGTTTAAAAAGTATCAAAAAAATTATAAAACCCAACATAAAACGTATGTTAGTTAGATAATAAAAATATTTAAATATTTAAAATAAATTGGGTGACTTGTTAACAGTAAACTTATTACAAAAACATATTTTTACTTTTTTTGAATAAAAATGTGCATTAAAATAATAAAAAGAAAATTATCCTGAGAAAAAGAATTTTAAATGTTCAATGAAATTAGCATAATAATATAATAAAGTATTATATTAAAAATCTTTTCTATTGTATAATATATTAAAAAAGGATTGTATTAATTTTATTGAATGATATTATGTGGTAAACAAATATTTCAAAAAATACTTAAACTATGAAATAAATAATTTGAATAAGCATTTAAATATTCCTACATTATTAAATTTTTTTTGCTTAATAAAATATAAGCAATATATTTTTCATCAAATTAGTAACATAATAAATTCCTTAACATTAAAAATCAATTGAATAACACGTCAATTTAAACTTCTATGAAATATAGGGAGTATTCAAAATTTTTTTTTATGAATGATTTTATTTTTTTTAAATGAGTTTCACAAATTTTTCATTATAGTTAAAAATGTCAAATTGTTATAATTAATTATTACATATTAAATAATAATTTAAAACACACGTTAATAGAAACAAATAATAAAATAAATTAAAAGATAAAAAAACTTCAATTAATATGTGGAAAATTTGAACAAAATAAAAACATAAAAGAAAATCATTAAGATTGCACATACTCAAATTGCTAAAACTTAATTACACAATTCATTTACCAAAACATCCTCATAATAAGAATTGTAAAAACATTTATGAAAAACCAATAGGTAATTGAATAGAAATGCAAAATGTTGTAATTAGATTACATTGAAAGATAAAAAAGTTGTGAAAGATTATAAAAAATGGACATTTGGCTCATCTTTAACCATTCGTTTGGTAGATATAGAGAAAGGATGTGACTATAGAGATAAGCCCTTCCTATTGTCAATCTTGTATAATTCTAGGTTTTTAGAGGTGTGTTATAATTAGGTTGTACAAAACAATTTAAAAAACATTACCAAAAAGGGATCACTCGTAACATGTGCAAGAATAATTAAACCAAAAAGTAATAAAAAAAATATTTAAATTTCAATAATTGGACATAATTTAAGTCACAAAAATGCTTCTTAACAAGATATTAAAGAAAGGTAAACCTTGAAGATATTTAATAGAATACCATAATATGATCATTACAAGAAAACAAACTCATAATGGAAGAATGATTAAGAATTATAATGTTTTCATTAACCAAATTTTTTTACATCAACAGAACATTTATCTAGCTTTTTAGAAAAAAATTAACACAATGATAAATTGTATAATTAATTTTAAAAATTATAGTTTTTATTATAACTAAAATATTGAAATTTAATTTTTATGTTTGGTCTTTTAAAAAAGTATTTTGATAAAAAAACCCTCAAAAACTAAATTAACAAAAAAAAAAATTACTAAAAATGTAAAGCCTAAGCATATAAGATAGTAAATAAAACAAAATATTTAGATCGTTATGCTTAACACAAATAGAAGGTCCTTTCAAAACATAAACTTGTTCAATTCATTATTATAATTAATTAAAAAATAACAATAAAATGATCAATTAGATGATATAACATCATGTTTTTTAAAATGTTTTTGTATATTCATGGCAATTACAAAAGAACATACCTTTTGTAAAAGAAGGTAAAAAAGACACCATAAATTTAAAATTTTTTAGATAATTACTCAATTAAGCAATTAGTATAACAATTATAAATAGTTAACAACAAATTTTTGTAAAAACATGAAATTAATTAATATATTTACACAATTTAAGAATTCAAAATACTTGAAATTTTGAAAATTAAGAATAGAAAAAAATTTCTATATTTCATGAAAAAATAATTATTCCAGAATAATAAAATTAAATATCTACTTTGAAAATAAATGTTTTAATATTTACAAATTGAAATGATTAAATAATGTAAAATAAAAAGCAAATTGCATAAAAAATATAAAAAAATAAATTCACTGATACAGATGAAAATATTGAAATGAATTTTGAATGTTAAAAAGTATTTGTAGAGTTGATAAAAAAGTATTATTTTGGTGAAATTACCATTGTAGTATATTTTGATAAGAAAGTTTTTATAATTTTATGAAGAGATATTATGTAATTAAAAAATAAATCTATCCTTATGCAAAACCGTAGAAAGCACCACATTTTTCCTCTAAGCTATGTTGGAGTTAACTTGACAAAGCACTCTGTTCATATGTAAGGCCACATATGTTGCACCTCACTCAATTTTGCTACCTTTTTTATGATGGTCAACTCCAATTAATTTCACTAAAAAGAGTGCAATATAGTTTATAGCATTACTACAACACTTGAAGAAATAATATAAAAAATTTTAGAATTCATAAAAAAATATTATGTCCCAATAACAAAATACTATGTAATGATGTTGCCAAGTTAATCTATGAAACTTTAAAGTAATAGCAATGTTGATGAAGGAAGTAAAATACTAAATATGATAGCAATCAAGAAAATAAGATAAAGGATGATACCATAGTAAAAGACACAACCAACTTCTTTGTTCTTATTTTCATGTAACATTAATTAGTAATAGATTCTTTGTCATATTCATTAAAAAATAACTTGTATTTATATGAATAAAAGGAATACACATAAATTAAGAAATTTAAACAATTAAAATCCCATTCCTCAATCAATCAAATTGACGATCATTCTTTTAGGTTAATAATCATACTACAACAAACCTAAGTATTCAACGATAGCTATTACACTCAAATTGCTTGCATTTAGTGCTTATCCAATCTATGCTTTTTTGTATATCTCAATGTATCATATTTATATGAGGAATACATGATAATATTGGATTAGATAAATCTACCCAAGAAAATTCTTTAACTTGAGAAAATATTATATGATGCGAGTGTGACGCCTATAATACATTGTTCGAGAAGCTCAAGATGGTAATCATGATTAATTGTTTATGCTTGAAAATAAGTCTAAACTAAAATTTGGTTAAAAAGATTAACAATTGTAACAAATTCCCAATTACACAAGTAAAACCATATATAAGTTCATATCATAATGGTACGATAATAATGAATTGGAACAATAGGAATCTATCTATATGTCATTTGTAAGATTTATCAAACATGTACCACTATGTTGTATTCCATTAAAACAATGCATATTTCAACTCAATTAATGTGATTTTATTGGTATGACTTTGTGATCACATAAGTACACATAAGTTAGCTCACCCATAATTTAAGTTCTCAACACTTAACACATAACTGTCGATTATACATTGACAAAAATGTTATCATACTTATATGACACTATAAAATTTACATCACATAATTAGTGTTGCTTAATTAAGCCCTATTTATGATATATATGACATTATTTTGTATGAATTTGTAATATTACACACTTTAATAGGCTTCTCTGGCGGCCTATTAGTGTCAAAGTATGATAAGAATATGAAAATAGTAAAAATAGTGCAATTGATGCAAAACCCTTATGGTCACATTCAACTTATGTTTCATTTAATGCTATGAATATAGTTTGTATCGTGAGATAGATGAAAGGTAAAAAGGTTAAAATCATAACTAATATGGAATTTTACAACTTTTGAATATTATGATAGTTGATCAATTTATAAATGAAACAAGCATAACAAATATCTATACGTATATAACATGTATGAAATGCATGTTTGATTGTCTCCCGGATTCAGTATTAAAGAGTAACATAATACAACAATTTTTTTCATGTCAACTTAAAGGCTAAGTTATATAATTCTAACTAAAATGAAGTGCACATCACGAATCATAGATCGGAAACTAGTTCACCAAGTGCAAAAGAGAAGACTCCTTGATGCACATCATGGGCCACAATTGAGTAAAGTTAGCAACACTTATTTACCTATTTTTACAAATGAATTACACAATTGAACACTTGATCAACATTTTTTAAATTAATAATTTATATTTCATATTTTGGTGCATAATTCAAACGCCATTCCAAAAAAATTATTAATAAAAATATGATACATCAAAACAATGTTGCATAATCAAGTGTTCAAGAGTTAGAAATATTTGTGTTTCATTCAAAGAACTTTGTTTTTATATATAAACATAATATTTACTAAAACAATGTGTATCATTAAAGAGTTTTAAAATTATTAAAAGTATCATGAATGAGTAATTGTAAATAAGAAAATCTTGTTTTGAAAAGGAAAAGTTCATTTTTAATAATTAAATAAAAAACATTATAATGATATGTTTATCAAGAAATATGGAAACCTAAGTAAAAAACATATCATCATTATTATAAACTATTTAAAAATATTAAATATTTACTAAGCATAATAAGAACTTCTTAATAGTGGAAAAAAGTTTGCATTAGAAATAAAAAACTCAAATTAATAAGAATACAAAAGTTATTAAGATATTAGAATGCTCAACATATTGAAAGTTATGTACAAAAGATATTTTTTTTTGAAAGTGTTCTCATGGTGTAGTGTGCAATTCACTAAACAAGATCATGAACATAATATGAGAATCTACAATTTTAGAATTTGAGTACTTACAAGTAACTTTTCCAGGCATGCTTTATATGGGTACAATTCACCTTTTAATGGATTATAAATGCTTGACGTAGACATAAAAATACTTAAGCATACATGAGCACACTTTTTATTTTGTGCACCTAGATACAAGGAATATTTTGTAGTTCAGAATATGCTTTACATTACGTGTACGATTTTCGATAGTGTTTCACTTTATTGTTGTACCATTTTTATCCATTGCATTAAAAATATTTGACTTGCCTTAATTACCGATATATTTTTATCAATATTTTATAAAGTTATTTTAATATTAAACTTTTTATTATTCAATATTTTACCTTTTTTATTTCAATTTATGAAAATAGATTAAAACTCTTAGTTGTTAAATAATGTTTATTATTTCTCTTTTCGAGTTTCAAAAAAAATTATATTTGTATTATTTTGTTGAACATTTTTTCTTATCGTTACTAATTGATGTTAAATTACGAATATTTTGTAATGCTTTAAAATTTTGAAATTTCATATAATTTTACTTGACTATTTTGTTTCTGTTTTATGTTTCCCAAGTTTGGAATTCCGCGACTTTTTTTTGATATCCCACATAAATAAATTATTAAATTACATATAAATAATTCCATATTTTATATGGTTTTAGATTTTTAGTGTGTAATGTTTTGTTAATTTCAAAAATATACTTCTCATAATAGCATGATGAGACTATTGATTATTTAATTTTCTTTCACAATTATAGTTAATTTACGTTTATAATTAACTTTCATCTCTTTACTATTTTATTTGACTTCATATTTGTATTTTTACATATATTTCATTACTTAAACACTTTTTAGTAAATTTGGATATTGTGTATTTATATGAAATCTTAAATTACCTTAAATGTTTGCGCTATTTTTGTTGACGTAGCATTTCCATTTGTTTTACAAATTTATTTTATTGAAAATTTAATTTTTTTCAATATATTACAAAAAATATCTAATCTATTAGATATTTTATTACCATGACAAGAAAACTTTTGAAATATTCTTCAATGAAAAACTACAAACGCACAAAAAAATGCTTTATTAAAAATATGATTCTTATAAGATCATATAGTAGAAAATGTCATAGAAATTGAAGCATGGATTCGTTGTGTTGCATCTAAAATTTCTAAAAAAAAAAAAAATTAAAATTATTATTATTAAATTTAAATATATTAATATATTAACCAAAATATATTACTACAAGCCCACGATAACAAATGTAAGGAATAAAATTATATAAACTATTCAGAAAAAAAAAAATCTAAATATTTAGATTTAGTTGAATAATATGTCTTGAAGTTTTTTTGTTTAGGTATCACAATATTTGAAAATTATAATTCATAATCCAATTTAAGTATGATAAATGAGTTATTATATTTAAAGATAAAAAATTTTATAGAAATTATAACATAACAAATAATTAAACTTAGAACAATCATATTATGTTTATATAAACTACACAAAAGTATAAGAAAGAGTAGTAACATAAATACAATAGCCATATAAATTATTTTACACATGCACACAAAGATTAACAAAAACATTTCGAAATAATTTAATTTAACAAAACTACTTATTATAACAAAATTAAAAAGCAAAGATTTAAAAATGAAAAAATCTAGTAAAACAAAGGAATGATAAAAATGTTAAAAAAATTCATATTATAATTACAAAGAAATATTTTTCTTATGGACTACATGAAAATTTTGCTATTCTTAATTTGTGAATTTCTCTCTCTTAAAGAATAGTTAAATTTCTCTCCATCATCTTTTTTTGACACAAATTAACAATATTCAAGAAGTTTTTAATGTTGTATAGCTTAATTTTTTTGATAAATATATATATTTTTAATAAATTTATAAAGTAATTAAATTTTTTTTTATAAGAACAACTATATAATGAAACAAAATTATATATATATATAAATATATATATATATATATCTATATATAAATATCTATGTTATAAAAATTGTGTTCTATATAATTTTTTCTTAATTATATATAAATAAAATATTGATATTATAAAATATTATAACACATAATAAACATAAAATGTTTTAAAATATCCATTTGTTAGATAATTTAGAAATTTTAAATTTTTTTCATAATCTTCAATAGTAACAACACCAATTTGCTTTTTTGTCTCACGTATGTTTGCGCAACCACACCACCATTATAGCAGTGGATTATATTAGAACTCCTAAGTTAAGCATGCTTTGGTGAGAGTAGTATTGGTATGGGTGACCTCTTTAGAAGTCCTTATGTCACACATAATTTTCCATAGTATTCAATTTTCTAATGAGTCATAATTTATTTTTACATGTTAATATTAAAAATAATTTTTTATAAATGATTATTTATACCTATCAAATGTTTTAATCAAGTTTTAATAATAATTGTATGATAATATTGTTAATTTCATAACATAATAAAAAAGTCATATCATACGATGTAGTGTCTCAAATTTTTATAATTATTAAATATTACAAGTTTAAATTTAGTTTTTATTAAATTATTTTCTTATTTTCGCATTTTATGATAATGTCCCACATGTTCTCTTTCTTCTCAATCCTATGATCATTTTTTTCTCTTCATTTTTTATATTTTTATATTATTCTTGCACTCTCTCTCTCATCATTCTCTACTTTATCATTTCTTTCTCTCTCTATCTAACATTTTTATTAATTCTTTCTACCCCTTCTCTTGTTCCACCTTCTCATTTCATTTTCATAATTAATTTTTAATAATTAGATTATGATATCTTTATTAATATTATATAATAACAAATGTGATAAATCATATAATATTAAAAAATAATATCTTCATTTTTTTTAATATTAACTAAAATAACCTATAATAATTATAATATTTTCTAATTACTTTATTTTTAGAATAATATGTAATTTATATTTACAAAATTTATAAATACAGTTATATTATGTTATTAAAAATTAATAATCTAAAATTATATCATTAATGCTTAATATTATTAATATTTATTATCTAAGTTAAATAAAATAATAATAATATAATAAAGTATTCACTAAATTCATTATTTAATTAACTTTTCAATTATAAGTATCAATTAAATTCGTTATTAAAAAGTTTTTTGTGTTAAATACTTTTTGTCATTTTTCCCTTTATCCCAATGTCTCTTATATTATCACTTTTTTCTCTCCAATTATCATTTATTTTATTTCATTCTATATTCTTTATCTCTTTATATTTTTTTGACCTCTCTCCATTAATCTTCTTTTTTTCTCATTTCTCTCTCTACAACTTATTTATTAATTCTTTTTATGTTATCTATGTTCTCTCCTTTCTTTTCTTTTTTATTAAATCATCTCTCATCTTGTCTATTATTTTTTTTCATTTTTTTTGTTATTACGAATTGGTGAATTTCTCTCTCTTAGAGAATTGTTATCTATGTCTCTATCGTTTTGTTTTCCAACACATAAATTATCATCATTTAAGAATCTTCTCATTTCGCATTGCTTAATATATAATATTTTTGATACATATAATTATACATATACATATATCTATAATAGTATTTGCTAAGTAGTTAAATTTTTTTTGTAAGAACAATAATATAATTTAACAAAATCATATTATTTTTTATTTAAAATATTAAAAATAATAATTTGTATATTTTATTATTAATTATATATAGAAAAATAATTAAGATTATATAATTTTGACACATAAAATAAAATGAATTTTTTTTTGAAAAATGCTCATATTAGATAATTTAAAAAAATTAAAATATTGTTCATAATCTAAAATGGTAACAACATGAATCTATTTTTTTTGCCTTACATATACATGTGCAACCATAATAATACTATGGCACTAGATATCATTAGAACTCAAAAGTTAAGCAAGCTTGGGTGGGAGTGGTGTTGGGATGGGTGATCTCTTTAAAAGTCGTTATGTTGTGCATATTTTTTTACAACATTTCATTTTCTAATGAATGATAATTTTTTTACAGCTTGATCTTAACCAAAATAAATTCTTATAAATGATTGTTTATAACATTGTCCTTTTAATCAAGATTGAAAAATAACTTTATAATATTATTACTGATTTCATAAAATAATAAATATGACACATCATATGATGTTTTAAAATAACAACTTTAAGTTTATTTATAGTATTTATTATTCAATTATATTTTTATTTTGAACCTAAAAAGATAATATTAAATTAATAGTCATAATATACTCTAAATATTTTCAACATTCTAAAATAAAAATAATCCTCAAATAATGTTTCCATTTTTTATTATTAATTTTTTTTTAATTTAATTTTTATTCTTATTAAATATTATAGGTTTAATTTTAAAAAATTAACTTTATTAAATTATTTTTAATCTTTTATCATAGTAACTCATATAAGGTCTTTCTTCTCAATCATATTAATATTTTCCTCTCTTCATTTTTAATCTTTTGGTATTATTCATGGCCTCTTTCTCTCTTCGATTATTTTCTACTTTGTCATTTGTTTCTTTATTTCCATTTTACTTTTTTATTTATTTTTTTATTAATCCTTTGTTATGTATTTTCATTTTGCTTTCATAATAAATTTTTAATAATTAGTTTATGATTTTTTTTTGTAATTTCATATTATAATAAATATGGTAAATCATATGATATAATAAAATAATAGATTTATTTTTTTAATATAAAGTAAAACAACCAATAATAAAAATAATTTCTAATTAACTTATCTTTAAAAAGAAATATTTTTCAATTTATTAAAATTTTTAAATGTAACAATATATGTTATTAAAAATTAATAATGTCAAGTTATATAATTAATGCTAAATATTATTTATATTTATTATCTAAATTAAATCATATAAAGATAATATTTAGAATAATTACAAAATTATTATTTAATTATTTTTTATTTTTAAAGTTGAATAAAAAATTAAATTTATAATTAAAATATTCCATAAATATTTTTAATTTTCTAAAATAATAATAGACGTCTAATATTTTTATATTTTATTGTTATTAAATATTATTTATTTTTATTTTTTAATATTTAATAAAAATTATAGTTTTAATTATTAAAAAACTAATTTTTTTTAAAAACTTTTTTATCATTTGTTTCATTTCTCTCTTATTATAATTTGTTATTTTCTCTCTTTATTCTTTATCTCTTCATAATCTTTTTGGCCTCTCTCTCTCCTATGCTTGACTATTTTCTCATTTCTCTGTCTCTCTCTCATTTATTTTGTTCTTCTATCTATTCTATGTTCTCTTCTTTCCTTTTTTTGTTAAATCTCTCTCATCTCTAGCCATTATTATTTTCTCGTCATTTTTTTATAGTATTCCATTTTCTAATGAATGATAATTTTTTATATAACATTAATCTTAAAAACATAAATTCATATAATAGATTGTTTATAATTATCATATATTTAATCAAGTTTTAATAATAACTTTATAAAATTATTATTAATTTTATAAAATAATAAATGTAGCACATTATATAGTGTAATAAACTAGTAATTGTAATTTAACTAAATATTGAGAAATTTAGATTATATGAGTAAAAATAAAATAAAATAAATTTATGTTTATAATTATATATATATGATATGCATAGAATTTTCTAAATATAAAAAAATGAATTTACCATTTTAATTTTAAATATTTTTCATATTTATTATATGTATTATGTTACATAAATAGAATATATTTGCATAATTATTGTATTTGTTTTTAATTATTTTTTAAAGTACAGGCATAAAAATGATAATATTAAATTAATAGTCATAATGTTTTCAAAGTATTTTAAGTATTATAAAATAATAATTATTCTCAAAAAAAATTTAAATTTTATTATTATTAAATATTATATTTGATTAACGTTTTATAGTTATTAAGTATTATATGCTTAATTTTTAAACCTTTTTTGTTAAATTATGCTTTTACCCTTCTTCTTTTGAGGAAAATATTTCACATATTCTCTTTCTTCTCAATCTTATAATCATTTTTTTCTCTTTATTTTTGAGAAGAAATTTACTCATTCTTGAGTGAGTTTCTTTAAGAAGAATAACTAGTTTTTATCACAATAAATTTTTCATGGTTTCATATGTATATTAACAAAGTAGTTCCTTTTTATATTGGCTTAGACCTTATCTAAATATATAGTATGAACTCAAAGAATGCCCTATGTAGAATAAATATACAGAGACTTCTCTTTAGTTAGATATTTTCCTCCATAAAAGCTTGGACTCCGCTTCTTTATCACTTAACTTGCTTTTCTACATGACATCTCCTCGATTGACTTCTCTAAATTTCCCTATTATTTTTAGATTTTCTTAAACCATTACAAACACATGTTATAAGCTCACATAAACTTGGAGACACCACCTTAAACAAAGGATTTACTTTAACATAATCAAACTTTGGGTTAGGGGGCCCACAATTTACTCTTTTAATTGGCCTTCTTTTAATTGCATGTTTTATGATAGACATATGAAGGTCCTAAAATTTATGAAGCTATGTAAGATATAGCAAATAAATTCTTCTTTCTTATATATATATATAGATATATATATATATATATATATATATATATATATATATATATATATATATATATATATAATATATATGTATATGTATATGTATATGTATATATGTGTGTTTGTGTTAATGTGTATACTCTTTTAATCATCTTATCTATTACTACCAACTCCTATTTTTTAAGAATTCTATTCATATTTTGTATTGTATTCATGGTTTGCTAAGAATAAGGATGAGAGAAAAATCAAAATTATAAATAAAATTACAAATACATTTCAAAGCAAAAATCATAATCGAGGCTCATGTGATGCAATTCAAGTCTTGTCAATCTACAATTCTTCAAATTTTAGAACTTCAAACTCGAAAATTCAAAATTCAATACTAAACTTTCTTGTTTTCAAATTTTAAAATATTTAAATTTGAAATTCTGAATCAGAAGGAAGTATATGCCTTAATGAACTAAATAGCAAAATTATTTGTAAGAGTGCTAGAGGTAACATAAAATTTGTGAATCACACAAAATAAAGAGAGTAATAACAATTATCTTGTCGTTGGTTTTCATTAAAATAGTTATAGTGAAAATAGTTATCCAATCTCAACTAAGTATAACAATGATAGTTGGAATTCATATTTATATTGATTATTTCTTTTCTTATAATCAAGGCTTTTGGATTTTCAATGTTATAATGTACCTCTAAATTAATTAAAATCCTTATTTTACTACCACATTGTGTATTCTTGAATACAGGATTCTTGAAGTCATTCTTCTCCCCTAAAATTTTGATAATGTGCTTCTGAGTATGCTATACAAAAACAAAGGTTTAGCTAAAAAATGTAGATAGTTTATATTTGCATGAATTGATTAACAAATGAATATGGCAACTACCAATTGTTGAGAAAGATAGAAATCAAGTTAATTAAATCTCATTGTATCAAAAATAGATATTTTTTATTATATCAATGTTAAATTAATTAATTTATTAAAATAATAATAAAACAACTTGATTAAAAATACTCGACTGATTTATTACATAACAAACTGTATGAGGGAGTTGAAGAAAGGGTTGTAATTAGCAGAAGATATGGAGGTTTAGGCTTAATGAGAATTTCGTGTTGGTCATATTTTATAAGAGATTCTTACTTATAAATCTAGTCATATTAGAGCTCATAAAGAAATATTTAGTTTTATGATAATGGGAGAAATAGAACATAAACTAGAGAGTGCTCTAGAATCCTTCTGATTGCTAATTCAAGAACTTTTATTTTTGGCCTTTGACCTAAATTGTTATTTTACATCTTAAAATAACTTCAAGATAAAAGGTATTTAAGTTTGATCTAAATTAATAAAGTAATAAGACTTTCTATTCTTTTTCTATGACAAATTAATATAAACATCTAGAACTTCAAATTGGACAAATTTCCCTACAACAAATTGGAGCTTAGGTAGATAGAATTCTTCTTATTAAAGAGTTAGCTTAAGAGGTAACAAAATCATATACTTTTCATTATGAAACTCATAAAAAAATGGGATTTTTTCTTTTGGTAATTACCAAACAATTGGGGCTAAAAATGGGATAAATAAAACTCAAATGCTTAGTCACTCATTTGGAGCTACTAAAAATGTCATTCTAGTTATATTATTGAACTTTAGATAAACCCCTCAGGGAATTAGAACATTTAGTATATTGTTATGTTTGATTTGATCAAAATTTCTATTTGATAGACTCAAACTACGAAACAATCATCCTATTCAACCTAATTATGATGTTGTAACTCTAACATGAATCTTGGAAGGAGAAACATAAAGCTAAAAATTTTCAAAAAAATAATTCAAAGGAAGATTTGATCCATGGCCTTGAAAGGAGAAATAAGAAATTCATCAAAATTAATAATATGTTGTGGAATTATAAATTCAATTTTGGCTTCGTTATTATCCTATATATCACAAATATGATTAAAGTGACAACACCATATAACAATCAGGGTTAGTTGAGTCCTAGAAAATGTCAAACATAACAACAAAACATTAAAAAAAAATCTTTTACAAGATATCTCTTTCATGCAATTAATCTTTTGATTTGATTGAGACTACTCATAATTTCACATTCCCATTTTCTAGGTAAAAAAATGATAACCAGTAATGTGTAAAAAGTAAAACAAGTAGAGCAAAAAGAAAATAATGAGAGTAAATCAATGAAAGGATGGCCTTTACTCATAACTTTAGTAGAGTGTAGCTTTTTTTAGGTTTCATAAGAAAGAGTTAAAAAAACAAGAATAGTTCTTTTATTTATTTGGTGTAACTTGGTTAACGAAATAAGAGTAAACTTTCACATACTATTATGTGTGTGTATGTGTGTGTGTGTTTGTAATCAAGGGGAGGACTTCTATAAGAACCTATTACAAATTTTTTTGCTGGCCCCTTAACTAAAAAAGCTACTTTTTTATGATTATGAGATTCATTCCAATAGGAAATACAATCATGGAATTACAACATCCCTATTTTTGTACTAATGGTTTCAAGAAATTTTGAAATTGAGAAATCATAATGGGGTCAAGCATAATTAGACAGCAATCAACTAATTTGGATTAACAAATTGTTATAAATAATTCAATGGTAAAATGGAAGGAATTAATAATAAAAAAAGTTGCTAGAAATGAATATGAATAGGAAGATAGAAAAAAGAGAGGAATGGATTTTTTTGCTAGTTGCTTTGATTTAGATAAATATTTTATTCAAATAAATATATAATTAAAATAGATGGTTTTGTGTCTATTAACAATTTTTCCTTCCAAGTTGAAGCTAATCATTCAAATAGATAGGGGTAAAGGAATGAGCTTGAATCTTAAGGAATTAATAGAGGTGTCATCTATCAAAACTATACTGTTATCGATGCTTTAGGTACATGTAGATTTACTCCTTGGGAATTAGTAATGTGTTAGGGGAGATTGTTATAAGCAGCTATGGATACACTTCATGATAATAGGATACATGGAGAACCCATGACATATTGTTATAATCAGCTTTACAAGATATTTTATAAAATAATTGAAGGTGAAGATGGAAGATTTCAAGACATAGCTTCATAAATAGGTAGATTCAATCCACCATTGTTATAGATACTTTTCTTTCATTACATCAATTTGTATCACTTTGAGAAATAGCAATAGAGCTTTCCCAAATATTTCTAATTCACGGTTTAATCTAAAATGTCTCTTTTAACATAGCTATTGTGAAAAGAATAATTAAAGAAAAATAACACATTGAATGGGAAATACATTGTGAATTATGTGGAGGTGTTCTGTATTGTTTAATAGAGTAAGCACCGAACATATATTAGGCATATAGGCCTTCCAACCAATTTTAGTGGAGGGTCATGCCTTTTTGTTACACCCATTAGTTTGTGTGGCCTTAATGGTAGACTTTAATTGGAATCAAAGGGATCTTTATGTACCTTTACATTTAGAAGTTCGATTAGAAGATCGTTTACCTATGTTTTCTAACATGTTTCCCTTTTTTCCAAGTATTGGAGATCTTGTTCACATACCAACTCAATATATGCTTATTGACTCTATATATTATTGATTGGGAGTCCCTATGTTATTTGGACAGATTGTTATAATCATTATATGAGAATTGTACGAACGATAAGAGGGTCACAATTGATAATAAAGACAATCAATGCAAAAAAGAGAAAGAGTCATACATTTCTAGTTCTTATGATGCACTTGGACCTTATTAATAACAATGAATCCATTTGGACAGTCATTTTTCGCTCCAGTGGAGACTACATCATTGAATAGTTAGCTTGAGAAAAATTCCAATGAACTTCAATATGAGTCTTTTGCAATTATAATAAGATTTATACACATTATCAAATAGTAAGAAGTATCAAAGAGAATTTTTTATATACATATAAATGACAATTAGTCACCTTTTTATCCAGAAATAGACAAAGCTATATAAGGTATATGATTTTTGCCTAGCCTACACTTACACTGTCTAATTTAAAAAATAAAAATTACAACGAATTTATTAAATGAATTTGTATTCATGATGCCCAGACTTGTTTTAATTTTCATTTCCTCTTAGGTTTTGTGAGAACAAATATTACTAGATTTTTTTGAATCACTATCCTAATCTCATTATTAAATCTAACCTAGTGCAATAAGGAGGTTGTTATGGTAGAATGGGTAGATTTAGCCTTTCAAAATAAGATCATTGATTGAACTATTATGAAATGAGTTATTAATAAATTAATGAATAATTTTAGAATGGCATATACATTGCATATCCTTGTTCAATTAGAAACTTAGGTTTCCAAAGAGCTGCTGCTATATCTATTCCATTAGGAATTGATGATCATTTGACCATTCTTATGAAAATTTGGTTAGATCAAAATACTAAACAAAAATTTTTTTTAATAGAAAACTATCATTACAAGAATGTACACGTAGATAGAAAGATATGTCAATATATTGAGAAGTTATACGCTAGAAGTGAATATTCGAGACAAAAAAGGTATCCATAGTTTTGGATGATTGATTCCTCTAAGCTAGTTCACATAATATCTTTTTCAAGGGTTAGAGCAAATGCTTTTAAAGTACATAAATAGGTAGGTGGAGGAGGATTAATGTTAGACCCTCAACTACAAATGATTGGTTTTCTCATTCAAAAAAATTTGCAAGAAGGGATTTCTTTGATAGAAAATATAATTTCTTATTGTGGAGCTTACAAAGGAATTGTATAAAGCATGGTATGAACTTTACAATGATCAATATCTCCAACATAGACTTGTTGAAGTACTACAATATGTTTTTTACAAAGAACAAATTGTATTATTCAAAGTATATCCATGAGTCCTTAAATTGGGATAAAAGAGCAAATTTTCGTCCAACACCAATGAGCTGTGACTTAGGAGATAATACATATATTAGTCCTTCATGAATTGCTGCTTAAAATCAAGATATTTGAATTGAGCATGTCAATTAATCAATATCATTTTTGATGCACCAATACTTTTTATGATCCCATTTACTTGCAAAAAATGTCACATAGATCTATCAATTATTTTATAATTGGAGTCCCACTCATGCGGACCTTGTTCAGTTGGGAGAAGTGGTAAGCATTGTTGTGGTTTATTCAATTGGAGAACCATATACTCAAATAACATTAAGAACTATCATACTAGTAAAATATTCACAAGTGGTACTAAATAAAATGTACAAGCTCGGTCAACTGGAAAATTCAAATTTGATGAGTTTTTTGTTCATCCCATGCATACATGTCGTGGAGACCATACTTTTGTATGTTTTGTAGACTTGTATTAACTAAGGAGTTAAAATACTCTACAAAATGTGAATATTCTAAAAAAGAGTCTAATTTGAGTTCAAAATGACAAATATGTAGAATCAAAACAAGGGATTATGAAGTTTTGTGTCTTAATGACTTCTCATTTGAAAAACCTATTTTTTCTAAGTTAGTAAGAGAAATGAACAGGCTAACTAATATATAAAAATCAAGTCAATTATTGAAATTAATAAAAGGTATATACAAATAAACCATAGTGTCATTTTCCTTTCATAATGATCAAGATCAAGAGAAAACTAGCTATTTTTTTAGAAGAAAGGTACATCTTTTCTTCCACACTTAATAATATTCAAGGAAGAAATAAAGTTTTGGATACTTTTGGTAAAAAAGATAAGGAAACTCTTGACTTTTGAAAACTTGATCAAATCCTATCCAATATTCATAAGAATCCTATAAATTCTTGTATTTGTTAAGATGGTTTCAACAATTCTTTAGGGAAACAGGGAAGAAATAAAGAGATAATCTCATTATCAAATGATAGTTGATAGTTTGGTGATCATTTCATGTAGTATAGGATAGTTTGTTATATTATTAACTCTTATTCATGGTGCTTTGCTTGATGATAACAAACTCAAAGAATTATTAATAAAATTTTATGTGTGAATTTTTAGATTTTAAATAATTAATGCTTATATCTTAGGAAGAATTTTAAAAAGAAACAAATGAGATAAAATATCTTAAAAATCATCTCAATCAGAGTTATAAAAAGTAAAATATTATATTTTTAGTTTAATTTTAGATATTTCAAATTTATTTTAGTTAGAATGTTAACCTTGATTGAAATCATTCATATAGGGTACAAAGAAATTTATTTACATTAATTATTTTTGAAAATTTTTATGATTCTAAAAGTCTAGATGTTATCTTGATTATTAAAATAATTATTTTATTCTTGATCATATTTATGGAAATCCTTTTTCGATAACTTATTACAAAAAGTTTGTTTTAGTTATAATAATTAAATTATATAAACTAATAATTTAATTAAAAATTGAAAATAAGAAAAACTTATTTTTAATATGAACAAAAAGTCTCAGGTTAAAGCATAATACAAAAATTTATTTAACTACATTTATCATGCCAAGAAAATAATTCCAAAAATTGTTAAATAATTTTGGGTTTATTCATGACTTAAGAATCTGAACATAACTCATTTTTGGAACAAAGCAGGAGGTAGGCATCGCCAAAAAACATACAAAATTGATAATATACGATTAGTCACATAAAGACAAAATAATCCATCATTCATTTAGTGTGGCTCTAAAATTTATACCAATTTCACACAAATGTAATCAACATTGACAAATTGATTTGTACTATCCAATGGCATTATTATGAGGTCAAATAATGCAAATGTCTTCTTTCATTTTGAAACAATTATTTTAATCCACCATTTAAGAATGTAACTTTGTGATTTTTAAGTCTATGTTGTATTTGTAGGTACAAACTAAATCTCGATGTAAAATATCAATAAAAGTCAAATGGATCAAATCAAATCGTAATTTCCAAATAGTATTTATCTAAATAATCTAATCCAATCAAGTTGTTTTCAATATCCATTGTTCTAGGAGCCTTTAAAACATCTAGCTCCCATCCAACTACTCTTTTAGCAAATGCTTCAAGGCATTGGGATTTTTATAATTTATTAATTAATATTATATGATGGAACTTTTACTTAAATTTGTAATGACTAATTTGATAGTTTAGCAATTTTTTTAAGTCATTAAAAATACTATAAATAAGTGAATTATTTAACCCAATTGATTGATAAGAGTCTTACAAAAATATCAAAAAAAAACATTCCAAGTCACGACTTACATGCCATTTGTAATCAGTGTTCATTGCCACTTTCTTATGCTACATTCTTCGAACAATAAACAAATAATCTCTACTTTCTTCTCAAATAAGCTAAGTTCTAAATTATCTTTATTTGTTAATTGATTTAAATAAAATAATTTTACCACATTAGGCCTTCATCAAGCATAAGACATTTATTTATATTAACTTTAATTTCTGTGTCACAAACTTGTTTTATTATATTGCTAATCATTTTCATTTAAACATCGTAGTAACCTATTATTATTATTTAGTTATCAAGATTTAGTCTGCCAATCTTTTGGAAAAAAGGATTTATGTTAGCTATGGCTTTGCATAGTTTTTGTCAAAGGAAGATATAGAGTTGACATTAGGTCAAGCAACCCAAAAAGTGTTTGTGCAAATTTTAATTTTTTTTTAATTTTTCTTTTACACAAGTTTCATATGACTTTATTAATAAAAGAAGATTAATGTGTTCCAAAAGAAAATTAAAATTTGCTAAAAATCACTTTTAAAAATGTGATTAAGTTTACTGACAAAATTACTTCAAAGCATTTTCTATAAATGTTTTATAAAGAAACAAAACATTTATTTTTAATAATTTGTCCACTTCTTGTTAACTTTTCTAAATCACACTTTTATTAATGTAAGAAGAAAATTTCTTTCTAACAAGAAGAAATTTTCTAGCTGATCCTTAACTCAAATTAATGTTTTAGTAAGTCTGGATGAAGGTGCACCTTCCAATAGACCACTGCACTTTTTTTTTGACAAGTCTTATCTTATTGAAAAGATTAGGATCAGTGCCTTTTTAAAATTTATCGATAAAGAAACATGAGAACTAATAAAAATCACTTTTAATTTTTTTAATAAAAAAATAGAAAATGTTTTTATAAAAAAATTATTTAGCAAAATAATTCAAAAAGAAAAAATACAACCTATAATTAAATGATAGAGTTATAAGTATTTTATATTATTGATGTAGGATCTATTTAAACTTCTACCAAGATCTAAATTGTAGCAAAAAATACTAAAGGTACTTAATAGATTATTAGGGAATATGAAAATATAGTATGTATTAATTTTAGTTAAGCCACAAGTGTGTTATTTTGAACTATTTAAGGATTGGCATTTCAAAGTTATGTAGATTATTAAATTGAGTAGATTGTAACATCATAATCATTAAGTATTAAATCTTAATAAAGTAATTTTTGTCATATTCAATTTCATATATATAAAATGGAAATTTTAATACAAACTCTATGTGAAGTACTTTAATAAAAAAATAACCCTAACTATAGATTATTATCTAGAAAATAAAAGTTTTTAAAAGTGCACATCTTTTTTGCAATGATGCCTTTTAATTTTGTAGGCATTAATATTTGGAGTACCAAAGTGGTAAGAGGGTGACTTAGTGGTGATTTGTTATAATAAGAAAGCTTTGGTATTAGTGAAAGCAAGAATTTTACTTATTGAGTCTTGTAATAGGAGGTCTATTAATTGTGATCGGCGTCTCTCACAAGTAATTTTGTTACCGAATCTCTTGCTGGAATATCTCTCACGTTCGATCATTGTCTCTTATAAGTGAAGTTTGAATTTCTTCAACTAAGTTGGGTACACATAATTTATTCATTAAAATGTTTGAAAATAAATAAAATAATATTATTTCACAAATTTATAACCCTTACAGGTTTTGTGAGGATCCATATTTATAGAAATCTCAATGGTTCACCTATAAAAGTTTTTAAAAAACTTTAAAAAATAAAAAATGACAAAAAATTGATTAATTAAGAAACTCCAAAACAATTTATGTATTTTGAGCGACGGTAATGACTAGCGATGAAACCGTAGGTTATACAATGGTAAGGCGAGCAACTCACGATAGAGAAGTCAATCTGATTTTTGGGTAGGCTTGGTCAGGCATAATAGAATCGATTGATGGGACTAGTTTGTTAGTGTGGCCGATTGCAATATGTCATGGGTAACAAATCATTATGTGACAAGCATATTAAAAACGATGTTCTTTTTCAATTGTGTCACGTAGGTCCATGGGTTAGTTTTGATAGTGAAAGAAGTTATTGAAGTTGTTAGTGATGGTGATAGATAGCAATGGGAAGCAAACTCAATAAAAACATTCAATTTTTAGTATTTTTGAAGTAATTTTGAACCAGGTTTTGCACTTATTGACTTGTAGAACGAGTGCGATGACAAGGAATGTATGTTTATGACCATATGTTACTTGTTTATACATCATCCTATCAGATGGGGGGGAGCTTGGCTAGATGGTATCAGGATGATGGGCATGGCTGTAGTAATGTGAAATATTTTAAGTCATCATAAATGAGATAGGAGTTCTTGATCAGAGGTTTTCCTTCCAACAAACTAAAAATTTTTTATGTTAATAATTTTTTGTTTGACTTATGTCATGATATAATATTTTCTTCACTTGTTCTTACTCTTAAGGCTCAAATTAGTCATTTGGTATTAGATGTTGTGCCTTTTTGAGAGTAAATCCTTACTATTAAAGGTTCACCTAATTATAAACACTTTTGGTAAATCCAACACATATGTATTAGCTCCAAGTTTTTTACTATTCTTAAAAATCTAGCTTCATGCACTTGTAATTTCTTATAGCCAATGAGAAGAAACTATTCTCAAATAACTCTAATAATAATATAGTCTCTTTCATAAAATTTGCTAATTTTTTTTTGGCATCTACTATTTTTTATATCGTTCATTACTTTAGTTTTTTCCTTTTAGATGTTATTGTAGGCGATAAAGAGATTTCAATAGAGATAGAAGTTTGAAATTCCATTAGTATGGGAATAAAATAAATAAAAGGTGTTGGCTTATTACCATGATTCTATATAATATGTAAAGGGTTTGGTAAGGTGGTGGCAAGCTCTTTAATTATAAGAAACCAAACTAATGCTCATTTATTAAGGGACTTCCAAACTTGGGGTAGTGTATTCAAGCTTAAATTTTCTATATTTCTTTTTCCATTATCCATGGACTTAGAAGTTCTTGTAGATTTGTTAGGCTTAATTAAGGTCTCTCATACGGTGGAGTATGTTGTAATTTGATGACCTTTCCTTCATAAATGAAGGAATGCAAATTTTTCTTAACCTTCAGACTCTTGTCCTTATATAAAAGCCTTGGTTTTCTAAAAATAAGTTGCCCTTCTTGCATAGGTATCACATCATAAAAAACTTGTCATTATACCTACCTAATTTCAATGATACATAAATTATTACTAAATAGGATAGAGATTTTATTTATCAATGGCACAAAGTATGGGTTTGGATTTTTCAATAAAGAAACTATTATTTGTTTAGTAGTAATAGGGGATATTACATTATTATGACTACTAATATCATTGATACTCCAAAATGGCTATTCCTTAAGTTTTATGTTGGTGTTAAAGATATTTGTGCTCTTTCAATCATCTTATGATTATGGTTCTATATGGATGCATATAACATGAAATTTTTAATATTAATTAACACCATCTAGGTTCATAGTCATACATCTCTTTGGATAGTTTGCTGCTATATCTTCCTTTTCATGACACTTAAAATAGGGAATTCAAAAATTTGGGGGTTAGGTTGATGAAGGGAGATAAAAGTGGATAGTAATGTAAGTTTGAGAGGTTTAGAAACTATGCTAGATGGGATAGATGAAGTTCAAGTTAAGTTGTTGAGAAATGAGAGAGTGGACCTTCAAAGGAACTGGCGTGTCAAATCTCATAAGATAGAAATTCTAATTTTTTCAACATTTCTAGCTATGTGATATGCATTCTCTAAGATAGTAATGTTTCTATAATTAAGCTCTACCAATATGTATTCCTTTAATCCTACCACGAAGTAGAAAAAAATACATTTTTGGCCACATTTTTGTTACAACTAAGTTTGTAATCTTTAAACTTATTAGTTTACTTTTTAATTGATCTATCATATTAGAAAAACATTTGTTATTTATCATTTATTTTGATAGTATATGTTATTAGAACGACCCTATTTTATAACCTAACCTTAAGATTTTTTTCAAGTTCAGGATAACTCTTCATCATTATTAGTATATTATTGATCTTAGATTTTAAGGAACTTTTGGGCAATACAATGAGATAGTCTTAATAAATTTGTATTTTTTGCTCACTCATTTGGTGCTATTCAAACTAATCATTCATACTAGTCTATCGTTAATATAATCCTTCAGATTAAAATTACCATCGAAAGTTAGGGTACACAGTTCCACGTTAGGGTTTGCTCTGGTTGTAATGTCTCTTAGTTCTTTCCTATTTACTGGAGATATCTAAATCATCACTTTAACCTAATTCATCAAAAGATTCATTTTTTCTAATACTATCATTACATCTCTTGTGGATTTCATATTGAAATTTATTTGAAGGATTATCATGTCTTTTGTAATTCCTATGTCATTAGGGTTTTTTTCTTTTAAATCATTGGTGTATCTCTTCTTTTCATGTTATCATTTTTCTTCTAAGATTTGGTTCATATTGTTGGTTTTAAATGGTTTGTTCAATCATCTCGATGAGTTGTGTTATTGATTTCGATATTGCTAGCAAAAAATCATAATTTATATTTTGTGATTGATTTTGAACTAATTTTTTAACTCTGGTTTATGATGTCATCAGACATATTAAATCTTATTGTCATAGACAGGTTTTCCACATAATGACATAAAAAAGAAAATAATGTGGGAATTTTTTTAATATAAAATTTGTGAAGGCAAGGCTACCACATTTATTGACCAAAAAAACGAAGATATGTTTGCTTCTAGGAAAATAGAAAGTGATCAAGGTCTAGGTTTTGGCACGTGTTAAAAAAATGACTCTTTGGTTTAGGTGTTGAGCCAATCTTTAGCAAAATTATTGGCGCTCACTAACAAATTCTCACAAGCAAATTATTCAATGGAAAACTTGATTGTGCATTCTAATTTGTTAATTAAAGTTTGATTTTGTGATATGATTTAAAAGTCAACAAAAAAGTTCTTATTATCAAAAATATGGTGTTTTTGTTGTCATCAAAGAGAGTTGCACAATCAAGTGTTCAACAATCAGAATTATTTCTTTTTTACTCTAAAAAACTTTTATTCTACATAAACAGTTCTTTGTGATTTTAAACATTTTTATTACATTCCTAAAAGTAATGTTAAAATATTTCAATTTATGTAAAACTAAACCATGATGAAAAGCAAAAAAATAATTTTAATTGTAGAATATTGACAATACTAAAAACTAATTTTGGGCAAATATGTTATTAAAAATTTAAGATATAAAAAAATAATTATAATACTAGAACAAAAACAAATAAAAATATTTATAATTTTCATTTTTGCATATGATTGTATAATTACTAATTATGCATTTAAAGATTTGAATTAATTTTAAAAAAAGATTAAAAATAAAATTTTTTAATAGAAAAACAAAAAGATTTACAGTAAAATCAGATATTCAAAGTCACGTAAAATTGATGTTATAAATTTTATTTTGTCCATTTTTTTTGCAATAACAAATTTGTTATAATTTTGTTATTATAATTTTTTCCTGATATAAATTAAATTAGTCTTATCTTTTTAGTTTTTAAAAATTTACTTTTTTGCAAGTTTATTTCTATATTTTTATAATTTTTTGCAATCTTGTGTGCTAAATTTACATCACAATAAATCATTTATAATTTTGAAAGTGTTAAAATATTATATTTCGAATTAATCATTTCTAATTTGCATTAACTTAGACAAATCATCTTAACAATTGCTCAAAAGCACAATATGTATGGTTAGTAAAAAAAATATTAAATTGTAAAAATAATTAAAATGATAAAAAATTTAAAACTTCATACCTAGGTCAAATAATATAAAAATATATTGGGCCGGGAATGCCAGACTGATCCATTTTTCCGTTCAACTACTTGGGGCTCACGTAGCTCATGCCGGATTCATTGTCTTCTGGGCCGGGGCCGGAGCAATGAACCTGGCTCATTTCGTACCAGACATGTCTGAACAAGGATTGATTTGACTTCCGCACTTAGCTACTCTAGGTTGGGGAGTAGGTCCTATATTAAAATAGAATAAAACTAAAACTTAGTTAAGGTTAACATGGTATGCAAAAAATGCACAACACTTATAACCATTTAAAAATTGTGAAATTTTAATTTTTTTGCATGAGGTTGATAAATATTAAAAATCATATATGATGAAATAATTTTTAAATTAAGGAAAGTACTGTGAAATATCTACTAAACCATAAAAATATTTATGTTTTAAAAATTAATTTTACCAAATAATTAACTCTTAAAAAGTATTGTTTTAGAAAAAATTGAAAGAACACAATAAAAATTAATTTGTAAAATATAAATAATTGACTAAATGAAAAACTACAAGATATTGACCATGTATCAAAATGTGAAATACAAATTTTATATTTAAAAAAGGCAAATAATAAATACTATGCATAATGAAAGACTTAATCTATTAATGATTCTATCACAAATTAGTTACTTAAAAATTTAAAAAGTCCTAGATTTGAAAAAATAAAAAGTAAATAATTAACTTAAAAAATGCAAATTTTACTTGCACAAAAAATATAAATACATGACAAAAATATAATTATTATAATGAATTAAATGAATTATTGACACAACATAATATTAAAAAAAAATTATGATTTTATAAGTTAATCATCCCTAATATTACAAAAAAAAACATTCAAAATTACAAATATAAATATAATAATCATGAAAATGGAGTACTTAAAACAATAAAAGTTTTCTACAAAAATAATTATCATGTAAGGCACAACAAATTTGAAAGGAAAAATAGCAGATTATTACTTTATTTAAAATAATTAAATTTTGTATCTAACTATTCAAAATTATAAATAAATAATGTAAACATGAAATAAGGGAAGACCATTGCTTTCCATATAAAATTGATTTAGTTGGACTTAGATAGTATATATGAGTCTTGTCGAGACGAATATATACAATAAAAGATGAATGGCAATTATTAGTACACATTGACATGAGTGAAAATTATGTTTAGATATGTAGATTGAGTTCGAGGATGGTTTAAATAGTCAAATTGTGCATAATATTAAGTAATAAGCAAGCACATAATAATGGATCATAGTAAGTGAATACTTAGTTCTTACACAATATTTTGGTGATAAAAAATAATTACATTACTTGTTAATCTTTTTTATTAAGTGTTTCAAAACATGCATCTCAAGATCTATTAGATCAGTCTATTATAGAACTTAATTAGTTAATTGTTAGATTAATAGAAAATTAAATACAAGTAAATGAGTGTTGGAGACATTGCTTTGGAATAGTTGAACATTCAAATGTTGGAGCTAATGGATAAAGCTCTTATTGTAATAGTTTTCCATCTAGAATTACTATACCAACCACTTGATACTTATATGATGCATAGGTTTACTTTCATCCTACACACGATTAGAGGCATCCTTTTCATAATCTTTATGCAAGATGTTCGCAAGAGTAGACAATGAAACATATGGATAAATAATAGTGAATAGTTAAAACAAAAATAGTTTAATTCACCATAGGTTTAATGTTAAACAAATTAGAATTGAAATTATATTGACACAAAGTATTGACTTAAATATGCCTATAAATAAAATAATTGCATTTTTTTTAATATAATAGTTATGGAGTTGAACACAGTTATAATACTTTATTTAATGATAACACTTAATTTTTTATAATAAATTTTATTAAGTGAATTTTTAGATTTTGGATAATTCAAGTTTATGTCAATCAAAGAACTTATATAAGAGAAAATGTTAGATCCTGCGAAGATTCTCTTCATTAAAGTGACAAATTTTTAAGAGATTTATTTTGTGTTTAATTTTAAAAATTTAACATTTATTTTTATTAGTATATTAAGAATGACGAAAAAAAATTTTACGAGTAAAAATTAAACTTCATAATCACTATAGTTTTTGTTTAAATTAATTATCTTCAGAAACAAAAGACTCCAAACTTTGATCATGCTCCAAACCACCTTATCTTGATCATGACTTTCAAGACTTTTTCCAAAGGTGTAAAAGGTAAATTAAGAAAAAAAATCTTGTTATAACTAAACTAAGTGTAAACTTTCTTAGGTATAGAATTAAATCATGACCCTTGAACCATATGTTATATATTATCTATTCAAAGAATCACTCAGAAAAATGTTATGTGCTTAGGAGTCAGCAAGAATCATGATCTTCAAAGTGAAGGGGAAGCCAAACTCATATTTTTGACTGACTGAGTATCCACAAGTAAAGCCCATATGCAACCATCTCCTATGGAAATAAATAATGTGGGACAAAAAGTCCTAGTTTGTTTTGCATAGATGACTTCAAAAATATGGAAATGGATGTGTACTATTTGATTTTTGGGTCACAATAAAATTTCTAAAATTCATTTTCCTCTCTAAAACAGATTGATCCAGATCTATTACTTAATCAAAAAATTTAGGTGATTAAACCTTCTTTCGCCTTTCAAAAACGTATAACTTGAAATTAAATTGTCTAGTCATACAATTTTAAAAATTGATCAATTGGAAATTTTATCCCATTTCTAAACAATGTAGATTTTAATCTATACATCTTATTATTATATTGTTGTAATATAATTATCATGATTAAATCAATCATGCATCAATCATTTAGCTTGATTCATTCAAATAAGTTTTTTATTTAATATTCCAGATTAAAATCAACTACATAGCTATCATTTACCTTATATTGAGAAAAAAACTATTTCATGTAACAATCTATATTAAAATGAATCATGAAGCTCTAATTTATCGTGATTTATCATAGACTTGGAAATTCTGATTGACATTTGATGAATTATTACAGTTATTTTATGAACACCGTCGAGCCACCATAACCTATTATTTATTGTAAATTGCTATTTTCAAATTCTTATTGAGTTCGAGTCATTCTACCGATATCAATTTATAGAAATGTTTTATAACTATTTTTAGTCGTAATAATAATTATTTTTTAATATTAAAAAAATGGTGAAAACTAGTGAATTTGTTCTAATTAAAAAATTTAAGTATTAGCAAGTGTTATTAATTATTACTTTCATTCATTTTGTCCATCATTTGTTATCTCCAGCTTTATTATCTTCTTCAATAAGAAAATTTTTTATTTTTTTAATCTTTTATTCAAGTAAAAGCAGAATATATTTTTTATTTTTTTTAATATTTTATCAACTTAATATTACTATGACAATAAAATTTAAAAGTGCTATTACAAGTTTTCTTTTTCTATTTTTTTCCATTTCAATTAAATATAGTTATAGTCCTTTCATTCTATAATATTTGTGTGAGCATTATCTATTTGTGAAGATTTTACACTAATTAGTTTGATTTTTTTGTCCTTTGTATTGGTTTCATGTAAGCTTCAATATAAGCTAAATCATCAAAACTTGTTATACTTTTTTATTATTTCTAAATTTTCTAATCAAAACTTTTCTTTTAAAATTATATATGATAATCTATTATAGAAAAATTCAAATTTACAAAAAAATTATTACCCAAGATTTTTTGGAGCTTAATAGGATCCCTAAATAATTACTTTGAAATTTTTTTTTCAAAAACTTTTTTAAAAGTCTATGTTTTTATTCCTAATCATTTATCTCTTTTGCTAAAGCACATTTCAACTAGTATCAAAACAAAGTCACTTTTTAATGAGAAGAAAATCTTCAAATAAAAAATGAATGAAAATGATATTTCAATGAATTTTATTGAGAGTGCATCTTCCAATAAGCCCTAACTCTTTTTTAGTCAAAATAATCTCTATTGAAAGACTAGGGTTACATTCATTTAATGGTAGTAGGAAAGAAATTAGGACAGCTACTACAAATTTCATTCGAATTTCATTTTGAAAGTGTTAAAAGTTGTACCAAAGTACCTAAAATTGATCAAAACTTTATAAGGGTGAATAAAGAGTGCTTTAGCAAGATCACAAATACGTTTTGGCTAATGGGACACTTCTGTCTCTTCTTGTGAAGTTGGGGTTCAACAATTTGGAGTAGATTCTACAGGGCTTTCATAGTATTGATGTTCCTTTTGTAAAAACAAACAGGCCATGAGTTCCATTTAGGATGGCCAACCTTTGGGTTCCTATCTAGCAATTTTTCATTATCTCTCGACCCATAAAAATTATTGACTTAATGCAATTTTCTCACTTTTTGCCAACCTGATTGGGGTTTGGCTCCCACATGCCCATGGATAAATTGTGGCTTCAATATCAATTGAACAATCCAACCAATTGGAAGAGTATCAATGGATTCTTCTTTGGGAATGATTCATCATTCCCAAACCACAAGATAGAGGTAAGGTAGAAAGGTAAATTTTTGTTAAATAATTTTAACAAAAATAAGATAGCACATAATTATGAATTATTTAGAATTATTTTCAATGTATTATTTAAAATAATAAGAGAAAAGTTATTCTAATGTTGGATTATCTTAATAATTTACACCAATAGTACTAAATATTACTTTGAAAAAATTTTTAACAAAATAGAAAATAGAACATCATAGAACAGTACAAAAACTATAGTGCAAGTATAAATATTTAAAAAAAGAAAAATTAGAAATATTGAAATATATTACAAGCAATATGTACAAAATATCAATAATTTATGATTCAAAGAAGAATATTTGTAATAAATATTCATAAGAAATAAAAGCTTTATAACTTTGATAAAGTGTATAAATAATAAAGAAATAATAATAAATATTCATAAGAAATAATATTCATTGAAAAATGTTGCATACAAAATAAAACTTTTTATATCTTCTATTTCACAAAAATATAATAATTAAATTACTAAAACATTAATTCTTCATATGAAAATAATTTTAGAGCATTATGCCATTGTAAATTATAAAATACATGTAACAAAATTTTTTTTTTCTATATGAAAAAATTTAAAATATTCAAAATGTGTTACATAATATATTAATTAAATAATCCATTAAATACTCTTACAAAAGTATGATATATCAACAAAACGTTTCTAGTAATAGAAAAGAATGATAATATGGAGTGCAAATAAAAAAGCACAAAACACTAAAATTGTTAAAGAACACATAATTTACAATTTTAAACATTTTCTATAATGTTCATAGTTATATGAAAGAAATTCATTAAAAATTAGAGCATCATAAAAGATAAAAAGAATAAAATGATTAATAATGGAAATCACAAATATTTATAACTATTTTAGTAACATGTAAATGTTTTTTTATCCAAAACATGAAATCAACAAAAAACATGTTATAATTGAAGACATTTTATTAATACAAATATCACTGATGAGTAAAGTTGACATAAGAAACTACAATATTTAAAAACGTTATGTTAGTCTTACAAAATTTAAAAAATTTAAGATCAGTGCAAAAAGAAAATTAAAAAAAGGACAAAATATACATATTCAATTTTACAAAACATTAACGGAATTTTTCTACAACGAAAGTCAAATGGCATCTTATTAACTTCAAAAACTTTTAAAGAATTAAAGATATTTAAAAAAATAAGTACAATAAAAGAATATTTAAAACTTAAAAAATAATATGCATAGCTCACATATAGACATGTATAGAAAAATCATAAAAATTAATGGAATAAAAAATTTTAAACATTATCCAAAATGTGCATAACTAGTATTTAAGTAGAATATAAATTTATATGGTTGATATGCTCACCAAACAAAAAATTTTAGTGATTCTTAGCATCGATGTGGAGAAGGCTTATGGACATGTGAGATGGCTTTCATCTTATCATGTTATCTAAGTATAGGTTTCACTACTGAGAAGCAAGAATTTTTATTTTTATTATTATTATTTTTATTATGTCAATATTTTTAAATTAATTAAATTGAGGAATATGTTTCATTATTACTATTCACCCTTAAAATGCTGCTTCCTAGGCATTCATACAATTTTTAAAATGTAATAGACTTTACTATTAATATAATTTTTTTTAACAATTTTAATATTCAAAAGACCATGTGGCTTTTCAATTTTCAAATTTTTTGTTATCTTTATTTCATTTTTATATACATCTTTCTTTGAAAAAAAATTATATTTTTTTTTTCGTAATTAATTCATTATTCTAATTATTTTGAAATTTTATTTATATGATTCATCTATAAAACACATAGCTTTACCAAGAAAGTAACTTTTGAAAATTTTTGTACATAGATTAATATTCAATATTTTTAATAACTCAATGTATTTTTTATATTTATACTTATGTAACACGTTTATTCAAATATCAAATTTTTTTTGTTTTAATATCTTAAATGATTTATTTTTCCCAATTACAAATAAGTCTTTAGTGATCTAAAATTTTTCATTTTTTCTTTATAAGAAAAATTTTTTAAAAATTAAATTGAATTAAAAGAATGACTGAAACATGACAATTTTTTATACCTCATAAAAAGATTATTATAGTATTAAAAAAATTGAAACAAGTTAATGTAAATTAGTAGTGAGAAAATTTTAAAAATCACATTGCACTAATTTATCTTATTTATAATTTTAAATTATTTGTGAAAACATTAACCCAAAAAAGTATTTAGGCAATATAAAATATTTACAAAAATGCTACTATGCATGATAAAGTAATAAAAAAAAGTACAATATAATGAACAAAACTAATTCTTGAAATTACATGTCAAATATTTAAAAAAATAGTTATTAAACCCTTCATAATATCATTATAAAAAAAAGTCATAATAAAAGTACGCAAAAAGTAAAAGTCAATGCTATTTTTTAGAAAAAATTTTGTCAAAAAAATTTCTAAATAATACCCGTATAAAATGAAAAAAAAATTAGAATACTATATGTTAGTAGCATTTCAAAAAAATTAATGTTATAATAAGATATTAAAAAATATTTTCCTACTAAAAAGGTTTGAAAAGGGAAAAATAACTAAAATAGATTTGAAAAATTAGTGTGCATTAGCTTGAAATTATGTTAATAAAAATTTTAGTGTTTACATAAAAATAATTACAAATTTATATGTTGATAAATTTGAACATAATTATCAATAGAATATTTTTTCATTAAAAAAATATGAAACTTGATTCTTGATGAATATAAAAAGATATAACAAATAAAAAATTATAATTATATAAACAAATATTTCAAGTATATAAAAGATTTAGTGTTAAAAATCAATGGTAAGTATCTATACAAATAAATAAATTACCAAAGAGTATAATGAATGGCAAAATATAAAAATAATTAATTATTTGAATAGTAGATCCATAAATAAAATAAGCTAAAAATGTTTTAATATATATTGTAAATGAAAAAAATATAATTAAAAAATAATTTAAATACAATAAATTTTATGACATGAAAATAGCAATTTGTATGATAAAATAAGATCCTTTCAGTAATGCGACGTTGCTAAACAACACTTTTGTGAGGAACTACAAAAAAAATGTAAAAAAAAAAATCATAATTAATACAAAAATATTAATGCAACAAGAAATAGCTAAAAGAAGGATAATTACTAAATTCAATAAACATCTTAACACTTAAATATCAATAATTTTTATTCAATAAAGCACAAGAATAAAAATTATTTTTTTGGAAATAAAATGTGTAAAATAATTATAAACATTAAGATAATAAAAATGCAACACTTTGATCAAAACCTTTGTAATGCTAATTTGACCAACATTTTTGAAAATGAAAAGAGTTACATAAAAATTAGTGAAAATTTTTTTTTTACTTTAAGAAAATTTAAAATCCTTAATACTACATATAATTTGCTAATCTTTCAACAAATTTAAAATATTTAAAAACGAATTGCTATAACTAAAAAATAATCACATTTTAATATTGTTAAAATGGCAAAAATGATTTGAAAAAAATCAATTTTTAAAAAGTTATTATATTAGATACAATATTTTAATGTATTGATAATAATGATATTTACAATTTAAGACATACATATTAGACAATTATTTTATTTATAATTTCATATTTCTCACTATCTTTAACAAAACAATTATTTTTATTTGTAGAAACTTTGTTCTGATAAGTTATGCTTTATTAAAAATCTTTTAAAAGTTTCAACTATGTCTAACCTATTTCTGGTTACATTTTAGTAACATGTAGTTCACATAATGTGTTTATTATTTTTAGTTATTAATTTATATTTTTTGATCAACTTACAGTATATTTTGTGATGACTTTAGTTTTTGAAAATTTTACTTATTAATTTTGAATTTTCAAACAAAAAAAATCAAAATGGAAAAAAATTGAACAACAATAAAAAAAGATAATCATATTATAAAATTATAGTTGGAAAATTTGTTAGTTTATACTAATCTATAACAAGAAAAATTAAAATATAAAAACTATAAGATATTGTATTTTTTATAATACTGAAAGATATCTGTATTCATGTCATGAGAAAAATATTCCATCAGAAAAATACAAGATAAAATTATATATTTAAATTATCAAATAATAATTTTATAGTAACACAAATAATAAAAAATAAAAATTTTGAAATGTTTTTAATTGTTAAAATGTTTATTTAAGAAATGCTACAAAGTGATTATTGAAAGAGCATAATAGTAATAAATAATATGGATAAAAAGAAATAAATTTCTTAGAAAACTTTACAAAACAAGATTAAGGAATTATTTAATTCTAATGCAAGAAATAAAAAAAGACTAAATGTTTTTTTTCAACATACAAAATTTCGATTTTTTTAAAAATTATCATAAAATCGAGTAAATATCTACATTTTCCAAAATCAAATTTATAACAAAAAATAGATAAAATAAAGTATAAAACACTAAATAAATATATAATAACTATTCCATTAAAAAATTTGAAATGTCTAAAAATTATGACTGTTAAATTTTAATTGGAATTATTTTCACAATTGTAAAAAGTATATCAAAATGTAAAAGTTAAAAGCTTTGTTGATGAAATAATATCAAATGATTAAAATTATTTTAAAACATATTAATATAACCTTAAATTAAATTATGATTATCGTTGTATAATGTATCAATATAAATGTCCATAATAATTTTAAATATGGAAGTTTTGTGAAGCAGAAAATATTTATAAAAAAGCAAAAAATATGAAAATACATATTGTTTTTATGATATAAAAAATCTGAAACTTTTTTCAGTTTTTACTAAAAAGCTGTTTTATGAGGAAAACAATAGCATTTTATCAATTCAAGGGTACAAGTAATGCAAATACATAAGAAAAAGAAGTAACTTAAACATAATAATAATTTTAAATCTAAAAACTTATAATAAATATTCTAATTTCTTTAATAAAATATTAAAAATTATGTGCATCAACTTCTTTTTCATAAGATTATTTTGACATATTTATAGATTAAGAAATAATAAAGTAATCAACTCTAACAAAAATGTAAATTATTTAAACAAATGGAATTGTTAGTTTGAAAGTAAAATTTTTCTTCAATAATTTGGACTGCTGCCACATCTTTACGGTTATTAGATTCTTCTACACACTTAATAATTAAATTAGTTAGCCTTTTATTCTATTAGTTTTGTACAATTTGAGATTTTTAAATGTGGTACCACAACATTATAAAATGTGATTCCATCCGAGAGTACTATATTTGAATTAATTATAGTAGGTTAACTCAATTAATTTTATGCTTTTGTCTTAAGCTAAAAGGTTCATTCTTTTCTTATAATAATTGAATATTGATAGAGAAAGAAAACTTTTAATATATGATAATTTATTATTTATATAATAAAATTATTTTTAATATTTTAATTTTCAAGTAAATTATGTTTACTTATAATTTAATAATTTTTATTTTTATCAATATGCATAACATGTTTTGTGGCATCTTATACATATTATGATACTAAATTTTGATAGTTTGTCATATCTATTACATTCCTTTTCAAACAAAAAAATATTTTACTTATATTATATTATAGAATTATATTTTTCGACAAAGTTATCCTTTTATTGTTATAGATATTTTTTTTAAATTTTTATTATTTAAAGTATATTACAAATTTTATACTTTTAAAACTTTTGTACTTTATTTTCATTCTTGTATTTTTCATTAGAA
Source organism: Vanilla planifolia (assembly GCA_023846275.1). Taxonomy (NCBI): domain Eukaryota; kingdom Viridiplantae; phylum Streptophyta; class Magnoliopsida; order Asparagales; family Orchidaceae; genus Vanilla; species Vanilla planifolia. The sequence continues at coordinate 3,090,648 of JAIUJO010000032.1, read as the reverse complement.
AGGTATGGTGGTAAATTTTATTATTTTTGATATAATTTGAATAATTTTAAATTTTTAAAATATTGATGATTTTTCAAATTTTTTAATGTCACTAATTGACTTTGAAAAATTACTTTTAAGAAAGAAAATCTTTTATTAATATTAACTAAATAACTTTAATCAATTATCTTGTTTTTGTAGATATTTTATTTTCGGTAATATTTTACATTTTTATATAATAATTTTTACAGGAATAGTTAATAAGAAATTAAAATATTTCAACTATTCTAAAATATATTAAGAAACAATGAAAAATATGCCTTTAATAAATAAGATAAATCAGATAGAGATATATGAAGTCATTATGATAATACCCCATTTGCAATCATTAATAAAATTTTTTTTAGTATTATAAATTTAAAAGATACAAAAGTTGATCATATTTTATGATAATGACAATTTATAAGAGTAATATAATAATAATAAATATTAGTTTTTGTACAAACGTGTATACAAAAAATCAGCAATAGAAAATCATCAAAAAATGTAAACGAGTAGTTAGTAATAATACAATATAAAAGAAAGAAAAATATAAATATTAATACCATAAAACTATTAAAATATGAATGTAACGTTTAAAAGGTCTATATAATGAGCTAGTAAAGAACACAACAAATAAAATAGCATGCCAATTAAATAGTGCATAATTTAATCATCATTCAACAAAATGTTATTGATAAAAAATAGTTAATAATATTTGTACCACACGACAATAAAGAATTTTAATTATAGCTATAACTAAAAAAATATTTTATTCACAAATAGTATTTTGAAATTAAAAAAATTCATATAGAATAATTTAAAATCCTCATAACATTCTAATTGGGGTAAATTTTGCAATAATATATTAAATTTCTTAAAAGATTGAAAAAAGTTAATTAAGAAGGTACAATATTTGTAATATTTATCTTATTATAACTTCAATAGATTTATGAAAATATTTAAAACAGTGCAATCTTTGCAATGGATGAGGAAAAGTATAAAGCACCAAAAAAAATAGTTATAAAAATTTTAAAAAATTAATAAATTATCAAAAAAATAATATTTGATTTTAAATATTGATAAAATAATTAAAATGTTTTGTAAAATAATATTTTTTTGATATAATTCTCTTGTTGTTGTTAAATTTTTAAAACTAAGTTATTTTAAAAAATTAATCTAATTTTGGAATCAAATTATCATAAACTTACAACCACTACATAAAAGTTAAAGAAGCATATATTAGTTCTATTAAAAAAAGTAAAAGATTTTCAAAATTTCTATGTAATACATTGAGAATGAGTTTCCATAGTCATAAAAAGTTAATAAGAACTAAATTTAAGAAAAGTGTTTATAAAGGTTGATATCAATTGTATAGGTAATATCGTACCTAGAACATTAGAAATAATATTTTTGTGAAGTTGAGAAAAACGGTCTATATAATGTAAGCATGACAAATTTTTAGAAAAAAAATGCCTGAAATAAGCATGTGATTAAAAGGTCCTAAAAAGTGTAAAATTACAAAAAGTTTCTAAAATGTTAAAGGAAACTATTTTAGAAAATAAGTAATATAAAATATAGATAAATAATTTATTTTAAAAAACTATCTAATTAATAAAAGGAGAAAAAGCATGAACATGTATTTAAAAGATTTTATGAAAATTTTTATATATCAATATAGTATTTTATAAAAGCGAACTTTTTTAACTGTATGATTCCTTAACCCAAACAGTTACGATAAATAGAAACATGTATAGTAACTCATTTGAATAAAATATAGTGCAATATAAAGAGATCATTAGAAAACATAAAATTTCATAACCAAGTAAAAATAAGTTATTGAAAACAACAATCTTTAACAACATAAAGATATATACAATTGTTACTGTAATAGCACTATAAACATTCAATAATTATTTGAAACAAATTTCAAAAACTAATTTCTTTTTTTAATTAACATGCTGAATAAAAGATATTTTCAATAATAAACCTTTTCTTTTATTGTTACAAGTGCAATAAATGAGTTATTACAAACAAGAAATGCTCATACCATTTAAAAAACCTGTATTAATTTTAAAATTAAATAACTAAATAATTATCTATGAAAAACATAAAAAAGATTTGTTGAAAAAGAAAAATATCTAATGTTAGTATTGCAAAATATTAAAAATACCTAAATAAAATAAATGAACGTAATAAAATAAGAAAATAATGATCATGTTGTAATAAAAATGTCAAAAAGATAAAAAATATAAAAATATAAAAAGCCTTGAGCATAACTTAATAATTATAATATTAAAATTATTTTAACAACTTATTCAAAAATAGTAATCCCATTTTGACAAGCATGGTAAAGATTTAGAAGGAGATGAAGCCAAATAACATGTTAAATTGTTTATAAATTATATGACAGAAAATATACAAGAATGAAGGAGTGAATTATGTATATAATAAATTTCTTTATTATAAAATTTTAGGAGAAAAATTTTACTCTAAAAAATAAGCCAAATACACATAGATGCTCCAATGACAAACGAAAGTCCACAAAAAAGTTTAACGACACAAAACAATTTGGAAACTTTATAATTTATGAGTAAAATAATTTCTACATTTTTAAATCTTTAAAACAAGACATTCACAACTGAAGGCTAAAAATAGCTTCTCTAGTAGCTAAAATAAGTTTTTTCGAATGGTAGCCATCACAGGTGATACGAACGAAATGACAGTAAAACTACTATTTCATTCTTGGTGTTTGAAGAAAGTACTATCTTAGTAGAATAATTGATAAAGGGTTTATATTTAATCATAATGGAAGAAGATCTTCAACATTAGATTCAAATGCTAGATCGAAGGTGATGTTAAGTTTGTTATTGTTGTTGAAGGGCGAGAGACAATAAGTAGCTCAATCAACAATTCTAGATGAAAGGCTAGATGTAAGTAAATTGTTCATAAGTACTACTACAAGAATTGGGCCTTCAATCAACAACCTAAGCTAACCTGTCTCAGTTGTTATCAGGCTCCTAGCGTTCAGCTCCTCCAGGACTATGCCTATATTGCGAGCCATAGACCTGAGTCAAGTCTTCTGGGCTTTGCAGTGCAAAAAAATATTATATATATATATATATGTATATATGAAGATTTTTAGAATATTTATAAGATTTTACGATTATATCCCGAAGGCGACTGTGAGGCCTTTAATGGATCATAATTCATGATATAATAAAGCTAAATAATTGAAATGACTATTTATGGATAAAAGTTTAATTATTTAGAATTTTTGTTATTTATTATACTATTTATGTTAAGGAATTGGTTCTTACAGAATGTTTTGGTGATTAAAAAATCAATATACTATTTGTTAAGATTTTATTAAATGTTTCAAATCCTATATATCAAAATCTAGTAGATCAATCTATTATAGAGCTTAATCAATTGATTCTTGTGTTAATGAATATTAACCAATGTAGAGCTCATAATGCCATAATTTCCCATTTGGATCATGTCTTTTATATAGTACCTTGGGTTAGAATTATTAAACAAATCACTTGATACTCATAGGACACATAAGTTTACTTTCATCCTACTCAAGATAAGGTGTATCAACTTCCATTATCTTCTTGTAGGATAAAATGTCAATCTCTGTTCGTAAGGGAAGACAGTGAAACATATAGATAAATAATAGTGAATAGTTAAAATTTAAACAATTTAATCAACCATTGTTTTAAGATTACACCAACAACAATTGAAATCATGTTGACACAAAGTATTGAATTAAATAAGATTATAAATCAAATAATTACATGGCCCTTTAACATAATAATTATGGAGTTGAACACCCATTATTATGCTTTATTTGATGATAACACCTAAGTATCTGTAATAAAGTTTATGAAGCGAACTTTAAGATTTTGGATAGCAGAATGAAAAAATCTACATAAAAGAAAACATTAGATCTTATGAATATTCTTTTCGGTAAAGTGATTGAATATAAAGAGATTCAATTTGAATTTAAATTTAAAATTTTCTCTTTTTTATTAAAATATTAGACATTATTTAAAATTTTTTTTAGTGAGTTGTAAAATTAAACTTCATCATCACTATAATTTTTATTTAAATAATTATCTTAAGAAATAGAGGACTCCAAATTTTGATTTTTTTTTTAATAAATCATCTTGTTGTGATCACATCATTGATAACCTCTTTTCAAATACACAAAAAAGTAAATTATGAAACAAAGACCATCTTATAACAAAGTTAAGCCAAAACTTTCTTAAGTATAGAGTTAAGGCATGACTCTTGGAGCAAGGGTCATGATCTTCGAAGCGAGCCAAGCTTTAGCCAATCTCATATTTTTTACTAATTCTATACACATAAGTAAAACTTACATACAACTTTCTCAAGTGCAAATAAACAATGTGTGTCAAAAATTCGTACCTCATTTAGTGTATATCACTTGAAAAATGTTAAAGAAGATGCGCAACATTTTATTTTGTGGTAACATTAAATAATCTAAAATTCATTTGCCTCTATAAAACATGTTGATCCAAATTCGTTGCTTGGTAGCACAATTTTGGTGATTAAACATTCAAATATTCTTTCATCTTTAAAAAATGTATAAATTTAAATCCAATTGTATAGTCTTACATATTTCAAGATTGAATGATTGAAATTTAATGCCATTTCTAAACTACGTAGATTTAAATCTACATAATTATTATATTTTTTTATTATAATGGTCTAAATTAAAATCAATCATTAAAATCTATCACGTGGCTATCATTTACTTTTTACAGGAAAAAAATGTTTTTAGCAATCTATAATAAAATCAATCACGCAGCTCGTATTTACCTTAATCTATCCTAAATTTGGAAGGTTCTGTTGAAATTTGAAGGATTGTTATAGTTATTTTATAAACACCATTGGGGCAACCTAACTCCTTATTTATTGTAAACTACTACTTTTCAATAATTACTAAATTCAAGCTATTCTGCACTAACAACTTATAGGAATTTTTGGTATCTATTTTTAGTGATAATATGTTTATAAATTCTATATTTTTTAAATATTAAAAAATTTATGAAAGAATCAAGAATTTGTTCAAGCTACAAAATTTAAGTCTTAGCAACTAATATTAATTATTATTTACATTCACTATATCCCAAATTATTTGAACTCTCAACTCTCCTATCTTCTCTAACAAGCAAATTTTTTATTTTTTTATTCCTTACTTCATTCAACTAAAAGCACAATACATTTGTATTCATTTTAAATTTTTATCAAACATTAGATTATTATAAGCATTAACTCAAATGTGTTATTGTATTTTTTTCACCATTTTTATTTCATAGGAATACTATTATAGCCCTTTCATTCTATTTTATTTTTGTGAGAGTTTCCTATTTGTGAAAGGCTTATACTAATTAGTTTGATTTTTTGTTTGTCCATTGTTTGGTCTTGATGCAAGCCCCAATTTGAGCGAAATCATCAAAACTAGTTACACTTTTTTATTATTTAAATTTTTTTTAAATTTAATATTTACTTTTAAATTAAATAAAATTATTTTACTATAAAAATTAGAATTTGAATAAAATAATTGACAATGATTTTTTGGAGATTAATTGGAAACATAAAATGGTAACTTTAAAATAAATTTTTAAAAAACTTTTTTTTAAAAGTCCACGTTTTTATTCTTTAACATTCATCCCTTTTGCTAAATCATAGTTCAACTAGCATCAAAATAATGTCCATTTCTATTGACAAGAAAATCTTGAGAGAGAATACTGACGTAAATTGATACTTCAGTGAGTTTTGTTGAACGTGCATCGTCCAATAAATCACCATTTTTTTGTTAATAATTCGCTATTGAAAGATTAGGACTGCCATTCACTTGATGGTAGAAGGTAAAACATTATGGGAGCTACTGCAAATTTCATTCAAATTTCACTTTCAAAGGAGTTCAAAGGGTGTACCAAAGCACCTAGACATAATTAAAACTTCATAAGCTTTAACAAATAGTCGTTGGGCAAGGTGTCAAATTTTTTTTGGCTACTCTTTCTTCTCAAACAGTTTGTGTTTAAGCATTTGAAGGAGATTCTAGTGGGCTTTCATTGTTTTGATGTTCTTTTTATCAAAAGAAAGAGGTCCTCAATTTCATTTTCATATGGTCAACCTCTTGCCTCTTATTTGTCTACTTTTTATTGTCTCTTAGCCCATCAAAATGGTAGAGATAATGTGATTTGCTCTCTTCTTGCCAAATTGATGGGGGTTTAATTCCCAATGAAACAAATTTAAAAAAGTGGAAAATATAAAAAAATAGAGTAGTGCAAAGTGGTAGTACAAGCATAAATATAAAGATAAAAAAATTAATAAAAATAAAAAATATTATAAATAATATACATAAATATAAAAAATTTAATATTCAAAAAGTACAATAATTAAATATATTAATGCAGAATAAAAGTTTCACAACTAACAAAACCACAAAAATAATAAAAAATATTAATGCATAGATTATGTGATTATTAAATTCACAAAAAATTTGCATTTAAAAAAAATTTGTACATCACTTATTTCAATAAAATATTATAGTAAAAGTACTACAAAATTAATCTTTTATGTCAAAATAATTTGAATGCATTATGGCAATTTATGTAATCAAATACATTCAATAAAAAAAGTAAAATATTTCTCTATGAAAAATTTAAAATATTAAAAAAAGACTGACATATATTAATAAAATGATTCCTTAAATACTTTCGCAAATGTATGATATATCAACAAAAAGTTCAAAGTAGTAGGAAGAAACGGTATTATGAAAGAAAATAAAGAACAACAAAATACTAAAATGGTTACAGCACTCACAATTAATAAATTTAAATTTTTTTATAAAATGTTCATAATTATGTGAAAGTAATTCATTGAAAAATAAAGCATCATAATTGATAAAAAGTATAAATTGATTAACAAAGGAAGTAACACATATTCATCTCTTTTTTAATAACATGTAAATTTTTTATGCTAAATATGAAATGCACAAAAAATTTATTATAATTGAAGATGTTTTATTAAAACAATTATTAGGAATTAGAAATGCTGAAATAAGAAACTATAATTTTTAAAAAAGATATGTTAGTCTAACAAAAATTTAAAATGAAATTAAAAAGTAGATAGTATGTTTAGAATTATAAAATACATTAATGTTATTCTTTACTAACAAAAAGCAGAAGGGCATCTTATTGATTTATAAAACTTTTAAAGAACTAAAAATATATAAAAAGATTATGATAAAAGAATAAATAAAACTTTTAAAATGATTTGCATAACTTACATATAAATATGTATAGAAAAAACTTTGAAAGTAAATATAATATAAAATTTAAAATGTTACACAAAATGTGCATAACAAGTAGTTTAATAGAATGGAAATGTATCAGATCGATATGTGCACAAAATCTAAAAATTTAATGATACTTAAGGTGGATGTGGTGAAGGACTATAGACATGTCTGAGGGTTTTCATCTTATCATAGTGTAACTAAATTTTATAGATTTTTTTCGCTTTAGATTATTTGTTTATGTTATGGATTAATTTTAGCTATTCAAAATGGATCACTAATAGTTGTGAACGTAGAGATAAATGCTTTATTGTCATAAATTTAAAATAATTTTTTTTACTTTTTTTTTAATACAAAATAATTTTCATAATTTTTTTAGTATGATAAATTTTTTATTAATATTTTGTCTTTTCTATATTTCATACTATTGTTTATTTGATATTTTAAACAATTCTTCATTTATTAAATTTATTTCTACATATGATTATACTTTTGACATTTTTTGAATTTTTTTAAAATTAAAATAAATTTTATTTTTGGCATTTTCATAACTCTAATTAATTTAAAAATTTATTTATATGATTAATTTTTATTTCTTTAAATGATTATTCTTCTGTAATGAGATGTTAGCATTAGCTGGAAAGTTACTTTTGACTAGAATTATATTAGATTAAATATTTAATATTTGTATTTGCTCAATGTATTTCTTAGATTTATATTTATATAAAACGTTTATTAAAATTTTAATCTTCTTCTTTTAATAACAAAAGGAATTTTTTTTTTCCAATTGTACATAAATTTTTAGTTATCAAAATATTTCATTAACATTTTATAAAAATATTGGAAGCAAAAATAGTTTAGATAGAGTTATCATGATACCAAACATTAAAGAAATTAAATTAAAAAGATAATTTCAATTTTAAATAATTTTGTAATACATAACAAGCATTTTACAACATTGGAACAAAGACAAATACAGTAATGTAAGTTATTCGTTAGAAAATTTCAAAACTTAATTTGCAGTAATTTGTTTTATTTACAATTTTAAATTATTTGTGCAAACATTAACCCAAAAACATATTTAGGCAATAGAAAATCTTTACAAAACTTTTACTATAAATTATTAAGTAATAGAAAACAGTACAATATCAAGAACAAAACTAAATGTTGAGGTTACATATAAAACATTTTTTTAAAAAATAGTCATTTAGGACTTAATAATATCATTATAACGATAAAAGCAAAAATCATAATAAAACAAAGATAAGTAGTAAAATAGAATAATAGTTTTTATAAGAAATGTTGACAAAAAAATTTCTAAATAACTCTTGTATATTGGTGTAATAAAAGAAAAAATTAAAATATTATATGCTGACAGCACCTTAAGAAATTAATGTTATAGTATTGTAATAAGAAATATTTGTATCTCAAAAAGTTGTGAATAAGGCAAAGTAACTAAAATACTTTGCAATAATCATTATTTTTTTCATTATGCATCAGTTATAAATTATGTCAATAACATATTAAGATAAATAATTTATTATTAACATAAAAGATAGTAACAAATTTAAATGTTCATAACTTTGTGCATAATTATCGATAGAATACTTTTTTATTAAAGAATGACAAACTTGATTCTTAATGAATATAAAAACATATAACAAATAAAAAAGTGAAGTATGTAATGAAATTATTCAATTACTTAAATGAATTGAGTGTTACAAATAAATAACAACTATCTATAAATATAAAAAAATTACCCATGATTGTAATGAATAGAAAATATTGTAAATGAATAAAACAATATAAACAAAAAAGCATTTACATACAAAAAGTTTTATGATATGTAAATTGTATGTTCCATGATGAAATATGATTTTTTTAGTTGTGCAACATTGCTAAATATCACTTTTGAGAGAAACAATGGAAAAATGTAAAAACTAAAGTCATACTAAAACAAAGATTTTAATGCAGCTAGAACTAGTTAAAAAGATTGACAATAACAAGATTCAATAAATTCCTTAACACTCAAATGTCAACATTTTTTTATTGATAAAGGACAAGAATAGATATTTTTTTTTTGAAAAAATGGTGTAAAATTATTATAAATACAAATATAATAAAAATGTAGTAGATATACAAAAACCTTTGTATTGCCAATTTGTCCAATACTTTTGAAAATAAAAAGAGTTATGTAAAGTTGTGTGAAAATCATTAATACTACATACAATTTTCTATTGTTTTAAGAAAATTTAAGGTCTTTAAAATAGAATGGTAAATAGCTTGACAAAAAATAGTAAAATTTTAATATTTGCATTCTCAAAATGAAGAAAGTTTTTTTTTTTAAAATCCTCAATTTTCAAAAACTTGTTGCAAAAGATCAAATATTATGTTAAGTATGATCTCTCCTTAACTAAAACCACCTTTTTGCAATATTATGTTTCATCCATTTTCATGAGAGCTTTGTAGAGTTTTGATTTAAGAAAATTTTTTCAGTTTTTAATACTACATGCAACTTTCCAATCTACCAAGTTAAAAAATAGTGGTAAATATTTCAGCCAAAACAAATTGTTAAATTGTGGATTGTCAAAATGGCTAATTTATTTTTAAAAAAACTATTTTTGAAAAATACTTGTTGTAAAAAATAAAACATCTTAACTACAAAAATATATTGACAATAACAATACGGATAATTTAGAGCATATAAATTATATGATTCAAATGTAAAGCATTAAACATTAACATGATAAAAATAAAAATATTGATAATAATATTATAACATTTTAATGTAAATTATAATTGTGTAAATAACAAAAACATATAGTGTTATTCATGTAAATAAGAAATTGACATTTTTAATGCATCAAGAAAACAATGTCAAAACTAATTTTCAACATAAAGAAACTAAATATTCAAGATTACCTATATGAAAAATGTTTTATTGTCAATATGCTATTCTGTAAGTATTTTTTTTAAAAAAAATTGTTTAGGTATCAAAAATATTGTTGGTAATTTTAAAAATAATTAAATTAGAAAAATTAAATTGGAAAGAATAAAAAAAATGCAAAAATAGAAAAATATGTTCTTAGTGCAACACAATATTTAAAATGTTCAAAAGTTTTATAGAATATATTAATAAAAAATATTTTATAAGAGTAATAACAAAGAAACCTTCATAGTTCAAGTAAAAATTTGCAAGGTTCAGAACATTTTGCTTGACTAATTTATCAAAAATATTCTTACAATGAAAATATTTAAGCATCTAAAAATATGAATAATAACGTAATAAATTAGGTAAAATCAAAAAGGTAATATTAGGTACACAAAAAGTATAAAAAGTTGTTCAAAATTGAAAAAATAAATTTTAAAAGCAAGGAATCTTAATTAAAAAAGGCAAACTTACTAGTCAGCAAAATGTATGTTTGACAAAAAACTTGAGCAATATTTTCTATAACATATTCAAATATTTTTCTCTTAAGTAACCTATTTAAGAGGATATGGTATTTGTACAATTGCGACTAATTTAACTATTAAGTTAAATGTGGTTTTGGACATTCATTTTAGTCCATTAGATCTTCCCACGTAATAAAAAAGTGAGACTCAATGTGCATAAAAAGTTGTATGGAGTGAACTATAGCTTTTAGAATCATACTAGATTATAACGATAAAACATTAAAAGTCATTACCAAATTAGAAGGTTATTTCACTATTATGGAAGCAATTATATTTTCTATCACAAATGGTCTGGAATTATGCCTGGTAATAGGCATATTATGTTAATGTTTGAACCAGATTACATCACATATCTTTGAATGATCCAAGGTCTCCAAAAACATCATTTAAAGCAAAAAATAAGAAATTAAAAAATTATACAAGTGCTCAAAGAAATTGATGTAGATCGGCCTTTCATTTATAATGAGGGTAATAATTGAGTCAGAAAAATTACAAAAATGGTTGATCAATTAGATAACAAATAGACATGAGATTGTTATAGTATTCGATTACATGGTAAAGCCATATTGAACATGTGTAAAACTAAATTACCATACATTCATAAATAGTAAAAGGCATATTGTCTGATTTCTTTTTATGTCACGTGTGCATTTGTGACCATAGAAATCTTATTAGATAACTTTTAAGTTTCTCCTTACCCTTTGCAAGGTAGTTTAACTACATTGTATAGATATACTATATTATCACTTCCAAAAAACTAATCCCAAAGAAATACCATTTACAATAGTACATTATTCAACTTGAATGATTATTGCTTCATTCTTTTACAATGAAGTAAAGGTACTATTTATAATTGATTCAAATGTAATAGAGTTGGTATAATCTATTCGATACTTTGTCATTAACAAATTCATTAGATTATTGTGATTACCAGACTAGGAGAATCACTTTGTACCCTATTGAGATATTTCTTTACAAATTGTAATACAATTTTTTAGATGTGCTTCTCGAAGTATATCTCATAAACCTTTATGTATGTTGAAGGAATCTTAACTGTGCAACGCCATATGAGGCCACTTTGTGTTGTACTTTTTCATTTTATAATATATAGCAACCCCATTCCTAAAAAACAGTTTATTGCCTTGTTTTTCATGATACATATGATGGATGTAGGGATGGCTTATATAATTAGTACATTGTCATTTTTAATATCTGTTTCATTTATTAGTTTGATATTATGATAGGTGTCAAGTTTTGATTTATTGATTCTATTTAGCATCATTCATTTAGGATTAATGTTTGGTCTAATTCGATTGTTTGTATGCATGGTTATCTTACAAGTTTTATTTTTGTTATATCATTTTACTTATTAAGAACTACCTTTCCTTTATTTATAATTTCATATTTATCACGTTTTTTACGAAATAATTTTTTTATTTGTAAGAGAATTCTTTTGATAATCATGTTTTATTAAAAAATTAAAAATTCTTTATATATGTTATAGCATATTAGTACTTGCATTTTAGTAATGTTTTATTCTTACTATGTATTTATTATTTTTATTTATTAATAGATATTTTTAACCAATTTAAACTAAGATCATTGAGGACTATAGTAAAACATTTGTAAACTTTACTAATTAAATATCATTTTTTAAATTAAAAAAACTAAAAATAGAATAAAATTTAACAACTATGAAAAAGAGAAAATCATATTATAAAACTATAGTTGGCATACTAAAAATTGTTTTGAAATATCTCAAGTTAGAGTTTAGTCAACATTATAATATTAGCAAATAGATTAATTAAAATAAAAAATTTTTAGGAAAACTTTAAAAATAAAAAATAGAAAATATTACACTTTTTAAATGCTCAAATATATGTGTAGTTATGTTAGAAAAATATTCTATGAACAAATTTTAAAAAAAAGTTATATATTAAAAATTTTAAATAACATTTTCGTAGTAGCATAAGTGTTTATAAAATTTTTATAGACAACAAAAATATTACGCAAAATAGACAAATAAAAATTTTAAATGTTTTAAATTTTAAAATATTTGTTTAAGAAATATTATAAAATTATATCTAATAAATGTTGTGAATGATGTAGTGAAAACAAGAAAGTTTAATAGAAGTAAAACATAAAAAATTAAAGATTGTAGTAAAGTAAAGCTCCAAAATGTAGATTTTAATTTAAAGATAAGGGCTATGCACATGACGAAGTATAAAGAAGTTTTTTGTAACCATGGTAAATGTAAGATTATAAAAATATGTAAATATAAAAAGAAAAATGCTAGTGAGAAGTTTTTAGATATTCTATTGTAAATGTATTTCTTTATTGAAATTATAAATATTACAAATATTTAAAAAATAATGGTACTATTATAATAATAAAACTTATTCAGTATTTTTTAAAAAGTTATGATAAAAACCAAAACTAGAAAAATAGAAACATACTTAAGAATGTATAAATATTTGAAAAAAAGAAAATATTTCCAAAAAAATAAAAAATAATTAAATGTTCAAAATGTGTAGCATATCAGTGAATATCGAATTTTCTTCTAAACATAAAGTTGTCTATTGTTAAATGTTATTGTTAAACATAATAGTTTTTAATTAAAACACTATAGCAATTACACATATTGATTTAAATCATTTTAAGGCTTTTTAATATTTAATTTTTTTATATTTTTATTTTTTTTAAAGAATCAAAGCTTTAAAACAACTTGCATTAAAAAGATAACAGACATATTCCTAATATTTCAGACTTTTAATCATATTTTCATTATAGCAAAAATAATGTTCATGCTTTATTGTCACCATGATAACTCACTTTTACATTTTTTAATTGATTTAAATTTGAATACATTAATCAAATCAATATTGCTATAAATTAATTATTATCCATGTATTTAACAAATCTAACTATTTCATTTGAGTTTTGTCATGTTCATACATGATGCATAAAATGTTACTAAAAAATAAAATGTGCTATCATAATTATTTAATAAGAAAATTCCTAACATCTATACATGAAAGAAAATTTATTTTTTAGTTTATATTACATAATAAGCCATTATCATACTTAATAAAATATATGCATTACCATAAAATAAATGTCAATAACATTGTCATGCAATGTAAAACACTTTATCTTTATTGTGACTTACTTAGTTATGTTAGTATATGATAATTTTTTAGTCGGCAATATATTAGCATATTAAAGATCTCATTAAATCATATGTATCCTCTTTGGAACTTTTAAATATAGATATAGTGATTATAGAATATTTGATGAGACTATAACAATCACCCAAGAAAAGTTTCACAAAAATATTAAGGCTTCTAATAATCAAGTTAGACCATTCAATCTCCTATTGTTTAAAATTTGGGCAATAATTTTTTGAAAAAGTTTTTACTAATTGAAGTGATAATATTTTCATTAGATTCCATTTTATTTATTATCTCAATAATCCTTCATAAATAAAAAACTAAACATGTGTGTTACATAAATGCAAATATTTAAAATAAATGAAACACCATAGAAACTTTTAAATAAAAATAATTAATATATTGAGTCACTTGAAATGCTTAGCTATATCGATATAAATTAAATAAATGATATTTTGGAAATTTATATGTAATAAATGTTCCAACATAGAACTAAGCAAATGTAAAATAAAGTGAACAAAAGTCATTAAAATAAAATTAAAAAATAAAAAAAAGATATTATATTACATGATGAAATAAAGAACTCAATAGTACAACATCTCAAATCACATTTACAAACCAAAGATAGTTCAACTATAAATATAAAAGGCATTGATCCAAAAACATGTCTTAATAAAATTACATGTATAAAAAATTAAAATATTACAAAAAACTAATAAGATTATTGAACATTTATGATATCAAGAATGAATTACATTAAATTTAGATAAAATATCATCAATAAAAGTGAAATAATAGAAACTATTTAAAGAAAAAACAAACTTTGCAATAGTAAAGAATACCTATGATAAAATAAATAAATAATATTTAACTAGATTTATATACAAATGGATCTAAAGTTTTCTCAATTTTGGTTTGAGATATATAGTATGTAGTAAATTATAACCCAACATAGAAAAGTTTAAAATCATTACCAATACCAATAATTTTCTTTGAATTAAGAAAAATAAAGTTTTTTGCAATAATGATAAAATCTAAAAATTGTTTTCAATTTTAAAGATTTTGAAAAAACAATGAAATGAAAAAAAAAGCTTTAACTGAAAAATAAAACGCTGCCAAAAACTTTAATATATATATATATATATATATATATATATATATATATATATATATATATATATATATACATCTTAAACAATTAGGTAAACAAAGATTGTATATATTTGAGTTAAATCTTCTAAAAATAATTAATACAACAACTTGGGGAAAATCTACTTTTTCACTCTAGATTAATGTTTTCATTAAATAACATGGCCTTGATTAATACAATAGTGTTGAAAAATAAATAAAAAATATTTTAGTAAAATATTGGGAGAAAGTTAACAAGCGTGAATTTTTTGATATAAGTTTTTTACAATCTAAGATAAATAAAATTATTTTTTTGCTTTAATAATTTTTGTATTGTAATAATTTAGAAGACAATAGCATTTAAAAGATTTAAGAAAATCTCTTTTATAATATTTAAAAATTTTATAATAAATTTTAAAGCCAATTGACCTGAAACTAAAAATACTAAATACATCTTGATGTTTAACTACTATAATATTATGCTCAAAATAATATTAGTAAATATTCAACTTGATTTTGTTTTCATCACAACAAAATATATAGCATAATTAATTATAAACATGAATTTTTAATATCTCAAAAAATTTGTATGCATAAAATAATTAAAATCATCACAACAATAATATACAATTTCAAAAGAAGACTTTGCCGGTAATTTAATCATGAAAACTTTATTTGAAAATAAAAAAATTAACATAACAAAATTGTTATGCGAAACATCTACCAGTGCATAACGGCAAAAATATTTTATTGAAAAAATAAAATATTTGTACATGAAACGATAGAAAATTATTATCACTATTAAATATTTAATGGATAACAAATAAGGTTAGCATCTAAACTAAAAAAATTTCATTATATTCAATGTTTAATAAATAAATTAATTAATAAATTAATATCTTGATTATAATAATAGATAAAATGCACAAAGGTATTGGAAATAAAAATTTTTAAACGCACATCACATTCAAGAAAATTGTTTCTTAAAAAATATTAGCATGCCATGTTTACTGTTACTTGCAAACAAAAACAATTATGGCAAAAAATTTAAATATTGTTTTACTAATTTTTTTGATTAATAAAAAGTATACGAAAGAAATTGATAGGAAATAATAATAAAAAAAATTATTAAAGAAAATAGATAATAAAAAATAAAAAATTAATTATTTATTAACTTATTTAAAATATTTAATAAAAAATCAAATGTGTTATAAATGATTTTTTTATAAAATATAAGCAACGTAAATATTTTTAAAGATGGAAAATAAGTAGTAAAAAAAATGAAATTAAATGTTAATGTGTACCAAATTTAGATTGTAAGTGTTTTGGCAGCATGACAACATAAAACATTACTAGTACTTTGCTAATTTAAAAGTACCCAAATTATTTTAAAATAAAAAATTAAAATTTTAAAGGTTGCTTACATTTTATATATATTTGATATTTTATTAATAATCACTTTTTTATCTACATTATAACAATTAAAAATAATTTTCTCAAAATATCCGAAAACAATAATTTATATAATTGAAAAAATACCTTTTTAATGAGGAAAAGGAAAAATAAACAAGTTCAGGAAAGCTATGTGCAAATCTCATTTCAAAAATAAAATTACAATATGAAAATCAAAGAAAACTTTTAAACTAAAATAAAAAGCTCCATAATAATAAAATAATAATATATTGTATATAATACATAGAATAAAATAACAATCACAAAAAATTACCATTAAATGAAATGACAATAATTTGCAGTAAATGAAATGTGATACATATAATACAAAGATAAGAAAACTTTAGAAATTAAGAAAATTAAATGTGACCAATAAAACAATGAAAAAAAGCTCTAGAATAAATATAAAATATGAAAAAAAATGTAAATGAATAATAATCCAGTCATATATCTTAAAAAATAAAAAAAATAATAATGAATGCGAAAGTAAGTCATCAAAATTTATTTTTACTAACATAAAAATAATAAGACCTTTACTATAGATATAAAATTAAATAAATTTTAAAAAATTATTATCATAATAAAAATTTATGATATAATAACTAAATATATTAGTAATATGAAATAAACTTTCTTTAGTAATACAATATTTAAAAATGTTAATTTTTTACAACGAAATATTAAATGTAATTAATATTGTTAGGAAAGTTAACATTTCAAAATCTTAAGAAACTATGCACCAAAATTTATCTTTAATACAAAATTTAAAATATAAACATTAAAATATGAAAAATATATACATTTAATATTAAAGATTTAAAGGTAAACGAAATATCTATGTAGTATTTTAACAAAAAGTTTCACTAATAACACAAGAAAAATAAAGCTCATGTTTTGAATCAAAAAATTTAGAGAGTGAAAAAGTAGAAAAAAGTGAAAATAAGGAAATAACTAAAAAACACAATTTGAACATAGATTTACGAAACAATGTTCATAATACTTTAATCTTAACAAATGTCCAAAGAAAAAAGTTGTTATGTGAAAAAAAAAAAAAATTAGAAAATTTGTTATTTTAAATCATAAAATGTTTATGTAAATGATGTCAAAATATTTTCAAAAACTCAAAATAATTTACGTGATATACTAATAAACTATTTGGTAAAAGTTCACTTGAAAAATCTGTAATTAATTAGAAATTGGTTTCTTTTCTGATATAAATAAATGTTGTAAATACTAAGAAAAGAAAACAAAGGTTTAAAAAACAAATACAAAACTTTAATGAATTAGATAAAACATGCCATTCAAATCAATAGTGGATTAAAATCTACCAAGTTATAAGAAATAAATAGCGTAATGTTTTTAGAAGTACATAAAGGACATGAAAATTTTTTTATTTAATTATTTATGAGAGAATATTCTAACTTATTCATCAAAAAAAGAGTTTTGTTATTATTACAAATATAAAAGATTTAAATTTTTAAATTAAAATTGTATTATTTTAAGAAATAAGTAACTCAACAAAAATATGGTAATTTAATTTTGAAATATAGCGAAAATTAATTGAACAAAAGATTTGAATACCTTGAAATTGCATTAGCATGTACATTTGCTATAAAAATAAGCCAAATAAATTAAATTTAATAAATAGAAATTATTAAGAATTTTAATATTTAAACATGTCAATATTGTAATTCAACACTAAAGATGTTAAAAACTATCTCCATATGCTGTTTACAAAATATTCTAATTTTATTACTAATGACAAGTTCAAAAAAAATTAAATCGAATGAAAATAAAAAAATTTAGGTATCAAAAGAAAATTTAAAATTTTAAAAAACTATTTTTCTTTTTGTCGACACAAAATATTATGTCAGTAAATAATTAATGTATATTATATCAAAAATACTTAAAATAAAAAACATTAAAATGTTAAGAATTACACAAAAATTACATGAATTCAAAAATTGAATAAAAAAATAGAAAAAGATATGGATACATTTGCACTTCAATTTTTAAATCCTATTTTTGTAAAGTAAGCCAAAAAAAATATTTTGGATAACTATATAAAGATAATATGTAGTAATCATTTGTTATGGGTGAATATGTTTTAATGACAATTGAAAATGAAAAATTGCGATGGAACAAGGCAAATAGACACCTAAAGTTGGATTGAAGATTGATGGCTCTGCTTAATGGCTTGAGAAACTATCTAATCCTGAATCAAGTTCATTTACTTCAAATGTCGTTTCTAAATAATTTCAAGATCATATGTTCACTATAGTTTGATTGGTAGAACCATTGAGCCAATCCTTTCATAGATAAGTTATACTTACTTTAAAAAATGAAGCATTCATTCCAATTAAATCATTCTTCTTGTGTTCTATTTGGCATGTTTAGCTCTAGAACAAAAACTATTCAATAGAAAACATCATAGATTCAAAATATGTGGTATAAATTAAGAAAGCAAGTTTAAAATAAGCTTAAATGTTTCTGTGGTTCATGACCATCTAATATGGCGACTAAATGTTGCACATGTATGGTCTTATTTTTTTATTATTTTACTAGTAAAAATTAGAACTCTGGATAGATCATATAAATACAATTATCCTGTTATATACATATGATTATCATTTAAGATAGAAATCTAAAGTGTGAATATAGTTTTACATGTTATCTATCTTGTCATATTTTTTTAATTATCAAAGAGTTGAGTTCTTCTTCATACAACATTTATAAAAACTCTTTTTCATATTTTTAAATTTTTTCTATGAGAACCCTAAATCATGATTAAGTCGTAATTCAGTTGAACAAGTATGATATAATTTATCATGTTGATATGATTCTTCATTTAACGTTGTATGATAAATATCTTCTTATTAGTAAGTGGTATCTTCAACATAAAAGTAGGCTTTTTGTTTTGTGTATTTGCATAACTTTTATATGAAATGGTATAATATTGAATGTTCTACTTATGTGGTTTATTTCTTTTCATCCATTGCTTAATAGGCTAAAAAAAATGATAAAAGTTTATTATAGAAATATCATATTCTCTTTATGAGTATGACTTCATTCCAAGTAAAAATTTTTTATACATCATCAAATTATTATGAGCATATATGGCATAAAAAAAATCCAAAGAGGTCTAGATATTTCGAAAAAATTAATTCTACATTAGTGACCCCCTTTTTATAATTATACGATCACCTTAAGTCAATGTAATAAATTTATCATTTTAGTTCAATTTGAATGATCATTTTGTACAAAAATTGAAAACTTGAAAAAATGTAATAAAGCTTTTTATTATATTATCTATTCATTTAAGACGTACTTGTATGATAAACTTATGCTGCAAACACATAAAGGTCAGATAGCTAGTTTTTTAGGGCAATAAGCTCTATTTACCTATTGTCCTTGAATGATCTATTGAATGTAGGTTTATGGACAATTAGTAAATTCATAATGTCTAATTTAATCACTTTAAGAAAGTAAATTACACTATTTGACATACCTTTAAAAATCTGTGATTCATCAAGAATAGAAGTAGGAATATTTTTTATCTTAGAATAGGTAGATGAACATATTTCATTATATTATCATTATTTATTTTATTCTAAGCATAATAATATCTTCATCAACCGTTTAGATATTGTGTTACATTTTTCGAAAAAGGATTATGGTAAAAGTTGTAAAACTTTTTCTGTGTTATAAATTCTATTCTTTTAACCACTAGAATTGTTGTTGTGTTATGATCAAGGCTGGCTAATCATTGCAAACTCAAGGTCCTCTGGTGAATCAATGATTGACGAAGTTGTGGCAAGGATTTCTAGTTTGCCGACTATAAGGAAAATGTTGCTAGATTAGTAGATGCTTGGCTAGATTGACTGTGGTTTAATGAAGGGCTTGTGTGTGGAAGAATTGTTTAAATCATTATGTCATTTATTTATTTATTTATCTATTTATTTGTTTTTTTAAATTATTTCTTATTCAATAATACTATTTTACTTATTAGATAGGAAAACTCATTTATGTTGATAAATAAAAAAGGCAAAAATCTCTTACTTTTATAGATAATGTAGTCATTTCAACTGTTGTCATACAAGTTGTGTAAAATGTAAAAGTTTTTAATACAAGGTTATTTTCTTACATTTTTATAATCATTTGTTTTCAATTTCTATTAACTTTTTTTATTATCCTCTTTTATTTCTTTTGAAACATTATGCACTATGGAAAAATGCTTTAAAATTTTTTTTTAAATGTAAACTAAACTTTGTCAAATTTCTTTTTCCATTCTAGCATTATTCCTAATGATAAGAGTCATAGGTCATGTACAATAGTTCAATTTAAAGTAAGAGGACATAGATGTTTACACTTTTCTTTATATCACAACATTAGGATTGAAGTCTACAACTTTTCTTCTTGTTATGAAGGAATGCAAAATTTAGTTTTGTTATTTGAAGTTAAATTATCTCAAATCATTGTCGAATAATAGAAAGAGAACTAGAAGCAAATGAAATAGAAAGGAAAGTAACATCATGTATTCTCTCACTAAGTTTGTCAAGCATAGGTGGAAAATTTTATTACTATCTTGATGATATCTCACTTGTTGAATGTGATGATAATTTATGTAAATTTGTTAATTAATTAGAAAATCGACGTATGATTTTAATCAATATTATTCTAATTTAAAAGTGAAAGGCAACAAGCGTGAATAGTCATAGATCTAGTGTACAAGAGGTATGAAATTTTGGAAGTAATGAATCACTCTAAATGGCTAAATAGTCACATATCTATTTTTTAAATGGCTTACAAAACAAACATGTTCATTGTTAAAACAATTATTTTTAAGTAATTCTTCTATTGACGTTTTTAATTGAATGAATATTCTATTAAGAAAAGAAAATGTTGATACGAAAGAAAAATTTATTCACTTAATTATGTTGTTAAGGGCACTTATTAAATTGAAGGAAAATTTTGTAAATGTCATTTAACTGATTTCTTCATACACACAAGCTATTCAGATGTAAATTTAAATGAACGTTGTAAGACTGTTAATAGTTGATCTCATTTGTGTACAGCTTCTACCCTTTCTTTCAATTGAATTTCAATCAATCTCTTGGGTTAGAAAATAACAAAACACCAACCAATTCATTGTCTTAGTACTTCACTTAATAACATCACTGACTAAGTCCTTTAAAGGTAGTTGTTGCTACTTTAAATCTCACACATCCTAAAATTTCTTGAGTATGTACTGATGTGGAGTTAGGAAACGAGTTGAAAAACAAAATTAGAATTTCTATTAAAGTTTTTTTAAACAATAGCTTTTGTTCGAAAATCTAGTATAACTTACCTAAATTTGACGAAGGATGCTACAAACAAAAGACATCAACTAGCTCAAGGTAAACAATAAAAATAATTTGATAACTTTAGGATCATTATGTTTTTTATGTCGAGGAATAGGGTCATGTAATTAATGGATAAAATATCAATAAAGATGTCAATAAAAATAACCAGCAATAGGAAAAGACTAAAGCAACAAAAATTCCTACTTATTTTGTTAACTCTTTGGCAAAAAAATCCACTATGGATTTTCAAACATAAGTCTTAACACAAATAAGAACAATTGAGCACATCTCTAATGCTAATGAAAGGCAAATGATATATATAAGGGAGTGCAATTGTCTAGCAAGTTAATTATTTGATGACTATAGTTTCTTAAGAAATTCTAAAATATGAGAAGGATAATGATTAAGTTTTTAATTAAAAAAATTGATAGGATAAAATTTAGAACTAATATAATAATCTTGATCTTAAAATTTTTACTGAAGAACTTTATGGAAATCAATCACCTCTATGTTTGAAAATCAAACTATGGAGGAGTTTAATCCAATGAAACATTAAATGATGAGAAAACAATTGTAGAAAATTCAGGAAAAACTAATTAAACCAAAACGTACTAGAGGATTCTTTCAACTATCCAAATTTTAGATAATATTGGTCTTGCTGAATAATTTCTTATTTTAAAATATTCTGAAACTTGTCTTCTAGGAATAAGATGTAAAAATTTTATATTAAACTCAATTTTTAGCATTATTTTTACAATATATCAAGCTAAATATAGATTCTTTGGAATGATTTCAACTACAACGTTCAAGTTAATGATAAGTAGTTTATCCATATCAATATCAAGCATCGAGCCTTGGTTTCTGGGACAAGCTACACTTTCAGCAATGATAAAAGCATGGCATCTATAAGGAGCTTATTATGGGCAAGCCAATTCACACTATCAATAATACTAAAAATCCATGGATGGTGGGTAGGGATTTTAATGAAATCACATATATAAAAAGTTACAATTAACTATGTACTCCTAAACTAACACCAATGTAAGAGTTTGTTGATCGTATAATTCTATATCATCTTAAGGAGTAGTGATTTTTTAATTATTCCTTTATATAGGAAAGAAAAGGTAACAGAATATGGGTTTGGAAAGTATTAAATATGTTGCTGGTTAATTAGAAATAGCTAACTTTTTTAACTTTTTTAATTCAACAAATTGTTAGAATTGGAACAAGTCTTAAGCATATTCCATTAAATCTCAACAAAATTCATCCTTCATTTCACAAACTATTTAAATTTCAAAAAATGTTTTTTGACTTCCCCCCCCCCCCCCATATTACTATTGATAATGGACAATAATTGAAATTGTTCTCTATACTACTTTGGGCAGAAGGCCATAGCTTTAAAAAAATGGACATAAAATGTGTCTTAAATGTTGGAAAAAAATGAACATTTGTAAAAATCTTTGATCTTACTAAATTGGATATGGAAAAGGTGAATCACAAAAAAGTAATTTTTCATTGAAAACCAAAGAGGGATTAGTAGAAAGTATTATATCTTGTCAATTCTTATTATTCATAAGATCTTGAAAGAGTGAAATTTTATTTGAAATTGAAAGAAGGAATTAGATCGCTAATACAAGAAGAAAAAAATCTAATATTCTTCTATATTATAGTGTTGAAGTGGAGAACCAAACAGTGAAGGCAAAATAATGACTATTATAATAAATTCACTTTTGAAAACTTATTAGGTCTTCTTAAGTAAATGAAAGTGAAAATAAGATTAACTATATCCTTTTCTTATAAACAAAAGCTAACAAATAAAAAAATAATGCAACACCAAGTAGGAAATAAAAAGAAAACTTTTAATATCAATTTAGATAGCACTTTTGGCCCATGTGATTTTAATAGACAATTCTTCACTAATTATTTTGATTTAATCTCAAATGTTTTTGTTGAGTGCAGCTAGTAAACTTTTATAGGAATTTAGACAAAATATTCTTCAAAGCATTATCAAAATAACATTCACAAAGCACATTGTTGACTAATTATAACAAATTTTGATAGATAGAATTCTTCAAAGCAAACTGAATTTATAAATGTAGAGATATTGTATAGAACATATAACTAGTTCAATCATTACTATATTTTATTAACAATAAAAATAATGTGGTATTTTTTTGTTAAGCTAGATTTTAGGAATGTGACTTACAACGTATCATGAAAAATTCTTTGTTACACACTCTTTGAGTGCAATGTTAATAAGAAGCTTATTAAGGTGCTCACCAATTACCTTTTGAATGGATATTAAGAATCATTAGTGGATCACCAAGAATTGTTTTTCAATCGTCAATTGGTCTTAATCAAAGTGATCTTCCATCTTCATTTCTTTTCATCTCATTCATAGAGTTCTTCGAAAGAATTACTAACAATTTTTTTGCTTAAAAAAGAATAATATTAAATTGGCAACCATAGATCATCTATTTCTATCACTCTCCTAGCTTAAGGAAACAACATAATTATTATTACGTGTGGACATCTGAAAACTATAGTTAGTATTACTAAGTTTGTAGACCACTTCCAACACTCTACAAACTTCTTAAATATAAAAATTAAAAGTGAGAACATCTGTGGAAACAAAAAGAGTATGTGGTAGGTAAATAAAATTTGCAAGGGGTCAGGTTTGCATTAAATAAATGTTCCTTTGACTTAGTTGTGCTTTGCACTATATTTAAGTTAGAAGAAAGTTGCTTACTTCCAAAATTTGATTAATAAAATTAAAAGTAAAGAGAATTGTTGTTTCATAATAAGATTTTTTTCTAATCATTCAAGTTTTGTAGGAAGATGTCAAAAAAATGATGTTGGGGATCAAACATTAATTGGAAAGAACTTAGGAAAAAATTATGGAAGTGATTAGTTGGTTCCTTGTATTAAAAATAATTTAGAAGAAATGGTTTTGCATTTTTTTAATTTTTAAATAAAAAAAAACTCCTAAAGTAAAGGTAGTTGCCATAAATAGGGGTCTTCAATTATGCAAGAAATTGCCAGTTAGCAATTTATATAGTTTAATATATTTTAGTGTGATGTTGAATCTATTTGAAGATTAAGAAAATGTTCAATAGGAGTTAGCAAATCACAAGATGCATGTATGAAAACTAGTTTGCTAAACATATAGTGGACCTTAATATACAAAGAAAACAACAATGTTTACATCCCTTGCTAAAAAAATTACAATGAAAAATTCAACTTATATAAGGATGGATCATCAATTCTACGTTAACATAGATTTTATTAATTTTAACAAAATATAGCTTCAATGGCATGGGCAGCAATACGGGAGGCTGGAGCGAAAAATATGACCTCATCGACGAAGAGGAGATGCGAGATGCAGGGCGCATGCTCCGCCGGCCGAAAACCCCAATAGCTGCCGGGATTCATGGTTCCTCACCAAGCAAGAGAGGTATTCGGTTGCCATGACACAGAGATACGGGGGAAAGCGGGCAGCCCTGCCAGAGACCACTTTGAGCCACACCCACGGGAGATGAACTCCATTGAAGAGGATGCTGAATCTAGGGCTACTGATGCAACTAGTAATCTAGTCCCGCCAGATGGGGGGAAATCCCGTAGCCATCATCATCTCAAGAAGGAAATCCTAGCAGACACGGTCATAGGCCCATTCAATATCGAGCTTAACGGCCATGAGACCAACAATGCCCTTGCCAAGTCTGCATCCTTGCAGCCATCTCCTACGCAATGTTGATATTATCGAAAATGCTGCGTTCGGGGATTAACGTCGCCTGTTCCGCTACGTTTTATCAAGCTTTCGATACCTTTGTCTTAACATGATGTCTCCAACTATCACATCAGACAAATGACTTCCATAGATGCCTTTGTTATTCATCTTTTAATGGATTTGTACAAATGACCAAGTATGTTGGATGTCGTACTGTAATTATGTTTGCTTACTAGTTGAACTTAGTTTGATCAAGTCATCTCAAATGAAAAAACTAATAATGTTAGATAATGTTAATTATCGGATGTAACACTCAAGAAATATTGTAATGTTTCGGATGTAATAATCTTTATTTAAAAAATTGTTTGCAACATTATTATGTATGTCATTGCCAATAAAAGACAACATATTAGATCACAACAAATAAAGTTTAATGATAGTAACAAATCTTTTGTATTTAAAAACATTTGATAACAAAAAATTACTTTCATGTAAATATTAAACTATTAGATATTACCTAATATCAAGTAATTTAAAGTTTCATATCAATTTATAAAATAATTAATTTTTAATTAATAAAAAACATACCTAAAAAGTTTTAATACCATTCGGTAATTAAATTTAAAATATAAATATAATAAGTTTAAATATATCAGAAAATAAAAAATATAATTAATATAATTAAATATTAATATATTAAAATATATAAAAATTATTCCAAGATAAAAATACCTACAATACAAATAAAAGATATTAAAAATTAAAACTTATACAAAAAAATTATTAATATAGTAAATATCTAAAAACTAAATGTTATTTTTATAAAAGTTGTGTAAAAACTTTTGTGCTGACAAATAAATATATAAATTTAATTAAAAAATTTAATTTAATCAATAGAGACTACATGAAAAAATAAAAAGAATAATAAATTAGTGTTCATTTTATTATATAACCTTTAAATGTTATAGTGATAATAACCCCAATATATTTGCTAACATTTTCTCTTAATGTTGTATATATTTCTTACTATTCATGCCAATTCTAAAATAATGATGAGTAGTCAAATTAGACTATAATCATTAAAGAAATAAAAATATTTATATATTTTTTATTTGAAATGTCATATTCGTTATTTTTTTATTAGTTATTTAAGTTTTTGTTATAAAAAAACTTAATTTTTAAGTTTTAAAAATTTGAAGTAATTTGTTATTATAATTGATTTTATCATCTAAAAATATTTTATATTTTTTATATGTATGTACTTTTTATGATAATGCTTATTCGATTAGATAATTTTAGTAACGTGCATTATTAATCATCTTCTTTTTAAAAACCAAAAAAGGACTTTGGATTATTAACTAGATCATAGAACATAATCACCTCGAGTTTTTTCCCATGGAATTTGACAAATATTTTTTTTTAATTTTTATATGTTTTAAAGTATTTTATATTTATTATCAGATTTTCAATGTTTCTTGTGATACTTCAATTTTATTAAAAAAATTGTATCATTAATTTTAAAATATTAATAATAATGAATGCTAATTTTTTATTCATTTGTTTTCAATATTCTATAAAACCGAAAGTTATACAAAGCATACACTTTGGTACTATTTAGCAAATAATATACCTATTTTTAATGTTAGAAATTTTATCTCAAAAATTTTATTTATTTTTATGTTTAAATTTTTGTTTAACTATCCTACAGCTTTTTAAAATAAGTTCATAAATGGCAAAAAAATTGATATTATATTTTATTTAGACAAGACATTCCAAATTGCTTTAGTTTAAATAAAAATATGCAATTAAGGAAATAATTAACGTTAGAATTGTTTAAAGTTTTAAAATTTTTGCCATACTTTGTAAAGAAGGTTTCCCTAATAGTAGAATGACTGAAAATAAATTACTATAAGTTAAAGAAATTAAAAAATTAAATCAATAAACCTTATTTTGTATATTCAAAATTTTTTTGATATTTCTAATAAATGATATAGTAAGAATTTAAAAATCACAAATTTGGCAACAAAGACAAATAATATAAAAAATATAAAAAACACAAAAAACATAATGATAACAAAACAAAGAATTTTAAATTTGTTGTATAA
This sequence comes from Vanilla planifolia, assembly GCA_023846275.1. Classification (NCBI taxonomy): domain Eukaryota; kingdom Viridiplantae; phylum Streptophyta; class Magnoliopsida; order Asparagales; family Orchidaceae; genus Vanilla; species Vanilla planifolia. The sequence continues at coordinate 3,062,920 of JAIUJO010000032.1, read as the reverse complement.
TTCTTGATGCCAAAAATTTAATATCAATAAATTAAAAAACAAAATATTTCAATAATAATGAAAATTATAATATATAAAATTCAAAAATATTAGCCTTATAAATTATATACACAACATAGCCAGAAAACATTATATCTAAAATATCATATAGATAAAACTATAGTACTTTAAAAAACTATAATAATAGTATTTAAAAACTTTAATGTGTCAAAAGTTAAGCTATTGAAGTCACTTTCTCATTTTAAAATTTTACCGCTTAAAACAATTTAAAAATAATGAAACGTCAATTTGTTTTATATATGACAGATAACAATTAAGAAAAAATGTATGATGAAATAAGTTTTACTTTAATGATAGCATTATGAAATTTTCTGTAAAATATAAAAGGCTTATATTTTAGAATTAATTTTAACAAATAATTAACTCAACAAAGAAATATAAGTTTGACAAACAATGGACAAAAATAATACAAATTTATTCAAAAATATAATAACATAATTACATAAGAAGAACCAAGACTTTTACCATGTAAGAAAATACGAAATACAAAACTCATTATTCAGAAAAAAAAAAATATGACATAATGAATGAGCTTTTCAATTAATTGTATTATAAAAAATTAGATAAAGGAAAAACATGTCTTTATATTTTTATTAAAAAAAAATAAAGAAATAATTAACTCAAAACAACAAATATTACCAACATAAAAATTATAAATACATTTAAAAAACTTAAATATGATAATGAAATAACTTAATTGTTGGCACAACATAATATCAAAAATCATTTCATGATATTGTAAGTTAAAAAAAGTTAATGTTACAATAAAAAAATTTGAAAATTACTAAAATACACTAAATTATCAAGATATTGGAACACTTAAAACATTAGAATTTCAATCTCTGTCTTACTTACAAAGATGATATTCTTGTCATGGTAACCATAATAAATTTGTAAAAACAATATGAAAATTACTAATTTATTTAAAATAATAAACATTTATAACCTTAGTGCAAAAAATTTATACAAATAATGTTGCCATTACTTCTACAAAAATGATTTAGTTTGACATAGATAATGCTTATGAGTCTTGTTGAGACAATTTAGTACACAAAGTCATGCATGACAAATGTTAGTACATTACTCAAAAAACTAAATTGTGTAAGATAGAATCGAAATAGAGAAGAATGCAACGACTAAGTGCAAGTAGTAGAAGAAGATAGCCTTGAATAAAGCCTAAATTGTGTTAGAAGAGACTAACATGAGAAAGAGAATAATAAAGGCTATTTTGGATGATGGCTCAAGAGGATTAACAAGAAAAGGTAACATCATTAAGTGAAGTAAAGGTAAGTTACGATAATGAAGGATTTCCATAACAATTAATTTATGCATGTAATAATATGAAGCTTAATATAAGGAAAATAATAAACTAAAAGAAAAAGATACTGAATACTTAAGACTTCATGAACACATTAAAGATTGGGCTAACAAATATTTAATGAACGTGTAAAAGGCCACTGATGGATTAGCACAAAAAGCAAAGGCAAGCATCGTTACTTAAAGGATTAATGATCTTAAATCCTTGCAATATTCTTGTTCATTATTAAATAGAAAACTTATTTATTTTTTTTTCAAATAGGAGAATATTTCATGTTCATTAGAGTAATGGAAATGTCAATTTTTTGCGGGGTTAGAATACTAATTTTACATGTCATTATATCTTGCAAACTGATTATGCAAGACACGTAGGTATTATTAAAGCTCATATTTAATCTAAATTTCTAAACTTTGCTTGGTAGTTAAGGGAAATCATAGTTCATTCACTCAAAAATACATTTGACAAAAAAAAGTTTGGATTCATAAGCCTAATAATTAATTTATATTTATAGGAAGGTTTTCTTTTGATGGACAAGTAAGACTTGTGATTCTTTGATTGTTGATGTTTGAGACACATGACTAGAAATATCTATTTATTCACCAGGCCAGAAGCCTACATTAAAGGAAAGGTAGTACTTAGTGACAACTCAAACAAATACAACAAATGACAAAGTACTATTAGAGATTCTACATTTTTTATTGCTAAAGTTTATTAGTTTAAAGTGCAAAGTATACTTTTTGGAATATAACACAAGTATGTGGTAGCAATTTTACTATTTTATTTGATTTTGTTACAAGTAAAAGTAGTAAACAGGGAAATGTAGTAGTTATTATAGCTAGAAGAAATAACAATTATTTACATGATTTGAATAAAGTAAATAGTCCCCAAATAAAATCTTTCTGTCATATGTTATGACCTGAATTTATGTTATTGAATACTTTGCCATGTTAGCACATATACCTTTAGAAAAATGATTAAATATAACTTAGTAAGATGGTTAATTAAATTGTCCTTTATGAATGATTATGTATGGGCTTTGAACTTTTTAAAATAAATTATCCTCACATGCACACTACATGACATAAGAAATATGTACTAGTTATATTAGATGATTACTCAAGGTGTACATATATAATTTTCTTGTAAAAAAGGAGTAAATCTTGTGGAAAATTTCATGTCTTGATAACTAAAATGAAAATGAGCTAAGTTAAACTTTAGTTGCCATTAGAAGAGATAATAAAGGAGAATTTAGAAGTGAGAAATTTATCGAATATTTTAATAATAATAGAATTTCACAAGCATTCTTTAACAACTTTGGCAGAGGAGTAAGATCCATTTTTAATTGAAGGAAATGAGACAAATTTGATTTAATTCTACATAAATATTGCATTATTTTTATTGAGAATTGATATATCTAAGCATGATTTTCCAGAGATAAATGTAGAATTTTCTTTATCCATGTAAATAAAGGCCTAATGAATGACTTATTTGATGCACCATTGAATTATATAGTCAATGAATTCATTCATTACTTCCCACCAAACATTTCAGAGACTCTTGTATCCATCATGTGTAGCTATTGCATTAAAAAATACAATTTCTATCCATGGAGCTATCATATTCAATACAATTTTAGTCGCCTTGTACCATAGTATTTTTAATTTACCACTTGAGTTTAGCATACACATAACTATAATAGGACCCATCTAGTTTCCATGGATTATCATTGAGCAAGTGAACTATCTACTCGTCGTCATTTAAGGTTTCACAATGGATGCTTTACATTCATAACATCCAAATCGCATTAGATTTATTCCTAATGTATTACTCAAATTCTAATTTCTTAGATAGATTACGTAATTAGCTATTGTAAGTCATAGGTTTAATGAGAGTAATCAGAATTATTTCTTGCTTTGAGTACAAGAATAAACTACCTTAAATAGCTCTTATTTGTTGCATCTTTTGTATTACAGGACTTGATTAATCAAACGAAGATGCCTCTTTAACCATTTCTATTATTTCTCTTTTAGTTCTTATTCTAAACTAGGTTGAAATCCTCCTTTAGATTACAATTGACTAGAATTTGTAGATCATTTAAGCTTATCATTGCTAAAATCTCAATGATTATAACTCATTTTGTTGGTAAGCGTTAACATAAGACACTACTAAATCAAAAACTAAATATACTTTTTTAATTTACCATTGCATTTTTCTTAAAAGAAATCTAATCATAAATAATCTAGTTAAAAATTTCATGTTGTTCCACATTAATTCATTTGCAAACTTGGTATTCCTTAAGCATGTGCTAATTCTACCACAAACTATACCAGCTAAACCATTTGTGACTTTTTACTCATCTTCCTTATAGTGGAACAATTTGATAGTGCCTCAATATTTTTTCATACAACATCTCTATCCAAAATGAAACTATCAAAATGCAGTGACTTTTAATTTAGAATGTTGCTTAATTCATAAATATGTCCAACTCAAAGTATATTCATTTGCATTTGTCTGTGCTTATTTTAGCTTGCATATTTGGTGAAATTTTATTTTATTTACATTGAAGAGAGCTGTGACATTGGCCATAGAAGTTGATTTAATAACTAAGTTAACATATTGAATTCCTTGCCATAATCTATTTGAGTTTCCAAATTTTTTGTTATCTAGATTCAACTAAGTAATTCCTTTGATAGACAAAGTTCAACACAAATCTATTTTATGCTTAATCTAGTTAAGTTTATAGTAGATAAGGTCACTTGTATAGAATTTTTTACTTCCAAAGCTAAGGACTGTAGAGTTACCTTATGGAAAAAACCAAATGAAACCTAAATTATTACAAATGTTGATTCAAACAACATTCACATGAAACTCATGAACCACTTAAATATTGTTTTGATAAAGTCACTGATGTTTTATGGTTTGTGAAGTAAAACATTCAAATAATCAATCAAATGTAATTAGTACATGTTAGTTACCCTAAAATGATACCTTTTAGTCATTAAAAAGTTTGATTTTCTTAAATGCTACTACCATTGTTTCCTCATTTGGAACAATGTGTGAAATGTCTCTCAATAATTCAAGCTTGAATAGTGCTTCAATTTTTTCAATTCCTTCTTCATTGAAAATAATTTTTGGTTGAACTTTGAAGGTTCCATTTGGTTAATTCAAACTTGCGAAAGGTTACCTACCTAGCAAACAACCTCAACAAATGAATTATTAAAGGATGTGAGTCCCTCTACAACTACGACAAAGACTTGCTAGCCTATTCCCTTATTATAACTATAATATAGTTGAGTCTAGGAACTCACCTCCAAGTGTTGCAATGACTCCAGTACAGCTACAATTATGATTATTTATCGATACTATCTCTGCCTATCCATCACAACCATTTACATTTAATTTTTTGTTATTTACAATTGTTGCTCATGTATTCAATAGAATCATAAAGAAAGATTATTTGGGAATTGTAATATTAAGCAGTCATTCCTTAATAATGAAATAATTGTGTGCATGACAATTTAACATTATTTGCCACAATAAAATGGCCAACAATTTAGCCTTCTTACCTGATAACTTCTCATGAGAAGATACACTAATTCTTACATGTTTTGAAAAATGCAACTAATCTGTGTACAACAATTGGTTGAGATTTAAAAATCTAAGATTGGATTAAATAAATGTGAATGAAGATTATTAGAAATTAAAAATAATACTCAACTTATATATACTAAAGGAATTAGATTTCAATTTCATCTATATTCCTTGTTCAACTTATTTTGATTCATATAGGATTCATCCATATCAATTTGGTGAGTCCTAATTTTAACTGAATAACAATGTTATATTCAGAAAAAATTATCCTTATTGATCTTAAAATCGTATAGCATTATGCTAAGTTTAAATGTTTTTTAGTTTATGCTACGTTTAAAAAATAATTCTTGAAGCTAATCATTACGACTATAGTTTTACCAAATTTTATAACATCTAACTGATAGTGGTGAATAAATGTTCAAGTAGTAGTTAAATGTATAATAGATGTTACCGTTAGCCTATAATGTCAAGGACCATGTTGAGATATCATTATCTACTTACAAAGAATAGATCCCAAATCAAACAGTTAAAGATGCTAATCTTTATGAGAAATAGGGTTTTGTCATTTTGACGCAAACAAAGTTAATTTTAATCTCTGCAGGAGCTTATAATGTAGAGAGGCCAACATGATTTCCTAAGCTTTGTACTTCCAAAAAAAGTCATTATTCGTTAGACGTAGTAATGAGTGGTGAGTGTGAAGTATTTTAAGTTCACAAAAAAAAATGTCACCTATGAATTTGAGCATATTTACATGGATTTAAAGAAATTGTTTTCCTCAAACACTAGTGTAATAAAATTTGGCATAGTATATAGAAATAATTTGATATTACCTTTGATAATACATATGTAAAGAACACAAATCAGTCCTTGTTGATAAGGCATTTTCATGCATAAATTTTCTCAGTTTCAATGTTAATAATAGTTTGTGAGGATGCATGTATACGTGTGTAAGATGAATAAATTAGAACTACCTTGGATTAAATAATTTAATTCATAAAATCAAATAGTAGAAAATTTTTTATTCTTGAAATCAAAACTTTTATTTTTGAGCAACCAATTTTATAATGTTAAATAATTGAAAATTGAATCAAGTTCAAATGGAACATTTTCATAGAAATTGTTTTTTGCTTGTAATTCAGAATAGAAAGAAATCTTCAAATAATTGTAAAGTTTTAACGATTCATGTTTGCTTAAGTTAAACAAATATCATTTCAAGATCATTAAGTTTTTCTCATGCATGTACAATATTTCTTTACAAAAAAATTTTTCTGCTTTTTTTATTTTCAAATTTGTCATGTAATTTATGAATGGAGGAACACGATTCACCATAAAATAAAATAATTAAATTAAATTTATCACATGAAGAACATTTACATCAATAATGAGCTATTATGCAAGTAAGTTCCACATTATTTTTGGTGCTCCTTTTTCCTTTCCTTTTCTTCTCTTCATCTTCTTTCTGTTTTTGCTACCTTTTCGTTTTTTTCATGTTTCCCTTCCAACGCACACATAGCCTCAAAGAAAGTGTTTTGCATTAACATTTTGGTAAAGATTTATTATGATATAGCACAAAATAAGTACCATACATTCTTAATAAAGTTGTGTACTTATGTTCATAAGAAATATTCATAATAATAGTATTATTTTTTCAAATAATCTCATGAACTTTAAATCAACTTTATGGACAAAATTGTTGGAAAGGATTTTGCAAAAATAAAAATTGTTGCTCATGAACATTGGTGCGTACTTGAGATACAACTTGATACAACTTGTTGACTATGGAATAAAGAACTTCTCCAATCAATGCAATAATCTACTTTGATATAACCTGTTCACTATTTTGTGTGACAAGAGGAAGAGAATTGGAATTAATCAAATTTTTTTATAATCCAAAATCTTGCTTGATCTTTATTTTTAGCACTTTGGTTCATAAAAAGAAACTATGAAGAAAAGTGTTATTAAGTTAATCACTTAAAATTTTTTAGATATTCAACCATTAGGCCATATTGAATATCTACCCCATATAATTCTATAACCTGGACTATATAATCACCCCATTACTTAACATGAGTGGTTCGAGAAGGCTTTAGAGTGGCATTCTTTTATCAAAAAAGTTTGTTCCCAATCCTCTTAACAAAAAGAATACAAGTAGTATTTACCTTAATAATGCACCTAACTCTCAAGCCTTAGAGTAAATCTTTCCAATTTATGGTAACAAAAGGCCTTACTTTTATGCTAAATGTTGTGGCACCATAACGCCTCAATGTAAGGTTGTTAGTCGTCTGCTCATTACAAAGTCTTTAGTTAATATCATTCCTTGCTTATAAATGCAGCCAAGAGGTTTTTTAAGAATGTCATCATAATGAAATTAAGAAAACATTAGCCCTAATTTAATTGCACAGATATGTAATAAATATCACTAATAAATTGAGGTTAGAAGTTACAAAAGAAAATCATGAGATTTTTATGATTTCGAAAGTATGAAAGTGCTATATTACAACAACAGAGGAATGCACTTCAACAGAATCCAAAATGATATTTCAATTAAAGTCTAATGGAATAGCACACATTAAAATAAATGATCTTAGATGATTGAATACTATTGAAATTCACATTCTTTTCTTAACAATAATGTGGAAGAAAAGATGAGGACTATTAATAGGAATTTTAGTACTCATAATTGCATCCAAATGGTTGTATGACAACTAAGCAAGGCTTCAGTTTCCCTTATAATACATAAAAATCTTCATAGATTTCCTATTCCAAACATATTGTTTGCACAACATATTCATACCTTACATCACTAAGACTTATTGCACATGCATTAGCCTTTAGAAGCTACATTTAGATGAGTATTTAAGACTCCAATTCCACTCATCGACAATAAAACACATCACATATCTTTTAGTCATATTGGCATTTTGCATTGCGCTCGGAAGTATTACTACTCAATAATACAATCCTTTCCTTCATGAATGACTCTACCTACATATTATATGCAAGTATCTAGGGCCATAAAATTTTATGTTTGATACTAAGAATTATAAATCTTACCAGTCATGTGTATTTCATGACATTATCATAACAAATGTTTGTGTTAAACTTTATCTTTTCTATAAATGTAAATTTTCATTCTAACTTAATGTTAGTCAATTCAAACAAGTTTCAAAATCAACAAGATGATACTTAATGTGTGATATATTTGTATAATAACATATTAATTTTTTTTAACTTTACTACATAAGTGATGCATAAGTCAAGTCAGGCAAAGTTATGATAAGTATGGCATGATCTTAACATGAATCGTTTAAATAGAAAAATTAGGTTAATTGTTCAAATGGAATAATTATTTTCGAAATAAGATCACAACTAATATGATGAATAATAATAATGATAAAATTAATAAGTTTCTTATCCAATCAATGAATAAGCATAATGAACAATATAATTTACAAATTTAGGGTTGTCTTATACAAATTTAACTAGTCTTGATACATAGATTTAACTATAGTTTTCATCGTATTTGATGCAGAAAAGATTCTTACAAATTATATTCATGTGCATTTGTAGCTCTTAGTTTTTATAAGATAAGCATTAATACAATCGCTATTTTTGACCCACAATTTGACCTCATGTGATTCTTTGATACTGTAATTTAGTTTAAGGCCATTATGAAACTTCTTGTAAAGTTTGGAATTAAACTCACTAGATTTCATATAACTAAACACAAGATGGGGGTGAAATTCGAATTATTAGAATTTTGAAAAACTTTGGTAGAGTACTATAATGGATCTCCAAACATTACAATATATGATTAAAACAATTGAAGAAACAAAAAATAAGAACGATAAATATGTACTAAAGAGAAGTGCTAGCAAAATATGACATGGTTTATCCAACAATACAATGGACTTTATCAACCCTTAAGTTGCCAAGTTCATGCCTATCAGTACTTATCCACTCATTCATAAGCAGATAATGTTTTGCAATTTCTATTTACATAAGTTAAAGCATAACCAACCCTCTACATTTTCATGAACCCAAACATTACCTCATTACCTTTTTCTTACAAGAAGTGAACCCTAATTTATTTTTTATAGTGTCAAACAAAACCCAAAAAAATCTTGACACTGAGCTCTAAGAGTGTTCTTCCTTTTCTAAAATAGAGTAGTAGAGTGGGACTTCTTTTCTCCTAATCCATGTTTTAAGGAAATGAAGAGCTAGAATTATAATTCTTAAAAAGGAAAAACAAGAAAATTCAATGTACTCTTTTTGAGATATAAAATGAGTCATAATATGATGGTTGAATCACTATTGCCAAAGAATATTTTCAAATTATCTTATGAAGAATGTTGGGTTATAGCTCTTTTAAGATCTTCCAAAATGCACATTTATGCTTTTACAAGAAAAAAAGATTAAGAAAGTGAAGTATTACATAAGTCTAGAAAAAGAACATAATAGCCTATGAAAAGCACTTTATACTTCTTCAAACTTAACAATTGAAACAAAAATTTCATGTTGACAATTAAAATAAATATTTTTCTTTTACATATAAGTAATATTTATTATTGTAGTAAGAATATTAGTTTAGCCTTAGATTCAAATTCTTATCCATATGTTTCCTTAATGTTTACATCAATTCTTTAGCATAATTGCTGAGCTAAATATTATAGCTCTTGTAAGTTCTTTAACCTTATCAAATAATTCACTCCCTTCAATTTTTATTTTCTTTGTTAAGCAAACTATACATTTTACTTTTCGGTAAGCTTTCTATAGAAACCTTGTTTTGGCTCAAGTTTTATTCTTATTCATTAAATTATTTGAGCTACGTTAAAAAATGCCATCAATTTGAACATGAAATTCCTATGAAATGGTTTGATGGACATCATATAGAAAGTCAAGTTGATGATAAATTTTTTTCTTTCTATTGAATATAAACCTTGCATGATCTATTGTGCATTAGATTGAATAAAACATGATTAATCATGTGGTTTGATGGACTTTAAACAAATCTACGTCTTAGAATTAGACTATTACTATTTATTCCAATATAACTAGGTGGTTCATTGCCCATAAAACACTAGTTTATGTAGCTAATTAGATTATCAAATGGACAATCCAATTGACATTAATTTAGTCATTTTTATTTAGAAAAATTCATTTTTTACTAATTCCATTTCATAGGTATTTTTTTTAACAAAATATTGAATTTTTTAAGTTGAAATGTATTTGGAAATATGAATAAATATATTTTTTCATTTTAAGGATAATTTTTTTATATACCAAAATTAAAGTTTTGAAGCTTTCACATCAAGAAAGGTAATAGGTTTATATTCAATTCTATTAATGCTTAAAGTTAATTGTAAGTGCATGCTTGAAATAAGATGCAGTTATAGTTAATGGTCACTCTTTAATAAAAAATAATTTATCCATTACGTATGTACTCACTGGCATAAATAATTCCTTGAAGAAAAACTCATGCTATGCTTTGGGATATCAAAAATCATCCACATCCTCAAGCTTATTTTATATCATTCACATCACTTATAACTCTCTAGTTTCGTAAAAATTCTTGCACTAGGTATACCATAAAATCGAAAACATAAGGTACATAAATAATTTAGTGTATTCAAAATCATATTTAGCCATTAGAGCACATGGTGTGAAGGATAATAAAATTTTGATGATGTTATACCTAAATGTGAGAAAATATTACAAAATAGATTTGTCCATAATAGCATAAGGCTACCTTAATATATACATGTAGCACTTATTGATACATATAACACTTAATATTGGGCGAGTGAAATAAGTTTCGCAAATTTTTCGAAATTCACACAATAAAAACCAAATTGTTTTTCAATTGTAGTCAATAATATCATACTAACTATATTAATAAATACTAAGAAATAATATGTAAAATTAAAAGAGTCAAAAATTATTTTATATGTTTTGGCACTGACCAAATGAGTGAACACCTACAACCAATTCAATTAGGATTAGCTTATCAAAAACTTTTACTCCTTTGTCATAGTCAGTGAAGAAGCCATCACATCATCTATGATATCTTTGGAATTTAGGCACACCCCTTCTCTTGAGATACGTTTGGGCTTGAACACTATTTCCATTAGATCTTTGTATAGCGCAAACTAATACCTCACGTAAGATGATATGCTAAACTTATTTTTAGCTCATAAACAATTGAGAAGTGCTAAAGATCAAGTAATATGATAAAAAAAAGCTTACTCATATATTTTATAGGTTTAGAATTTTAGATCTTAAGAAATTTTGGCAAGTAAAGCTATTTGTAAATGCTAAAGACTTGCATTGATTTTTAACATTAGGGATCACAACCTAGAGAAAAAATGGTTCTAAGAATCCACACCACCTGTACTCACATTGGTGGTCAAGTGGCAACGTAAACACATATTTAAAGTTCTCAAAAAGCCAAACAAAAAAAGTAGTCATTCACTTAAATAAGCTAGAAAGTTGGGCTTAGTTATTAATTTTCTTAAAATTTGAAATAAAGTGATTAAAAACTTTCTTGGTGATTTGATATTTTTGTGAATGCTAGTTAAAGAGTTAAGATCCTTTTTTGAGCCACTTCTTATCCTTCCAATGCACCTCTAAAAATACACTATTTTGTTGATTATATGTAGCATAGTGTTACTAATCAAGGTTAAAGACAACACTTTATTACTTCATTAAAATTGTAATACTTAAAACATGGTTGAGATGGCCATGTTGGTTGGCGTGGATAGGGGCAACTGTTACAAATGTTTGTGATAATGGTGATGGACTATGATGGATAGTATGAAAAATAGTCAAAAACATAATTCTAAGAATTTTTAAGGACATTTTCAAACAAAATTTTATTGATAGAATTATAAGACATCTACAAGGATGTCTTATATTAAATTTAAAGCTACAAATATCCAAAAGAAAATTGATATTCAAATAACATAAACTAAAGTGTAGATATAAATCACTATTCAAACAAAGTAAAAGAAAACTAAAATGTGGTAATGAAGTGTCAAAACTAGATCAATGGTATGCTAAATATCTCTTAAAAATTGGAGTGTTTAACAAGTCATAAACAAACCCTTCACAAATTCTTTTAATTAGGATTACACTATGGGTGGAGTGGTTGTTATACTAACAAGGACATTCCTAATTGCCATAAACTAGAGAACTTTTCCATTAGTTATGTCCCTCACAATCTCAATTAGTGAAATGACAAATTAGTTTTTCTTTTCTTTTATCTTATTCTTTTGGAGTATTTAGGCGAGAAATTCTATTTGAGGGAAGTAAAGGATATAACATGATCTTTGCTCGTTATCCAAAGTTATAGTATTGGCTCTTCAATTTAAGGTAGCACCTAAACTAATAAGTTAGTTCTTTCTAAAATAAGGCCACCTATATACATTGGGATATCAATACATCATAATTTTTCAAAATATTGACAAAACTTTTATGGAATACAACACCTTTATGTTTTTGAAAATTGATATTTTGACTGTGTAAGATATCTTGTATGGGAGTAGATGGTCTGCGTATATTAAGCATGTCTTTTTGGGACTATTCTATGATATGGCAACGATACAACTATCACTATCAAATATATTTTCAACTTTATCATACACTCTTATGTTATGTTTTAAAACAAAAGTGAATTCTTGTAAATATTCAAACCACTTACCATGCTAATGAATCAAATTTATTTATCAAAATATATAATACAATAAATTGATTATTCTTGAGTTGTAGTGCTTCATGACTAAAATAAGGAACAAATTTTTGGGATAATATATTGTCTCAAATCTCTTACTGATTAAATTATTGCATAATGTTATTTTTCATAGGACTATTTCTTCCTTTTTCATTTCATGTTCCACTAATGAATGCAATAGGAGGACCACTTTTATTTAAGACTTTACCAATGGTTACTCCTCAAGCATAAGTGACATCAAACGAGGTTGAAAAATCTAGTAATCTAAGGACTCGCACTTGAGTCATGGCTTCTTTCACTTTAGTAATGCTACTTCTACCACTTTTCATAAGTTATGCTAAACAATTTCAATATAATCTAGAATTAAGGCTATAGTCATATTAAGTCCTTGAATGTGCTAGAGATAAAAAGTAGGAGGGCTATGAAGACTATGAACTTAATGTGTATTAGTTTGAGTTGGCCAATCAAAAATGGATTGTCTTTTTAGGATTAAAAATTAATCATTCTTTTGGGATTATAAAACGTTTGAATGAGATTCATTGAATAAAAATTAACACTTCAAATGGATAGAAAATAAATATTGTTCATGTAATGTAGTGAATACTTGTTTAAGATGTCCTACTAATTCAAATATGCTATGACTATAAACTAATATACTATCCAAATAGACAAGCATAAAAAGACCTAGATAAGGACACAAACCTAAGTCATAAGTCTCTCAAAAGCACTTGGTTGATTTGACAATGTTAATGGCATCATGACCATTCATATAGTCCACCTTTATTTTAAAAAGTAGCCTTACATTTATCACTAGGTAGATTTTAACAAAATAGTATCAACATTCAATATTTATTTTAGAGAATATGGTGGCTCCAGATATTTCAACTAACCAGTCACCTTGCATGGGAACTGAAAACTTTTATATAACCATTATTTTGTTAATGATATGGCTGTCTATGCACATGCATTAAGTTTCATAATTTTGTGTTACAAACAAAGTGGTGACTGCACAAGCTCTACTACTTTTCTTAATAAATCCCTTTTAAGTGAGCTCTTTTACATAACAAATAAGTTCCAAAAGAGCCAAAAGATTTAATAATTAATTTAGTAAAGGAATGCAACACCTTTGTGTTTATTAAAATTGATACTTTGTCAATAATAGATATTATTCATGGATGGAGATGGTCTTCAAATATTAAAACTATCTTTTTGGTAGCATTCTTGGATAGGATAATGATACTACTATTGATAACTATAACAATCTTACTATGATGGTCTTTAACTCTAATGATGGTGCAAAAGATTTTAGTTCATTACCAATCTTTAGCGATTCTTAGTGTAATCAAAATGCATCTCATAATGCTTGTGGTGGTAAAATATATTAAAATTTTTGATCTAGTGAATATAATTTTACTTCAAGAACCTCAACTAGTTATATAACCTCCTCTTTCTTAAGTTTATTACTTTCTTTCTTTTCTTCATTTAAATGTATGTGTAAGACTCTTTTAAGACCTAGATTATGACATGCCCTTTCTTGTGACAATGATAACATTGCACTCCAAAAGTAGTAGAAGGTTTGTCCAAGTCTTGGATTTAATGAGTTGATAGTATTTATGATGGGATATAGTTTGTTTCTAGAGTAGTAGTAATGGAATTAGTAGAAGTAGTGCTATTCATTTTGGGGTAAGAAGTGGTCAAAGGAATCTAACTCCTACATGTAATTTATATTCTAAACAATAGGCCACTGTATATGCCTTTTGTAAACTAATAATATTTCTTGAGTATAAGTCAATTCAGTAGTCTCCTTCAGCCTAACTCAAAATAAAAAAAATGCTTCTTGATCTAGCTCCTAAGAACCACATCATAGCACATAATACTCAAGTTTAGTAATGCATTTGTTAGAAGTATTTTAATCTTTGGATAAATGATAAAATTTATTCAAAAGTTGACCTAAATAAATACAGATTTATCTTGTAGGAAAACCTTCAGTTCTTCCAATCATCAAGGTATTCCTCACTTCTCAACAAAAAAAATTACCTTTTTAACATTCAAACAAATGATCTAGCTTGTTATAAGAGCCTATGTTTTTACAAATTAGTACTTTTAATGGCTACCAAGGTCATACCATTCAAAAAAATGCTCCATTCTCATTACCCAAATTTAATATACTATGAAGTCTAAAACATCATCAAAAGTTGCAACTCTTATTTTAATCATGTTAGCCTTGTGATCATTATCCCTACCCAGTCTAATATCATGGGTATGTGGGGTAATTTGTCTTTTGGTCAATATTTAATTTTGATATGCTCATTTTTAGAACACATTTTCTCACCGTAGAGTCACCTAACGTAGACCAACTTAATCTACGAGTTTCGCTGCATCTATTTTCATTACATTGTTCCAATCAATCTATAGATGTTACTAAGGTTGCTCTTAGCACTTGCATTGAATGAATTAGTTCTATAATTACATGTTTTGTTATTATGTCCTTAGATGACAGTAGTGGTTGAGAATGAAACATTCTATATAATTTTATAGACATAGAAGTCATAAACGATTCAGATTGAAAAAATTTTGTAATTTAGGATTATAAAGATAAATAGAAAAAAACAAATCATGAAATGTAAAAGCAGAAGAACATATAAATAAATAAATGTTATTGAATTAGACTCAAAAACATGTTTTCTTCTTATTTATTTTGTAATGCTTTTTAAATGATTTTAAATACTTTCTAGCTATTAAAACCGAATGCATAAAATGGAAAAATTTTGGTTTAATTGTAAATTAAAAGTTATGAAAAGTTCCTAATGCAAATCATTTTTTTATGCCAAGTTATTATAGCATGATATATTAAAACTTGTTTTTAGGTTATCGATTATTGAAAAGATCTTAGATTTATTTAATATATCCATATAAAGGCTTTCCCAAAGGTGCTATAAGTTTATAATAGAAAATCTTAGAATCGGTAGACAAGTAAAACCTTTCTTAGAATCTTAGGACATACATTTATAATTTACATTAGGAATTTTAACCTAACGGGAAAGTGATTTTATTAACTAACATCAAAAATACTCAAGTTAGTGGTGAATTATCAAGGTGAAAAGTGGAGTTTTTGAACACTAAATAAGAAAATTGCATGTTCATTAAGACGAACGCAAAGTTTTCATTAGGTGATGAATTTTCCAATAGTTAAGTGATTAAGAGCTTTCTTAGTGATTTAATGCCCTTGAAAATTCTGGATAATATGTTCGGATCTCTCTTTTTTGAGCCTTTAACTCTACCTCCTAGCTTCCCTCTGCAATCACACCATTATTTTTAATATACACAACATGCTTCTATTTAACTAGCTTAATCGAAACACTTTGTTATTTTATTCAAATTATATTACTTATAATGTTGGTAGCATAACTAATTATAGAGATTTAAAGGCTTCAATGGTAAATTGTTTGGCTAGGATATGAAAAGATATTTTTGGAATACTATGTACATATTTTAGAATTCTAAAAAACATTTTTAAAACTCCAAAAGACATTTCAAAATATTAAAAACATAATTTAAATTAAGCCAAAAATTTTCTTTGAAATGAAGAAAAATTAAATTAGCATAAGAAGCTCCAAAATTGGCATGTGCATTTTGAGTGTTAGTTTAGTGAGTGGCAATGAATTGGCCTATGCGAACAGTACAATACGAGTGGATAGACAAAGTTACAAGTGAAGTCTAGTTTTTAGGTTAGCACGAGTTAACAGGTCGACATGTGTGGACAGGTTAGGAAATTTTGTGGATTGTAGATCAACATTATTTGTTGTGTGCTGAATGGATAAATGAACTCGAAGAGTTAAGGTGGGTTGACCAGGACACTTGAATCGACACTAGTAGTGGCAAAGGAGAAAGGTGACAAAGAGCAGTAGCAAAATGAAGCCCAACTCTCAATTTTATGGCTTTTTAAAGTTATTTTGAAACATTTGTTTTGCTAATAGAAATTCCATACTAGTGTAAAAATATCTTGGATGGAATTTAAATCAAAAAGTATTTCAAAAGCTACTAATCAATCACCTAATGACTTTAATTAAATTATAAGTACAAATAAATTAACAAATTATTAAATAAAATATTAAAAAGTGTGATATACAAGGGTCAATTATAACTAGGCCCCCCAATAAGAACGATATCAAAGACTAAATAAAAGTATAGATACTAAACTTAGAGTGGCTCTATATCTGAGTAAGACTTGTATGCCTCTAGGTGGAACCTTTGTGTAATGTATGGTATGCTATTATGTGATAACCTTACTAATATTTTTTAAATACTAGAACATAACTGCTCAATGAGTTTTTAAAAGGGTGAAGTCTAACCTATTTAATGATTCTAAAAAATAAAAATTCTATAATAATCTCTTTAATGTAGAAATAATGTCTAATTATATTACATATGATGTCTGGCATGATTTCAATGTAGATATCTGAAGCTTATATTTTTTAAAGCTATGTTGATGATATAAATGTTACCCATAGCTTCCATAATAATGTTATACATGTATTTATTGGTGTGGCAATTAGAAAATGATGGAATAAGGTTTTTAAAATTTTGAATATTTAGATAATTATATGTAATTGCAATATTGGATAATTATGCAGATCATAAGTTATAAAGATCTATTTATATTTATTACAAGTAGTTAACATCTCACAAAATTTTTTAGTCAACTTTTTGACCATTACATGGCTACACAATCCATTGCTCAACCTTTTCTTTTATGAAAAAATATTACTACATATTGGAGGTTACAATAGTTATAGTTTATTACTTAAAATGCATTATTATTATTATCAAGACTTCTAAAGATTGTAGTCGATATGTGGGTGCAACAATGAGCATCCATAGGATTTTGATGTGTTCATGCGCGTGAATATCATATGCGAACAAGTTACCGTTCTGTGATTTGGAGTGTCCCATTGAAGTATCAGTATTACCAATGTAATATATAGGATGGAATGAGTACAATGCATAGAGGTATCCATAGTGATGTTGATTGATTCCACATAAGTTATGCTTTCAAAATGTATAAGCACATATAAGAGTGTAATGAATGGTTTTGTTCTAAGGAACTGTCATATTGTTTGTTGAGAATCATATGACGAATATTTTATGAAAAGTTTGATGAAGTGGTAAACTAAGATAATTGAGGAACTGAACTTCAAAAACTGAGACAATGTGCCTCAACAGATAAGTTTGATTAATGTACTAGTCTATTACTGTAACTAAACAATCTGACACAAATAAATAGGATTTTAAAGAAATCCAAATGGTTCAAGCCATGCCACAAATTTAGTTGATGACAACCTTGCTATAAAGTAAGATATCGTGTGCTACATTGATGGATTTTGTGATTATACAACATAAGAAAAACAAATTAGAGGAAACAAACTTGTAATCCTTTTTAATGAGTGGCAGTATCAAAATGACCTTGACCCAAATAGGAAGCACAAAAGATCATTCTGATTAATCACCATCAAGAAACCAACATGGAAGATGATAGTCTTAATGTGAAATGTTATACTAGGCGAATTAATGATTTAGATTGCATGTACTGAGCAATTGTTCGCCATTGGAGTAATAAAAATTTTGTATTGAAGCATTATTAAAATATTTTGGACCACTCTAAAAGATTTATCTTGGGTATCGTACTTAGCCAACAATTGTATTACTAAGAAGTAAGATATAATTCAATATCGTGTTGAACTCTGTAACCATACCTATTAAAATAGTCAATAAGTGTCACCATATTTGTTTAGTCATTAATGACCACATTAATATGATTGAATGCTATGATATAGGTGAAAAGAATCCAAATAAATAAAGGGTCTGATGTATTGCCTAATTAAGTCTATCATACTAAACTGATGCCGTTGAACTAGTCGTCATATAAGGTTGATTGGGAGGATGTGATGACGAATGAATGAAGGAGTAGTAGATGATAAGGATGTTGAAACCCATTTTCTAACATAAATTGATGAATAATTATGTTAGCTATCAGATCAAACGATAGAAAATTTTGAGAAAGAGATGGCTTTTTTCCCTTTCTTTGCATATATTTTTCCTAAAAAGAACAACAAATTTGATAAGTAGCTTTCTAATTCACAAACTTAAATTAAAACTACAGAAAACATTTCTTTATAATAGTAATACAATATGTATTCAATGTACTTTAGCAAAAGTAGTTATAATTGTATGAACCTTTCTTTTGAATTTTTTCAAGAATCAAGTGCATGTTTGATGGCAATATATTGGAATGGGTTGGGTCGGTATTACTTTTTATGCCAACAAAAATCATGACCTTAGATATAAGAAGAATAGTTATCATTTGTTAAAATTGAATGATTATATGGATATTGTTTTGTCCCATAATATGATTAACTTGACATGAGATTTGTGAACACAAAGTTGTTTATGAAAATTGATTTCTTAAGCTAAAATAAAAGATAAATGATAAAATCTAGTGGTCTTCAAAGATTTTAGTTCACCATTTTTTGGCCTCAAATGCTCAATAATTTCCGTAAGAACAAATCCAAGTCAGCCTTAATGATTGTGTGAATGCATTTCATACATTTTATTACAGAGGCATTGGTTGGATGACCTCCCACACGATCATCATATGAATATATCAACATCTCTCCTCATAAATCATAATTAATGCTTTCCAAACTTTAAGAATTTGTTCTGAATTTAGAACCTCTTACTATTTAAGCTTGTAGTTTGTTACTAGATTTCCTACCCTAAATATGTGTTTGAATTGAACAACTTTGCAATGAAATTTATTCATTCTATTTAGTAGGATTAAGATATAGCAAGGGAAACCAAATCTTTTATGCTTCATTACAGAGACTGATTAACTGTTTTGTTCTATTATGATGCTTTTGTAACCCCAAATTTTCACATAAGTTTAAAGAAAATAGTATTTCTTTGGCTTCAACTTATGTATTTTTTTAGATGTTACGTTCAGAGTGCTTTAATAGCTCTAACAAGTGGTCTCTAATCACACAAACACAACCTATAAGGCCTTGATTCCTTCTAGTCAATCCATTAGAAATTGATTTGAATAAATCCACAACTAGCAGAGTCCATTGAGCAAATTTTTTGTTATTCAATTGATCTCAAAAAGTCAAGGAAGCAATGCATACTTTACCATTTGAGGCTCTATTTAACTTCTTTACATATTTAGGCAACATTCGAATATTGTGTAAGTATACATTGAACTCTATTATGGAAATTATAAGAAATATTTCCTCATTGAATTATTTTGAATATCTATCCTCTAAATATTACAACTTATGAGAGATGGTAGAATAATAATTCTTTCAATAACTATTGGGTTTGTATGACTACACTTTCACCATTATAGAGGCATTTCTTGAATCATAATGTTGGGTTTATTTTATTGCAAGATTCATTACAAAGTTGTTCCATAAGATTCATTTGAGAGTCCCTATATGCACAAAAAGGCGTTTTTCTCTAAATTTTCTATAAATTGAATTTCAACCACCCCAAGTTGTTATTAAAAGATAATTGGTTCCTTAGGAGCCTTCACTTTGGTAGAGTTTTGGAAGTCTAAGAATTATTTTACATCATTTTTTGTGACTTATGGATAAGGTAATTAATTACCTCTAAGCTTATCCCTTCCTGGATTGATAGTGAATTTTCCATCCTTGGTATGTGTCCAGCAATTGTTGCCATCCTTATCTAAGTTGTTCTAGGTATTGTAAAATAAAAAATAGTGAGAATGATTCTTTTTATTTGATTCCAAGTCTTTGAGCATGCCTATCTATATTTTCTATATTAAGGAAATTGCACCTCATGTATCTAAAATAGATAATGTTTGAGGTGTGGACCTTCTAAAAAGGCTTTGCGTTATATGCATCCCTAAAATCCTTCAATGTCTTAACCAATAATAAATACTTTTCAAAAGGGAAGCTAATCATGTTCTAGCTAGCCAAATGGTGCTTCCTCACGAAATCATTATCACCATAAAGGAAACAGTTTATCACACTTTCTAAAAAATTAATAATATTATTAAAAAGCTAAGATATCATTAGATTTTGAAGTTCTATTAACTATTGGACATGAATAACAAGCACAACCTCCCATTGAGAGTAATTTCTTTTTGCATATTTTTGTTAATCTTGTGTTCAAAGTGGACAACTTATTTACTACCTTTGAATAATGTGTCTTTGAGTTAAGGAATTGGAAGGTAGTGTCTTTTTTGAAGTAGGAGCTCTTTGTCAATGTTCTTCTGCTTGAGTTTCATATTTGTACATCTAATAAAGAAGATCCTTTATACATTAATCTTCAAACTTGATGCATCCTAGAGATTAGAGAAGAATAACTTGATATTTTTGATTGTGTGTTTACCACCACTTAAGAAGATTATAAGACAATCTACAAAGAATAAATGGGACTTTTTTTGACAACCACTTGGAGTGGCCTAGTACTTCACCTTACCTAGTATATGTAGATTATTTAAACCTTTTCTTTGTACTTTAGCTACAATGTGAAGAAGAGATAGGGATTGTTGGTTACCATGCTTTACACAATAGCTGAGTGAAATGGAACAATTTCCTTTCTCATTGATAATACTAACAATAAACAAATATTATAAATACTCATGACTAGACTAATAAATCAATTATTGAAGTTAAACTTGTAAAGTACTTGTTTCCCCCATGACACACTATTGAACAAGTTCTTAAAGTCAAGCTTGATAATAGAGCAATTAGCTTTGATCTTCTCATGTAAATCATTAAGTTTCTTTTATGAAAGTATGATTTCCTATATAAAATATTTTTAGTGATTTCCTCTTCATTATCCATTGAGATGATGGTGGGTAGGAAACACCATATGCTAACTTCCAACAAGTTAGCATATTTTCTTAAAAAATCTACATCCAAATTTTCATAAAACATTCAAAAGATGTATTGCTATTAGTGTTTAGAAGGAAAATTAAATTAGTACGACTACATTCTTTAAATGATAAGCAACAAATAAGAAAATCATTGATAGCATCATAAATTTCATCTTGAAATATGGACCAATAATGCTTCTAAAATAAAACAATAAACCCATCCAATATATGAGAACATGAAGAATCGATCAAAAAAAGAAATTGTTGTATTTTCTCCTTATTAACTAGCTGAATTAGTACCATATTACTTTTCGCTGAGTCTAAGCATCATAAAGCAAAGCACCTCCCATTTTTCTTAGTAGGGAATAGTAAGATGTCAAGTAATCCATGACATACTTGGCAATTAAATTCTTCTCTAAGATCTAACAACCCACTTGGAACTTTAACTATTTATATATTACTTTCTATTTGCTTATTAATGGTTATTGTGTGGAAGACATTTGTTTTTTTATCACCATTTTTAAGATACATAGTACCTATCTTTCAACTCTTATATATATAATGCAGTAGTATCTTGTACATCACATAGAGGTTAAACCTAGAGATGTACTACTTCTATTCAGACTTAGAACCCTATGAGGATTGGCCACTATACTTCTCGTTGGTCTTCATTATCGTTGTTGTGGTAAGGCTAAATTACAATATACCATTCTTTATTGTGCGCTTCTATTTATTTTCATTAGTTCATCAAATTATTTGCATCTATAGTTTAGTTTAAGATATTTAAAGAGCAATTAAATTTTTTAAAATATTTTTATCTTTATATTTTGTATATACCAGCACTTTAGCCATCTCACAAGTCTGGTAGTACCAAACTTTCCTAAACTTTTTTAAAAAGGGCTTCAAATTTAGTTTTGGACTTTTTTTGCTATCATCCACTTCTAACAGCCATCATTACAACCACCATTAGCACTCACTCATCAACACATGCATACTCTCTTCAATCTACATTGACCACAAAGTAGGCTTGAAGTATCAATGCCTTTTTTTGTGTTGCAACATGCACTACCCCGTTGCAACAACTTTCACCATTACTACTACTCGAAATGCATGTGCCACTTTGGGAAGTAATTATGATAATTAATTATGCAAGTTTTTAAAGTCAATTTATTTAGTATTTATTGTAGACTTCTAAGTATTTATTTTGTAATTTGTGGTGGCATTCAAAATTCTAAAATGTCAAATAGAATTCAAAAAAATATCCATTATTATTCCTAAATGTCTTCTACATACATCTCCTTCATTTCAATCACCTTGGTTAATTCATCCTAAGCTTTATTAGTTCTAACTTTGGTAACTCGTTTGGAACTCTTTAGAGTTGTTTACCTTCTCCATAACATGTTATTCTTCTTCTTCAATCTTCAAAAATATACTACAAGATTAAGTTTTACTCCATTAATTAAGGTGGACTTCAGCTTTCTTCAGCATGTAGGCTTAGGGCTTCATTTCTGACGTTCCATTGGGTAACCACTAGAGAGAATTCTATGCTTTCAATCCAAGTGCATTGGAGTCTAAGTTGTGTAGGATTAGAGTTGATTACTGATGGGGAAATGATCAGTAATAGTCATTTGTATAGAAGAACTTGTTCATATAATAAGCCACGATGTTAAGAAGGCTTTGGGCAAATCATGATTCAATAGGGTTCTATCCACACAAGTCACCCTTATATTTCTGAGCATTAGTAAAGGCATTTTAGTGTCCTTTACATTTAGGGAAAACAATTGGCCTCCAACATGAACCTTAAACCTCCTCAAAGATTTCTTCTATTAATAAAAGTGTTGTTGGCATACATATAAAAGCAACACATCATTTGCCTATCATCATGTGAAGAAAGTATTCTTAATTTTCAATTTTTATCATTATAAGTACTGCAACTAAAATGCCTATAGTTTGTCAGAAATGTTGCTTCACAATAGTGAAAATTTACTCTCCTACAAAGGATTTCTATTTGTCTACAACTTGCAAAGCATTCTATCATTGCTATTAACTTAATTTTTTGTAATCTGATCATATTATTAAGGCATCAAGCTAGTGTAGAAAAAACTACACCCTTTGTGTTGAATAGTAAGACATTATTAATTACAAACAATAATGTCTCCATTTTGAGATTCTTGAAAGCTTCTTTTGGTCATTTTTAAACAAATTACTTTCTTTAACATTCTATTTAATGTCTTTTCTCATTGAATTGTCACAATTAACCACTGTGAATCCATTTGAGTCTATCTTAGAAAGCTTTAGAGTCTTTGCTTTTTTCTAGAGACCTTTATTCAAGCATTTGAGAGACTAAATGCCTACTTGTTGTTTAAGCTACATGTCCTTCCTATGTTCAAATTAGATTGATATTGATTACTTTTACTTTATAAATGTTAATTGAATTTATCATATTATCACTGAATATATGATTTATATTACAATTAGGTTTTTTTATTATGTGTTGATGTTGTGTGATTTAGTGGGTTGTTGATATTGTTTTCTACATCAATGGCTATCAAAGCTTGAAGTTCCATATTGCTTATTACATCAACAATTGGAATTGTCTCATCTTCTCCATTTTTTACATATAAGGGTTTAGAATTTTTTTCTTGCTTATGTTGGATCGGTTCGAGCTTTTCTTTACAATTCGTTTGATAGTATTTAGGAAACTTTTCATTGATTAATTTTATTTTCTATAATGCATTGTTGCACCAAATCGTTCTAGAGATTCTAATATCTAAAGGAAGATTTTCAACAAGATTCGCCAAAGCATAGACTAGATGCCCATGAGCCCTTGTTAATTTTATTTTCATAGCATTACTTTGAATGACTTGCAAACTATGAAGATGATTAAGAATAGGGCCTACTTGTTAACCAAGTTGATTGGAAGGCACTTCAATGAGATCCACACTAGATCATACAATGGCTTAGTATTAAGCCAAAAAGGTTGGCCATGGTTTTTGACTTTTTCAAAAGAATCATTTGTCTAATAAGTCATGCACTTCTTAAGTGAGTCCTTAAAGCTTACAAGGATTCATTTTATAATGTGACAAATTTAATAAATTAGCACCAAATATAAGCTCTATAGCATATTGGATGTATTAAAGAGGTGGCAAACCTAGGAGTTCATTTGCAAAAAGTTTAGAGAATCTAAATAAAAAGGATTCTGTATGGGGAGGTATTATTATATAAGGTATCATTACGGCTAACATGAAAGTTCTATAAATAAATTTTTTATCTAGTTTACCATGGGATATAAATAGTTTTTACTTATTTGGGTTGTTGGGCAATTTTTCATAGGTTGGACATGATCGTTAATTGTTCATAGGCATATATTAAATTTCTAGTCATGATGTGTAGAAGTGTAGGGGTTGGCTTTGCTAGAAATAATGGTGTCATTGTCATATAACCATGCTCATAATAGGATGATACTTCATATTTCCATAGGACAGCACGACATAAAATATCTTCCAAATTTTTGGCCAAATTTAAATGGCATAGTTTATTTTTTCTTAACACATGGATATTTTGTTAATAAATGACATAATGTGTGGGTTTGGATAGTGAATGATCCAAAGTCTAAGGCATGCTACCCCATTTGTAGAAACTGCATTAATACTTGACAAAGATATAAAAAATGGTGGTATGCCTTTAATCTTCACTTACCATTTGTTTGGTGAAGGTGCTTCTCATGACTGTAATGGCCTTTTGTTATCATTGTTGTTCTCCAAATCCTCATTGGAGTACTCATTGGCTAAGTATGATTAGGAAGCCTATTCTTTGATCTCTTATTCAACATTGGTGTTTAATTCCCCATAATTATCTTCCTCAATAAAGCTTACTTGTCATTTTTGTATGTGGCTATCATGTGACTTGACCTTTTACATCGGAACAAGTTACCTTTGGGTGATTGGTTAATATGATGGTTGAGTTTCATTGTAAGCTTAAAGATCAGGAGGGCTTGCAGTGGGATATTTTGGAACACTAATTATGGAGCACTTGAATTTGTCTAGTCAAAGTTTTACAATGTTGATTCTTCTACTTTTTTGTTATACAAATGTTTTTAGGTTTTGTAGTCAATAGTAAACAAATAGGCCTCTTCATTAACATCGTAGTGCAATATTACTCATTAAAATGAGTAGTGCGCTCATTACATAGTATCCTTCTTTTGTTAGGCATGTCTATGGTCAAGTAAGTGATTCTTTTATAAGAGGCATATGTATTTTGATGATTGGAGAACCCCTTTGTTGAGAATGGATTTCTATGATTCTTATAGATAGTTGAGTTTATTTTGCTAGTTTCATTTGTGTAAACAACTCCTTTTGTTTTTCACTAAGTTTAAACCAATAGAAGCAACAGTACAAAGAAATCAACCACTCTATATATTCCTTAAGATTTATGATGCCTCGAAGGATGAGAATGTTACATTTTATAGACTTCATGTGTTTATTAACATAATATTCTTAGTATCAACCAAAGCAAGGTTTGTTGATTATAAGAGGCACTTGATTAGAGTGAATGACAATATTTTGTTTGAAATGTTGGGCCCATTTTGAACTTGTTCTAGTACGATGATTCTATAACAATATTTCTCTAACTTTTCTAAAGTTCATAGTCAAGTTAAAAGATCCTGGAGGGTCACTTGTTGTTTATTGTTGTGTGGGTGCTGCATGTTATAAGTTCTACATGATAACATTTATATAAATTATGCCCTTTAGAAGAAAGAAAAGAAAACTACCTCATTTGATGTTTATAACTTTAATTTTTTTTTAAATTAGGTGTTAATAAAGGAAAATTCAAAAGAATGTTTTGTTTACTATTACTTTACATTCAACATTGCAAACACTGGTATAATTGTGCTCTTAAGAAAAATCTGATGCTTAACTAGCCTTATAAACTTTAATGAACCCGTAGAGATTAGATTACAAAAATTAAGAATAAGGAAAATGGCAAAATAAAAATTTGAAAGCTAGAAACTATGCACACATGAGATAGCTATCCAAGGCAACATTAGTGAAGAAGGAACCATGAACAACATGGGTTGCATTCCTTATGTAAGGCCTACTACCAATTCAATGGCATAAAGAAAGGGTATTTGGAAAGGGGTTTGACAAAGAAAATTAAGCTATATGGAATGTAAAATCTAAATGCCACGTGGGTGCATATCAAAAGACCTGAGAAACATTAATAAGCGTTATAGAAAAGAAAGAATAATGATGTAACTTGAACAAAAAGCTAGTCCAAACAAAACAAAAAATTGAATTGAGAATAACATGGAAGGTGATAATAGATAGTAGTAGAATTATAAGAAAAATTAAGCACCAAAGTGAAAAAGGACTCTGTTGTGTAAGGAAATGACATAATAAAAGTGAATGAATGAAGTAAAACAAACATCAAAGTGAAATGAACCCTTATGTAGAGTCCAATTGAAGGCAATGTATTGGTGCTATTGGTAAACAAACAGATACACTATCTCATCACTTAAGCTTCCCACTCTTCCCCCAAATATTGAAGCTTAAATGATTCAACATAGTGGAGTTCTTATTGTAATTAAACCTAAAACTCAACAAGACATAATGAAAAAAAATACAAAATCAATGGAATTAGCTCTTAAAGGAAAGCAATTTGAAAAGTTGCCCTTTTAGTTTCAAAAAATATATTTTCTAAACAGTGGTTACCAAAGCTTTGGTCAAAGCTATCACCAAATAGGTTTCTAAAAAGTTATTGTTTGTTCCAAAGTATCCATGGTCAAAATAGTTGCAAAACTATCTTTGTAAAGAATTGCATTTTCATTTTTTGTTAGCCAGGTCCACATGGGTCATTGAAAAAAATTTCGGTTCGGGTTTCGAAGACTAAAATAGCCAATAAGCACACCATCGATGGTGTTGAAAGTCAGATCAAAGTAGGTGTGTCATGGATTTAGCCATTGAATCATTGTGGTTTCAATGATTTCTTGGTGAAATTTGAGTGCATGTGTCATGGATGAAATTAGTAGCTCATTATGACATAACTAGTGTCATGGATTAGATAAAGTTCAATGGGTAGTAAAGTGCGATGGTAGGTAAGCACAGCATTGTTAGATTTAGTTTCATTTAGAGGCTCCACAAATTGTGCCACTTTTATGATGGTTCTCATGGGTAAGCACAAAGTAGCTAATCTAGGTGTGATTGTAAGTCATATGAGCTCGTGATCTAGATTACAATTTTAAGACCTATTCATTAATCATTTTTGGAAAACATGGTACATTTATTCTATTAAGTCTAATGAGGTTATTGGCGAGCAACAATTGAAGGCATAGATTAAAGCAACAAATTTTTTGCCGTTTTCACCTTCTTTACATGAAATTTGATCCTCTAATATAAAGTTAAGCAATACCTTAACTCCATATATAAAGAAAAGATACAATGATTCCCCAAAAGTGTCAACACATGTTTGATTGGTGTCTGGGCATCAATGCTAACAGATGACTATACTATGAATCATATGGAAAGTGTCTGCTTTGATTATCCCTGAAGAGCTATAGCTCTTAGAAAACATGTGTGTGCTATGTTCTAATGATCTTACTTTGCATGTTTTAAAAGTTTAGAATATTGTTTATGATAATCACTAATTGTCCCCAATAATTCAACTTGTAGTAGCAATAGTAATCACATTCTTGACAAAGTGGAAGCAAGAAAAGAATATTGGTAGTATGAAAAAACAACAACAACATTTTAGTTGCTTTTGTTTCTACCCAGGAGAACTATTACATAGCAAGTTAAGAAAGCATCACTTGTCATTTTAAAAGGTAAACACATAACCTCACCTTAACTGTTTTTCTACTTGTGCTACTACACAACCACTTTTATTTTTCACTTGTTGAAACATAATCTAAGTTGTTCTCTTACAATGCTAAAGCCAAACTTTCTTGAGACTTTGTGGGTTAGACTCAACCTCTAAAAAATGGCTACTTTTGTAACTAAAACCCAATCAAGTTATAATTCTAAAAAACAACTCCCTTTACTTGAAGCATAATGCAAAAAATCCAGTAAACTGTCAGTCATGTGTAGAACATTTGAAAAAAAAAAGAATTCCCACGAACTTTGTTGATCCATGAGGTTGATGAGGAAGTTATGTACAACAATGTACTTTGCTTTTTCAGATGAAGTTTGAATAAGTAGTTGCATGATTTTGATGTTGGTAAGGGTTTTCAAATTGCAAAGTGTGATAAACATAATTTAATGAAGGTGTTGTAGTATTTGATTGCAGTAAGAAATGTTATGTAGCACTAATTAATTTTTTTTATTTAACTCTACTAATAAAAACTTTGGAATAGTTTTCCATTCTCTCAATCAATTTAATCCCTTCCAATTGCGAATTTACCGTTAAACTTTCATCGATAGGCTTTGAACAAACAAACAAATCTCTACAAATGTTCACTTGTGGCTATGCAAATTTATTATCTACCTAAATGGTCATAATTTATTAATGAAATTGTTTCATGAATTGTTGAAGTTGCTGCAAGGATTGATGAAGTTGTTGCAAGGATTTCTAGTATGCCCACCATATGACAAACGTTGCCAATTTAGTAGAAGCCTAGTTAGGTTGACTATTATTTAATGAAGGCTTTGTGTTTGTGGTAGACATATTCGGAATCATTCTTTGATTTATTTATTTTTTATTAATTTTCATCATTGTTTTTTCAATAATAATATGTTTGCAATTCTTAGGAAGGATTTCAATTGATGAAAGTTATTATTATACAACAAAAATCATTTATGTTAACAATTGAAAAAGCCAAAATTCCCTTCCTCTTATAGCAATTGTAGTCCATTGAACAATTGCCATAAGGGTTGAGTCAAATGTAGAAGTTCTAGATAAAAGGTCATTCTCTTGAATTTTTTATGGTGAATAACTTCAAATATCTATTAACAATTTTGGATTCACCTTCTTTATTTCTTTGGAAATATTATGCATGATGAAAAAATTCTCTTATTGTTATTTTCAAAAAGTAAACTATAATTTGCTCAATCTCTTGATCATTCTAGCATTATTCTTGATGATATGGGTCATAAGTCAAGTATAATTATTCTACCTAATGCAAGATGACAAAATCATTTACACTTTTCTTTGTCGCATAACATTGGGTTAAAATTCTATGACTTTCCTTCATGTTATGAAGAAACAAAAGATTTAGGTAAGTTATTTGGAGATAAATTTCCTCAAATCACTATTTTATACTAGAAAGAGAAGAAAAAGCAAAAGAAATATAAAACGAAAGTAACTTCAAGAGCATTCGAACTTAGTTTGTCGGTCGAAGGTGCAAAGTGTTATTGATACCTTGATTGCATCTCACTTGCTGAATATGATGATAATTTATCTAAATGCCTTAATTATCATCAACATTGTGGTAATTTAAAAATGAAAAGCGACAAGCATGAACAATATATTTATTAATTGCAAGAGGCATCAAATTATTGAAGTAATGAATTACTCTAAGAAGCTTAATTGTCACATATCTACTTTTTAAATGACTTACAAAACAAGCATTTTTACCATGAAAATAATTATTTTTATTTGATTCTTGCATTGATGCTTTGAAATCATCAATTATTTTGTTAAGAAAAGTAATCAAAGATGTCAAAGAAAATTTTTTTTACTTAGTTGTGTTGCAAAGGTAACTTATTAAATTGAAGCTACATTTTTTAAATATTCTTTCACATGTTTCTTCATGCACAAAAGCTATTTAGATGTGAATTTGAGTGGACATTGTAAGACTATTGATAGTCTGTCTTATTTGTGTATGACTTCTACCCTTTCTTTCAATTGAATTTGGAAGAATCACTTGGCTTGGTACAAAATGAAGCATCTACCAATTCATTGTTTTAGTGCATCACTTAATAATCTCAGTGACTAGGCCCTTTCAAGTTAGATGTTGCTACCCTTAATTTAACACATCCTAAAATTGCTTGAGTATGTATTGACGTGGAGTTAGCAAAAGAGTTTGCAAACATAATTAGAATTCCTACTAAATGTGTTTCAAACAATGACTTTTGTTAGAAAATTAAGCATAATAACTTACCTAAATCTGTCAAAGGTTACCACAAACATAGGCATGAGCAAACTCAAGACAAGAATTAAAAATAATTAGATAACTCTTAGGATCATCATGTTGTTTATATCCAGGAATAGGGTCATGTAATTAATGAGCAAAATGTCAAAAAAGATGTCAACAAAAATAACCAACAATAAGAAAATAGTGAAGTCGCCAAAATTCCTACATTAGTTGTTAACTCTTTGATCAAGAAATCCACTATGGATGTTCATCCAAAGATCTTAATTAAAATAAAAAATATTGATCAAATACCTAATGTTAATCAAACATAATTGATATATACAAAGGAGTACAACTATCTGATGAGCCAATTATTGGATGACTATTGTTCCTTAAAATATTCTAAAAAATGAGAAGGACAATGATTAAGTATTTTATTCAAAAAATTAATTTGATAAAATTTAGCACGGATATGATAATCTAGATCTTAAAATTTATAGTTAAAAAGTTTTGTAGATGAACAACCTATATGTTCAAAATTCAAACTGAGTTTAAGCCATTGAAATATCAAAGGATGCAAGAAAAAATTTAAAGAAGATTTACGAAAAACTAATTAGCCCAAAAAGTATTAGAGGATGCTTTCATTTATCCAAATTGTAGAAAAAGCTGGTCTTAATGAATATTTTCTTATTTTAAATTGTTTAGGGTGTTATTAAAAAAGGCTTTGTAAAGTGAGTAATCAATTTATTAAAATATATATTGTTAGATAAGTTGTGTTCTTGGAACTTATGTCTTATAAGGGTAAGATGTAAAAATTTCCTATTAAAAAATTTTTTTAGCATTGTTATTACATTCAATCAAAAAAGATATAGATTCTTTGTAAGGACTTTAATTATAGCATTGAAATTAACGAAAATTAGTCCATCCATACCAATATCAAGCATTAAGGCTTGGTTTCTAAAGCTAACTACACTTACACCAAAGATAAAAGGATGGTATCTACAAAAAACTAATTATGGGCAAGACATTTTATGTTATCAACAACACTACAAATCCATGGATGGTGGGTAAGTATTTTAATGAAACCAAATCTTCAAAAGATTACAATGGACTATCAGCCACTAAACTAGAACCAATATAAGACTATTGATTGTATGACACTATGGCATCTTAAGTAGTAGTCATTTCTTAGTTATTACTTTATATGGGGAAGAAAAGGTAATAGAATATGGACGAGATCAAGACGGCCCCTCCCATAGAGCAACTCAGGTGTTTTCTTGGGCTTCCGTAGTAGGGTGTTGGTTATTGAGAAAAAGGACGAACTACTTTTAACTTTTACAATTCATCACCTTGTAAGAACTGGATCAAGTCATGTTCCTCTTCTACTAAATTTTATCAAAATCTATCCTTCATTTCCCAAAAAATCTAAATTTTATAACATGTTTTTCAATCACCCTACATTTTTGCAAATAATGGAGAATAATTGGAATTGTTTTTTCAACTAATTTGGGAAGAAGTCCCTAGATTTAAAAGAAATTGGGCATAAAATATGCCTTAAACATATAAAAGATAAATATTTACAAAAATCTTTGATCCCATTAAATTATATAAGGATGTGGTGAGTCATAAATAAGTAATTCTACAATGAAAATGTTAAGTGGAACAAGTTGTACCTTGTTAATTCTTAGTTTTACAAGATTTTGAAAGTGGGTAAATTTATTTGAAATGAAAAGAAGGAATTAGATGGCTAATAAAAGGAGAAAGAAATACAACATTCTATTTTATGATAGTGACAAAGTGAAGAAAAAAACAAAAGGTCAAAATAATGATAGTTGTAATCGACCACTTTCATAATCTTTTTAAGTCTTCCTAAGTAATTGAAGGTGAAAATATATTTAACTACATCCTTTCCTTATTAACAAATGCAAACAAATAATAGAATAATGCAAGATATCACCAAGGAGGAAATAAAGAGATAAATTTTAATATGAATTTAGGTAGCACTCTTAGTTCAGATGGCTTTATTTGAAACTGATTCATTAATTATTTGGATTTAATTTCACATGTTTTGTTCTATGACCTAACGAAGTTTTAGAACTTCTCCAATTCTTTGCAAGATTGTAGGTTCAAACATTATATATTTTCCTCAATCTTGTAACCCACAAAAATTTGTTGATTTTAGACCAAATATTCTTTAAAAACCTTAAAAATAATATTCACAAAACTCATCGTTCATAAATATAACAAAATTTTTAATAGGCTTGTTTCTTTAAAGCAAACAAATTTTCCAAATGTAGATATGTTGTATAAAATATATTATTGGTTCAATAATTAGTATAGTCTTTTAACAATAAAAATAAAGTAAAAATTTCATTATTAAGTGGTATTTGAAGAATATGAATTACAACATTTCATGGAAATTTTTTTTTAAGAAACTCTCCAAGTACAATGTTAAAAAGAAGCTCATTAATGTGCTCACCAATAACCTTTGTAATGCATGGATATGAATTGTCATTAGTGGATCACCAAGTAACATTTTCAACCTTCAATCAGTCTTATAGGAGTAACCCTCTACCTTCCACTATTTTCATCTCATTCATTGAGTTCTTCAAAAGAAGAACTAGTATTTTTTTTGCTTAAAAAAAGAATGATATTATATGGACAACACAAATCATCTATATCAATCACTTTCCTATCTTATGCAAACAACATAATTGTCATTAATAAAAGACATTTGAAAACTATTATTAATGTTAGTAAGTTTTTGTAGCTCTTTAATCACTATACAAAATTCTTAAACATAAAAAATTAAAGTGAGGACATCTATTGAAACAAAAAGAGTGCATGCTAGGTTAATAAAAATTTTAAGGGTCCAAGATTACAATAATTAAATCTTCCTTTGGCTTATTTGTGGTACACATTATATATACGTTAGAAGAAAGAAGCTTACTTCAAAAATTTGATTGGTAAAATAAAAAAAAAATTATTTAGGTGGAAAAAGAAGTTGTTATCTATCAATGGTGGACTCATTCTCATCGAGCATTCCATTTCCTCATTTCTATTATATATTGTAATAATAGCTAAACTCACAACATAAAATTATTATAAATTAAAAAAGGATTGAGTTAACTGTTGTGGGGATTTTTGAAGCAAATCTTAAGCATCTCTAGACAACTTGGAATAATCTTAGTTCATATTAGAAAAAATAGCCTTGGTATTTAGAAAATCAATTAAATGATTAAACTTTTTATGTAGAACTTAATTGGAAGTTACTCAATAATAATAATTTTTTGTCTAACTACACATCAATAAAATACTATTCCTTAGATGCATCAAAAATGAAATCCAACACATGGCCTAACATGCAAAGGATAAAAGATTTGATTAAAAGGAATGCAAATTTATAACTCAATGAATTTCTTATATATTGTCTCTTACTTCTTATGTGTAACTTAGCTATCGTTCTACCTAAGTTTATTTGAGATTAAAAAAGCTAAGTTTAAAATGTAGACTACACATATGAGGCACTGAATGCCCTTTAAAGTTGTTAATGTTAACATGGATGATATTCAATAACTTATGCCATTAATAAATAACCTAATCAACATAAACTTTCAACTTTCTTGAATGCACCAACAATGTCAAATAAAGGTTCAATTGATCATCTTTTTTATTATAAAGAAGCTAAATAAGGACAGGTTACTTTTGAAAAAAATTTACACATTATGTAAGCTGATACCTATAAAGTCATGAAATGAATTACATCGTGCGACATTTAAGGTAATGTGAAATTTGTATTAAAGTGGGTATGATCACACTACCCATTTGAAAAATTAACTCAAATTGTTGCATGATGTTATATGTAATATAAAAGAGAATTGTTGCTTCATAATAAGCTTTTTTTTCCAATCATTCAAACTTTATAGGAAAATGTAAAACAAATTTTTTGGGAATCATACATTAATAAGCAAGAACTTAAGAAAGAATAGTGAAAGCGATTAGGTTGTTCCCTAAACCGGAGATGTAGATGTAGTTAAGCATCATCGTTGAGAAGCTATGTTCCATTTGTAGTGCTATTGTAATTGAAATGTTTTGAAACAATTTAGATGTAACGAGTTTAGACTTTTTTAATATTAAATAAATCAAATAATAACTAAAATTAAGGTGTTGGCCATAGCTAGGGGTGTTCAATTATGCAAGCAATTGGAAATTAACAATTTACACATTTTAGTAGATTGTAGTGCGTTATTGAAACTATTCCAAGATAGAGGAAATATACAATGGGAGTTAGTAAATGGGATTATGCAAATATGAAAACTAGTTTGCTAAACATAAAGTGGAGCTTATTATACAAGTAAAATAATGATGTGTCGATACTCTTGCTCGTAAATCAATAATAAAAAATTCAACTCATATATGGATGAAACATTAATTCTCGATAATTACAAAACTACTATTAATATGGAAAAATTGTAATTTCCATACATTTTATCATCATAAAAGACATGACATCTAAAATATGGAGTAATGTTCATATTACATAGGGTTAGAAATAAAATATTCAAGGTTTCTGCCTATTTTGTGTAATGCAAATATTCTTATTGTAAGATAGGAACTTCTACTTTTCCAAGTATTGTTCATGTGTATGAAAAATCATGTGATAAAAATAGTTGAATAGTAGTGGGTGGAGAGCATTCTTAATCTCAGTGCTTGAATTCCTTAATTCAACATTAATAACTAATAGATAAAGAAAGTATACAACAAAGTAAAACCTGGCTACCAAAATATAATATTATTTTGATTTAACACTACTTCAAATCATAACATTATCTAAGGAAAACCTAGCTATCATCATAAAATATTATATATGGAAACTTAAGAAAGTTTGATGGTTCACAAAGAATTGCAAACAATGGACTAATGTGATCTATCATGATTATCCTATCATCCATTTAATCTTGGTGATCACTAATACTCTTCATCTTATGATGCAATTATATTGTGAATATTTATTTAGTGAGTATAATAGAAAGAAATAATATTTAAATATGAACATAGGAAGAGCATCTCAACCCTTATACTAAACAAACCTAATCTTTTTTTTACTTTGGACTAATATGATTGGCCTCTTTTAATACAAACATACATTTTCAATGAAATGGATATGCACATCAGACGTGCAAAATTAGGTGGAGCCTAACAAGAATTTTTTCTCCACAAGTTGCAATTACACAAATGGAGCTTACCCACTTCCATAATTAGAATGAATTTCTCACCATTTTGGCTAATCACATCAACAACTTGTATTGTACATGTCCAATTAAATAGTTAGAAGAAAAATTGAATAAATTAGAAGGCAATATATAATAAATTTTTTAGATGAGAAAAAAAAGTGAATTATGTCTAATATTATTTAAATTATAATAATGAAATGAAAAGAAATGAATGAAAATGATTTCTAGCTATTTAAAAATAAGAAAAAGCCAATTTATGTTGTAGTAGGGGTTATCATTCTTAATTAAAAATCCCAAACATGAAACATAACGACATATTATATAAAAAAATAATGAACAAAGATGTGGCTTAGGTTAGTAAATCCTTGTTTCTTGCTAGAAGAGTTCTTATGTGTAATGTAGTATTCAAAGGCAACCACTTATGCACTCTTAGTGAAACCATGGCCATGGGGGATTATCATTGTAATTAATTTCATAACTTGAAGCACTTTGTGAGCTGGCCTAACTAAAATCAATATAATGCCTAATGATTTATGTGCTTTAGGACTTAAGTGACTAAGGAGATGGCCAAGCATTATTAAGGTAGTATGGGTAAGAGGAACTCCTATAATAGAATTTATGATGAACGATAACAATAAAAAGGTTGTCAACAATGGCAGAGATAAATTCAAATAATAATTTAGATATTAGATAATCATCTAAACTACCTAGATAGCAAACTAAGATTGTGCACATTTTTAGATAAAGAAAACATTATTTGGAGAAATATATTGCCAATGTTAATAAAAGTCCTTTCTATTCATTTTATCATAGCATTGTAAACAGAATGTAATTTTAAACCTAAATTCAAAAGAAAAACTAACTAAACTACCAAATAATTGGTGGATTTAAATAGATTGTAATTTCATTTCATGCAAAAAAACTAAATTCATATTATGTAGCTAGTGGATAAAAATCTCATGAGAAATCTTATCAAAAGGTTAATTGTCTTTTTTATCAAAGCTTATTTTGAGTTATTGAAATAATCATTACGATTAAAAATCACTACTTGTTGTATTGCCATTTTTGACATTTCTTCCCTCATTTTTAACCTTTCTTGTGACCCACATTATGGATTCGAATTATTATATTTTGAATATATTAGCACATTTGCTATGTGTTTTATTTATATTACTCTTGAGCTACAGTGTTTTAGCAACTCCACACATAGCCTCATTATCTTGAATATATCAACATTATTATGCTTCATGTTGGCCAAGGAGCTCCCATAAGAGTAAAACTTTCATGTTACTCTTCTTCTTCACCTCCAAACTAATAATTAACATAGCAAAGTAATTGTTTTTTAAGCAAATTCTATCTATGATTAAATTGCAAATTGCTTATGTATGGTCATTGAAATAATCTTTATGTTTCGAAATAACTACTCATTGCACTGCTACATTTTACTTTTCTTCCCTCATTTTTAACATTTTCTTACAACCCACATTATGGCTTCACATTATTATATTCTAAATGAAGGCATGATGTTAGCACATTTGCTATTTTATTATTTTAAATTATTCTTGAGCAATGGTGTCTTAGCAACTCCACTCATGACCTCACTATTGTGTATATGCCAACATAACTACTCTTCGTATTGACGAAGTAGCTCTCAAGAGAGTAAAAGTTTATAGTGACTTGTCTCCTTTACCTGCAAACTAATAATTAACATAGCAAAGTAATTGGATCTTGACTACTTCTAAATAAGCTAAACTAAAATCTTTTTTGAGACTATCATAACTTATTTTGAAAGCAAGTTTTCCAAAAATTTGTCATTGAAATTTTGCTATATTTTGATGAAGTTCTTATGCCACTTGTGACATACAATTTTTTCATTAGGTATATTTTTTAGAAGATTAAATTCTATTCTATGAAAAATTA
The DNA here is from genome assembly GCA_023846275.1 of Vanilla planifolia. NCBI lineage: Eukaryota > Viridiplantae > Streptophyta > Magnoliopsida > Asparagales > Orchidaceae > Vanilla > Vanilla planifolia. The sequence goes on along the minus strand of JAIUJO010000032.1, from coordinate 3,025,105 downwards.
AATTACTAAACATTTATTCATTTTATGGTTGTCTTATGAAAACATTTCAAAGTTGAAAGATATGAAAGACTACAATCAATATTCTAAACATAATCATCCCAAATTATACATTAGTTACATTGGTTTTTATTAAACTCAAGCCATAAAATGATTCATGTTACACATGTATGAGTTAAATTACTTAATCAACTATCAAAATCTAATTGATTATTATGTGCAATCTCTGAATATGTTCAACATTTATTTTTTTAAGAAGCTGTAATTTTTATTAATGAGAACATCATTGTTTACTTGGAACTAATTATGAAAATTATGAACATAATACATTGTGTGATGGACTTATATGGCTACATTTATATTATATTTTGAATGAACAAAGTTATGTTAAGTAAGTGCTTTGCATTTTGGTCATGGAAATTCTATCCCTAGAAATATTCATGTCATTATTCAATATTTCATCTTTACATTTCATCAATGATAAGTTCAGATGTGAAGCTTTGAATTTCTTTAATAAAAATACAAAGTTGAAGAATTTTTAAAAATTTGTCCACCAATGCTAACTCTAAGTGAATCTAATTAACATCTAAATAATGTCCTAATTCTCTTCTTAATATAATAATAAATCTTTTAAACATTACATTTCAAAAACTTATCCGCCTTTGTTTATCTATCCTAAGTTTAATCTAACTAAAGCATTTGAAGAAAAATAAGATGAATTTGTGTTACAAAAAATGTTCTTGCTCATGATTTCAAATATAACACTAAGCATGATGTTTATTTCCTTATTTATATGAATTTATTTTGATAAAGCAATTAGTCACATCTTCAAAAAAAAAGTTGAACTAAATGAAGTATCCTAAGATTATAAAAACATAAAATATGAAATTTCTTAGTTGGATTAACTAATATAAGAAAAGTTGTATTATAAGATTAATAATATTCAATTCTTTGTTTTCTTTTTATTTGCAATTTTTATTCCTTTGCAATGGCTTAAGTGTAAGGAATTTTTTGATACATGAAGGATAGCATTTTGATGCATAGATCCTTATTATATACACTTTAAAAAACTTTGAGTGAAATAAAAAATTTTTATTACAATATTTGATTTCTCTATCATTGAAATTTTGCATTGAAGCAAGCAATTAGAGAGGAGCATAATGATTTTGTTTCCTTCCATTTCGTTTATTATTTATCCACCTTTTTTTATCATTATGGCATAAGAGCAAGATCTAAATTTAGAAGAAGGGTCTCCATTCTGCCTTTTTCTTCACAACTCTGGTTCTCACATATAACATTTATAAAGCATTTATCATTCTTTTATGTAATATATACATATGTTTAATTAATAATATATTAAATGATTACTGATATGCTATATATTTTGTTCCTTTTGTTATTTTTTGTTTGTTATTTTTTAATATATGTGCAATGTTTTATGATAAAGTGTACACAATGTTTTAATGATTTTCAAATATTTTGTGGCATCTATTATTTTAAGTTTTTGACATCAAAGAAACTTCAGTTTCACTTTTGTTTAGCAAAACGTGTTTTTGTCACATTTTATTGATATTGTGTGGTTAATATATTTGTAATATTATTTTTTTTGTGTTTTCATTTTATTTAATTTAATTAATTTTTTTTATTTAATTTTTCTTTTTTCTTTTATTTATAATGATAGTAAATTATATTTTATATGTTATACAATTTGAATATTATATATGATTATGAAATTAGATAAATTTTTATTTTTTAATATTTTATATTTTCATAATTTTCACAAAAAAAAATTCTTTTCCTAGTTTTATGCAAACTATTTTGGCCATTTTCTTCACAATACTGATAAGTTGGATGTTTCAATATAATAATAATTCTTTTTTCTTTTCATAATAAATATATTTATATTGGTACATTCATAGACATGCCTAATCGGCAAAAACATTGTAAAATATATATGGAAATAGATCGAATGCTAGAATGTTGTACATGAAATATCATAATATAAAATAGCAAATAAATATCATTTAAACAAAAATGTTGTAAGACAAGAAAATGTTAAGTTGTTATGAAATATCACAACGGGCACATTTATACTAGAGTTTTAAAACAACGTGTATGTTACATCAAAAAATGTTTGGGTAATTAAATCAAGACAAATTTGTCAATATAAAAAAAAATAAAAGGATTACTAATAGCAAAACCATTAAAAATGACCTAAATAATTCCGCCAAATCCATTGGAAATCAACATAAATTTCCTTAAGGATGTAATGCTTTCAAACTTATTAGTGCAAATATTTTGGAACAATTAAAAGTTATATGGTCGTTGAAACAATTTAATATTTAACAGTTTAGTCATTACTTTCAATATATTACGTCAAAAATTGAATAAAGAACAAAACAACATAAACAAAATAAAATAAAATAATTAGGGAAATAGTACAAAAAAATAAAATGTTACAAAACTTTGGACAAAACGGTTAATAGAAACATCTAAAAATAATATAAATAATGTCAATAAAATGTGATGAAAATTGTTCTATTAATTACAATTTAATTTCGTATCTTTTATATAAAAACAATAAAAAATAAAATAAAATTTTCCTAGAACATAATTTCGCTGCTCAAAATAATGTTGACATCATATCTATTATATATGTTGTGAAACTATAATTTTTCTTTACATATGAATATAAAATATTAAAATATTAGTAGTCATCATAAAGATTTTCTATTGGTGCATCTTTCATAAATAGCATTTTACAAATAAGAAAGTAATGGTTGTTAAAATGATTTGCGACCTGAAAAATCATTATTTAAAAATACAATTTCAAAAGCTTCTAAAAACATTAAAACATATAAAAAGACACAACATGAACATTAAAATACACTATAAGTAATATAAAATTTAAAAAATCATTTTCCTAAGAAGAATATTAAAAAATATATAATTTATTCAAAAAGCATAATTTTTGAAAAGATTTTCATAATTTATGAAAAAAATTTCAAACAAAATGTTTTGATATTAAAACTATTAATAATAACGTTTTAATGATTTAAAATATTTAGATTGTGTGAAACAAGCGAAACAATTTCAAGAAATAAGTATGGGAACATAAATGCTATAACATAAATTAAATAACTCAATGCTATAGTAAAACAAAATTATAATAAAAGTTAAAAGTATGCAAATTATTGCAATTACATAATATTTAAAAAATTTGCATTGTATGAAAAATTTTAAAAGCATGATTATTTTAAATATGAATTAAAATAAGTAGTAAGAATAATATTTCAACATAGAGTTCTCTTATTACTGTAGATTAATAATAAGCTATTATTATTAAAAATATTTAAATAATTAAAATTGTTTTTAAATTTCAAGTGTAGTTGGCTAAATAAAACATGATTAGTTTAGATAAAACATACAAAAAAAATGACGCATCATAATTATGTAAATATTTTAAAATATTTGATATATTTACATGATACATGTTAAAATTGTACAACAACATAATAAAATAACCTTGTTATTGAAATTAAAAGATAATAATCTTAAAAATATTTAAATGTATTGGAAACTATTTATAACATAGTTATCAAAGTTATCCTAAAAAAGTGAATCAAAAGTAAAAATTAAAAAAATTAATTTAAAGTAAAATAGTTAAAAATAGTATACACGAACAAAAAAACTTGTATACATATGTAAAAATGAGGTACAACCAAGTCGTAAGTAATGAAGCTTAAAGAAGACTTAACACCTTATTAAAATGCCATTTCATATCAATATTTAGTAAATGTGTTTTGCATAGAGGTGGTGTAAAAAGATTCTCGAGCATATCAATTATTTTATGTTTCCAATTCCACAATGTGATAAAAAAAATTAAAAAATAATAACATGTTGTTGTGATAATTAAAATTTTAAAATATATGAAAATAATATAAAATAATATCCAAAAAAATAAGTATTGGTAATTTTCTTATGGATAAAGAATACTCAATGCCTTTGAAATCTATTATGAAATAACTAAAAATTGTTATACCAATAATTATTGCATAAAACTTTGAGGATAAAATATGAAAAAGATGATACAAAAAATCATGGAAGATTTCAAATAAAAAACCATAGAAGGCATAACGTAATTTCAATATGTTTCTACAAAAAAAATCAATAGAACATGCATAATATATTAAAAGGATTTATTTAGCGAGATAATTATGAAAGCATATTTTTGGAATCACTTTTAAAAAATAATAACAATTGCTATCCTAATTAAGTTTTCAAAATAAGATTTCATATTACAAACCTTTTAACTAAAGGCTATAATAATATTTTAGATATAACAAATGAACTAACATATTATACCACGGTATGCAAATGTATAAATGATAAAAATACTAACAGAGTAAAATATTTTGAGATGTTAAAGTTTCAATCAGATTAATTAATAAACAAAATTTTACATAAAAATAAAAATGTTAAAATTCATAATTCACATTGAAGTACATATTTATAGAAAAAACTTATTAATTAAAAAATAAATTATTTTTATTATCCAAATATTTGAATAAGACATATCAAAGACGCTTATCTAAAAGTAACATCAAATTATAAAAAAATACAAAGAAATCATCATGTAAATGCTTTAATGACTTATTTGAAAGTTTTTATTGTATTTCTACTTGACATCACCCAAAAACATTTTTAAGAGTATAAGCTTGATAAAAATGTTAAAAATAACGTGATAAGAGAATTAGTAAAACAAGATAAAGGAAATCATTAACGAAAAATATTTGTATTATAAAAATAATAATTATCATATAGAGTAAGATCCATGATAGTTAAAAATGGATAAAACATTTACAAAGTATAAAATTATTATCACAATAAAATATTAAAAAATATTTAAAACATTGCTTAAAAACTAAATAACTAAATATCAAAAAATACGAATAAATAGAATCTATCTACAACAAAATAAAATGCACCTAATTGCAAAAAATAAAAAAAAATGTATTTTTAAAAGAATAAAACAATTTCAATGGAAAAAATATTAAATTTATTCGAAGCTTGTGATTTGTCAGCTCTTTTAATATTTTAAGGATAGAGGATATCTTAATTAAAATTAAAATTGGAACAAATAGTTTACAAAATAAATTAATGGAATATCTACAAATCTAGAATTTGTTAAGGCTTATGCATGATTAGTTAATTAAAAATATAAATTATTCAAGGAATATAAGTAAGTTAACATCACAATTTGTTTATAATTTTAAAAACTATATTAGAAAAATAAGAAAAAAAAATGTTTATAACAATAAAAAATGCTATCTTTCATCTAAAAAAAAATAGCATAACACCAGAAATATATAGGAAATTATGCCAATGAAAATTTCTTAGATATGAAAATGTTAAGAGAATAGGTTCAACTGACAAAACAATTAACAACCCTAGACTTAAAAATTTCTTTTTCAAACTTCTTACAACATTCAAACTCAATGCTATTTATTTTCAAAAACTATATAGGAATCTTGATTTGTTAAAAAAATTTCTCAAGTTAGAATAATGCGATAAGAGAATTTCATAACATCAAAAATTTTTGGTTTTTTGATTGTATAATTCAACATCATAATCATATGATTTGATATCCATTTTTAATCAATCTAGTTGGTGTGAAAGAATGTTAGCATACCATATGAATTCATAGAATTTCTTATGGTAAGTAAACATGAGTTGATCATAGAATCCAATAAACGTTTATTGTACCATACAAACTTTTTCAATTTATGTAGGAGTAAATGAGAGAGATAATTTTATGGTCTAAACTAATATTTATATATTGGATATTTTTTAATTAATTAGGTTATGGACATTACCAATATACAATCAATAATATTTATTATACCATTGCATATTATATGATGGTGATATACAACATTTTCAAAAGTTTAATTTTCATTTGAATGATTTTACTATAAGGTGTTAGTTAATTGTATCAATTGATTTGTTTGAGTTTTTCATATACGATTTTTATATAATGATTTTCTTTAATTGAATAATTATATCATATTGTTTTAACCTTTGCTAGTAATTGTTTCATCAAATTTTATTAGATCCAATTCTTATTTTACATAAAATAGTCTAGTCTTATAATTGTCTATTTTCCCCAATAGCTAATCATATTTTATAAAATAGGATCATGTGGTCAATTTAGACATGTAAAAGTTATCTTTTCAAATTTGAAAATTCATGCATAGTGTAGTTGAGCCACAAGTTCCTTTAATTTACAAGGTAGGGAAAATGTTTTACTCAAAAAAGGACAATTAGTTTCTTGATCATACAATTATATTTTCCATTGCTATTTAACATGGTTACATACACCTATTTAATCAATTTAGAAGTCTTCTAACATTAATCTGCTTCCAATGTTATTCACCCTCACACCTAGAAGCAATATTTAATGATCAATGAGTATGCTACTAAAATAGGTTATAATTATTAAACTATTCTCGAGTATTACTCATTAGACCAATAACCTCTTATTTTTTTTAATAATTTACATTCTAAGTTTATCATAAAGTAATTGGATGTCAAGTAAGAAATCATTTACTTAGTATTATCTAGTGAAGCTAGATTTGGAAGTTATAAAAGCGCATGGATGTGGTCCCCTTCACTTAAGGAACTGCTTTGAAAACAAAGATTTATGTCTCCCACTTTTGTCATGATAAAAAAGTCATTTAATCCCAATAAGTAAATCTTTCCTAGGCATCTTGATGAAGATGCCAACAAGTTGCATGTTAACAACAAATTAATTGTCTACCACATTTCATTTTGTATATTCCCTAAAGAAATGGTACTTAACATCACATTGTTTGTCCTTAGAGTATTAAATATGGTTTTTTATAAGCCAAATGACACATATATTGTATTATTTTGTGGATATTTGTTTTGTTAATGCAATCCCATATCTCATACTCTCCTTTTTACCACAAACATTTTTTTTCAAAAATCCTCACAATGCTATGTTTTATGCTTCATTTGTTCCAAGCAATAGCTCAATATTTTTTTAATAGATCATGATTTTAAGATGTGTCAAAAAAAGATTAAATGCCTACAACTCTTTTCTTATGTACTCTTGAACGAAGATAATATTTCTAGCTTTATCTTCTGAGGTGATGACATAAATCAAATTTGCGATACGAAAACCCTAACACCTTTTTGCCAAGCAATTACACAAAGATTCTTTTTATAGGTTCCAAAACAAAGAATTAATTAAGAAAGTCCCACACTAAAAACTTTCTTAGGTCTTTTTGTAGTTAATTAAAGAACAAATCATCCCTTGGTATACCTTGAAACTATTTGGTTTCCTTTCTTGTCTTTGCTCAATACTTTGCTAGAGACTCTTGAAATTAGAAATAGATTTTAGGTTCTCAAGATCAAGAATTTATAAGGTTTCATTCATATAATTTATGTAAGATACAATGATAAATTTTTCATATTATTTAAGTTTCAAAATGAGAAATTGGGTCTCTTCACCCATTATATTAATCTCAAATCCTAGACCCATAAGCTTGCTAAATAGCTTACAAAGGCCAAGTTGGCTGATGGAAAATTGATATAGTCTGCATAACCTTGGACTAGAATAAGTTCATTAGTGTACTTCTTGATGAAACAAAATTCAGTCTACACTCCCATGCTAAACTAATGATTGAGTAGAAATCTATTAAGATTATCAACACAAGGATTTTTTTTCTTGTCACAAATCATCTATTTATTTTATTAGCTTTTACACATGATTTTGATGAGGACAATGTTTAAAGTAATCCAAATATTCTACATACACTTCCTCCTAAACAATAACATTTATGATTGTTCTCTTAATATCAATTTTTCATAGTTCAAATACTTGTAATAAGAAAAAGCTAATAATGACCATGTTGCCTTCAACCTTATGACTAGTTCAAGTGCTCCTTTTAAGCTTAGTCTTCTCACTTGATTATAACCCTTTGCCACTAGCCTTTCCTTATTTTGAGTGATAACAAGTTGATTAATTTGTTTTTATTTTTTAATGCCCATTTTTATGACTATATTATGGTGACATAACCTACCTAATAATGACAAAAGCATTCATTTTAACAAAGAAGTTAAAATCATCCAAGAACAAACATAATAAAATTCATTCCTTAAGGATTCACTTGTATTTTGAGGAACAAGTTTTTAAGTTGATACAACATATATGATTTCTTTTTAAAAAGAGGAATGGGTTTGTACTAAAAAAAGTAGTCACTTAGAATTAAATAACTAAGATGATTTTTATTGTATAATAACTCCTTTGATGCAACCATATCAATATTTTTTAAATTTAAACGTATGATTTATATGTTTTATTTAAGATATAAGGATGCCTTTCTCATCTTTTTTAACTTGTTTTTGAAGAAAAAAAGGAAAAATCACCAATTATGCTAACCCCAAATCCTACATCCATAAGCTTAATAGTTCATTCATATTAATCAAAGTTGGTTGATCAGCAAATCACATCATCTACATAATCTATGAGTTGAAGAAGTTCATTAGCATAGTTCTTATGAACAAAGTATTATTTAAATTCCCTTCTTAAATGATAATTGTGTAAAAATCTACTATGTTTCTCATACCATAATTTTTTTTTATCTTCATTTCCTTTTTCAAAATCATTCAATGCTTTTTTATGCTAATTACATTAAATACAACTTGAGTATATTCCTTTACAATTAAGTTTCCATATTAAACCACTTCTAGGTGTATCTTTTGAATAATATCATAAAAAGATTGTCTCCATTATCTTGGCTTTCAATCCGTAATTTTTTATCTTATCTTTTGATGTAACAATTCCATCAAAAAATGCCTAAGTTTTAATGTTCAGACTTCTTGTTATTCTAAAGTAATATAGCATCATATTCAGAGATGATTTGATAATAAATCTATTGAGACATTGAGATAATAGAACATCTTGAATTATTAGGGCATTATGGTTAGGAAATTCTATATCACTAAGAGAAGAGTAATCAAAGCTACTAATGCTTTAAGAGGAGAACAATTTGTTTGACACACAACATTGAAGAAGACTAATTAGATATTTAGATAGATAATAAAAATATAAATGCAATATTTGTAGAAAAATAAAAAGAACGTTGTTATATTTGTAGTTGTGACATACCGATAACCAAATATTGTTGTTCTAAACTAGCATGATAATATGTGTAAGATTAACAAAAATATTTGTAGGCATAAAGGTTGATTTACTAAATGAGAATAACATTATCTACCCTAAAAATACATATTTTTCTTATTATGATAACCATTTTGACAAAAAATAAATGAAATATACTTAAATAATAATGCTACTATATCTTTATTTTTCATTTTTGTTTTTGTTCTAATTTTAATTTTTTAAAATCGTCCATGTGTTCCAAATTTACCTTCTTATTTTGATTCATAATTCCATAAAAAACTACATGTGTAGATTCCTTTGCAACTAAGGTTCCTCTGTCAAATGGTTTATAAAAAATACAATCTATTAATTTGGTTTCTAATCTCCAATTCTTATCTTAATTTTTTATGTAACACATCCATCCAAAAATGCCAAAGCTTTTATTTTTGGGCTTCTTATTATTCACAGTACATATAATATCTTTTTAAATTTTTTTTTTGTTATAAATCTATATAGATATTAAGATAAATGGAATAGCTTGAATTATTCAAGCATTATGGTTTGAAGATCCTATATCATCAAGAAAAAAGAAAAAGTAGAAAACAATTCTTTATGGATTGCAAAAGCTAATGATATATAACATAAAGAATGCTAAACTAAATATTTAGATGGATAATTGATTGATATATGTTATATCAACAATAAATTGAAGGAACTTTGTTATTGATCATTACGGCAAATTGACGACAAGAAGTTGTTGCCTTAAATCAATGTGATGATGTGTAGAAAATTAAAACCCAAATATTTGTAGGTTTAAAAATGAGATTTACAACCCCAAAAATTCATATTTTACTTATTAAGGCAACATTTTTGATAAAACAATGAGTCAAATATATTTTAATTAATAGTATGAATAACGTCGTATAGAAAACAGTAATATATTACATAACGATTCCATCTGATACTCAACAAATGTCTGACATGACATTCTATACCCAAAGTAAAGTCAATGAAAGACAATATTTAAAACACTTGAGAATATATTAAGATGATGAAAATGATGTTTTTGAGGCAACTAGGATAAGTATTTCACTTCTAATTAATTTTCCTACAACAACAATCATTAGTCTAGCATAGAGATGTATATAATAAGATGCATTAATTATTATTATAAAGGTATGAATGAACTAATAATATTCTAAGTGATATAGATATAATTTTATGTTCTATTAAAAGTTCTAAATAATCAAAACATGAATTCAAGAGGAATAGAATACTTCAAAAAAATTATCACAAGAACAATTAAGAAAGTGGAATTTTCGTAAGAAGATCATGTAGTTTTAAAGGTAAGTCCCATGAAATACATTATAATGTTTAGAAAAAGAGAATAACTAAAGATAAGACATTTTATGCTTTCATAGATTATTGAAACAAATTTTTCTATTGCTAACAAGATTTTTGTCACAATTGTTGCCATAGTAAATCATGTATTTTGTCTTTCAATCCAAATAAAACTCTTTCCTAATGGTACTTTTATTTTTAAATATGATCAAAGAAACATGGTGGTGCATCCTAAACAATTTCATAAGAAAATGACAATGGCATTCCTAACAAAAGAAATGAACAAAATATGGAAATATACCATCCCGTGAACAATTGACAAACCAACAACAACTTGGAAAGTGTAGGAAGAGCTCTTTGGAGACATTCCCAACTTATTTTTGAATTTGATTGATTTAATTCTTTGATGGAGGGATGTTTACAAAGTAGCTGAAAGACTTTAAGTTTTGTATAATGTTTGTTGAAATAATGTAATTGCATTGCAAAATTTATTTTTAATATCATGAAATGAGTTTTGCATATGGATATATTTGAATAAGATCAAAAAGATAATTATTTGAAAGAATTAATAAAATTGAAAGGAAGTCAAATATCATCAAAAAAAAAATTAAAAGAAACAAAAAATAATAATTCTACAAGAATCGGAAGAGAACATTCATAAGAAGAAATACCAAAACATATTAAAAATAACATTAATTTAATTTTAAAGGAATTTTTAAAGAAAAATAAAAAAAGGGCTAAAATATAAACATATGAATTTTTTGATTAAATATCTCATATAGCCATTATTTATGAAATTGGTCAAAAGACTTTTTGATGTCATTTTCAATACAATGTGCAAGAAATAAAACTCTTTACAAGGTTTTTATCATAAGGGTTATCTAACAAAAAAACTAGTGTACTAAAAGAGGGGAATATCAACAGGAATACAATTGATAATAAAGATACTATAGGGCATAATAAAATAAAAAAGTTTTGTCAAGGTTAGGAAAAGGGAGGAAATTAGATAATTATGGAATTACCTTTAATAAAGATCACACCTATTATTATAAGTTGAGACCAAATGATTCCATAAATGGATGGAATCATCTTAAAATATTGTAGAATGGAGATGGTGTCGCTATCAAATGATATTCGATAGTTTGATGATCATCATAAGGAGTATTGGATGGTTAATATATTATATTTTTTGACAGTTAATTATGATTTATATGTCGAGTATTACTATTGAGTTCTCTCGTGGAAAATGTGTATTTTTTTAAGATTCCAAAGATTGTTTCAAATTTATTAGTCATTTCATGAATAAAGGTTAGATTAATATAAAAAAAATTTGATCATAGCTACTAGAAAGTTAAGAATAAGTTGATTAAAAAACTACTTTAGATAGCATAAAATAATTTTTTCTAAAATGACTAAGTTGATGGCTTAATTAATTGCTATGGAATTAATTATTATTTAGGATTGACTGGTGACATCTGAGCTAATTGATCCAGTGTGATGAAATTTGAATCCTTCGATTCATCAATGGAAAAGATCTCAATTTTAGGATTCAAATATGGAGAATGATCAGTCATTTGACTTAAGGATAAACTTTTTCAAAAGGCTGAAGTACTAAGAAATTTTTAATGAAGTCGAGCATGAGTTGGCATTCAATTTTTAGCTAGGATCAAGTACTTATAGTAGATGAAACATTTATCGTTCAATCAAAGATCAAATGGTGAAAAATAGAAACCACTTTTAGCATTAAGTTGCTAGAGAAACTTAGTCAAATATTGTTAAAAGGAAAAGTACTTTTCTCTTTATAATACCCATCATCAGTGTATAATGCTAAACAAATTGAGGTTGGCTCCTCCTTTTGTCCTTCAGATTTCATCACCTATGACACTCATATATTTATAAGTCAATTCATGGTGATGGGTCCAATTAGTACCCCTATATGCATACAAAATTCAAGTTTGTTAACTTTTCATTGTCTACCTTACCCCAAAAAAGTTCTAGACGCACCCTAAATAATTGTTTTGCTTATTTTAGCCTCGTCTTCTAATCCAAAGCTATTACGCCAAGTTGGTTTTAATCAACAAAAGTGCCTTACACTGGGCAGCTTAGGGGATGGCTTAATTTTTTTACTTATGAAAATTTAAAATAATTATTTTTTTGTTTAATGAAAGTTTAGCAATTAACAAAAAATTTGGCAAAGATGCATTATATGGATTTAATTAGAAAACAAGATGAGAAAAAAATGAAATCCGATAAGTTTTCAAAATGAAGAAGAGGATGAATAAGTCAAATGCTTAGATTAGGATATGAAGGTCAGATAAATGAAGATGTAGCATGTAATCGACAAGTTAATATTCTATTCTATAAGAAAAATGTAAACCATTTTAAAGTTGATGTGTCTATCACTAATCATTGAAACTTACTAAATACTTCAAGGTATTTGGGAGACCAATTTTTCACAATCTTAGAAGGTGCTAGGTTTGATCATTAAAACAAAACTTAATCCACACTAAAAAAGCCCATTAGAATAAAATACTAAATATTTATAGCTTAACATATCAAACATAAAAGTGACAACAATCTCTTCCTTTTGATGATTACAAGATATAAATATTTAGATAAAAATAAAAGTAAAAAACAAATATTATTATGATAAGTGTTATTAAAGTTGAAAAGTTGGTTCTCCAACATAATTCATACTCCCTCTTATTATATGTTTCTACTCACTTATTTAAACCATAGTTGTTCTCCCTCTTTAATGTTATGAAAAAAGATGTATATTTTAAACAACTTGTATTACACCTAACTAAAATCTTATGAATTAAAATTGATCAGTTGGAAAAAATTTTGTAAATATGTCTACCAATTCTTGTTTAGTAAAAACATGTTAATTTTATTAAGCCTTTAACAACTTGGTCACTCACAAAGTGATGTATTACACTATGGGTTTGCCCCAAGAAGGACGCGCTTGGTTGTTTGCTTAAGCTACGACTAGTAATATAAATTTTAATGGAAATATGTGAGAGATGTAAACCATAGTCTTGAAATTAATGTCTCAGGAATAAGACTTGAATACTTTCAACTTTCAGTCACTACAAACTTGACTTCAATGGACAATATGTTTATGCAATCTTTTCTCAGTTGTTAACCATGAAATTAAAATATTTCTTAGTAATTGATATGTACCTATGATATTTTTCTTTTCTACATTAGAGCTTGTAAAGTATGGATGCAGAAAACTTATAAGATCTGATGAATGAACATTTTTAGGATGCCTTAAACCTATGTTCGTTATGCTTTTCATATTTTCAAAGAGTAATTTAGTTACCTTTAGATTGATTTTTTTAGGATTTTATTGAAATCATGCACATGTGTTAACACTAAACAAGATACTTGATATATTAATTATAAGATATAGTGAGTATCTAGCATGTTCTTTGGAAAGTTTTTGATCAATACACTTTTCATTTTCATCAAAATCTAAATTGACTGATTGATTCATTAGAAGCTCCTTATATTTCATATTTTCATATCCAAATTTTTTGAATAAATAATTTAAATACTTAGTTTGTAAAATAAAAATCTCACCTTTTAGTTAAATAATTTGCAATCGAAAGAAGAAATGCCCTTCACCTATTATACTTACCTCAAACTCCCTTACTATTTTAGTACAAAGTTACACATATTTTCATTTATGCTTTCAAAAATTTTGTCAACAACATAAACTTGCATAAACAACAAATGATCATTTAAAGATTTTAAGAATAGTTTATAATTTATTATTTCTTCCTTAAAACGACTATCAATTAGATAATTACTCATTTTATGGTACCATAAACAAGGAGCTTGCTTAAGGCCATAAAATCCCTTCTTTGGCTTATATACATAATCACTATATGCATGTGTCCCAAAACTTATGGATTGCCTTATAACGACTTCTTTCTTTATTATCTTATTTTAAAATAGAATTTTTACATCTATTTCAAATATCTCAAATTCTTATGACATGAATATACTAAGAAAAGTCTAATGGCCTCTAGTCATGTTACTAATAGAAATGTCTCCTCAAAATATGTACCTTCAACTTGATTATAATACTTACCATTAGATCTATTTTTTATTCTAGATATCACACTATTTTTATCTAATTTATTTTAAATATCCATTTGTTTCAATCACTTGTTGATCACTAAGCTTAACAACTAGTTCTTACACTTGTTTTCTCTCAAATAGATCTTACTCTTATTTCATTACTTAAACCTAATAGTTAAACTTATGGGCTTCCCTTATACGTACTAATTCTATGAAAGATACAAATGTACTATTATTAACTCTATCATAAAGATTCTACTTTTAACTTCATGATTAACTTCTCCTATAATTGATTTTTTTGGATGTGAAGCATTGTATTTCTAATCTTATGTAATTGATGGCAAGTGTCCTCTTCTTCTATTTTACTTTCTCTTTCACCTTCATCTTTGTTGAATTCTATGTTCTTTTAAGACTTTATCTCTTAATCAAAAGTTTTATTATTTATCATATGAGTAGAGCCATCAACCACTATATTCATAAGTTTCTATATCATTTAAGAAATTATGTTTAAACTTCATAAGATCTTCTACAAGAAGAGCTCCTATGAAAATTTCTAGGCATACATTTTCGTGAAACTTGTTTAAGTTGGACCTTTAATTATGAAGAATGCTACATTTATACTTTAAAATATTAAACAAACTAACATTCAGTTTATTATTTTAAAATAACTGATAAGGAGTTTTTTTAAATATTTGCCTTAAATTAATTCTATTTATTGTATAGCAAGTTGTATTATTTTCCTTGTGCAAAAAGGTTTTTGAAAGGTTTTGTTCAATTAACATAGTTTTACCCATCTCTACCAAGGTCCTCTTCTTTCTTGCTATAATCTGATATTGTTGATGTGAATAAGGAAATGTAAATTGATGTCCCTCATTTTTAACTCATTACTACTATCACTTTGAATATAAATTAATTTGAGATACGATTGGTCTTCTATCTCTTCTCCATATTTTCTCTTGAATTCATTCTAAAAAGCTCATAATCATGTGCAAAAAGATTTATCTTTATTTATTAAACTTACAAAGTGCCTTCATGAGTTACCTTTAATTTTTTCCAAATTTCATGCGTAGTATACAAATTCATAATTTGAATAAATTCATTTGAAAATATTCTACAATGATGGGAGTTGACTGCTATGATATTTAATTGTCATTCTACTTTGATCACTACTAAGTGCACTAAACAACTTGATTTCATTCGTGCATTAATCTCAAATTAAATCTTATAGTTCCACGAGCACTTTCCAATCTTGTAAGTTAATTGATTGTTTAAAAATTCTAAATCTATTTTTCAACTATTAATAAAAATTTATCCTCAAATAATGATAGAATGACTAAAGAAGAGATTCATCTATTGTTGCTCCAATATTAATCATAAGTTATAAAATATTGAAAACTTAATGTAAGAGGAAAATAACAAAACACATATTTTGGAAAGCACAAAAATGCTAAGATAGAAGTTGAACTTATTATACAATGAAATAAAAGTTAAATATACATAACAAATAATTAAAACACACATGATTTATAACCTAAGTGATTTAGCTCACATTTTTGTAGGGAACCCGTTTGACATTAATTGAAATAAAAACTAGTATACGAATGCCACAGACGGGGTGACTTTTGAGTTTTAATTTTTTTAGATTATATTTATTTTCTAAAAATTATTCATAAAATTATTTTTATATTTATGGAAACCTTGATTTTATATATTCTAATTTTTCCTTTTTATGATTAAAAAAATAAAAATATAATTAATTCGTTAGGTTATTTGGTTTAAACAATAGCCTATGTTTATCTTTTTGCCTATTAGCTTTTATGGGTTCAATTATAACATATATTTTTAGGAGAATAACACCAACTTCGTTTTAATGACATCAGACTAAACTTAGTCTTTTGTAAATGCTAGGCAACGTAATCCAAAAAAGACAAAAAATATGACAAGAAGGAAAAATTATACTATGTTTGCACAACATTTGATGCTTGTTGATTAATAGAAGAAGGCACAACTAGCATAAAATTTCTAAGAAAAGTAAGAAATTAAAAGCTTACAAGTGCTATGATTACTTGAAAGAATTTGATATTATGTGAAGAACTAAGCTGTAGTTGGTATCAATAGGTTTTACTATAGTAAAATAACATGCTGCAATTTGTTTAGATCTCAAATATTAGTTGATGTTTATTAGTCATTTCATGAATAATGGTTAGATTGATATGAAAAACATTTGATTAAAGCCATTAGAAAGTTTAGAAAAAGTATTTTTAAATGATAGTTCCAAATAGCTTAAAGAATTTTTCCAAACAATTTAAAATATTTCTTCAAATTGGTTAATGTAGTGGCTTAACTAACAACTAAGGAATTAGCCATTAGGTCTGATCAACTAGCATCATTGGATCTTATTAGAGAGGTTTTGGACTATTACCTCAAAGGTTATTAAAGTAAATTAGTTCTTGATGGTTCGCTAGAGATGGATTAGATCTAGGCATCTGATTAAATAAGATGAGATATGGATCATTCGATTCATTATTCGCAATGGAAAAAAGATCTCAACTATAACATATAAACATAGACAGCACTAGGCCTTCTTGTTCATGGGTAGATTATTTTGAAAGGTAGAAATAATCAAAGCAAACTAATGAACCCTGACATGATCTTAGTTGTTCGATTTTGAGCTAAGGTTGAGTGCTTATAGTGAATGAAACATTTACAACTTGAACAAAAAATTGGATGTTGAGAAATAGCACATTCTTTTTGTGTTGAATAATTAGATTAATGTTTGTCCCACATTGTCGAAAAGAAAAGTTGTTTTCTCCTCACAATGCCTTTCAGGGGTGCATAATCCAAGTATGTTAGAGATTCATCATCTGGGTCACTCATTTTCTTATAGGCAATTTCATGGATATGATTTTCACATGATCTCTATTTATTCAGTCCTAATCAATCCTCTATCTTTTCTCCAAAAAAATTCATGAACACACCATAACCAATTTTGGAGCTAACTAGGCAAGTTTTCAGCTACTCTCTTCACACGATGCTTCCAGGCTCGCTTGGCTTGGTTGACCTAGGTAGTTGGTATTAAGACATCTTCGGTTGTGGCTTAAAATTTTTTTTAATTAGGAAAAATTAATGTAATTAATTTTTAACTTTACCCAAAGTTTAATAATAAACAAAAATTTGGCTAAGATTTATTATTTGGATTTAATAAAAAATGAATTGATAAAAAAATGAAATCCTATAAGTTTCTTAAATCATGAAAATATTGATTAAATTAGATACTTAAATTAGGTTTTGAAATTGAATGAAATGTGCATTATAATTATCATGTTGATATTTTATTTTATAGTAAAAAATTCTTTACAAATTTGATACATATATATTGAATACTTGAATTTTATTGAATAATCAAAAGTACTTCGATTATTTGTAATCAATTTCTATAAATATATATGAGTTTTTCTTTAAAATTAAATATGATTCACCCTAATCAGGTCCATTAGGACAAAATGATAAGCATTTAAGTATTAACTCATCAAACACAAAGGTAACCATACAAAATATGATTAGATGCACTTATTCGATTAAGAAAATGACACAAAAACTCTTAACAATTTTAGTTTAGCTTATAACTATTAAATCTAGATTTAATTGAGTATGAATGTACTAGCAATAGAGGAAATAACTTAGAGTGAACCAATGGTTGCTAACTCCAAGCAATACACTTATTACGTAATGTAAGAAAACTCTTATATAGTCATAATGATCCATCATTCATGCATTATGGGAATAAAACCCATATCTATTTCACACGGCTGTAATTAAAATTGTTTGAATTATTTTGACATCTTATTGCATAATTATTTGATGAAATAATCGTATTCACATCCACCTTTAAACACCTAATTAGGTCTATCATCCAATTGCTCAATTTTTTGATCTAAATATCATATACAAATCAAAAAATCATATCCCAATTAAAATATAATAGTACACATAATATCCTAATTTCGAAGTAGAGCTTATTCAATTTAGTCGTCCAATCATGTATTTGGGCATAAAGAGTTTACAAAGGCTTTTGATGGAGTAGCTCTTGCTTAACTAGTCTTTTAACAGTTATTTCAAGCTGTTGAGATTCTTATAATTTATTATTATTGATTAATCAATCAATTTGGCAAATATTTTTAAGCATTAGAAATTTTTATAAATAATTGAATTCTTAGACAAAATTGAGCAATGAAATTTTTACAAAATCTAAAGAAAATTTTTCATTAGAATCTAGTGTTTGTTCTCAATTCCATATGTTGTGTCCTTCATTCATCAAACATCTAATCTTAATATTTTTCCCAAATAAATTAAGTTCTCAATTTTCTTTTTTTCTAATTGATTCAATTAAAACAAATTTGTTAAATTAGCAAATTTTTAATCATTAGTATTTTTCTTTTATTATTTTCTATTTTTTGTGAGTGAATTATTTTATTTTTTTAATATGAATTATGTTATAGGACATAATAGCCTATTGTTATTGCTTTATTAATATAAGAGCTTCACCTAACGTTCTTATGATGAAAGGCTTATATTGTTGTTGTAGTTCTACTTTATTTTTGCTAGGAGTGTATGTTAGTTTGATTTTAAATCAAAGCAACTGATAATCATTTATGTGTAATTTTTATTTTTATTGATTTGTTTAAAATATTTTCATCAAAATTTATTAATAAAACAACAATGTATTTTAAAATTAAATTAATTTGTCTAAAAAGATAAATAACATTTGTTAGTAATCAATTTTAAAGATGTACACAAGTTTTTTTATAAAATTACTCCAAAAAATTTCTTTTAAATATTCCATAAGTTATCAAAATTTTTGTTCCAAGAAACTCATATCAATCCTTGTAAACCAGACTACATAGAGTGCATATAGAACTACAAAAATCATATTAGTTTTTTAATTTAGTTCTATGTCTTTGGTGTAAGACAAAGAAATGAACTATTGATCTTTCAAAGAATTTGGGTCAGTTTGATAGTCGAAAAAATAGTAAAATAGGATCATTGCTAGAATATGATTGTTGATGGAATTGATGCTACATGCTTATGATTGTTTTACTCGCCCATTGAGTGGTCCAAAATATTCGATAAAATAGTTGTATAGGTCGATAGATTATTTGACAAAACATTTTAAACACAATTTGATGGGTCAATGATGATCTAAGCAATTTAACTAAAGCAAAGTAAGCAAATTAGAATGTCAACAAAAGAAAGACATTCCATAGAGCTTCATATGTGGTGGGCACAATGAAGAAAAAAGTGACCTGCACGTTATTGTCAGGATTTCTAAAAAATATTGATGGTTCAAAACAAAATCCCTCACTACAAATAATGTATGGAATCTACAAAGTTGAACAATGTATTTTAATTTTGCTATGATAAAACAAGAACACCATATTTGTTTTACAATATGGATGTCCAAATTATTTTATGAATAGTATATTACTAATTTGTTTAGTAATGCCATATACTTTGTGAAACTATTTTAGATAAATTGCAATTTTGTATTGCGATTGTTATACATATAATAGACTTAATCAAATGATATATTATTGACATGCTTTATTTCTTAAATAAAATGAGTTATATCTATATTTATTTTATGTGGCCAAAATAATAAAATAAAGTTGTCATGTTAAAAAGTGTATATGTCAAGGAAATTTTGATAACTCCAATGATTAAATGGTTGTTTCAAATAAAAAGAATTAGTTAGATACATATATATGTACACATATGTTGTAACAAAAAAATAGTTTTTGCAAAGGTTTTCATAAATAAAAATAGAAATTAGCTGTCATAAGGATATAATATATGAAAATAAGGTAAACATAATGTCTCTATTTGTTATAATAGATAAAAAAAAACTTGTTCTTTTAGGGTGTTATGGTTAATAAAAGTCAAAAAGTATTATAAAGTAAGTGGTTGCATATTCATTTACCTTAAGACATGCAAAAGCAAGACAATTTGGTTATTTTACTTATACTTGAAATGAGAAATGATCACAATCTTTTATTTTGAACCACTGGAAAATTGTTTTATTGAAGCTATTGTTAGGATACTATAGAGAAAGGTTAGGAAAAATATCTAAAAATGATAAACATTGTCAATTTCTTGAGCAACACAAACTCTAGTTTTAAAAAAAATTGCTTCATTTGATATATTCACATAATTTGAAGAACATAATACCCTTTTTTAATTGGTTTAATCATGAATATAATAATTTTATTTGATTTTGATTTGGTTATAATTCTCTACTAAATAGAATTTTTACTTAAAAATAAGTTGTAGTAAATTCTTGATATATGGTAATAATGTTTTGTTTGTCTTTTGGGCTTAGTACTAAACATATTTCTTGTTTTTCTTATTAATAGTAGCATATTTTTGAAGTATTTGTTCATTAATCATTCTTTTTATTTTAACAATTTTATGAATTTTTTTAAAACATTTTTCTAGTTGTTTGATAATTATGCTAAATAATTTTATGTTGATTTACATTTGGTAGACCTTGCTACTTTGTTTTTTTTCTAAAAATTTTTAATTACATTGTTAAACAGAAATGATTTTTTTCTTAGGTTTTAATTGTATTTTGTGGACCTTCTTGTCATTTTTTTTGTATCTTATCGTTTATTAATTTGTTTTACATTAAAATTTTTTTTTAATTTGAATTTGATATTTCCTATTCACTTGAGGGAATTCAATTTATTTTTGAGAATTTAGGCATATATGTTGGACCTTTTAAATGACAAAAAACAATAGATAATTTTTTGCTCTTCATTGTTTTGAATGTTTTTGATTTCATTAATATAGTTCTCATTTTCATTAGAACAATTTATTATTAATGCCTTTTATTAATTTTGATGTCTTCAAATATTTTGCAAGAAAACATAATTTTTATTTTATACTTTTCAAATGTTTTAATATTTATTTTCTTATTAAGATCGAATTACACCTAGAAATATTTTTCACAAGGAAATACTTGCCAATAATATTAAATAATTTTAATTGTCTTAAATATATTTTAAGACATACATATATGCATTATATGTTTGCTATATTTCAATAGCACGAAAAGTATTTTAGCAAACCAATAGAGCATTCTATACGTTTTTAATATGTGATGTCATTATTTTAAAAACAAATCCATAAACATTGTTGAAGTTTATGTGTGCAATAATGAAAAGCAATAACAATTAAGCTAAAGATTATTTAAAATAAAAATTTTTATTTCATAAAATAGAAACAAAAAACATTCTTAGCTATCCAATCAGATCAAGTATTCCAATTTATTAAAAATTATAAAAAAAAGCTAATGATAGAATTTTAAGATAACGTTTTACTAATAATAAATGAGAAATATTAGAAATTAAAATTAAATTTTAAATAATGTATAAAAAGAGGAATTTCAAAATCTAAGGATGTCAAAACTATAATTGTCAAATGTAAAATATCATACTAAAATTAATGTGTTTGTAAAAATAAATAAATAAAAAAAGACAAAAACTGAAAAACCATATAAAGAAAAATAGAATAATTATTAAAGCTCATATGTATAACTTGTTAGAAAAGTTGTTTTTAAATAATTCAATCATAAGTAAAATTTCATTATGGAGAATTTTTTTAAAAAATAAAATTAGTATGGAAAAAACATTTAATATTTAAGAAAAAATTTAAAATATATTACTGAAATGTCTTTTTATAAATTTTAATGACAAGAAATATGTTTATGTAGATATTTGCAAGTTTGGAAAAGTGTAATTAAATATAACTATTAAGATAATAACACTATTGAACCTTCGAGTAGTTTGACTAATAATTATTTAAAAAATTCACCTTATTATCAAAACATTATGAAAAATTTAACGTTGACAACAAAGTGTAAAATTATAAAAGTTATATTAATTTTAAAAATTCAAATATTAATGAAATAATTTTGTGTAATATTTAACAAAAAGTTTTCATTAAAATATAACATGTAGTAATAGTAAAAAAATATGTATAAAAAATAGTTAGATTAAAAAAATAGTTCAACATTTAGAATGAACTTGGTGACATATCAATGGCAAACATATACCAAAAATAATATACTAGATTTTTTCTCAAAATAACATTGTACATAAATATAATAAAATTGAAAGTTACCTTGATAAAAAGAATTTTTTTGGGTCAAAAGATTTATTATAACATTTTAATAAAAATTATATGAGAAAAACTTTTCCATTATATAATATATTTACAAAATAGTGCCTTGACTATGTCATTCAATGATATTTTATGATAAAAAATATTTCAAATAATAATTTCAAAAATTATATATATTATTTGAATATTATGTGATTGAAGAATAAGGAAATATGTCACATCTTTAACCATTCTTACTATAGATATATAGAGGGCATAATGGGCCCTTTATATGATTTATCTCATGTAAAATTAAGTATTTAGAGTTGTGGTATATTTGCATTATAGAGTTTTTTTTCAAAAAGGGATTACAAAATAAATATTAATTATAATAAGTCAAAAGAAATACTTGTATGCATAATCCTTGTAATATTTTTATCATTTGACAAATATTTTTGTGCTTAAATTAGAAGTTGTAAAATATATTATCTAAAAAATAATAAAAACTTATTTATAATTTAAATAATTAGACACAATTTATGTCAAAAAAATATTTCTGAATAAGAAATGCAAATAGTAAGTGGTAGAAGTAAATACAAATTACTAAATACAGGAAGCTTAAAGATTTTAAAAATACTATCATAGTATTAATAATTACAAGGAATGCAAATAGTTTTGCAAAATTATATGGAAAAGGAAAACAAATCATTTATAGTTAATTTTAACTAGAATATAAAATATAAGTTTTATAAATTATCAGAAACTATCTTCATCAATCAATCATTGATATGTCATTAACCAGACAAACTTGAAAAAAGGAAAATAATTTAATGTTATAAAGATTTTCATTAAAAGACATAATTCCTTTACATCAATAGAATTTTTTTCTTGATATTAAAGAAAATATTTTAGTGCAAAAAATTTAATTTCTATCTAATTTAAAATTTTCTCATTTTATTTTAATAAAAATATGGAAATATTTTTTTTGTGTTTCATCTTTTAAACAATTATTCCAGATAATCAAACCCCAATAAATAAATTAACATAATAAAAATTATCAAAAAATGTAAAAAATAACTTTGTAACATGTTAAATGAAATAATATTTTTAAAATGTTATTTATAATGCTTAATAAAATGCATTGTGAAAATATAAACTTGTCCAATACAATATTGCAACGAATTAAAAATAATAAGTATAAAAATGGTCAACTCGTTGATATGACATCGTAGTTCACTAAACGTATATGTGTAAGCTTGCTTATTAAAAATGTCAAACATAAATAAAAGTTAGTATAAAAAGAATAAAAAAAATTTAATCGAACAGATGATGAACCCATTCAATCATTTAGTAATAAACAAATAATTTTTCAAAAAAAAATAAATGACAAAACATTGTTTATTATGTTTGTACAATTTGAGAATAAAAAAGGCAAACCATAAAAGAATTCATCAATCTTTGAGAAACTAAAAATAAGAAAACTTATGTGTTTTTAGAAGAAAAAATAATTATAGCAATGTAAGTACATCAAGTATCTATTTAGAAAAACAAACGTTTAAATATGTAAGAAATAGATAGTTATAAATTAAAGTAAAAATGTTGGATCCATGTGTTAAAAATAATAAAAAAATTTAAGCTCATTAATCTGGATGATAATATTTAAAATAAATTTTGAATATTAAAAATAACATTTATAGTCCACAAGAAAATTATTATTCAATGAAATTTTCAATTATAGTACATTGTTTTAAGGATGTTCTTAATAATTTTAAAGGTTAGGTGTTATTTAATTTAAAAATAATATATAAAATATTATAAACTTAAAATAATTGTTATATTAACAATTTTAAAAAATTTTTAGCTAAAAAATATGAATCAACACATGTTAAAAAGTAATATGATTGATAAAAATATATAAAATATTAAAAAAACATAAAAAAATATTTGTATATGAAATATGTGAAGATAATGTCCAAAGAAATAGTGAAATATTCAATTCTTGATTTGATCAAAATCAATTTTGTTTTTGCCTGCTTTCTCATGATAAAGATATTAGTGAAATTCATTTAACTTTTTAATATAAAAGAAAAATCAAACTTCAATACTTAAACATAGACTTTCTTATACCAAAGTACTTATTATCATTGCAATAATCTCTTGTTAATCAAAAATTACTTATTGTAGAACTTAGTTTTCAAAAAACTAATTTAGCGTTCATAATAGAATTCTTTTATTCAAACACAATATTTTTAAAAACAAGTGCTTTGCAAAAGAAATTTTTTGTTGCCTTGAATGACATTATAACAAAGTTTTTGAAAGTCATTTTTAGATTTGGTAAACTTTTATGTGATAAGATTGTTATTCTAAAATAATAACTAAACTAAAGTAAAGAAAAATCAAAAGCAGCATATAAGGATTTTAGGTGATTCGATAAAACTATGGCATACATCTAATCTTGATTAACTCAAATAAAGACACAAGAGCATCTAACATTAGCTCACAAACATATCGTTGCTGGTGCTGCAGCTGTTCAAGAAGTCAATCAGTACAAAATTTTGTTGGAATTTGTTTAAAAATACAAAAATTTTATTTTCTTGGTTGTTTTCATTGTCATCCATCTTCCATCATCGCTTGCCACCATTAACATCATCATCAAAAGCTACTAAATCTACTTCTCTCACACCCACATGACTTGAACAATCTCATGAACCAGATGCCGAGCGCGCGTGGTCCAGCGCGTCGAGCAAGCGGTCCAGCGCTCCGAGCACGCCCGGTCCAGCACCGAGAGCGCGCTGTCCAGCGCAACGAGCTGGCGGTCCAGTGACAGCATAAGGAATTGGGAATTTAGAAAACGCAGTTTTGGAAAGCTGTTTGGAAAAGCGCTTAGAAAGTTTTTCTGCGAGGGCGGTCAAGCATAGACCGTGGCCGGTCCAGCGCCTTTTGGGATTTATTTTGGGGTGTGTTTGGGAAAGCTTTTAGAAAGCAATTTTTTACTAATAAGCATATTTAAATTAATTATTTTTGTATTTTACGGGCTTGTAGGACATCAAGAAAAATCAGAAGTGAGTAAGACGGTTGGTACAGCAAATTCAGGTAGATAAATTCCTAACCCTGTGATGTAGCACAATATTATGTGTTTGTTTTACATGGTTTTCTTTCAGTTACATGGTGTTTTGGTTGTTCTATATGTTGATGTTTATTTTATTCGCATGACAACTAAAAAGGAAAGAAATAATATGGTACAATATGCTAAAGAAAGAGACGAAACAATATGTCATGAAAGGACTTTTGATATGACATGGATTGATGTTTGGAAAATGACAAATAAAACAATGGGATTCCCAGAGAACATTATCCTCACCACTAGGCTCAGCATGTGTTGCAGGGTATCGATCTTCGGATCAGATATCTGCCTAGTGTTTTTGTCAGGCTCAGCGTGTCGCAGGGTATCGATCTTCGGATCTGATATCGTCATGGTATTATGTGCTATGACTCCATGATGATTTACACTAGTCTCAGCATTTGTTGTAGGGTATGGTACCATACCTGCCTGGTGACATTAGGCTCAGCATGTGTTGCAGGGTATCGATCTTCAGATCAGATATCTGCCTAATGTTATGTGATTGGTTGGATGCCACTGGAGATCATTTATTGATGATGTTTGGATCCAGAGGATAATGCATCAAAGGGAATTGGGCCCGACAACAACAGACTATATAAGGAATTGACATTCTTTATGGTTTTCATTTGACATTACCTTATATGTATGTATGACATTCATCTTTACTATTAATGGTATTTGTTATGCCTTTTATTTCCTTGGTTAATTATGTGAATTTATCTACTGAGATTTATAAAATCTCATTTAGTGCTTACATCACAGGTCATGAAATCACTACACAGAGAGATGAGAATGGTATTGCTACAAAAGAACCCTTTTCACGAGATGTGTAAAACAAAAAGAGGATTTGGTGTGATTATTATAAAAATATGTTCGTGTTTATATATATATATATATTGTAGATATATGGAGTTTGTGTTTGTTTATTTTTCCTCACTTAGATACTGTATCTCACGAGTTTGATGCTCATTTTGTGATATAATGGTACTTTGTTAGGTGGGGGCTTGAAAATATATTTATCATATTTAAATTATAAAATATGTTAGTGAAACAAAGCTACAAAAAAAAAGAGTTTTGAAAATTATAGAGTTAAGAATATCATTACTTCAAAACTTTGTTTAAAATTTTAAAATTTTGTCATATTGCATATGAAATGGTTCTCTTGATAGTGTAATGATTGAAGAGATGTCAATAACATAACCTCTATCATAAATTGAAACATTAAGTAGAAAATTGTTTCGATTATTCAGTACATATACATTATGTATTCAAAATGTTTTAATTCTATAATCACAAGAAATTTATTAGTTTATAAAACCATTCAAATAATTACAAAATATAACTACTATAGAAATTAAATATTGAAGATTTTATTTAATATTTTGATATTTCTAATAAAAGATATAATAAAAATCTAAAAATCATAAACAAGATGCCAAAGTTAAAATAATATATAAATATAAAATTCTCAAGAAAATGAATGATAACAAAAAATGAAATTTCTTTTATAATAATTAAAATTAGAAAATTTAAATTGAAAACATAACTAAAAACAATCAATTTATAACAAAATTATAAATTTTTATAAAAAATATTTTAAAAGCCATAAAATTATTAAAAAAATTAATTATTATAAAGAAATATTTAGAATAATTAAAGCTATATTAAGATAATGCTAGTAAAGAAAGATCAGAATATTTTAAATAAATTATCTTTCATGTAATACAAATAAGGGATTAAAGTGGACAAGAAATTACCTTTTCTTCAAAAAAGGATGTGTACTATTAACCGTTAGAGTAATGTCATATTGTAGGTTTGATTAAGCCATTGTTTTAGCTTTTCAACATAGAAAATAAGTCAGAAATGAATAATTATATGCAATCAAGAAAAAAAAATGTTCATGTTCATGTGGTGGTCTTCAACCAAATCTTTAAAAATTCATCCTTTTTTATACATTTGTTTTATACAAAAATAAGAAAATCAAAAAATAGTTCCATCTCTAAATCAATCAATCAATTGATATTGAAATGTGAAAAATCAATTAATTTTGAAAAATTATTATACATTTGTTTTATGAATAACTCAAAAAATTAAAAAACAATTCTATATTTATGCAACTATTTTAATTTTATCTTCATACATGTATCAAAGTTTATTTTATGCCATATTTCAATCTCACCTGCCTGAACATTTTTCATCCATAATTGTCAAAACAAACAAAACCCTACAATCACGATGCAATGAAAAAAAGTCTGCCTATTGTTTAGAAAGATGAACAAACCCTAATTCAACACAATCATTATGAAAAAGATAGAAAGAAATAGTAAAGATGGGTTTGTGGATATTCTAGTTTTGCAATAAAAATTGAACCACTATAATTCATTAATCAACTGCATAAGAAAACAACATCTTCATTCAATTAAAAACTTAATTCGAGTTACAACTCAAAGGAGAGAAAGAAGAAAGAAAGAAAGAAAGAAAATAATAAGAAGAAGAAGACAAATGAATGGAGAAGAAGATGATGAAGATGAATAAGAAGAAGAAGAAGAAGAAGAAGAAGAAGAAGAAGAAGAAGAAGAAAGTGAAGAAAGAAGGTAAGAAAAAGGAAGAAGAAGAAGATGAAGAAGAAAAGAAGAAGAAGAAAAGAAAAAGAAGAAAAGAAGAAGAAGAAGAAGAAGAAGAAGAAGAAGAGGATGGAGAAGATGAAGAAAGAAAGAAAGAAAGAAAGAAAGAGAGAATGAAAGAAAGAAAGAAGAAGAAAAAGAGGAGAAGAAGAAAAAGTAAAAGAAGAAGAAGAAGAAGAAGAAGACGATGAAAAGTTAGAAAGAAAGAAATTATCAAAGAAGAAGTAGTGGAAAGGAAGGAAGAAAGGATGAATGAAAGAAAGGAAGATATAAAGAAGAAGAAAAAGAAGATAAAGAAGACAAAAAAAGAAGAAGAAGAAGAGGAAGAATATGATGATGATGATGATAAAGACGAAGAGAAAGAACAAAAGAAAGAATTAAATACAGAGTAAAAGAAGAAGAATAAGAAAAAGAAGAAAAAAAACGAAAGGAGAAGGAATTGAAGGGGAAGGAGATGGACAAGATAAAAAGGCAAGAAAGAAAGGAAGAAAAAAAGAAAAAGAAGACATAGAAGAAGAAAAAGAAGAAGAAGAAATAGAAGAAGGAAATGGAACGAAAGAAACAAAGAAAGAAAGAAATAGATGGAGAAGAAGCAGTAGTAGTAAAAGAAGAAGGAAAGATCTTGAAAAAGAAGAAGAAAGAGAAGATGAAGAAATAGGAAAGAAAAAATGAATGATGGAAAGAAAGAAAGAAAGAAGAAGAGTTAGATGGAGTGGAAGAAGGAGAAGGAGAAAGAAGAAGAAGAAGAAGAAGAAGATGTTGAAGAAATTGAAGTGGAAGTAATAGAAGAAGAACTGGAAGAAGGATAAGAAAGAAAAATGAAAGAAAGCAAGAAGAAGAAGAAGAAGAAGAAGAAGAAAGAGAGAAAGAAAGAGAAAGAAAAATGAAGAGGAAGATGAAAGAGAAAAAGAAGAAAGAGTGAATGAAAGGAAGAAAGAAAGAAAGAAAGAAAAAGAGAAGAAGAAGAAAGAAAAGAAGAATGAAAGGAAAAATTAAATAAAAAATGAAAGAAAAAGTTGAAGCAGACGTAGGAGAAGAAGAAGAAGAAAAAGAAGAAGAAGAAGAAGAGGAAGAAGAGAAAGAAGAAGAAGAAGAAGAAGAAGAAGAAGAAGGAGAAGAAGAGGAAGAAAAAGAAGAACAGTAGAAGAAGAAGAGGGAAAGAAGAAGAAGAAGAAGAAGAAGAAAGAAAGAAAGAAAGAATGAATGAATGAATGAAAGAGAAAAGAAGGAGATGTGTAGTAAGAATAAGACTATGAAAAAGATGAATATTTTGTTCATCCCCCACATACATGTCATGGACACAATACTTTTATATATTTTGTAGACCTATATTAACTATTGAGAATGAAAACATTGTACATAATGGACATATTCTAACTAAAAGTTTTATTTTAGCTCAAAATGACCAATATGTAGAATTAAAACAAGTGATTGCAAAGTTTTATTGCTGAATGTACTTTTCATTTAAAGAGGCTTGAAAAACATATTTTATCTAAGTTATTAGGAGAAATGAGTAGGCTATGTAAAGTATAACATGTGATACTATATCGATATACTAATATTCATTTATTATTAAGAAAGTTGTTTTAGAAGAAAGAGATATCTTTGCTTCCATACTTAACAATAATCAAGAAAGATATGAATTTTTGGTTACTTTGGGTAAAAAAATATAAAGAAACTCTTGATTATTCAAAACTTGATCAAATCTTATCCAATGGCCAAAATAATTCCATAAATGCTTGTATTTGTCATGATAGTTTCAACAATCCTTTTGGGAAAAAGAAAAGAAATAGAGAGACAATCTCATTATTAGAAGATAGTTGACAGTTTGATGATCATTTCGTGGAATGTTGGATAGTTTGTTATATTATTCATCATTAATCATGGCACTTTGCTTGACGATAATAAACTCTATGAATTATCAATAAAATTGTTTAAGTGAATTTTTAGATTTTAAATAATTGATGCTTGTATCTTTGGGAGAATTTAACAAAGAAAAAATGAGATAAAATGTCATGAAGATCATCTCGATAAAAGTTATAAAGAGCAAAATAATATATTTTACATTTAAAATTAGATATTTCAATTTTTCTTAATTAGAATGTTAAATATGATTAAAATCATTCACATAAGGTACAAATATTAAATTTTATTTAAATTAATTATTTTAGAAAATTATTAAGATTCTAAACTCGATATCTTATCTTGATTGTCCAAATAATTTTTTTATTCATGATCATATATTTCAAAATCCTTATTTCAATAACTTACAACAAAAAGTATATTTTACATATAATACTTAATTAATAAAAAATGATTATTTAATTAAAATGGCAAATAAGAAAAATGTATTTCTAATAAGAAAAAAAATTCTCAGGTTAGAGGAAAGTACAAAAATTTATTTAACTGCACTTTTCATGCGGAGGAAATAACCCCCAAAATTTTTGAACAATTTTGGATTGATTAATAACTGAAAAATCTAAACATAACTAAATTTCAGAGTAAAGCAAGGGGGTAGGTATCCCTAAAAAAATATACAAAATTCATAATGGAGGATAACTTAGATAAAGACATAGTTGTCCATCACTCATTTAATGTTGCTTTAAAATTTGTACCAGTTTCACATGAATGCGATCAAAATTGGTAAATTGATCTCTACAATTACTTGGTCAAATATTCTTTTCCCTCTTTTCCCTCTTTCCCCTAGTGTAGTTGGGCCATCCTGGACTTGAACCAGAGACTACATCTGCCATTTTAGAACACTTATTTTAATCCACCATTTAATTACACAAGTTTGTGGTCTCCAAATCAATGTTTTTATTTGAGCATATGAAGTAAATTTGGATGTTAAATACCAATTCAAATCAAATGGTCCAAATTAAATCCTAATTTCTGAAAAGTGTTTATCTAATCCTATTCAACCAATAAAGAAGTTTTCAAGATCTAATGTTCTAGGATCCTTTCAATCGACTAGGTCCCATGCAATTGCTCTTTTAGCAATTCATTCAAGCCATTGAGTTTTTAATAATTTATTAATTAATATTGTATGATGGAATTTTCACTTAAATTAGTAATGACTAATTGGTTAGTTTACCAAGTGTTTTTAGTCATTAAAAATGTCCATAAATATGTGAATTATTGAACACAATTGAATGATAAATCTATAATGAAGTAGAAAATAAATAAATTGAGATGAAGTAATGCAACCAATAAAAATGGTGCAAAGGATTACACTAGAGATGAATTAATATTTTGTAGTTATATAACGAAATAGAAGTAAGACGCTAGTGAAAACAAGAAAAAATGTGTAAGAATGTTGCATTCCAAGATACTAAGAGAATTACATGTTACATCATTGATCGTTAAATAAAATACAAATCGTAATGTCTTATAAAGTTTATTAAAAAGCCTAAAAAGAAAAATTTTTAAAAATATGAATATGATTATTTACTTAGAGATTATCAAAATGAGTCTAATGGTATTTGTCTTATCGTGATTGGATCTCATTTGTAATTATAAAAAAGTGTCAAGTTAAATAAGCATAAATAAAATAATTATTACTTTAATATTAAAATGTATTAATACTAAAAGGAAGTAAATGAAAACAATGTAATATCACCAAGTTATAATGACGTAAAGGTCATTTGAGTGAAAAATTAGAGTTTCATTACAATATAACCATATAAAAAAAATTAAAAAAATGATATAAAGTTTATTCAAAAGTGGCATTAAAAAGCTATAAGGAGATCAAGTGTAATGCCTATTATCCTCAAAAAAAGTATGAAGAAAATGCCTCATAAAACATGTGAAAACTATAGAAAATTAAATTTTTGAAATATAAAAAATAAACATTTAATTAGGAAGTGCTCTTTAAGATGAGTCCAATGACATTTTTTTTCTCTTGATTAGACCGCATTTTGAATAATGATGACTTTCTATTTTACAAAAGCTTCAATAATAAAAAATTATTATTTTAATATCAATTAAATATAGATTAAAATTCTCAGGTCAATTGAGGGAAGATTTAGAGTTAAATAGTAATATAAGGAATTAAAAATGATAAATATGATGATAATTAACAACATATATGGGAAAGTTGCATTCAAACATATTAATATGATGAAGTGCAACTTTCATGATTATAAAATATGTTATGAATAGACATGTCTTTATAAAGAGTGTGAAAATCAAAGAAAAGAAAACATTAAAAAATATAACAATTAATATTTAATAGGATAGATCTCATCGAGACAAGCTTGGTGAAGTTTGGTTTGTCTTAATTAAGCCTTGTTTGGAATTATTATGAATTACAAAATTAAATAAACCAATATAATAATTACTTTTCATTTTCATATTCATTAAAAATATATTAAAGTTGAAATGATATGAATTGAAACAACGCAATGTGAAAAAATTTAAGGTAACATAATGTAGAAAGGCA
This sequence comes from Vanilla planifolia, assembly GCA_023846275.1. Lineage (NCBI taxonomy): Eukaryota > Viridiplantae > Streptophyta > Magnoliopsida > Asparagales > Orchidaceae > Vanilla > Vanilla planifolia. The sequence goes on along the minus strand of JAIUJO010000032.1, from coordinate 2,992,145 downwards.
TGGGATTTTAAGTTAAAAATTAATACAAACAAATAATTCAATTGTTTTTTTAAAAGAGGAGATATATTGAGATAAAAAGTTGCATTCTAAGGAAGTAAGGAGATTGACTACAATAGACTCAATCTTCAAATACAATACAAAATGATATTATGCATAAAATGTAACTAAAACATAGAAAATTAAATATTTAAAAATATAAAAATGAGTGTTTGGTTGGCTATAGCTTGTGAAGATGAGTCTAAAGATTTGTACTCTCTCATATATAGCATGTTTTGATTTTTTTAAATGACAAAGAAAATAAGCATAAAAAAAAATAAATTAGTTATTTAATATTAAGTAAATATATATTAAAGCTAAAAGAAGATAAACTAAAATGATGTAGTATAACAAAATTGAAGTGGTGTAAAGGTGACATTATAGAAGATTTAGATTTATATTAAATATCTTGTAAAGCATCCCAAAATTTAGTAAATAAAGTACTTTAAGAAGTGAAAAAGGAATTTTCAATTTTTTAGATCTTGTTGAAATGAATCCAATGATGTTTGTTTTGTTTAGATCAAATCTTGTTTGAAATTATTGCAAATTATTATTGTAAATATGCATAGATAATGAAAAAATATTTTATCAATATTAAGTAAATATATACTACAACTAAAATAAGATAAATTAAAGTAATATAATGTAATAAAATCATAGTGATATAAAAGACATAGAAGATGAGATTTATAATTAAATAACGACATAATGAAATTATAAAAAAATTAATGAAATAGAAAACTTATTGAAGAAAGTCACATTATAAGATATTTAAGAGATTGAGTGTGACATCTTTGATCATAAAATCTATTATAATTGAAATATCTCATAAAACGTGCTAAAATATTACAAAATAAAACATTTAAAAATATTAAATAAAATTTTTAATTAGATATGTCTCATCATAATAAGTCTAATGACATTTGTTTTATCATGATTAGACCTCATTTTGAATTACTGTTCATCAACAAATCAAGAAATATTAAATATCAAAAAACATTATTTAAAAATTAAATAAAATTTACTAAATCTAAAATGGGATAAACTTATGTAAAGGTTAAAAAAATCAAATCAAATTAATAGGACAGTTATTGGTGAGTAGATTTAGATTTATATATTATCATAACTAAATCAACAACATGATCCTTAATTATTAAAGATGATACAAATAAAAAAGTCTCAAAAAATATTTTACTCAATGGATCTCATGGAGATGAGTGTATTGATGTTCCTTTTATCGGGATAGAACATTTTTTTGGAATTACTCCAAACTACAAACTTAAATAAGGATAAATAATAATAAATTCTTATTTTAATTTTAAGAAAATATGTATGAATATTGAAATGAGATAAATTGAAGTAATGTAATGTAACATTTTAAACTTAAAGTCGATACGATAGCTAGCAAGGTGATGCTGCACTTGAGAGATTCTTATGCAGAATGACGCGGGTTCTAGGGTCGACATTGTTTCATTGGTCAATGTCAATTGGCACTTATTGATGGCTGGTTCAAATAAGGTGGTAGAACAACATTGGTAATAATGAGCAACCAAAGAAAGAAATAGTTATAAAGAGTAATTTAAATCAATCTAATAAAATTTTTCATTAGCAAAAATTTGAACTATTAGAACAATTGCAAAAATTGAAATTTATGTGTAAAATACTTGAAGAACTTCCTGCTAACTTGCAAACAAGTTAAAATAAAGTATAACTAGATGAATTGAATGCAAGAAAAATTAAGTATGATGAAAACTAAAATATGATAATAAACATGGGTCGAACATAACCAAACCAACAATGGTACTGATAAGGAAATTTAAAAGGAATTAAATCCAATGCAAGCTTGTCTCTAAGTTAAAATAAAGTTTGTCCACCTCTAAGTAGAACATTCGCATGATCTATGCGATGTTGCAACTGTACTCACTCTTGGATTTTGTCGATATTACCTCCATTATATTTCTTTTTGCTATCTTACCTCTCTTCTCTTTCCCTTCATTCTATCTTTGATGCCTTTCTTCTACATCTCTTCATTAATCTATTTCTTATTCTCTCTCCTTCTTCCTTTATTTATCTTCTCTCACAACAATCTTCTTTTTCCTTCTTCCTTTCTCTTTATTTTATCTGTCTTTTATCTCTATTTATCTCTTTCACTTTATCTTTCCTATTTTGAAAATCTCGTTATCTTGCTAACACTATTCTTTCTTTTTGTTCCATGCCACTTTTATGTTATTTCTTTCCTATCCTTTTTTTATTCCTTTCTTGCACCTATATCTCCTTAATCAATTATATATCTCCCTAATCAAGTATATATCTCCTTCATTACTTTTTATTTATTATTTTTTCTTTTCTCACTTCCAATCAGCAAATCTCTCCCTCTAGCTGATTGTCCATCTTCTTTCTATTTTCTATCTTTTTCTATGGTACTTTCTCTCTCTTTCTCTCTATATCTAATTCCATCTCTCTTCATATCACATTATCTCTCTCACTCTTGTGTTTTGTCGCTCTGCACCTTGATCAATGCATGTCTCTTCCTATTGCCTTTTTATCAGTATTTATTTCTTTTCTTTCTCTCTCTCTTTTATCTTTCTATTTTCCAGTCTCTCTTTCTATGTCTTCTACTCACCCTTCTCTTCCTCTCACTACTAATGTCTATATTTCTCTTTTAATCACTTTTTTCTATAGAACTTTGAAGGTATCCATGAATCTATTTACGTTTATTTTTTTTGTCTTCACTCTTTATTTGGTTAATTATATCTTTTTTGCTTCTATATTTTAATATCATATCGACCACTTTCTTACCAATCTATCAACTTGACCACATTGACTTTTATTTTCTCATTTTATTGCTCTACATCTTTGGCATTCTTTTATTATATCTCTAATCTTTTCCCAATCCATCCTTATCCCTATTGTGTATCAATTTTCCCTTCCATCTTCTTCGTACATCTTGTTATCTTTTCTATCTTTAAATCTCTCCCATTCTCCACATCTTTCTCTCTCCTAGTCTCCCTTTCCCTTTATTTCTTTTAGTTCCCTATTCTATTCTACCTCTACTATTCTAAGTCCTATTTATTCTCCTTACCTTTTACTTCTATTTATTTCTCCTTTTCTCATAATTATAAGTCACTCACATCTTTCTCTTCTGTCACTAGCTTTCTCTCGCATCCACTTTTTCTTCTTTTTTGTCTCCTATAGTAATCGTCTATCACACTTCTTTTATCATTCTATATGTCATCCATTTCTATCTCTTAGTACACATCTTTGCCTTTCAATCACTTACACTCTTTATTTTTCTTAATCTATCAATATTTTTGTTGTTTATCTATAATCTCTTTCACACATTATATCTCATTCTGTCCCTAGCTTAATCTTCTTCATCTCACTCCATGCTCTTCTCTGTCTTATCTTCGCTTCTTATCTCTTCCCTCCATTTTGTTTCACTATGTTTCAGAATATTTTCCCAACATCGCTCATTGTACTTCTTGATTACACTATCCATTAACACTTTTCCTTCTCTTTCATTTTTTCTTTCTTGTTCTGTCTTTGTTATTTATCTCTTTTGTTGTTTGTCCCATCCCTCATAACTTTCTACATCTCTCTATTAGCACTTGTCCACCTATCATAAATCTGTCATTATTTTTTTTGTTTATCTCCTACTTTCAATTTAGGAGTTTTGTCTCCATTGCTCTCCCTCTCGTTATCATTCATTCAATTTTCTTAATGCTCTTCTTACTATTCTCTATATCTTCCTACTTTCACTTCCCATACATGCTCATTCACTCTTTTTTTCTCTTAATTCTTTTACCCTATCCCTTCAATTTTTTATTTTATAATTATTTTAATCTCTCTCTCTCCCTCTTACTATCTCTATCCTTCATTGCTTATTTTAATTCTTCCATTCCTTCTCTTGTCCTTCTTTCCTTATCCCCTCTTTCTCTGCCCCCTTATCTTTCATTATTCTCATATTCTGCCAGTTTTTATATGGTTGTTTCCTTCTTTCTCTACCAATTAGCCATCTCTGTTCTTATTTCCCTCACCTCTTCTGCTTACCTATCTCTCTCGTATATTCTGTGATTCCTTTATCTGTTATTAATTTGTTATCTCTATGGCACCCATCTATAGCACATAAATTCTATAATTCACTCATGATTTATATAGTTCATTAAACAATGATATTGTTTAAATTTTTAAAATACTAATTCAAAATTAGAAAAATTGGAATTGAAATACAAGGCATATCTATTACTAATTATTATATTTCCAATATTAAAGACAATGTTAAAATCTTGTTATTGTTGTATGTAGTATTTAGTATGTAACTCTTATTTTTTATAACAATAATCATTTCATTATGAAATTAATTTGACAAATTATTAAATTTATCTTTACCATAAATATTGAGGATAGTATGAAATAAACAAAAAGAATAATAAAGATAAAATAATTAAAATAATAACAATAATAACAATAAGTTTTATTATGTTACAATTAGTAATTATAACAATTAGTAACAAAAATACATTTATAATTATATCTAGTAATTGTGACAAAATAATCAACTTGAGAACTAAACAATTTCTAGGCCTCTCAAATATTAAATTATAATTTAATTAATAAAGAAATAATGACTATTTTTTATTAATAATATAAAATAAGTTTTGTAATGTAGTTTATCACTTAATAATATCAATTTATTTTTCTCCTTTTTTAATTTTCTTATTTTTATAATTCCATGTTCGAGAAGTTTTTTTTTATTTTTTGTCCTTTACTAATTCTTTTCCCATATTTTCGCCTTTTTTTTACAAGTTTTCAATAAATTATTCTCTTTTTCAACAAAATTTCTGCTTTAATTTTTTTAATCACAATATTTCCTAAGGATTAGTATTACTTTTTAAGAATAAATTTTCCTTAGTTTTAAAAATTATTATTAAAAATTATTAGATCAAAAAAGTGATTTAAAAAATCTTTTTCCTTTTGAATCTAATTTCATGTTAACAATTACCTTTAAGTCCCATAATATTATTATATGTTATTTAAAAAAACTTAGTGATAGAAAAAGAACTGCATAATATTTAAAAATGACCTATTAGAGGAATTTTAAAAAGCATTAATGGTTATTAATAAATTACAATAGTTGGCTAATAATTTTTTTCAACATTATCATGATAATGGTTAAAAACATGAAAATAACGAATATTCAAATAAAACATTACTTATAATTTTAATGAATTAATGATCACATAATTATTTTTAATATTTACATTAATAAATAATGAAAGTAATAACAACACTAACATAAATATTTATTCGCAAATGTAATTCGAAAGTTTTCTTAATAACTCATTATTATAATTATAAGAATTAATTACCATAATTATCTTGGAAATAATAATAATCATTACACTCATAACTATTATTTAGTTTTATTCTAATAATCAATTTTTATTATAATAAAAGCAATAACAGTTATAATAATATTTGTACTTTTAATTATAGGAACACAAATTCCTCATAATTTTCATCAATAATTTTAGTGAGAATCATTAATTACAATAGTGTTAATTAATAATAAAGATAATTTAAGCAATCTATTATGTAGTATTTAAAATAATTAATATTATTTAATCTAATTATAAAAAAATAATTATTATTAGCCGTTGTTTAAAAATTAATTTTAGGAATAATTGTACTTCTTAATTTTTTAAATCTCTTGCTCTCGTTGTATCAAGTTCATGTCCCTCTACCTATCTCTTAGTCTCTTTTGCTATACCTTACATTTTATTTCTTTATCTATTTATATGAGTCTAACTTATTCTTGTGGCCATTTAAATAAAATTCGTTGCTTTTGTCTTCATATATCACTATGACCCCTTACAGTTTCTCACCTCCTTGTTTCTTTCTCTCACCTTCTAAACCTTCCCCTTGTTCACTCCATTTTTCTTATGCTACTACTTCTCACTTTGTTTTATGTCACTAATTTCTCTCTCTTATGATCTCATAATTGCAACTAACCCTTCCTTATAGTCTATTTCTCTCCATCTCCTTCTACTTTTGCTATTGATAATTTTTTTATTTTTATTAAAATTTCGCCCACTCTTATGACTCTCTTATATCTATCTCCACTTCTCTCACACTTTTGTCTTACTATTACATGATTTCTTACTTTTTTCTATCTCTATTGTAGACTCTTATTCTTGTATGTCTCATCCCCATCATAATGATGCTTTCTTTCATACTAATTTTTTTTCCTCTTTTTCTTTCTTCACCCATATTTATCACCCTTCTTCATCAACTTATCATCTTTCTCTCTCCCCATTCTTGTTCTGACTTGATTATTTTTTTATACTTTGTCAATGTAAAGCTTACCAATACTTTCAACATTTCTTTTGGTTTTTTTTATCTTTTAGTGCTTTCTCTCAAGTTCTAAATATCTCTATCTGCTTAGCTTTCTTTATTACTCATTCACTAAATTCTATTCACATTTTTGCATTTCTATTTACTCTCTCTACGCCTCTCTATCTTGAGCATCATTTCTTTTTCCTTTTTTTTGACATTTTTATAAGAACGTAAATCATTTCTTTTACTCCACCTACTAAATCTCTATCTTATCTATCCTTTCCCTTACTTTCATAATGGTATTATCCATTCTTATTATTTCTTTCTCTCTATCATCTGCTTTACTCTCTTTCTCTTTTGTTACTCTCAATCTTTCTCTTTCCTTATCATTAACCATATCTACCAATAAATAACATTATTTGACTCCCTATCTTTTCATATTTTACTTTATCACTTGTCCCTCTTGTGCTCTCTTTATCATATCTCTACTCCCTTCACACTTTAAGTATTCTAATTGTGACCCATTTCCCTTTTATCTTTTCTCTGCCTCAAACTTTTTGTGTCTTTTTTCTTTTACTAAACAAAAAATCTATCCTCTATATAGGATTTCCTATCATTGATCTTTTATTCTATCAATGTCACCAAATTTTTTTGTCATCTCTAGCTTTGTCTCCATTTGGCTCTTCTTTCCATCTCATCTTCCTTTCTTTTCTCTCTATGACAATCACTCTTACTCTCATCGTTCTTTCATAGTCTTTTATAATCTCTTAATTTCTTGTATCACTATCTCAAACTCTCCTCTCACTCCTTTCATTCCCTTCTCTCTCTCTCTTTCCTCATTACAACCCTATCTCAATTCCTTTTATCTCATTTATTAATTTTTTCCTATCTTAATCTCTTTCTTTTTTCTTTTAAAAGAGTATATCTTACTCCAACAACCCCTCACTCTCTCTCACCTTGTTCTTGTTTTCTTTTCATTTAGTTCTACTCCCTCTTTCTGATTGCATTCCATTTCTTTTGTTATTCTATTTATTATGTTTTATGTTGTCACTCTCTTACTCTTTGTATGTCACATTCATCTCTCCTTTGTCTCACTTCTTTGTTTCTTCTCTTTTTTCATCTACCATTTTGTCACAAATAACTTTATAGTTACTTTTAAAATATTTTTCATCTATTTATAAAAAGAAAATGCAAAACAAGAAAAAATAATAAAATAATTTGAATTAAATGAATAAAAAATTAAAAGAAATAAAATACTAATAAAGAAAAACAATTAGAAAACTAGACTTCATTTTTTTTAATTTTTTTTAAAAAATACATTTTTTAAATATCATAAATACTTTAATTAAGATGAAAAAACAAATCTTCAAATAAACTCAATATTACATGAAAAATATTCTTTTTGAAATGGATTTAATTTACAAATTAACTAAAACTAAGGTAAGCATACAAATAATTAATAAATATTTCAAATTATTTAATGTATTATAATTATTTTAAAATTAGTTAATAGAATTTCATATAATATTTGTAACTATTTTCTTAATTAACTTATACTTTTAGTACCATAATAGTCAGAATATATAATATGTAAAATTGTAACAAAAATAACAAAAAGTTAATAACTTTCAAAATAATAAAAATTATTAGAACAATTATAAAATAACAAATTATACATAAACTAGACTCATAAGTTTGTGAAGATAAATATTATAAATATTATTATCTTAATGAATAACTAGGAATAAAGTTTTAAATAATTAATTATTTGTTAAAAAAATTCTAATTTTTCTTTTTTTATTATTATTCTTAATTCTATTATTCTAAATTTTTTCTTAATCCTTTCCCTTTCGAATATTCTTTGAACATTTTGTTTTAATTCTATAGATTACTCATCTTATTCTCTTCATTTTTCCTTCTTGTACTTCTTTTTCTTTGTCAACTTTTATTTTTATTATTATGTTATGCTGATTCTTTTAAATATCTTCTTCTTTTTATTCAAAATACTCACTATAATAATTTCATTAATATGGCTTCATGTTTTTTGATATACTATTAAATTAGAATTAAGAAAAAAATTAAAGAAGAATACACACTTAAAAATAACTTTAATCATGTTCTAATTGTATGGTTCTTAGTGATCATTTTTATTTAAAAGTTAAATAACTTAACCATTGAAATATATTTTTTAAATAATAATAATACATAACAACAAGAAAGTGATTAATTTCACTTATAATTCCAAACTCCAGAAATATGAATTGTTAACATTTTAGAAAACACATCTTAATATGTACAAAATATTAAGAAATAACAAATGATAGAGAATAAAATGACAACTTTGCATAAAGGATATCAATTAATACATTTTATTTTTTTACAAATAATGATTAGCATAATTATAATAACAATAAAAATGACATAATACTAATAAAGTTTTTATAACTATTTTCTTAAAAATAAATGACAATAGGATTTTATTTTAATTATCAAGAAATACAATTCCAAATTAGTTTAGAATTTTAATATCATAATTATGGATGAAATGTTTTCGCATGAGTAAAATACTTATTGACTTATCCATAGTTGCTATAAATTTTTCTCTTACAAAAGATTTTTATAGCACACAAATCATAACAATAAAATAATTTCATCATTTAAGTTATCATTTATTAATCTTATAATTAGGTTATAATTACATAATATTGAAGAATAATTTTACTACTTTTAAATAACATCATTAATAATTGTTAACAATTTTAATAAAAAATTTATAAAATTTAATTTTTACTATCATATAATTACATATAATTAATGAAAATAAATTTATTTTATTAACAATAAAAAATATTTTTAATATTAAAGGACAATAATAAAAAGTTAATCGTTAGTATTAATGATATTACTTTGTGTTATATATTTTTAATTTATTTCTCTAATTTAAAAAATTATGGCCCATTAAAAATATTAAATTTAGCTTTTTTTGATAAATAATAACAGCCATTTTATTAATTAGTAATACAAATTAATATAAAATTAAATTTATCAATTTCTTAACATCTAGTAATTGAAAATAAGTTCCCAAAAAGGTTTTAACAACAACGATTTAGCATTCTTTTGTTATTAATAATTAAATCAGGCCACAGCACCAATATATAACAATAGGATAATAATCATGGTGCATACATTTATTAGTTCCAAATAAAAAGTACTCCTCTGACGTCTCCTAACAAATATATACATTCATTAACTAAAAAAATTTAATTAATGATAATTGCAAATTTGAAATAAGAAAGTTGGGAAAACCTTGACTTGATGTGAATACATATCTTCTAATGTAATGAACTTGATGTTAGCATTTGCTAAGTGGATAAGAAAGCCCTTGAGTAAACGATTATGTATGAGAGTCATTTTTCAGCTATGGCTCATCAATCGTTGGTATATGGTATGTTGAGCCAAATGCATCAATATGTCATTAAAATCAAAGAAATAAAGGGAAATGCATTGCCGTTAGACAAGGTAAATTATAAGTGTTGTTCCAATTTGTGTCTAATGGCTAGTTATGTTTGAACGAAATTTGAAATTTATGGCCATTTGCAATGGTCAATTAATCACATTATTTCTTTGAAATATTTTTCAAATTGGCAATCATATTTCAAGGAGAACCATGCTTTTCTATGAAAGAAAATGATTTAATTGTGATTGAAGATTTAATCATCCTCCTCATCGTTTAAGTAATCTTCATGCAACATAAGAAAGTTTCCACATTCAGTCTTCATCTCAAGTGAAAAAAAGAAATCAATATATGCACTACCGCAAATCAAAATAAATTGTTTGTATAATTAAAGATGATTTTTATTGGTTGCTCATTTTCCTTTGATTATACAATATAAGCCAACCCTTGGTTTTGTTTAAGGAATGTTGTGTTCGACCTTTTCGTAACATTTCATCTTTGTTTGGAATTGGGACATGGGGAGATAGGGATTGACATAAGGACTAGGCAGAGATGGGCCAGGATGGTGGTGTGAGAGGTTACGCTAGCAAATTGCTTTACACTTTATCAATGATCATTCTTCTATAGGGCATAGTTGTTTTATGGGACGCCTACATAGTTTAGCACATTCTTAAACATCAAGTAAGCTCTTAATTTGAGTTATGAAGGCCAAGCTATATTTAGGCTAGAATGGTAGTGGTTTGGGTTCCTTTTCCCCTTAATCATTACTAATGTGTTGATGGGGTGAGTAGAAAATCACCAACCAAAATTAAAATGCTTTCTTTGTACAAAAGATAACATAAAATATTATTTGAGGCTATGAATGTTTAAAATAGATTAGAATACTTCAAATTGGCACATATTAGGAATTTTTCTTTTAGGAGGCCAAGTTTGGAAGCTTTTTATAAAGTGATGCATTTGTTCATTTCTTAAAACAAGGTGAAAAATGTAGCTCTCGACAGAACACATGTTATAGTCAATTAAAAGAAAAGACTATCTTCTTTGATGTAAGCTAAACCACTCATTACAAACTGTGGATTACCAAATGTTTGTTTTCAAATATTTTCAAAACTTTCATCTGAATAAGGAATCGTCCATAGCACTAGTCTAGTTTTTCTTTGAGAACTCACCCATTCATTCGTTCAATAAATTTTCTTTGTTCCAAATTGCCTCTAAAATTGAAAAATCATTGAAAATAGATACATCCACATTAAAACTTACCATGGAATATGGAGCAAAGGTCTACTTTAATGTGTATCTAATGAAAGAACAACTAAGGAGAATTGAAATAATGACAAAGGTGGTTTCTCAATTCTTAATTGGCAAGTGGTTGAGTGTGATAAATTACCATCATTCTTCTCATTATTACCAATAGGGTCACCTAATTGCTATAGGGAAGCAAATTTTGGGACAAGTGCTTTAATGTTAAAGGTTGAAGATGATAAGATGACTAAGCTATAAGAAGTATAGTTTGAAAAAATAGGAAAAGAAAATAAAAGTAGAATAGGGATTCAAACTGATATGGTTATTTAATAGAAGAAAACAAAACTGGAGTATAATAACTTCTAACTTAGGAATCACGAGGCAAAATTTAGTAGGAAAATACAAATGAAATAATGCATAAAACTTTAAATTCCTTGACAATGATTTGGTCATTTAGCTTAAATTCATAGTAAGTTGACAACTATTAAGTCAGTTGGACGACGTATCTATTACCAAATGATAAGCCTAGGGTACCCATTTTTACCTTTAAGTTCTGTAAGCCAATAAGAAATAAAGTATGAATTTTAGATTAGAAAGGAAAAAAATTTGCAGTAAATTTTGAGTGAGTTCACAAACAACTTTTCATTTATATAAAGTAGGACTACACTCCAATTCAAAAAAAAAACTTAGAGAATAGCAAAGAATGTTATGGATTAGTGGAATATCAATGGCACTTTGAACTGCAAATCTATGGCACGCATGAAACATTGATTCATGGTGCACAAAGTTTTACTAGTGATTCTATTCCAACTAAAGGAACAAGTAAATTATAGGACGATAGAAGTTTAGTTGGTTTCAAATGCTTCATGGAATATACCTAAAAACATATTTCATTCTTGGTAATGAAAAATTGCTTTGTGACAACATTTAAAATGGAGAGTAGTATTTGAACTTATATTATTAAGATCAAACATCTTAGTCTAATATATATTGTACTTTTATATATATATGGCATTTAATAAGTACTAGAGACATGGGCTCATCAGCCAACTAACTAAGAGCAATGAAAATATGAATCTCCAATAGCTGGTTTGGTGATAATTTAATTTGATTACTTTGATAACAAAATATTTGTGTAGCTCAATCCCATACCTAAAAGCCTTCCAATATTTCAAATGTTTTATTAACATATATAAGCTCTTACAATTATCCTTTATAGGATCTTATAACACCTGGGTTGGTGGATGGATAGAGACAAGGGTTTGGAAAAGGTTAGATAGGCTCTGAACTAATAGAGATTAGAAGAACGCTCCTTGAACTACAGAAGTTTATCCTTTAATGAAAATTATTTTTTATGACACTCTCATGCTACTACATTTTATGAAACATCAAAAAATTTGACATAAGAAATAAAGACTCCAAAATATGTGTACTATTAGGCAAAATTTCCGTGAAACTTTTAGAGAACTAAAGGTAATTTCTCTTAACTAGAATGAAAGTATTGGCATTTAAACAGAGGCATTTAAAGGATATCCTAAGATATTAGAAAAAAAACACATTATAGATATATTCAAAAAAATTAAATAAGTTGAATACAATGTGAAGGAATGTGAAATTATATTTTAAGAGAACACTTTTGAAGAATGTAGGATCAGGAATACAATTGAACTTGCCATAGAAGAAGCCTTCTAGTGCCAAAAGGTAAGGGAACATTGTTGAAAGGGAATCAACTATACATCACAAGTATTACTTATTTAAATGGAACAATGTTTTCAAGGAATAAGTGCATATAGAAAAGTGCCTTATAGTTCTTCTCCATCATTCCTCTTTAAGAAAGAAATAACACATGAGAAGGATATCTTAAAAAATATTCTCCAAATACATTTAGAGGAAGAAAAATAGACTACTTATGGAGAAGTTCACCTTTGAAGAGATCTAGGATAATATTTTTCAATTTGAAAAAGAGACAATTACTACTCCAAAAGTTTTAAATTAAATTTTCATCACACATTACTAGAAAATAATTACATGAAATCACCTTCCAATAGCCAAAAGTTTCTTATTAAGTTAGCAGTTCAATTCATAAGAGCCCTTCTAATGTAAATCTAGTTCTCTCCCCAATAATTTAATCTCGTATAACAATACAACACCTCAAGCCAATAAGCATATGTAAATTTCACTCAAATTCTTATGCAAAATGGGAAGCAATTAGTTGCAAACAATCTTGCTTAAAATTATTTCATAAATCTAAGTAGGATAGATTCTATGATGTGATCCATTTCATGGCATTCTAATGCCTTAAGAGTTTATAATTTTGACTAACTACAAAATGATAGGTAAAATCTACATCTTCAAAATTGACATTATAAATGCCTTTAAAGCATTGTCATTGGAATTCATATTTAGCTTCTTCTCAATTTTCATCCAAGTCTTGAGGTTTATTTGGGATCAGTATTGGTAGAACATGGATATCAATAATAGGCAATGGTTCTCCCTAAAGATTTTTTTAATCGTCTTGAGGCATGGAGAACGACAACCTAATCTAGCAACCACCTCACTTCACAAAAATGGAAGAATTCATCGAGAATTTCAAGCAATAATTTGAGACACAGAAAAGTCAATTTTGTGCTATGTTTCAAGGCTATGCCCTAATATCATGGCTCAACTCTATAGGTGGTAATATTTGCTCAATAAGGGAAATTTCAAACATATGAAATCTATTGATAGATTGCTTGACCATTTTAAGTTATTGTAAATAATGTAGGTTAATCTTTCTAAATCAGCAATCTACCTTGGTAGTAGAATGCCATTAGTTTCAACTCAAAGGATAGGAAAAATACTATATTTTAAGCAAGACAATATACAATTTCTTTCCTTGGATAGTCATATTTTTAATCTGAGATAGAAATTTAGATATTTTAAACGTACTATATAAAAGGTGTAATGAAAAGTTGTTGGAAGGATGAAAAGCTTACTATTAGTTGGAGGTAGAATAATTGTTATCTAAGATGTCTTAAATGTCCTTCCAAAGCACTCACTCATGTCCACTCACCATCTAAATCATACGATTCATAGGCTAGAGTTGATGTTGAACACAAATTTGTGTGAGGACAATGTTAGTTTTCTTTTACATCATTGGTTGAAATGGGACAAATTATGTTAGACAATTGAGGAAAATTGGTTAAGTATTAGATGTCTAAATGAGATTACTTAGGATTATGCAATAAAAAGAATTAGAAGTTGATGGCAAAATAAAACTTATTGGTAGATGTGATGAATGTGGCATTACAACTACTTCGAAAAAATGAAGAGCTAACAGCAAATCTAATATTCTAATCAAAAGTAACTAGTTCCATTTTTTGGAAATAATAGAATGAGCATTTGTTTAGCCCTAAATCTACATGGAAGGAAATTCGGAAGAAAGCACTAATGAATATGTTTTTTAAGATGATATGGGATTCTAAATATCCAACTTAGATGTCAATGCTACTTTGCATTTCACTAACAAATTGCTACGTTTCCAAATTAGTTCAAGAAGTTCTACATCTTGATCCGAAATATTCTTTATTATCTAAAGGAGGATATAGTTGATCTTGCTTTTAGATTTTTTATACATACATAGTCTTTTAATGGAAAGTCAATTCAGATTCATTTTCAAAGGAAGGTTTCTTTCATTATGACATTAAAACAATGGAAGCAAAACTTTCTTAGTAGATTTACATTTAAGGAAACAATGTAAGACATACAACTTTTTAGATACTTGAATATTTGGAAGGTGACAAAAAAAGATCTATGAAGAGGTTAATGCAACAACATAACAAATCATTTGCAATATAAAAACTTAATGTTGTAAAACATTCATCTTCCATTCATTTATTTGGCAAACCTAGAAAAATATTTTAATTTATTAATTGGGATTATATCCATCATTTCAACAAGGGGAGGTTAAAGATATTCAAAATACTTTGGAACCATCAATAGCCAACCCTTTTAAGGAAAATAATCATTGCATTGCTACAAAAAAATAGTGTGCTTGTTGAAGCCATAATTATAGATTGTAGACATAAACAATTTTATTACCTTACATAAGCAAAAGGAAAAAAGTAGTAGATTTGATGTCACATTTCATTTTGTTGAAAAACGCTTATGTTAGTGTTTTGAGCAAAAGATTTGTTTCATAATCTTTGACATGGATAACAATGACTCTTATAGAATTAGCATAAGTTATGTTAACATATATTCAAGGCTAATAGAACTTGAACAAATAAGGTATCACAATAATTCAATTTTAAATGAAGGTTGTAGGCAATAGAAGCCAACATGATAGTTCATTCTCCTATGAAAATTGCTACAAATTTCAACAACACATGTAATTGGAGCACCAACAAATTTCCTCAGCACATCAAAGCATTAATTTAATTAGAATGTGTGTGACTCTGCATATTCACAACACGTAAATGATTGAATATCTACTTCAACAAGGATTTTGTTGTGTCAATGCTCAATTGGATATTTAGGATAATGTCAAATTTCAAGTTGGACAATACTTTGGTTCACCTCAAACTAAAATGTTCTCTAAATTGGCCTTATTTGTCCATCCCATATACAGTATTTAAACATTTATGATTTCATGTGGCACTGATATAGTATGTTCACATGGGTTTCTATGCACTCACACTTCCTTTTAGACTAATTTGTTCAGATATCTAAAGGACCAAGGTCTTGTAGATACTGATTGATTCTACAAATAATCATATATGGCTAATCTATAGTAATCAACTTCCTAGACTAATTATTTAATTAAACTATTACAACTCTAAATCATACAACTACACTGATAAAAATAATTAAAGAGCCAAACATGAAGTAAATGCCTGCTAAGAAACTTAGGTAGAACTCCATGTGAATCAGATGCTAAACTAGTTGACTTTAACAAATAAGTTCCATAGTAATATACACATTCGGTAACTATGTTGACAAATAGTTTTAGTACTTTACCATTCACATAAGAGAGATATCAGACCAGGACAATCTAGCACACCAATTAAAAAAGGGACCAAATCATTATTCACTAGGGATTGATATCACATTCAAATGGAGAATTATAACAAGAATTTCCAATTGTTATAAAGTAGTTAAATAGTAACCATTTTCTTGTATAATATTGGTTTTATGAGAATCTTGAGAAACATTTGTCACACAACTTATGTGTTGTAATCATATTTCAAATAATAGAATTTTATCCTAGAAAAAAATTATTTTGCATATGGTCATCGCCCAACTTCAACGATGACAACAAAAATGTTGTGTTGTTTATTTACCTGTACTCTTCCTTAAATGATTTCAAATGAAGCATCACAAGGTTTAATAGGTTATTTATGTGGAGATCTTGATTAACTAACTCAAGCAATTCTAACAATGGCATTGGGGTTCAAACTATAATTATCACTAGTGGAATAATAATCTAAAGCATCTCTTGGATAAGATCATTATTGAATCGTTATCATTAATAATACAATTTTAAAACATGTAAGAAAGTTTTAGCAATATTTAAGTTTCAATGAGAACTAAGTGGACGTGCTTAAACATTTTTTAACCCATTTTTTCATTTTTGTAGTTCCATTCATGGTACGTCTACTATTAAGATAGTGTACATAAACATTCTATACGTCGTTGTACGTTGATGTTAGAATAGAAATAGAATGAAGATTGGGTGAGGATTGCATACTTTGTACAAACTATACTTGTACAAAATTACCTATAAAAACTCATATAGGCTTTTGTTTCCTATACTCTTCCTTTGTCAATAATACTCATTATCATCCTCATGCACTATTGGTTTGCCTAAAAGGTTAATTTTAAGTGATGTTATATATGAAGTGGAATTGATGTGTTATATAAGTGTGATGTACTTTACATACAAATTAAGCTATCATAGTTGAGTAGTGATAGTTTGCGACATGGGAAATCGAATGAGCATTTGTATAACCAGAGCATAACTAACTTAACATTTGAATACAATATGTTATAACATGTAAGAATAAGCGTATTTTAAGAAGCATTATAGTTAGTAATCATTCATCATACGAATTTTCTTAAAAGTTAATAATTTTGGCTTTAAGAAGATTTTTTTTCATATTTGTATGATTCTTTTGATATAAGATGATCTTTTGATAAGTAAGAAATTGTATAACATCATAGTTTTATGATAGATGGATTATAGAAGTATTATTAGTCTAGAAAGTGAATTTGTATACTGTTGTATTTGCATTATTTGTGAATTATACAAGTAGTGCTAGTTTAGAATCTTCGAACAATTAGTTTTGACATGTTTATGTCATAGCCAATAAAAAGAGGTCTGGAGCCATTTGAAAGCTTGGAAAGGACCATTTAAAGGCATCCAAAAATAGTGTTAAAGGTAGATACTAAATTGAAAGAATTATAAGATGGATGTGACATGGTATTCATTATTTCTAATCAAGGACAATCTCATCCTAATAAGCATCTATTCTAAAATGAGCTTAGTTACAAGTTTTTATACCTAATTACTTGAAAAAAAATGCAAATCACTTTTAAATTTTGTTAGTAAAATTATTATGTCCCATTTTTAGTTTATAATTTTGTTTTAAGACTTTATATTAAACTTTTACTTGATTTTCTTATCCTATTATTGTGATTTTATAGTTTTTGTTATTTTGTTTTATCAAGCAAGTGCTGTAAGATTTTATTAGGCCAATATTGTAGGATTTTATTGAGCCAATCATGTAGAATTTTATCAAGACTATGTTGTAGGCCTTTCTAAAGGAACTATTATAAGATTTTATTAAGATGGTGATGTAGGGTTTCCTCAGTCCAATGTTTTAGCTTTTGTTTCTAGTGTTTTGGCTTAGAATATATGTAAGTCCATGTTTAAATTAAACTACCTAAACACGCTTGTGTCTTTCCAATAGTTGCTTTACCTCATAGTAAGTATTGTAAAGCCTAACAATATTTTCTTGAAATAAGTATCCTAAGAGTAGTTAGAATTTAAGAATATTACCAATGTTTCTCCAACAATTGCTAAGTAGAATAGAAAGTGATTAAGAAAAACAGAAGATGGTTTGAGGGTACAGTCGAAGCAACTTAAGAATCATGGTGTCTCAATACCTTTTCTTTCTCTTTATATTTCCTTCGTACTACCATGTATACATACATTTTTTTATACCTTTGGTTAGTTATTCAAACAAATTAGTCTTGAAAATGTTTTATCTATAAAGTCTATCCCCCACTTGAACCCCTTTTTTTGTACCTAATAGTATAAAATAGCAGAACGAAGAGATCTCCTATTGCTCAAAGTGGCTTTCAAGTCCTCAAGTTATGATGAACCATAATGGAAAAGGTATAAAATTTTAATTAATTTCCTTGACCAAGGAACAAGCCAAACTAACAGGTGAAGGGCTTATGTTTTATGTATGCAATAACTCTACTCTTACCTACCCAAAATGAACACGTGGAAATTCAAAAGAAAAGAAGGAACTGATTGCCATGGGGATGTATTTTGAAGTAGTTGAATCATCACATATCTTGCAAACTATGAAGGAAGTGAACCTTTTTTTTAAGTCGTACATGACCTAAACATGCCTCATTGTGAACATAAAGATACAATTTCCAATTTTATTTATGAATATAATTGTGTTTACATTTTTTAGATAAGTGTTTTAACTAAAATAAGTAATATTATTTTGGAGCTAGGCTATACATCAATGACTCGCCTTTACTAGCAATAGACTATTATGATATATTACCAAATCAATGGTGCAATTCTTCCTTAATAATTGTTTCATCTCCAAGAATTAGACTAATATGTCACTCAAAAGTCCCAATGATGCTTTGTAACTCTAGGACCTCTTGTAAGGCATACAGTGGATCATTTTATTTGCTAAAATGAAAAATTAGTGAGATTTTCTTAAGTTGCATGTCCATCAATTTATATACATGTAGTTGGTTAAGCAAGGCCTTGTGGTTACCATGGAATGTAGTAATGAAGCATAATAAAGTTATAACACTTATCTCATTTATAAAATCTTGGATTCAAAAAAATATTACATTTAAATTTATGATTTCAAAATATAAAAAATTTAGTATTAATATATATATATCAGTATCACTTTGTGCACACACCTAATATAATTAGACAAGAATTTCATTAATAACAAAATTACCAATATTTCTTGAAATACCGTCATGAACAACCCCATTAGATAGCTCTATGATTGTCAATTTTTAATTTGATCAAATATAAACTTACAGAGAAGAAGTGTACTACTATTACTAGAGCTACCAAGTTTATTGAATTATCTATTAGACAATTAGATTCAATTTTTTGTGCCAATCCTTTACAATTGAATGACCTAAGGCTATTGTATAATGAACAAAATCTAGTTCTAACCACAAGGATCCTAATCACAAATCCGAGTTGTGTGGTTCTAATGCATGGTTGAGATTTATGCAAATGTAGTTTTAAGTATTTTGTTGTTGTAAGTTAAATAATGGAGAAAGGCTTTGATGCTTGGAAAAGAAACATTATCGAAAATTTCCCTTTTTACAAAGAAATAACACAATCAGAACGTTTAAATCTAATCCTCTATTTATGTTGTAGTTTGCATTACCACTTCATTGCATGCATCATGTTCTAGAAAAGAAGAAGCTTATTTTTTCGGGTCAAAATCATGCACTGATAATAAAAATTGAGGTCTTCAAAATGTTGAGTAAGGACATGTTATTAATTTATTATTAATAGAAAATTGTCGCTTTCAATATCATAATTAGATGATATTTTTTTTCGTATTAAATGTGTTGTGGAAATGTTAACCATTATGTGTCTTATAACTAAGACATATTCATTTTACAAGTGCAGTTGTTCCCTGAATTTTAGTTAACTGCAAAGGCATTAGTTGTGCAAGGAAAGCAATATATCAGCCTTTTATATTCACTTAAAGATGATTTCCAGCATCTTCTGTATAGGAAGCTTATTTCATACAAATACACATCTTATTCTCTCTCATGATACATGCTTAATATTATGTAAAACTTGGATTGTTTTTGTTTTGTATTATTATAGTCTTATGTTTGCTTAAAAGAAATACAGATTACAACATATGTAGACATTTTAGTTTGTTTCTGTATGAGCATCATAACATATTAATGTCTTGTTCCACAACTAGGTTACATACTATACGAGTACAAAATATATGAGTAGTAATTTAATGAGCTTGAATAAAAGTGTTTCATTATCATATATGCATGATATATTTATCATATGAATATGTTTAGTTATTGTTACACCCTTAAAGTTTGCTAGCCAAAATGTGTGTTCTGATTAAATCAACCATTTAAATGCATCTTAAATTAATGTGATAAGGTTATGTTTCCTCTAAACATTTTTTGTGTATACTGCTCAATATGATGGCAAAAGATCATATTGTGCAATGAGAATTAAAAATCTATGTTAAGTCTTGGCCATGAATATTTTATCATGTAATATTAAGGTAACCTAAAACTTGACCTAGCAACAAAAATAATAAAATGTAAATGTGAATATTTGCAAGAATTTTTAGTAGACATATTATGTTGATCACAAAATCATAGTTTGTCAACAATTTAAAAAATTTGTGTAAATTTTAGTTACACTAGTAGCATATTGCTTTTGACCATAAGATCAATGACCTTGGTTATATCTCCATCATTCCTCTTTTGGAATTTCTATAAACCACAAAACTAAATATGTATAAAGAAAAAAAATATTTATTTTGTCTTCAGTAATTATATTTTAATCTTAAATGAAATGGACTGATGTTTTGTAATGCAACCAAATCATAGTAATGTGAATCTTACATAAGAATGGATTTAAAGATTAATTGTAATATTGACTAAATGAAAAAAAATTAAAAAGAAATGACATACATTGTATGAAAAGACTGTAGTGCAGCGTGTTAAAAAATTGAGAGTAACATTCTCAATAAAAAAATCAGATATGAGTAGTAATGTCTTTGTAAGATGAGCAAAAAAGGTGGAAAACTAGTACTTCAAAAATATAAAAATATATTTATTTAAATAGAGCTCATTGAGATGAGTCCAATGAAATTTGTGATTGTTAACTATAGCTTGAATAAAAACTTCTCTTAAAGCATGGCAAAGAGTTTGAAACAATAATATTTAAAAATACAAAAAACAAATATTTAATTCAATAAAACTTATCAAATCGAACCCAATGGTTCTCATTTTATCTTGATTAGTCTTTGTTTGTAGTTATTATTAATTACAAATGTAAATAATAATAAACATAACTAAATTACCATCTTAATATTAACTAAACATATATTAAAATAGAAATGAGATGAATTGACGTAATTTACTATAAGCAAATTAAAACAATATAAAAACCGCTTGTAGATTAAGAGTCGAATAGTAACATAACTTAACGAAAGCAAACAATTTTAAGAAATGGCATAAATTATACATAAATCTTGATTTCCAAGACATTAAAGAGATTGAGTATATGATTCTCTTCTATCAAATAAGAAAAGAATAGAAATGTCTACTAAAGCAAAAAAACCTTGGAAAATAAAGTATCAAAAAAATATATCAAGGAATATTTATCTCATTGTATATTACTATAGTTTGTTACAGTAAGCAAGAATAAATAAAAATTGATTTTTTTTACATTAAGTAAATATAACTTAAATATAAAATAAAATAATTTAAATAAATTAATATACCAAAATAAATGCATTTTAATGGTCAAGTGAGAAGAGGACAAATGCTTCATAGAAATTTTGCCAAATAAAAATAAACATTTGATAAAATGTGATAAAATAAACGTGAAAGTTAGATTCTTTTATACAAAGGAGGTCGACTTTGACCTTCTCAATTGCTAAATAATATATTTATTAGAATTTCTTGTAAAATAGAGTCAAAGAATCGAAAAATAAATGAACTAAAAATATAAAAAGAGTTCGACAATGTTTGATTAATATTGAGCGTGTCGTATTTAGGGCTACTGTGAATTTTCAAATTTATAAGCATTAATAAATATAAATTATTATTTTAATATTATGTAAAAACAAAATAAAACTAAATGTGATAAATTAAAGAAACATAATGTAACCAAGTTAAAGTGATTTATTGTTTAATTTAGATGAAAATTAGACTTTCATTATAATATAACTATTTTAAGGAAAAATATTTTAAAAATTGAGATAAATTCTACTTAAAACATGTATTTTAAGTTACTAAGTAGATTGAGTTCACGAATAAGGTACCAATTTATACTGTTCATAAAGGATGAAAAAATCTACTAAAATTAAATATTCTAAAAATATAAAAATGACTTGTTCATTGGTTACAACACTGTAAAAATAGCCCAATGATATTTGCTCATCCCAATAAGATGTCATTTGAAATTTCAATGAATTACAAACACAAAGAGAAAAATAAAAAAATTAAAACTTCAATAATAAATAAATATATATTAAAACTAAAATAAAGTAAATTAAAGCATTGTAGTACAACCAAATGAAGGAAATTTAAAGATTGTATGAGAGGAGGTTTACTGTTAGATAGTAATATATCTAAACAAAAATAAAACATTTCAAGAAATAAAAAAACATTTATTCAAAAGTTGCATTCCTAGATATTAAAAAGATTTAGTGTAGGTTTGAGCAATCATCAAACTAATTGGAATTAAACATTGTCATAAAAATGCCGATAGCATAAAAAATTAAATATTTCAAAATATTAGTAATAATATTTAATTCAATAGAGATTATCGACACTAGTGCAATGTTTTATTTTGTTTCTATCAGATATTGTTTGTAATTACTATGATTTATGAAAAAAAATAAGAGAAAAAAAAATAAAAAATTATTTTTCAATATTAGTTAAATATATATAACAAAACTAAAGTGAAATAGAAAGAAGAAATATATGATAGCTAATCAAAGGTGACTTAAAAGTCATAAGAAATGAGATTTAGAGTTACATAAAAATATAACAATATTAAAGAGCAAAACTTTTGAAGAAATAAGGTAATTATATAACAAAGTTGCTTTCTAAAATATTGTGGAGATCAAGGTAACATTGTCAATAATTAGAGCAATTACAATTCAAATATCTCATTAAAATAAAACAAAAGCTTGTGAAATTAAATATTTGAAAAAAGAATAATGAATCTTTAATTGGATAGAACTTTTTTGAAGAGACTCTAATGACATTTATTTGATCTCTGTTAGACGTAATTATGAATTACTGTTAATTAAAAAAATAAGCCTTAATCGTGGCAAAGTTTTATTTTAGTGATAAGAAAATTTTTATTAAAATAAAAATTAGATAAATGTGAGTAATGTAACATACCATCGTCAAAGGAATCTAAGGATTACACTATAGAAGGTTTACATTTACACGATGGTATAAGAAAATGAAAGAAAAAATTTTGAACAAATGAATTGAATTATATAGGAAAAATATATTCATGGATACTAAGAAGATCGAGTATACGATCATCAATCATCAAATGACAATCACTATTCAACATAAATTGTGGGTCATAATAAGAAAGCATATTATTTTGAAATATTGAGATGATTATTCAAATGGATAAAATCTTTATAGATGGGCATGATAATGTTTGTTTCATCTTGATTGAACCACATTTATAGTTATAGAAATTTTTCAATGTAAATAAGCCAAAGTAAAGTTAATTGTTATCTCAAAATGAAGAAATTATAAATTAAAAATGAATAAAGAAAAAAAAATAAATTTAATGTAAAAAAATAAATAAAAATAAAAAAAAATATTTTTCACATGATAGAAGAAATAGAGTCTCAAACCTATATAGCCAGGTTGCATTGTATGGTACTAAATAGATTAAGTTCAGATTACTTAATTGTAAAATTTTGTATAATTTAAAATATCTTAAAAATGCGCTAAAATAAAAAAATAAAATTTTTAAAGTCTAAAAATAAATATCTAAGTAGACAAAGCTTATCGAGGCCAGTCTAACAACATTTGTTTTCTTTTGATCAGACTTATTTTAGATTACGAGAAATTATAACGTAAATAAGCATAAATAATTACAAATTATTAATTTAATACTAAATTAAGAGTTATTTCAATTTAAATATGATAAATTGAAGCAATGTATGTTAAGCAAATAAAAGGTTATATAAAGATCAATCGAGAAGAGAGTTAGACTTTTAGAATAACACAACAAAATAAAAATACAAAATTTAAAAATGAGATAAATTATTAGGGAATGTCAAATTTTCTAAGACTAAGGAGATTGAGTGCAACATTCTTGATCATTAAATTTTGTATGAATCAAAATATTTTATAAAGCATGACCAAGCCACAAAAATGAAATTTGAAAATATACAATAAATATTGAATTCGATAGAGCTCATTAAGCATTGTTTGACAATGTTTTTTAATCTTGTTCACCACACCTTTAAAGGTATTGCGAAGCAGAAAAGCAAGTATGCATGGATTAAAACTAACTATTACGCACATTTTAAGTAAATATATATTTAAACTGAACAGAGGAAAATTAAAGTAATATAAAATAACCAAATTAAAATGATGTAAAGGATACATGATAAGAGAATTAGCATTACATTGTAATATAAAAAATTCAAAGTGAAATATTTTCAAGAATGAGATAAGTTGCATAGCTACAATTCTGACATACAAATATTGTTAAGGATTACATCATGCGATGAAAAAAAATTATGGATCAAAATGTCTCATAAAGCTTAACAAAACTCAAGGAAAAAGAATATTAATTAATATCTAAATAAGTATTTAATTGGGTAAATCACACAAAAATTTATCAAGAACATTTGTTACAACTCAATCAAACCTCATTTTGACTAATTATGAATTATCAAAATAACTAAGCATAAATAATAATATTTTATTACTTGAATAATAACAAAATATATAATAAATGTAAAATGAGATAGCTTGAAGCAATATAACATGACTAAATAAAAATGATGTAATCATCAATTGAGAGAAGAATTAGTTTTCATAATAGTATAGCCAAATTAATCTGAAATATATTGAGGAGACTAATTTATCAGAATGTCACTTTCTAAGACACTTAGGAATTCCAATATAACATCATCGTTCATCACATAATGCACAAATAAAAATAACTCATAGAACATGCCAAAATATGATAAAATAAAATGCGTAAAAATTACACAAGAATGCTTAACTAATAGAGATCATCTAGGTTACTGAAACATTGTTAGTTTCATTTTGAAAAAATCTCATTGGAAATTTTTGTTAATTACTATATTAAATAACCATAAATAAGAAAAATGTTTTACTTTGGTATTGAAAAATAAATATTAATGCATAAATGAGAAAAAAAAAGTAATATATATAGCAAAGTTAATGTGAGTTAAAGATCATGTCAGATTAAATTTAGAGTTACATAGTAACAAAAAAATAAAAATTAATAATTTACAAGAATGAAATAAATTACAAGAGAAACTTGCATTCCTAGATGAAAAAGAGATATTGTCCAACTTGCTCAATATCAAAACATTATATAAATCAATGGGTCTTGCAAAGCATACCAAAATCATTGAAAATAAATTACCTAAATAAAAGAAAACAAGATATTGAATTAGATATAACATACTGGGATGGGTCTAATTACTTTTGCTTCAACTTGATCATACCTCATTCGAAATTACTATGAATTTCTAAAGTAAAAATGGAATAGAGAAGTAATAAATTATTATTTCAACATAAACTAACTAAATATTTAAAATTAAATTAGTTAAATTGAAGAAATGTCGCATACTTATACAAAAATGATGTCGAGGTCACATAATTGAAGATTTATAGTTACATAGTAATGTAACAAAATCAATATAAATCTTTTGAAGAAATGAAAGGAATTATATGAGAACGTTGCATTTTACGATACTAAGGAAGATGAGTGTAACATTCACACTTATCAAATTAGATATGAATAAAAATATCTCATAAAACATAACTTTGAATTATTATAAATTATTAAAATAAACAGGCCCAAAAAATAACAAAATATTAATTTAATTTTAAAAAATTATGGTTTTGTTGCTTGAGAGAGAAAAATTTAAAAAATGTAATATATCAAAATAAAGGTATTATGAATTCACAGTAGAGGATGTACTTGTAATATGACAAATTAAAATGACAATACTTGAAGAAACGAGACAAATTATGTAGAGATTTTATATTACATGACACAAATTGATATAGTATAACATACCCACCCATCAACTAAGATACCAATAAAAAATTATCAGGTAGTTTGCCAAAACCATGAGAAAGAATTTATTAAAAAATATAAAAATTAATTTTTAATTAATCAGACATCGTGAAGATGAATCAGAAGACGTTTGTTACGTCTCCATCAAACCTCATTAAAAATTACATAAAGTATTATCTTAAATTTTTTTAAAGATATATTAAAGTTTAAATATGATTAATTAAACAAATTTAATATAACAAAATTAAAGCAATGCAATTGTCATAGGAAAACAAAATTGGAGTTACATGCTAGATAACTAAGTTAAAGAAATATTTGAATAAATGAAACAAATTATACATGAATGTTTTATTTCAAGTTACTGTGGAGATTAGGTCTAACATCATGTATAATCAAATAAGGAACAAACAATAAAGTCTTATTTAAAAAAATTAAAAATTTATTAAAATATTTAAAAATTTAGATATGAAAAGTTGTTAGATTGTGCCATCAAGGTAAGTCAAATAATATTTGTTTCTTCTCATTTAGACCTTTCTTAGAGCTATTATGGATTACAAAATTAACTAATTGTAAATAATAATAAAGTTTTATTATAATATAAACAAAATATATAATAAAGGTAAAATGAGACAAAGTGTTACAACTTAATATAACTAAAAGGAAACAATGTGAGATCTCATTAGCCCACCCAGTTTTGCTTGATACAACTCGTACCACATTGGTTATAAAAAGTATCACGACAGCACCGCAATATTAGGAGACATTCATTTTTTATAAAGGTAGTGTACCTTTTTGGTTCTTTTATATTAGTTAAAAAAACATTATTTAAAAGACATATTTACATTATAAAACTATGTTTCGATATATGTAGCTTTGATACATTTTCTATCCTCCAAATGTAAGAACATTCATACAATTATCCACTTAGAAATATACAAGGAGTGACTCCTTATCTAATAATTTTCTATTTAAAATATCATCTAATGATCACTCGCATTTTTCTATCAAGGATGTTATAGGCTCTTTAGCTTTAGCTTGGTTTTTCCTTGAACTACAAAGTATTATAGGATGTATCAATTTGATAACATAACATCACAGCACAATGTATAATGTTGAGATATTATTGTTCTTTGGCTTATTCCATACTAACCAAAATTAGCTTTATCCTATAAGGTTGCAGAGACATCTACATTATTCTAAACTTAATTAGTATTCTTAGTCACAATAAAAGCTATAATTCTTTATTAAATTTGTCACTAAAATTTATGATTATACAGAAAATTTTAGATAAGATACTACCAAATTATATTTTTTTTATATTATTATTTAGAAAGCATTCTTTTTAAATTAGGACTAGAAAGAATAATCCACAATAAATTATTTTGTATTCTTAATAATGAATAAATGAGAAAAATATGATTCTTCACTCCAAATACTATCATCACAATCGCTTCTTTTAGCTCCTTCGTCTCTCATTAGAAATCTTCCAAGGACACGTCTGTGACCTCCTTCAAGCACTTCGACTCACATCCTTTCATAATTCATTAGTCTTAGCAACTAGTTTTGGTGAAGAAATGAAGTTCACACAATAAAAAAACAAAATCAAAGTAAAAAACCTTAAAGAAATGAGATAAATTATTTAGTGTCATATTATAATATAATAAAGAGATCAGTCATAACATCATATTTTGTCAAGTAGTGTATGAATTAAAATATCTCTTGAACTATTCAAAAGACATAAGAATTTAAATATCTAATATTACAAAAATAAATGCTTAATTATATAGAGCATATGTAATATCCAATAATGTTGGTTTCATCACTATTAGACATAGTTTGGAATTATCTCAAACTATTAAAGAAAATATTAAATAGCAACAACAAAAACTTATTATCTTAATATTAATTAAATATGTATTAAAATATTAAAATGTAAAAATTATTATTTAATGAGGTAAGGCTTGTTATGATTAGTTTAATATCATTTGCTTGATCTTGATCAAGTTTCATTTCAAAAAACCTATTAGTTAACAATTATAATAATTAAAAATAATAATAATATTTTATTTTAATATTTTGCAAGAATGTACATATTTAAGCCGAAAATGCGATAAAGTCAAAGTGATTACTCATCAAATAAGTGATTTGGAGTTACAAGTATTATTACTAATATAGATAAAAACTCTTAAAAAATTGAGATAAATTGTAAAAGAAAATCACTTTCTAAAATACTAAGATATCAACTGTAACATCCACATAGCAAAATAAGGTATGAATTAAAATTCTCATAAAGAATGTAGAAATCCTAAAAAAATAAAAATATTTAATAATATAGAAAAAAATATTTGATTGGATATAGCTCACTAAGTTATGTCCAACCATGTTTATTTTGTTTCAATTAGACATTATTGAATTACTTTGAATTAATAAAGAAAATAAATATAAAGAATATTGAATTATTATTTTAATATTAACTAAATATAAATTAAAGTTCAAATGATTAAAATTGAAGACATCTAGTAAAACAAAATCAATGTGATGTTCCACCTCACAAAGGAAGATTTCAAGTCACATAGTGATGTAAGCAAATAAAAGTGAAAATTCTGTAAAACATATATGAATTGCATGACAAAGTTGCGTTCAAAGAATGAGAAGATAGATTATAACATGCTTAATCCTCAAATATTGTAAAAATTCAAATACCTAATGAATCAAGCAAAAAAAATGGAATACATTTCACAAGTTTAATATATTATAAAATAATAAGGAGATCTATGAGAACATCATGATCATCAAATTAAGTATAAATATTCAATTAAATAAAGAACATAGAGATACTATAAAAAAAAGTTTATTTTAAATTCATTGGGCTTTTTTCTGAACTTCTATGAAGTAATAATGTAATTAAATATAAATAAAAATACAGTATTATTTTAATTTTTATTAAATTTATATTTAAGCTAAAATTTGATAAATTAAAGTGATGTGTTATAACAAAATCAAAGTGATTTAAAGGTCACTTAAGAATAAAATTAGAGTTTCAAACTAAAATATCAAAATATAAGAAATCAATTTAAGAAAATAAGATAAATTGCACAAGGTAGTTGAATTATAAGATACAAAGCAAAATATGTGTAACATCCTTGAACATCAAATTGGGTATGAATGAAATTAACTTCTAAAGCTTCCCAAAGTGTTAGAA
Organism: Vanilla planifolia; assembly: GCA_023846275.1. Taxonomy (NCBI): domain Eukaryota; kingdom Viridiplantae; phylum Streptophyta; class Magnoliopsida; order Asparagales; family Orchidaceae; genus Vanilla; species Vanilla planifolia. Next base: position 2,962,571 of record JAIUJO010000032.1, on the reverse strand, counting down.
AATAAAATATTTAAGAAAACAAAACAATTATTTCAACCAGTTGAGCTAATTAAGAAAATTTGAACAATGTTTATTTTATCTTGGTTAGAGTTGGATGGTAATATTCTAAATTTTCAAAGAAATTAAGTATAGATAATAATAATATGTTATTAAAATGTTAGAAAAAAATAATGATTATTTTAAAATGAAATAAATTTAAGTAAAATAATTTAATCATGTGAAAATAAGGTAAAGGTCAAACGAGAAATGAGTTTGAGTTATGTAGTGACATAACACAATGAGAAAAAAACATTTGAAGAAATGTGGTAAATTATTTAAGAGAACTCAAGTTTAACATCCTATTCATTAAAATAGGTATGAATTAAAATATTTTGTAAAGCGTACGAAAATCGCTGAAAATAAAATATCAAATAACAATAAAAAAATTTAATTAGATATGGCTCATCAAGACAAGTCTAATGACATTTGTTTTTTTTCGATCAAACTTTGTTTTAAATAACTATGAATGAGAAATGTAAATATTAATAAATATTTATAAATTATTATTTTAATATTAACTAAATATATAGAAAAGCTATATTAAGATAGATTGAAGCTATGTAATTTAATTAAATAAGAGCAATGTAAAGGATCAATGACAAAAGATTTATGGTTATGAAGCAATATAACCGAATTAATGATAAAAATTTGATGAAATGAGACTTGTTATATAAGAATGTTATATTCTTGTATACTACAAAGATTGAGTGTAACCTGCTTGTTTAACAATATTGGTTTAAATAAGTAATCATGTGATATTTGCTAAAATCTTTGAAATTAAAATATTTAAAGAACATGAAACAAATCTTTTTTCAATATGGCTCATCAAAACATGTCCAACACTTTTCTTTCTACTTAATTAGACCACATTTGGAATTATAGCAAATCAAAAAATTAAAAGCATAAACAATAATAATTTAATTTTTTAATATTTAGTTAAAAAGTTATAAATCTAAACTCTATTAATTGTATAAATCTAATAAAATAAAACAAAAGTGATGTAAAGGGCATTTGAGAGGAAAATTGGAGTTTCATACTAATATAACTAATTCAAAGATAAATAATTATGGAAAAAAATAAGTTTTGTGGGAAAGTTTCATTATATGACACAAGGAGGTTGAATGTAACAACCCTTAATTCCGAATATTGTTTGATTCAAAATATCTCATAAATGAGCTTAAATATAGAAAAATGAAATTCTTAAATATATCAAAATAAATATTAAATTGGAGAAAGGTCATCGTGATGAGTCCAATACCGTTTGCTCCATCTCAATCAGTCATTAATTTGAATAAATTTGAATTACCAAGTTAAGTGCATATTAATAATAAAAAACTATTATTTTATTATTAAGTAAATATATAATAAAGGTTAAATGTGACAAAGAGAAGCATCAAATTTTTATATAAATAAATATGTAATTATGAAGAGCTTGTTAACATGAGTCCAACATCCTTTTTTGCTCTTGACTCCTCCTTCTTGGAAGTTTCTTCGAATTTTAGATGTAAATTAGAATAAATAATAGTGATTTAACATTTTATTTTTAGGTTATACATATATAACTTTTTTATGAAATAAATATAAAAATAAAATTTAACCAATTCAAATAAATTTAAGGCTTACATAAGAGAAGATTTAAAGTTACATAGCAATATAACAAAATAAAATAAATAATTTTCGAAAAAAATAAATAAATTGAATGAGAATGTTGCAATCCAAGATGTTAAAAAGATTGAGTGCGACATACTTGATCATTAATTTCGAAGCAAATTAAAAAACCTTGCAAAGCCTAACAAACGAATAGAAAAACTTATAAATACAAAAAGAATATCTAATTAGATATAGCTTACATAGGCAATTCCAAGAACTTTTGTTTCATTAACATTGTAGATCATTTTGAACTACTATGAGTGATAATGTAAATAAGGTTTGAAGAAAAAATTTAAGTTTTACTATTCTGTAAATAAATATTAAAGCTAATATGAGATAAATTGAAATAACATAATATATCAAAATCAATGAAATGTAATGGTTACATGAGACTATAATTAATGTTTCATGGAAATACAAGCCAGTAGAACCTAAAGATTTGATGAAATAAGATAAATGGTATTAAAAAGTTGCATTCTTCATTGCTAAGCAAATTTTGTAAAACATTCTCGATAGTCAAAATAAATATGAACCACCATGTCTCATATGCATGAAAAGAATTTATATATATTTAAATTATTATTCCATTAGATGCTAGTAGTTATGTTGCAACCAATTACACTTTTTTCGTCTTGATAGGGCCTTGTTTCTAATTTTGACAAATTATAAGAAAATAAGAATAAATGAAAATAAATTTTTATTTAAATATTAAAAAAATATTTAATGAACCTTAAATGATACAAATTGTAGCAAAAATATATAACCATACAAAAAATGATATAAATGTCACACATGACAAGTTTAAGAGTTTTATAGTATATAACCACAAAAAAAATTGACAAAATGAGATAAATTATTCAAGAAATTTGCCTTCAAAATTAAAGGAAAAAATTAAGTGTAAGATTCTCAATCATCTAAGGGATAAAATAAAATAATTTATAAAATGCAACAAATCCTAAAAGATAAAATATTTTTAAAATAGATATAAAAGTTTAATCAAGTGGAACACATCGAGATAAGTCTAACAAAGTTTTTTTTTTTATAAACGAACCAAAGTTTTTTATTTTTATGAGTTACCAAATCATATAAACATAAATAATAATAAATAATCATTTTAATTCTAATTAAATATTAATTGAACCTAAAATTAGAAAAATTAAAGAAATGTAATATAAAAAAAATCAAGGTGATCGAAGGGTCACATAAGAGGAAAATCAGAGTTCCATAGTTATATAACCAAATCAAAGTAAAACATTTAAAAATGTATGTTAAATTATATTAAAAAGCAACATTCAAAAATACTAAATAATAAAAGTAACATCCTCTATCTTGAATTCATGTATGAATCAAAATGTCTCATAAAATATTCAGGAATACAAAAATATAAAATATTTAAAGATATAAAAGATAAATATTTAATGAGTTTGAGTTCCTCGAGTCCAGACCAACATGGTTTCTTTTATCTTAATTAGATCACATTTGGAGTTATACATAATTATTTAATAAAAGAATTATTAAGGTTAAAAATTTATTATTTTAACTATTTGAATATATATTAAAGCTAAAAAGATATTAATAGAAGATACATAAGATGGCAAAAATTAAAGCGATATAAAGGTGACACGTGGAGATTTCGTTTTACATAGCAATATAATAAAATCAAAAACGAAACATTTGAAGAAATAAAAAAAAAGTTATACGAAAGTTTTTCAAAGATACTACAGAGACCAAGTCTAATGTCCTTCAACATTAAATTATGTACAAATCAAAATACCTAATAAAAAATTAAAAATCCCAAATAAAATATAATAGTTAAAAACATAAAAAAGATGACTTAGTAAGATAAAGCTTATAAAGATGAGAGCAATGAAGTGTGTTTTGTCTTTTTTAGAGATCATTTGAATTACAATGAATTTATAAAGGAAAAATGAAATAATAACTAATAGTTATTTTAATATTAAGTATACATATATCAAAGAATAATTTTCATAAATTGAAAAAGGATAACACAGCCTGATCAAATTGGAGTAAAGGTAACACATGCAATGATTTTAAGTTACATAGTAATATAAGAAAACTAAAGTAAACAAATTTCAAGAAATGAGATTAATGTTAAGTAAAAGAATTATGAATTCAAGTGATATACAAAAATCGAAGAAAATTGGTCGATAAATTTAGAAATATTTTTTGGGATAATAATATTACAGCATACTAATGAGGTCAACTAAAACAATCTTTATTATTAAATTAAGTACAAATCAATATTTCTAACAAACATGCAAAAATTACAGAAAGGAATATATATTAAAACATAAAAATAAATATTTAATTTGAAATAGTTCATTTGGATAAAAAATGTAAATAAATAATAAAAATTTTAATTTTTATTTTAATATCCAACAAATATGTGTTAAATTTTAGAATAAATAAATATAAAAATATAATTTAACCAAACTAAAGTGATGTAAATATCAAAAGATAGTAGAATGATAGTTCCATTGTAATATATCTAGTTAAAAGTGAGTAAAAAGTTAAGAAAAGTTGTGCAGTAAAGTTGCATTACAACTTAGTAACTAGATCTTTTGTAACATCCTGAGTCATCAAAAAAGGTAAAAAAGGGAAATGACTATTTAAATTGATTGTTCTTTTTGAGATGAATTAAATGATATTTATTTCATCTCAATTGGACCACGTTTAGTATTACTACAAATTCCTAAATTAAATAAGTACAAACAACAAAAAATTATTATTAAAATATTGAGTAAATATATATTAATGTTTAAGTGGTATAAATTCAATGAATGAATTGTAGCAAAATCATTGTATTGTAGAGGTGATACTATATAAGTTTTTGAGTTGCATTGTAATTTGACGAAATCAAAGTGAAAATTTTGAAGAAATATGATAAAATGCTTTGTAAATTTATTTTTCTTCACACTAAGGAGATCACGTGTAACACTCACTATGGTCGATTCGGGTACAAATAGGAAGGGCTTGTAGAACAAGCTCATATGCTTGATTTTAAAATGACTATATATATACATATATATATATATATATATATTTATATATAATGGATACTCTAAATAGCACAATGATGTTTGTTTCATCTCGATCAAACCTTGTTTCAAATAACTAGAAATAAAAAAGTAAATATGCATAAATTTTACTTCAATTGCATGAAGCTTATCGAGTCAATCCCATCCACATTTGTTTTGTATTGAGCAAATATCATTTTAGATTGCTATGAATTGCAAAAGTTAATGTGTAAGGAATAATGAACCATTATTTTTGTAATAAGCAAACACATATTAAATTTGAAATTTAATAAATTAAAAGAATAAAATTTAAGAAAATCAAAGTGATGTGAAGGCCACATCAGAGTATAGTTAGTGTTCATAGTAATAGAATAAAATTAATACAAAAAAGTGAATCTAAAGTAAACGGTATATGAATGACACATTCCAAGATACTGAGGGGATCCAGCGCAAGATCCTTAGCCAACAAACAATGTGCAAGTTGAAATAACTCATAAAGTGTCTAAAATATTTCAAAACTAAAATATTTGAAATTATAAAAAAATATTAATTAAGATACGACTCATTTAATAGAGTTAAACAATGTTCGTTTCTACTTAATAGAACCTCCATTATAATTAGAGAGAATTGTCAATATAAATATGTAAAAAATGTAATTTAAATAAATCATGGAAAATAATTCCAATAAATAATATAACGTAAATAAAGAAGTGTCATTCTATGTTGTAGAAAGATCAACTATAAAATCACTATAATAATATGAATCAAGATCTCTTATAAAGCTTGTCAAAACCCTAAAAAATATTTAAAAATATAAATTTGAATATGTGATGAATATAGTGATAGGCGCAAGTCTAATGATGTTTGTTTTATCTTGGTCAGAACTTGTTAAGTATTATTAGGAATTACCCAAGTAAATAAACGTTGATTATAATAAATGATTTTTCCAAAAAAGGAATATAGATGTTAAAAATAAAATTAGATAAATTGAAGCAACATCAATAATCAAATCAAAGTGAAGTAAAGATCACCTATGAGGAGAGCTAGACGTTCACAACATTATAACCAAATCAAAGTAAAATATTTGAATAAAAGAAACAAATTTTACAAGAAAGTTGCATTCCAAAAAACAAAGTTAATTGAATGTATCATTGATTATTGACCAATATATTACAAAATTAAAATGACCCGTTAAACATGTCAAAACATTCATTAGGTAATTTTATATGCACACATAAGAATTATAGTTTCATAGTAATATAACCAAATCAATGTGGGTATTTCAAAAAATGAGATTATTTGTTTTGGCAAGTTACATTTAGATATACTATTAATATTAAGTGTAACATCCTTGATCATCAATTTAGGTGCAAATTAAAATGTCTTATAAAATGTGTGAAATTCTTTAAAAATATTTGAAATAAAAAAATAAATATTTAATTTGATATGCTCCTCATTTTTTTGTTTGTTATACCTTTGTTGTATTTACTAAACATTACAAAAGTATATAAGCCTAAATATAAAAAATTATTCTTTGAATACAAAGTAAACATGCATTAATATTGAAAAAGATAAATTCAAATAACAAAATATAGTCACCATATAGAATTATAAAGTTCACATTATAGGAGATTTAGGATTACACAGTCATATAGCCAAATCAAGGCAAACAATTTGAAGAAATGTAATAAATTTTATGGCATGCAACATTTCATGACACAATGGCATAAAGCGTAACATCATTTATCCTTAAATCATGAATATTCAAAATTACCTATTAAAATTTGCCAAAACACTCTAATTAAATTATTTTAAAATATAAAAACATATGTTTAAGTAGATAGAGCCAATCATGTCAAGTCCAATGACTTCTATTTCATGTCGATCAAGTTTCAATTTACAATAGATTGACTGAAAAATTACATGTGCGTAAATAACAATAAATTGTTAAGTTAATGTAAGTAAACATTTAATAAACTAGAAATGACATAGTTTGAAGCATTATAAGATATTAAAACCAAAGCATTGTAAAAGGCCAAAAGAGAGGAGAATTAAAGCTTCATACAAATATAACAAAATTGTTGGAAAATGTTATGTTTTAAGACACTAACTAGATCGAATCTAACGTCTTTGATAACCAAAATAGCGACATATAAAAATGATTATTTAATTGGATAAAGCTAGTTGAGATATATCAAGTAACATTTATTTGATCTTGATTGGACCATATTTGGAATTACTTTGAATTATTGAATTAAACAAGCATAAATAATGACAAATTATTTCAATATAAAGTAAATTCATATTAAAACACAAATAAGAAAAGTTGAAGCAATATAATGTAATGAAATTAAAGTAATATAGAGGTCGTATGAGAAGAGATTTGGAATGGATAGCAATGTATCCAAATCAAAGAATAAAATTCTGAGAAATTATATAAGTTGTATAAGAAAGTTTCATTTTAAAAGACTAAAGGGATTGTTTATAGAGACATCAATTGTTAAATAAAGTACAAATTAAAACCCCTTATAAAGTGCATTAAAACATTAGAAAATAAAATATTTAAGGAAAATATTAATATAAATTTTTAATTGGATAGAGGTTGTCAAGATAAGCCATGTGATATTTGTTTCATCGACAAAGCACTTGATTTAGAATTAATATAAAGTATTAGAGTAAATAAGCATAAATAATGAAGCATTGCTATTTTTAAATTAAATAAATACATATTAAAGCTAAATTGAGATATAATGAAGCAAAGTAATATTACCATGTCAAAGCGATGTGGTGTCGCATGAGCAGAGAACTAGAGTTACATAGTAACATAACAAAAAATAAAAACTTTGAAGAAATAAGAAAAATGTCATGGGAAATCTACATTCCAATTGAGTATGACATCCTCAACATCAAATCATGATTGAATTAAAAAATGTCATATAGCTTGCAAAAGATATAATAAAATAAAAATTTGAAAAATATGAAATTGAATGGTCCAATGACATTCTTATCATCTCGATCAAAAGTCTTTCAAAATTATTACAAAATTCAAAAGTAGCCATGCATAAATTATAAATTTTAACAATAAAAATATATTTATTAAAGCTATAAAAAGATAAATTTAAACAAAGTTGTATTGCTAAATGAAATAAATGTGAATGTGACATAAGAAAAGATTCTTGGCTATACAGTAATACAACAAAATCAAACATGAATCAAAATGTGACGGATAAACATTCTTAAATAATTCAAGTTTCATACCAAGATACTAAAAAGATCAACAATAACATCCTCAATTATCAAATGAGACATGAATCAAAATGTATCTTAAATCAGATAGAGTTTCTCTAGATGATTCCATGACATTAGATTCATTTTAATCTTGTCTTATTTAGCTAAATTAACATAAAATAATTTTACGAAATTAAAATAATGTAAAACTCACATGAGAGAAGATTTAGATTCACATTGTAATATACAAAAAATTGATGTGAAAAAAATAAGATAAATTATATGCCAAATTCTTATTTAGTCTAACATCATTTGATCAGTGATTAAGTACAAGGGAAATGTCTCGTAAATTATGTAAAACTTTAAAGAATAATGTACTTAAATAATGAATATCTAATTAAATAGAGCTCATCAAGATGTCAAAAAAAATCTTTGTATCCACCTTGTTGAGCCTCAATTAATGTTACTGCACACTACTAGAGAGAGTACTGATAGGCAATAACAAACAAACATTTTAATATTACCAAAATATATATATACACATATTAAAGTTGAAATGAGATAAATTGAATAAATTTAACATAACAAATAATTATGATGCAATAGTTATAAGAGAGGACAATTTGTATTTGATAGTACATAATAAAATAAAAGAAAACATTTTGAAGAAATAACCTAAATTACAACGGAATGATACATTACAAGATATTAAAGAGGTCTAGTGTAGCATCTTCAATCATGAAATCTAACAATAGTAAAAATGCCACATAAAATGTACTCAACACTTGAAAAAAAATATAAAATGTGGAAATTAAATATTTAATTAAATAAAGCACTTTGGGATAAGTCTAATAAAATTTTTTTGTCTCAATCAGACCCCATTATGATTTTCAACAAGCCACCAAAGACAATAAGCATAATAACTTAGTTTTAAATTGTACGTAAATGTATATTAAATCTAAAATGAGATTAATTGGAATAATATAATAGATAAAAAATCAATGAAAAGTTAAGGTCACAAAAGAGATGAATATGGCTTTAAAAGTAATATGACGAAATCAAAGTCAAAAGTGTGAACAAATGAAATTAGGTATGATACAAAATGTCTCATAAAGAAAGCAAATCTCCTCGATGAGACTAGCCACACGATATTTGAGTTATCTCAATCCAGCCACTTTGGGAATTTCAACAAATTACAAAAGAAATAAACAATAAACAATAATAAATTATTATTATAATGTTAGATAAATATATTGTAAATCTTAAATAGGATAAATTGATTCTTTATTATATAACAAAATCAAAATGTTGTGAAGGTCACATAAGAAAAAATTAAATTCTCATAGCAATATAACTAATTCGAAAAAACATTTAAATAAAGACATAAATTTTGCAAGAAAATTGTATTAGAAGATTCTAACATGATTTAGTGTGATATCCTCAATCATTAAATAAAATATGAATTGAAATGTATCTCATGGCATTGAAGAAATAATTAAAATAAGATATTTAAGAAATGTAGAAAATTTAATATTTATTTAGAATTTTTGTGAATTCCCAAACACATGTAAAGGTCACATTAAGTGATATTTAGAGTTATGTATTAATATAGGCAAATTAAAATGAAAAAAGTAGAAGAAGTATGACAAATTGTACATGAGTATTACATGCCAATGTGCATTAGTGATTTAGAATAACATTTATTATTGTTAAAATTAGGTAAAAATCAAAATTTCATTGAAGTGTGAAAAAAAGAAAATAAAATACTTAAAAATATAAAAAAAGGCCTCCCTAGATTGTGCTGATTGAGGCAAGATGAACCATTCTTGATTTGTGTGCAATTAACATCATGCGTAAGTAAAGAAAATTACAGAAGTAAATAAACATTAATACTATCAAATTATTTTTTAATATTATTTTAATAAATATTAAATATAAAATTAGTTAAATTAAATTAATGCAATATAACTAAATCAAAGTGTATTAAAAGTCACATGAGAAGATAACATAGTAATCAAATAAAATAAAAAAAAACGAGATAAATTACAAGATAAAGATGCATCAGTATACAAAGGATATCTAGCACAACATTTTTGATGCTTAAAGGAAGTACAAATTAAAATGTGTTGTATTGCATGCCAAAATCATGGTAAAATATAATATTTCAAATCATTAAAAAAGGAAGATGTGATTTACTGGAGCTCACTGGGAAACGTCCAAAAACTTTGTTCCATTGATTTGAACTTATTTTGAATTATTGCTAATAATCTAAGTAATAAGCATGAAAACTAAAAAATTATTATTTTAATATTTTATAAATATTTGGCAATAGTGAACAATTATAAGTTGAAAAATGTAATATATCTAAAACTAAGCAATGTAAAAGCCGAATAAGACAAGTTTTTGGGTTACGACCAACTCAAGGTAAAATAGTTAAAAAATGATGGAAACTTTAAGCAACATTATTTTCCAAGACACTAAGGACATCTAGTGTAAGATTGTCAATCGCAAAGTCAAATATGAATCAAAGTCTCTTATAAAATAAGAAAAGCTATAGAAATAAAAATATTAGAAAAACTAAAAAATTATATTTTAATTAGATAGTGCCCACCTAGACAAGTGTAAGGATGTTTGTTTTACATTGGTTAGACATTATTTGGAATGACTACGAATTACTATATAAAAAAGTTGTAAATCAATATCTAAGGACATTTGTTTTGTATTAGTCAATCCTCAATTGGAATTACAGTTTATCTCTTTCTTGAACACTTATGCTTTTTTTTTGTAATATTGCTATGTTACTTTAGATCTCCTTCCACATGTCATTCACATTGCATTGATTTGTTACATTACCTTGCTTCAATTTTTCTTATTTGAATAAGAATATGCATTTTTTAAATATAAAAATAATAATTTATTATTACATATGTTTAATGAAATTTTGTAATTTGTGGTAATTCCAAATAAGGTTTGATCAAGATGAAATAAATGTTGTATGACTTATCTCGATGAGTTCTATCCAATTGAATATTTGGCTTCATATTCCTAAATATTTTATTTTCCAATGTTTTGGCATGCTTAATTATACTTTTTGAGTCATGGTTAACTTGACCAATAAGGACGTTTCAATCGATCTTTTTAGTATTTTGAAACACAACATTCTAGTATAATTTAACTCAATTATTTAAATTTCTTACTTTTTTTTATATTACTTTGTGGCAAAGAATCTCCTTCCCTAGATATTTATATCACATTTACTTTGTTAAATTTGTAATCTTCTATTTATCTCATTCCAGCTTTAAAATACAATATTTGAAACCTAAAACAATATTTTGCAATTATTTATGTTTAATTGCTCTTTCAAGTCATAATAATTTAAAAGACAATCTAATTAGGCAATAAATATTTTTGGATTCATCTCAATTAGCTCTATTAAATAAAAAACCAACTATTAAATTTTTAAGTATAAAAGTTTTTATGATTTTTACATTGTTTACAAAATAATTTTTTTGTATCAAATTTGGTGATCAGGTACAGTCAAAATCATTAATACCTTGGAATGCAACTTTCCCTTATAATTGAACTACTTTTTCAAAAAAGTTATTTAATTTGGCTATATTACTTTGTCACACTAAATGTCTTATTGTATGATAATTATATCACTATGAATTACTTACATTATATTATTTTAATTTATCTTATCTTAGCTTCAATATGTGTCAAATTACTAATAAAATAATAATTTATGATTATTTTTTCTTCTTTACTTTTGTTATTTACAATAACACCAAATATGTTTTGGTGTAGCTAAAACATATAACAAGTAGTTCTAGTCTTTCGACATGCTTGAGGTGACATTTCAACTAGTGCCTTGGAATGCAACTTTCATATATAATTTATCACTTTTATTCAAATATTTTGCTTTCATTTGATATACTATTATGAAAAACTAGTACTACTTTTCTGTAGCATTTACAACACTTTGATTAGCTTATATCACCCTTTTTCAAATTATCATATTTCAATGTATATATATATATATATATATCTTGAATATTAATGTAATAATTTAGTGTTATTTATGTTTACTCAACTTTGTCAATTTTAGTAATTTGAAACATTGTCAATGGAGTTGAAACAAATTTCATTGCACTCACTTTGTATAGCTCTAACCATTATTGTATTTGTTTTTATATTTCTTAATATATTTCTTCTATAATTCTAGCATTTTTAACAAGGCATTTTGCTTCATATCTTATTATAAATTCAAGGATTTCACACATGATCTCCAAAGCATCTTTGAATGCAGCTTCCTAAAAAATATTCTCTTTTTTTAAAAATTTTTCATCTTTAATAAATCATATTATTATATAACTCAAAACTTCTGCTCAACCAACTTTTACTTTATATTAACTTGGTTATGTTTGTTCGCTTAAATTTATATATTTTTAGCTTTAATAAAAACTTTCTTATTATTAAAATAATAAAATACTTTTTAGCTTTTGATTTTTTTACTTTACTATTTCACTTTATTTTGAATAAGGTATAATTGAGATAAAATAAGTATCATTGAACTTACCCTGATAAACACTATTTAATTTATTATTTTTTTTAATATTTTTAAACATTTTATTTCTTAGCTAATGATATGTTTCATAAGGAATTTTTATTTTGTGCCTTATTTGGTGCCTGAGGATGTTGTATTTGTAGTACTTAGTATCTTGGAATGTATGTTTCCCTCATAGTTAACCCACAATCCCTATTTAACTTTAAATGTCATGTTTGTGACCCTTAATTTCATCGATTTTGTGATACTACATTATTTTAGTTTACCTCAATTTAGATTTATTGTAAATCTATTGATTATCAAAACATTAGTTTTTAATTATTTTTTCTTATTTTCTTTAGCAATTAACGTTATTTCCTCACAAGGTTTAATGGATATGAAAGAACATCCTTGGAAACATCTCGGTGAGCACAACCCAATTAATTATTCTTATGTTTTGAAATATTTTCTTATTTTGGGATTTTGACAAGCTCTATGTGATGTTTGGATTTGTGCCCCCTTTTACCATCGATGATGTTAAAACCGGATCTCCATAATATCCTGGAATGCATTCCCATATAATTGATATAATTTCTTCAAATTTTTACCTTTGATTTGGTTATATTACTATGAAATATTAAATTTAATTTCATGTGAAATTTACATTACATTACTTTCATTATGTTTTAATTTTTCAATTTATATTATTTCAACTTTAATACATATTTACTTCATATGAAGTTCACACTTTATTATTATTTGTGCTCAATTTTTTAGTAATTCACATTAATTCAGAAATAAGTCGAATGTAAGTGAAGCCAATGTCCTTGGACACATACAGATGACATACAACTAAATCTTTTTTTTATCTTTTAAGTGCTTTATTTCTTAGAGTTTTTGAGTGATTTGGAAAACTGTTTGACTAAACTATTTGAGTAGTACATAATTTTATGATTGAAGATATTGCACTTTATTTTTATAATTGCTTAAAGTGCAACATTCATATATTATTTTCCATATTTTCTTAAATGTTTTATGTTAATTGGTTTGTATTATATTACTACTGTAAATCACGTCTTGTGTGATCTTTATATTACATAGATTTTGTTATGTTATATTGCTTTAATTTATTTCATTCCAACATTAATAAATATTTACGTTACATTGGAATATTAATTTATTATTATTTATTTTTAATTTTTTTTCTAAAGCATTGATTTTCCAAAGGCGATTTGATCAAGATGAGACAAACCCATCTTTATGAACACTACCCAATTCAATATGAATTATATATTTCTAGATATCTTATTTTCTATGGTTTTTGAATTCTTTATGAAACATTTGAAATTGTACCAAATTTAATGGAGGATGTTATGTTCAATCTTTTTAGTATCTTAGAAAGAAAAGATAATGTTAATTAAGTCTCATTTCATAAAGATGGGTTCTCTTCGATTTAGTTATATTACTATGTAACTTTAGATATTCTCTCATGTCGCCCATCCATAAAGTTGATTTTGTCATATTACTACAACAATTTACCATATTTCAACTTTAATATATAAGTTATTAATAGTTAAATAATATTCTATAATTATTTAATGTAATTTTCTTAATAAATTTACTAGAATTCCTAATGAGAACTTATGGAGATGAAATAAATATTAATGGACTTGCCTGGAAGGGCTCTATTTAATTGAATATTTATTTTTATATTTTCAAATATCTTAATTTCTAGACTTTTAGAACATATTATAAGACAATTATGTTCATACCTATTTTATAATTATGTGTTTTATAAATGATCTCCATACTATCATTGAATAAAATTTTCATATAAAATATGTCACATTTTTTAAAATTTCTCATTTTTATTTTGTTTTATTACAATGTTACCCTAACTCTTAAATCTTGTGACCGTTGCATCATATTTATTTTGTTATATTATATTGGTTCAATTTATCTTCTTTTTAATATATTAAATATTAACTTAATATTAAAATTACAATTTCTTTTTTACTTATGGTCAATTAGTGTACTAATTTGTTTTAATCGAAATTGGGGATCGATCAAGAAGAAATAAATGCAATAACACACATTCCCTTTATTAGCTTGAAATATTATTTTCACAAATAATTTAATTCATTTATTGAAAATTTTTTTTATTTGGTTATATTAAAATGCAACTCCATTTCTACTTTTTGGGTGACATTTCCATCAATATAATTTTGTTTTGCTATATTAGTTTAATTTATGAAAATTTAGCAATAAAAAATATTTAAAAAACAATAAAATAATTCTTTTTTCTAATTTTTTACTTGCTTTTATAATTCACTGTAATTCCAAAACAGATTAAATAATAACGAAGGAAATGCCATTGAATTCATTTGCATTATCAACCTAATTAAAAAAGTTTTTTTGGTATTTTTAGATATTTTAATATTTAAGTGTTTTTATACATTAATGACACATTTTAATGAGTTTTTTATTAATGTTTTTGTGTTTGATATGACAAAATCAAGGAACATAATATAATAAAATGAAAGGTATGTAAAATTCACAAGAGAGGAGATTAGTATTAAATAATAATATAACCAAAGCTAAGCAAAAAATTTGGGAAAATGAGATAAACCATATTGGTAAAGTAACAGTTTAATATATTAAAAATATGAACTATAATGCCCTCAATCAACAAATTAGCTCTGAGTAAAAATGCTTCAAAAAGTAAGTAGAAACCATAGAACAAAAAATATTTAAAAATAGAAGTAAATATTTTATTTCATTAAGCTTGTTAAAATATGCCCAATGTCAATTTTTTTTGTACCCATTAGACCTCATTTCAAATTACTATGAATTTCCAAAAAAATAAGCATAAGTAATAGGAAATTGTTATTTTAACGTTAACTAATTATAATTATTAATTTTTAAATTGGTTAAATTATGGTTATATCATATAGCCTAATTAAAAAAATTTGAGGGCAACATGAGAAGAGAATTAAAGTTTCAAAATAACATAATCAAATCAAAGCAAAACCTTTGAAGAAAATTATATAAGTTATCAACGAAACTAGCATTTAAAGAGACTAAAGAGCTTGATTGTAATATCCTTTATCACAAAAAGTGATATGCATAGTAATATCACAAAATGTACCGAAAGTCTAAAAATATATTATTGAATTTAAAACGAAGTTTTAATCAGATAAAGTGTTTTGAGACCTGTCCAATGGCAATTATTTCATCTCAATCAAAATTGCTTTAAAAAATTGTAAGTTAATAATGTAAATAACGATTAATAATAAGTTATTTCTTAAATGTTATATCAATTAATATTAATGGTGAAACACGATAAAATGAAACTATGCGTTATGACCAAATCAAAATGATGTCAAGTCATAAGAGAGCAGAATTTAAGTTTTATAGTAATATAACTTAAAGAAATAGAACAATTTGAAAAAAGAGAAATTTTTTATGTCATCCTCGATCATCAAATCAAGTACAAATAAAAATTGCTGTATAACTTGTTAAAACATTAATAGTTTTTACTAATTCTAAAAACAAATACTAAAATGGATAGAGCTTGTCAAGACGAGTCCAACAACATTTATTTCATCTCGATTTGAGCACATTTGGAATTACTACGAGTTATCAAAGTAAATATACAAAACTTATGATAACTTATTATCATAAAACATAATAAACCATGATTAAAGCTTTATTGAGCTAATTTCATGCAAAGTAATGTTACCAAATAAAGGTGATGTAAAGGCAACATAAGAGGAGATTTAGAACTATATAAAAAATTTGACAAAATCTAAGAAAAACTTGAAGAAATGATAAAAATTCTCTGTGGAATTGTATTCTATGGTACTAAGAATATCAAGTGTAACATTTTTTTATCATAAAATATGGTACAAATATAAATATCTCAAATCCATGAGAATATCTTAGAAAAAACTTTAAAAAATTTAAAAATAGAAAGATTAATTGCATAATGCAAGTCAAGGAATGTCCAATAATGTTTGTTTCATCACCATGTTACCACATTTGGAAGTATTATGTACAACAAAATTAAATAAGCAAAAATAATCACTGATTACGATGTTAAAACAAAGTCAATATCTATGTGTGTGCGTGTGTGTGTACGTTATAAAACACAAATAGGATAAATTGAAGCATGTTGATATAACCAAATGAAAGTGATGTAAAAGTCACATGAGAGAAGTACTAAAGTTCTAGAGTAATATAACCAAGTTAAAATAAAAAGTTTGAAGAAATGCAATAAGTTGATGTTAAATGATTTTATACTTAATCTCTTATATGATCTGGATTTCAACATTCCCACAGTATGTATTGCATCTCTTAAAACTTTTTACTTTGATTTTGTTATATTATAATATAACTTTTAATATCTACCAATAAGACCTTTACATAACATTAATTTATCATAATTTTTCTTTAATATTTATTTTTTGGATGTTAAAATAATAATTTATAATTATTTAAAAATTATTAGTGAATCATAGTAGTTTCTATCGAGGAATGGTTGAGAAAAAATACCATTGAGTTCATCTTAATGAGCTCCATCAAATTACTTATTTGTTTTATATTTTTTAAAATATTTTAGTTTCTTTTGCTTTGACATGTTTTGTGAGCTATTAAGATTTATATGTGATATTGCAATCAAGACTGATACACTTGATATTCTCATTATCATGGAATGAAACCGCAAATGATTTATCCCATTTCTTAGTATTTCTTTCTATGATTTAGTTATCTTCCTTTGTAAATAAAAATCTCATCTCGTGTGACCTCTACATTACTTTGATTTGGTAATACTAGATTACTTCAATTTATGACTTCCTTAGAATTAATATATGTTTACATATTATTAAAAGCATAATATTTCAAAATTATGCTTATTTAATTTTGTAATTCGAAGTATCACAAGACAAGGATTAATTAAGAAAAACCAAACATCATTAGACTCATTTCGGTGAGCACTATTGAATTAATTAATCATTTTATGCTTATAAATAACATATTTTCAAAGATTTTAATAAGCTTGAAGAAATATTTTGACAAGCTTGAAGAAATATTCTGACTCTTACTTAGTTGAAGGATTGAGGATGCTAAACACAATGTAATTCTTATCTTGGAAAGAAACTTTCCCATATAGTTTATCAAATTTCATCAAATGTTTTGCTTCAACTTGCATGTAATACTAAGAAACTCCTTTTATGCTCTCGTGTCATGTTTACACCGCGTTAATGAGCTCAATTCGAATATTTTTCTTTTTATATATTTTGTTTTCTAGTGTTTTGGCAATTGTTATGAGACATTTAATTTGAATAGGATTTGACAATCAAAGTTGTTATGCTTGATCTCATTATATCTTAGAATGAAATTTTCACAAAAAATTTACGTCATTTTTTCAAATTGTTAACTTTTATTTATTTATGTACTTTTGTAAATATAAATTTTCACTACAGGGACTTTCCATTTCTTTGATTTGATTACACTACATCATTTCTTTGATTAGTAAATCAAAATGAGGTCTAATCAAGATAAAACTAATGTCAATGTACTCATGAGCCCAAGAAAATTGAATATTAATTTTTATATTTCTTAGTGTATTAATTTCTATGGTTTTGCAAGCTTCAAAAGGTAATTTTATTTATAATTTATTTAATAATTCAACATTTTATACAAGAAGTTCTTAGTATCTTGGAATTCAATTTTCCTATAAAGTTTATTTCATTTCATCAGTTATGTTGCTTTGATTTTGTTTAGTTACTATTAAACTCTAGTTCTAATCTCATGTGACCCTCACATCACTTCACTTTGGCCTTATTATATTGCTTCAATTTATCTACTTTTAGTTTTAATGCACTTTTTCTTAAAACAAAAATAATGATTTATTGTAGTTTATTCTTACTTACTTTGGTAATTCGTGCATATTTCTAATAAGGTTTGATTTACAATGAAAAAAACATCGTTAGCTTATCTCAATGACTTGTACCAAACTAAGCTCCAATTTTTATATCTTTATATATTTTATTTAAAGTTTTTCTTAATTTGTAATACGTTTATATTTGGGCTTGATTTAATGATCCAGGATGATACACTTTTCCTTAGTATCTTAGAATTAAAGTTCTCATACAATTTAACTTATTTCTTAAAAAATGTTTTGCTAAATTGGTTAAGTTACTATGTTAGTCCTAATCTTCTCTCATGTGACAATAAAACCATATTGAGTTAGTCAAATTAGATTGCTACAATTTATCATTTTTAAGCTTTAAAATATACTTGCCCAATATTAAAATAATTTTTTAAATTGTTTTCCTTTTTTCATCATTAATTTCTAGTAATTATGAAATGAAAAAATTGTCAATATACCTATCTTGACGAATTTTATCTAATTAAATCTTATTTTTAACTTTATTGATATTTTATTTTCATTGGTTTAGGCATGTTTCACTAGCCATTTCATCTCATAAATGATTTAATGATCGATGTTGCTATGATCGATCTCTTTAGTATTTTAGAATATTACTTACACACAAAATATATCTCATTGAAATCTTCTTTTTTGGTTTTATTATATTTCTATGTAACCCTTAAGCTCCTCTTGTGAGACATTTATATTGCATTACTTTTATTATGTTACATCACTTCAATATATGCCATTTGTGTTTTAATAAAAAATTTCTTGTTTTAAAAAACTTAGTATTTATAACTTTTTACTTCGGCAAGAAGTAGTAATTCCAAACAAGATTTCATAAGATGAGACAAATGTAGTTTGACTCATCATAAGGAGCTCCGTCTAACTATGTATTCCTTTTTCATATTTTTATATATTTTTTTCTAGTTATTGGTCATGCTTTCTGATGGATTTTCATTCCTAAGTGAATAAACAGCCAAAGAAGTTACATTAGATCTCCTTAGTGACTTGCAAAACAAATTTCCTGTATAATTTATCTTATTCTTTTTAAATTTTCCTTCTATGATTTGGCTATACAACTATGAAACTATAGTTCTCCTCTCGTTTGGGCATCATGTAACCTTAATTTTGCGGTATGATATTATTTTACTGTATCTTATTTCATCATTCGTATATTTTTACCAAAAATTAAAATAATAATTTATTTTATTATCTTTTTTTACTACATTTGAAAGTCAAATAAATTCCAAATGAATATCGATGGAAAGGACAAATCATCATTAAAATCATCATGACAACCCCCACCAAATTAAATATTCATCTTCATATAGTTAAATATTTTATTTAGAATGGTTTCGACATTCTGAAAAGTTCTTTTGATTCCTATCTAACTTTAGTATCGAGGATATTGTCCTTTATTAACTTACTGTCATTGAGTACAATTTTCTTATACAATCTATCAAATTTTGCCAAGTTTTTTGTTAATTTTGTTAAATATTAAGTAACTATACAACCCCTCTTATGCGACCTTCGTATTTCTTTGGCTAAGCTGATTTTTTTTAACTCAATTTATCTCATTTTTTCTTTAATATATATACTGGTTTAATGTTAAAAAAATAATTTATTAGTTTTTATGCTTATTTACTATTATAATTTAGAGTTATTCTAATCAATGTCTTATCAAAGTGAAAAAAATTCATTAGACTCGTTTCAATGTTCTCTATGTTATTAAATAATAATATATTTATTTTTAAATATTTTATTTTTCTAGAAAGATATTTTGATTTGTACATTATTCTATGATGGAGGAAGTTACAATCACCATTGTCTATTTGATTATTACTTTCCTATACAATTTAACTTTTTTTCTTCAAATATTTCACTTTAATTGTGCCATATTACTTTGAAGCCCTAATTTTCCTCTCATGTAAAATTTGCATGGCTATGTTTTGAACATATTTCATTTATTCAATTTATGTTATCTATGTTTTAAATAACATTTTCTTAAAATAAAAAATAACAATATATTAATTTTGTAGTTTATTTTTTTTGGTAATAGAAAATAATTCCAATCATTGTTTGATGAAGACTAAATAATACTCGTTAAACTCATCTTGATGAGCCTTATCTAATTAAATACTCCTTTTTAAATTTTTAGATATGTTCTTATTTTATTGTCATTGAATTTTTTGTGGGATATTTAGATTCATATTATATTTGCTGATTGAGCATGTCAAATTGGATCTACGTACTACCATGGTACATTACTATCAAATAAAATTTATCTCATTTCATGCGATATTTTTCTTCGGTTTATTTATTTGTCTATGTGACTATAAAACTCCACTAGTGTGACATTTAGATCATTTTTATGAAACTCTAATTGTCGTTTCACTTAACCTTAGCACTACCTTGATTTGGTTATATAACATTTCATCAATTCATGTTGTTATAGCATTGACATATATTTACTCTATTAAAAAATAATACTTTATTGTTACTTATTTATATTTCAATTAGTTGTTAAAAGAATATCACAATAAAGTTCAATTGAGGCAAAATAACTTCATTTTATTCTTCTTGAAGTGTCCTATCAAATGAAATCTTTATTTTCTTAAAAATAGAAATATTTTATATATTAATATTTTAGGATTTTATGAAAACTTTCAAACTATACCTTATTTGATGATCAAATGTCATGCTCTATCTCATAATTTGTTAATAAAACTTTCTAAAACAAGCTTTCTTTATTTTTAAATTATTTCACTTTTATTTGATTATATTATTTTGTAACTTTAGCTCTGCACTTGAGTAACCTTTATACAACTTTTATTTAGCCATATTATATTGCTTTAATTATTATTATTTCAACATTAATAAATACTTTCTAAATATTGTAATAATATTTTATAGTTTTTCATTCCTATTTACTTTGGAAACGCAGCATAGTTAAAAATAAGGCCCTATAAAAATGAAATTAATACCGTTAAACTCGTTATGATGGGCTATACAATTAATTTCAATTCATAAGTAAATTCGTTATTGAGAATTTTACACTAAATCTACGTATTATCTTGGAATGAAACTTTTTGTATAATTTCTCTTATTTCTTAAAAAAAATGACTTTGATTCCAATATATTACTATGTAACTCTAAATCAATCCCATGTCATTTTAAATCACTTTGATTTTATTGTATTATATTCTTTCAAAATATCAAATTTCAATTTTAATTTATCTTACCCAATATGAAATTAATAATTAGTTTTTTATGCTTATTTAATTTTGTTAGTCGTAGTAATTCTTAATGATGTTTGATGTATATGAAATAAATATCATTACACTTGCCTTAATATACTCTATCAAATTTTTTACTTATTTTATTAATATTTTTTTCCTCTATTTGTTTATTATTTTATTTTCTTTTACCTAACATCTTTATAGTATCTTGGAATGAAACATTCTTATATATCATATATTGTTTCTTTAAATTGTTTGCTTCAGTTTGTTATATTATTAGGTATGTCTATGTATAATGTTATGGGATGTTTAAATTCCTTTGATTTTGTTTTATTTCAATAATTCAATTCATGTCTTTTCTAAAGTTTTTGAACACATCATATAGGTAATCGATAGTAATTCCCAATGAGATGTAAACGAGAAGAAACTAAAGTCGTTAGACTAATCTGAATTCAGTTCATCTTATTTAATATTGGTTTTATATTTTTAAGTTTTTTTTTCTATAGCTTTTTCTAGGACTACCAAACTTTTTTATTTATAAATGATTTAACGATCGAAGATGTAGTTGTTCTCCTTAGTATCTAGGAATGCAAATTTCTTAAATAATATAACTCTTTCTTTGAAATCTATTTCTTTGGTTAGGTTATATCGCTATGTGAGTTTACATCTCATCTCATGTGAGCCTTAGTTGTCTTTGATTTTCTTATTTTATGTCATTTTAATATATAGCATTTCAATAATATATATATTTACAAAAAATTATAACAAAAACTTATAAGTATTTATGTTTATTTTTTTTGGTAATTAACATTAATTCCAAATGAGGTTTGATTAAGCATAAAGAAATATTATTGGACTCTTTTCAACAAACTAACTAATTAAATATACAACCTTATAAATTTAAAAAAACTTTTTTCTAAATTGTGTCTTTTTATATAAGAAAATTTGATCCGTACCACATTTAACAATCGAGAAAGTTACACACCATCTCTTTGTAAGTTTGATGCAACTTTTTGACACATTATCTAATTTTTTCAAAAGTTTGAGTATTTTTTGTTATTTTACAATGTAACTCTAAAAGTCTGCTCGAGTAAACTTCATAAAATTTTTTATTGCAAAAACTTACCTTGTCCAACTAATCTCGTTTCATCTTTAATATATATTTACTTTGTATTAAAATAATACATTTTATTTATTCATATTTACTTCTCTAAATAATATTGTTTCAAAACAAGCTTCAATAGATACAAAATATTTGTCATTGGACCCACATAGAAAAGCTCTATAATTAAATATTCTTCTTTTAATTTTAAAAAAATTTATTTTTCTAGATTTTCGAGATGCCTTTAAGGCAGTTACATTTATATTTGATTTGATGATCGATGGTGTTACACTAAATCTCTCAAGTATGTAAGAATGTAATTTTCATATAGAACATATCTCATTGCATCAAAATTTTTTCTTTATATTTTTAAAATATTTTAGTTTCCTTTATTTTGCCATGCTTTGTTAGCCATTTTGCTTTTTAATTAACTTGACAATCGATTATCTTGCACTCAATCTTTTTAATATCTTCGAATGCAACTTTTTAGTACAACTTAATTCATCATATCAAATTGTTTGGTTTGACTTTATTATATTATTATAAAACTCTAATTCTCTTATAGTATAATTGTTGCATGACATTGATTTTTTTAGATTATAGTACTTCAATATATCTCTTTTCAAAATTAATATCTTCTTAAAAAAATTATAATAAAAATTTACAGTTATTTATGCTATTTTTAATTTTGCAAGTCATAATAACTTTGAGTGTGATCTGATCGAGACAAAGAATACTTTAATGGATTCCTCTCGATAAGCTCTACTAACAAAATATTCATTTATATGCTTTTAAATATTTTATTATTTGGTCTTTTGTCATGTTTTATGAGGAATTTTAGTTTGTATTCTATTTAATTATCCAAGATTTTGCACTCGATCTTCATAGTGCCTTTGAGTGAAACTACCTGTACAATTTATCTCATATCCTCAAACAAATACTTTCAATTAGTTATATTAGTATATAAATCCAAATATCTTCTTATGTGACCCCCCAAATCACTTTGAGCTTATAATATTATGTTAATTTTTTATTTTGCTTAATATTTGACATGTTTTGTGAGATATTTTTGTTTGTACCTGATTTTACGATCAAGGATATTACACCTATTTTGCTTGGTATAATGGATTAAAGCTTTCCTATAAATCTATATCACTTTGGTAGCCATCTTATGTGACCTATATATCACTTTGATTCCTTTGTATTATATTGCTTAAATTATCTTGTTTTAGCTTCAAAGTATATATATAATATTGGATAATAATTTTTTATTGTTTATGTTTACTTGGTTTAGTAATTTATTGTATTTCCAAGCAAGGTTTGGTTTAGAAGAAACATACGTTGTTGGTCTTTCTTCATCGAACTTGATCATTTAAATAAAATTTTCATTTGTTTATCTTTTATTTAGTATTGCTTTGGCATGCTTTATGAGATATTTTGACTCATATTTGATTTTTTGATTGATGTTGTGATGCTCAATCTCCATGATATATTGTAATGTAATTTTCTCATACACTTCATCTCATTTCTTAAAATATCTTTCATTCGGTATATTATTATTAAATTTTTTTCCCTTAAAAACTTCACATCACTTTCATTCTATGTATTAAATTTCTTAAAAATTTCTCAATTCAACTTTAATATATATTTGCTTGAAATTGAAGTGATTACATATGTCTAAATATTTTGTTAATTCATAATAATTATAAAATGAGAATTGATTGACAAAAGAACATCATTGGATTTGTCTTTATGAGGTCTAACCATGAAAATTCTTATTTTTAAATTTTAAATTATTTTATTTTATTAGGATTTGGTATTATTTTATGAAACATTTTTTTAAATTTTAAATTATTTTATTTTATTAGGATTTGGTATTATTTTATGAAATATTTTGATTCGTAACAGACTTGAAAATCAAGGATATCACTTGCATTGTGCTTAGTATCTTAGAATAGAACTTTCTTGTATAACTTAGATCATTTGTTATAAATTTTGGTTTAACTTAATTGTTTAGTATGTTATTATAAAAATTTCCCATATGATTTTAATAATTGCATAATTTAGCTAAATACATTGCTTAAATTAATTTATTTTAAGTTTAATATGTATTTACATAATATTAAAAAGTATTATTATTTTTGTTCATTTTCTTTAATAAGTTACAATAATTATAAATGAGGTCTAATGAAATGATATAAACGCTGTTAAACTTTTTTTGACTACTTCTATCAAAAAAAATTCTTATTTTTATATTTTATTATTATTTTTCTACCAATTTTTTGTGCTTAAAAAATTTTTATTTGTACATTATTTGATGATTCAAGATATTACACTTGATCTCCTTAGTATTGTGGAATGTAACTTTTCTATAAAATTGAAGTCAATAATTCTAATGTTCTTCTTTGCTTTAGATATATACAAAGTTTATCTAAATCTCATCTTGTGTGATGTTCACTTCATCTTCTTTTGATTATATTTTCTTTTTATTTTTGTTTACTTTCTCTGATAAATTGTGATAATTTTAACAAGGTGTAATCTAGACAAAATATTATCATTAGACTCATCTCTACAAGCTCCATGCAATTAAATATTAATTTTTAATATTTTTTAATATTTTAGTTACTATGGTTATAACATGTTTTATAATATATTCTAATTCATAACTAATTTGATACTGAGTGTGTTATAATTGATCTCCATAGTATCTTGAAATATAGTTTACAAAATAAATTTTACTTAAGTCTTAACCTTTTATGCTTTTATTTTGTTATATTACTATGAAATGAGATATATGTCATTTTGACTTCGAAATTTATATGTGTAATATTTAAAAAAACTTATCATTATTTTTTTTATTTTGATTTGGTAATGGACAAAAGATCTTATCGAGGCATGATTGAGATGAAACAAATATCATTAGGCTCATTTCGATGAGCTCTATTTATTCAAATAACACTTTTTTTAAAAAAAACTTATTTATTAAAGTTTTTGCAAGTTTTATGAGACATTTCAATTCGTACTTGATTTCATGATCGAGAATGTTACACACAACTTCCTTAGTACCTTAGAGTTCAACTTCCTCAAATAATTCATGTCAAACTCCTTAAATTCTTCACTTTGAATTATTTATGTCACCATGCACTTGAAATTTCATCTTGTGTGACTTTTATATGTCTTATATTTGATAAACCTAAATTGCTTCAATTTTTCACACTTTAATATTTTTTTATATTTAATTTATATTAAAATAACAATTTGTAATTATATATTTTATTTATTTTTTTTAACTATTTCTATATGATGACTAATTAAAACAAAACAAATTTTATTGGACTCATCCTAACTGATTGTATCAAACTAAAGGTTCATTTTTTTATTTTTTAAATATTTTATTTTAAAATAGTTTAGCATGTTTTATGAGTCATTTTCATTTCCTTTTCATATAGGATTTGAGGATGTTACATTGGAACTCCTCAGTATCTTCAAACATAAATTTTTCGTACAATTTATTTCATTTAATTAAATTTTTTCGATGATTTTATTATAGTATTATCTAATGCTAAATCTTATATTATATCATATCTACATCCCTTTGATATTGTTATATTATAATAATTCAATTTATGTTATGTTAAATTTAATAAAATTTTACTAAAAAATAAAATAATAATTTTTTTATTTATGCTAATTCTATTTTATTGTTTATCGTAATTCATAACGAGCTCGATCAAGTTGAAATGAATGTATTTAAATATTTTATTTTATCAAACTAATTATATATTTTTATTTTCTTAAATGTTTTATTTTATAAAGCGTTGGTATGCCCTGTGAAATATTTCTTTTTGTAACAAATTTAGTAATCATGGTTGATATACTCAACCTCATTAGTGTTTTGGAGTATAGTTTTCTATTAAAGTTTATCTTATCTCTTCAAGTTTTCATTTTTGTTTGGAAATACTATAGTGAAGCTCAAATTCTCATAAGACATTTAATTTTTATTTTGCATAGTTTTGACTTTATTAATGAGATACAACGATTCATGCTTAATTTAATTATCAATGATGTTACACACGGTCTCCCTAGTATATTTGATTACAACTTCCATATAAATTTTATCACATTTTCTTCAAAATTATCTATTATATTTCTAATATTAGAATGTAACTATAAATCTCATCTTATGCAACAATAATATTTCTTTTTTTTATTATATTATGTTACTTCAATTTATCTTATTCTAGCTCTAAGAAATATTTACATAGAGCTATAATGATACATATTATTTATTTTATTTTTTTCTTTGGCTATTCATAAAAATTCCAAAAAGAGGTTTAATTGAGACAAAACAAATGTAGTTGGACCACTCTCTATGACCATAAATAACATGGAAAGTTCCTTTTGGTACTTATCTAATTATTAATTAAAAGGCCTAAATATTTAAAACTAAATTCATTATGCTTGAGCTTCTTAACATCATGGAGTGCATCTTCCTTAAAAATAGGATAAACAGAGTTACATAGACATATAACCATTAAGTAGAATTTAACAGTAATAAATCATTAAGAAACAAAGATTTAATTGGATAAACTTATTTATGTTGGGCCAATGGAATTTTACTTAACTAGATAAGAGTCATTTGAAATTATTGCTAACAACCAAAGTAAAAAAAAATAAATAATAAAAATAAATTATTTTAATATTAATAAAACATATTTTAAAAAAATAAGAGAAACTAAAGTAATATAATATAATTAAATCAAATATAAATGAACATAACGAGAGAAAAACTTTTGTGTTAGTCGTAATAAAAAAAAATTAAAAAATTAAAAAATTAAGTTAATTGAAATGAGAAGTTTCACTCATTGAAATTAAAGATATCGAGAATAACAACTTTGATCATTAATTCATGTCCAAATTGAAATATCTCATAAAAAACCCCAAAACCTTTCATTGATAAAGTATTTATAAAAATTGAAGGAAAATTTATTTTGGTAAAGCTCATTAAGACCAGTCCAATGACATTTGTTTCATATAGATTGAACCCCATTTTGAATTTTCTCAATTTAATAATGAAAAATAGCAAAAATAATAATGAAATCTTGTTTTAAAATTTAGCGAAAATTTTCAAAGGGTTATTTGAGATAAATTGACATAATGTAATATAACCAAATTAGATCGATGTAAGGGTAACATGAGAGGAGATTTAGACTTTTATAGTAAAAGAGGCAAATTAAAGGGAAATCATTTGTGAAATCAGGAAAATTGTATAAGAAAATTAACTTCCAAAATAACAAAAAAATTGAGTGTAGCATAAATTTCTAAAAAACAAAATAGTTGAAAATATGGAAATAAATATTTTATTGAGTAGAGATCATTGACATGAGATTACTTATGTTTTTTTCATCTCTCCAATCTAAAGTGCAGGCCGACTTCCTTGCCGATGGAGTGGTCTCAGAGAAGCATGAGATTGGGGTTGGCTTTGCCCGTCGTTTGTGTTGCGTTAGAATTATAAGAATTATCAAAGTAAATAAGGGAAAATAATAATAAATTTTATTTTTAATATTGAATATTTATTAAACTTGAAATGAAATAAATTGAAGCAATGCGATATAAATAAGCCAAAAAGATCTAAAGGTCACATAACTAGAGATTTAGAGCTGAATACTGATGTAACCAAATCTAAGGAAAAAAGTTCAAGAAATGAGGTAAATTGTGAGGGAAAGTAGAATTCCAATATACAAGAAAAACTACTATAACTTCCTTGATCGTCAAATGTGGCACAAAATAAAATGTCTACTAAAGTGCAAAAAAAATAAGAAAATAAAACTTTTATAAAGAAATTGCTTGTTTAGTTGGCTATTATTACTCAACAGAACATGTACAATGACTTTTTTAGATTCTTTAAATCTTATTTAGAATTACTAAAAATTTTCAAAATCAATAAGTATCACTAAAAATGAATTATTCTTTTTATATAAAATAAAAATCTTATGAACCTAAAATGATATAAATTGAAGCAATATAATATTAAGAAATCAAAGTAATATAAAGGATGTAAGTATGAAAACTAGAGTTTCATTGCAATGCACCAATCTAGATGGAAAACCTTTAAGAAATAAGATAAATTACATGGTGACATTGCACACATTATTAGTAATGCAAATCCTAATAGCATCTTTAATCACAAATCTTATACGAATCTTTTGTAATGAAAATTTAATTTGACAGTGCTCATTGAAATGAGACCAATGATGTTTGTTTTAGTTCTATTAGACTTTTTTAATATAATATGAATAAATAAATTAAATAAGCATAAAATATAATAAAGTATTAGTTTAATATTAAATAAAAATATATAATTGATGGTGAAAAGAGATAAATTAATGTAATGTATAATAAAATCAAAGTGAATTATAAGGTCACACAAGAAGAGAATTGGTATTACATAGTTAAAAAATTAAATTAAAAAACATTTGAAGAAATGATATAAATTATAGATTAAAGTTGCAATCCATGACACTATGAAGATTAAGAAGAGCATCCTCAAACCTTAAATCTAGTAAGAATCTAAATGGCTTGTAAAGCTTGCTAAATTTATATCAAATAAAATATTTACAAATATATAAAGGAATATTTAATTTCATAATGTTATTAAAGGCAAGCCCAACATTGTTTACTTCATCTCAGTCACATCATCTTTGGAATTGCTATTGACTGTAAAACTAAATAAGCATAAATAATTATAACTTTTTTCTTATATTATTAAGTAAATATATATTAAAACTAAAAAAAAGATAAATTAAAATAATTTAAAATAACCAAATAAAATCAATGTATTGCTTATATAATTGTAGATTTAGTGTTACAAAATTATATAACAAAATCAGAGAACAACAAATTAAAGAAATAAGTTTATTAGTATGTGAATGTTATATCCCAACATTCTAAAGAGATTGTGTGCAACATCCTTGATTGCTAAATCAACAAGAATTGAATGTCTCAAAAGCTAAGCAAAAAGCAACGAAAATAAAATATCTTTAAAATATGAATAAATAAATATTACATTGAATAGGGCTCATTGAGAAGAGTCGAACAACAGTTTTTTCCTCTCAGTCAAACATCATTTTGAATTATTATGAATTATTCAAATAGATAATCATAAATATTAATAAATTATTATTTTATTATAAAATAAAAATATACATTAAACATAAAATAGATAAATTTTAGTAATATAATATAACTAAAACAAAGCAATGAAAATGTAACACACTATAAAATTTCAAGTGACATAATAACATAACTAAATAAAAGTAAAATATTTGAATAATTAATAATCTATCCTAGAGAAGTAGCTTTCCAAGTTACTAAAAAGATCTAGAATAACTTCCTCAAAGGTCAAATTAAGTGCAAACAAAAACATTCAAATATTTAAAAATTATTTTTTAACCTAATAGAGCTTGACAAGTCGAGTCAAATTATGCTTTTTTTGCACTAACTAGAAGACATTTACAAGTACAACAAATTAGAAAAATAAATAAGGAGAAATAACTAAAAATTATTATTTTAATGTTATGTAGGCATATGTAAAAAATTTTAAATAGGACAAATTGAAGCAATGTGATATAACAAATGAAAGTGATACAAAGGTCACATAATAAGAGAATTATAGTTTAATAGTAATATAACCTATTAAAAGAAAAGAATTTAAAGAAACGAGATATACTATTTAAAAAATTTGCATTCTAGTATACATAGAAGATTGGACTTAACATCATTGATTTTCAAATTAGTTTTATTTAAAATTTCTTATAAAAGTGGAAGAAATTGTAGAATATAAAATATTAATATTATAAAAATGTTATGAATTGTAGTAGTGTTGTATATCCAAATCAAACTAATGTAAATATCCCACAAGAGGAGAAGAGGAGCTAAATAGTAGTATAATGATGAAATTTGAAGAAAGTGAGATAAAATATTTGAGAAAGTGTATTTCAAGTTACTAAGGGGATATAGATTAGCATCATCAATAATCAAATCAAGAATGATTGAAATAACTCACAAATTTTGCCAAAATACTTCAAACTAATATATTTAAGTCAATTGAACCTTGATAATAATTACTACAAACTACTAAAGTAAACATAAATAATCCTCAATATTATGTAAATAAGGATAACAAATCTTAAAAGAGATAAATTTAAGCAATTGAATATAACCAATTGAAAGTGATGTAAGGATCTTATAAATGAAGAATTGGAGTTCTTTCGGAATATAACCAAATTAAAGTGTAAAGTTTTAGGAAATTTGAAAATAATAGAATAAATTTGCATTCTAATATTTGGCATAGTTCACATGTAAAATCTTATGTTATCAAACCAAGAAAAAATAAAAGGGTTAGTTAATTATGCAAAAATTTTTAAAAGATCAAATATCTCAAAATATAAAAATGAATTTTTAATTAGATTGATTTCATCAAGTTGAGTCTAATGATATTTGTTTCATCTTGATTTAAACTCATTTAAAATTAATATAAATTACTAATGTAAATAAGTATAAATAGTAATAAATTATTTTTTAGATATTAAGTAGATATATAATAAACATAAAATGAGATAAATTTAAGCAATCCAATATATCGAATTTTAATCAATATAAACATAATAACAGAGGATATCTAGGGTGATATAGTAATATGACA
This sequence comes from Vanilla planifolia, assembly GCA_023846275.1. NCBI lineage: Eukaryota > Viridiplantae > Streptophyta > Magnoliopsida > Asparagales > Orchidaceae > Vanilla > Vanilla planifolia. Next base: position 2,931,087 of record JAIUJO010000032.1, on the reverse strand, counting down.
AAATCAATGGAAACTATTCAAAGAAATACTAAATATTATAGGAAAAAATTTTGTATAAAGATGTTGTGGAGATCAAGTGCAACATACTAAATTGTCAAATCAGGAACTAATCAAAATGACATGTAGAGAATGAAAAAACACAAGTAAATAAAATAATTAAAAAGTGGAAATGAATATTTAATTTGATAGAGGTTATAAAATGAGCCCGCCGACATTTGTTATGCCTCAATTGAACCTTGTTTGGAATAACTATGAATTACCGAAAACATAAGCCAAAAAGATAACAATTTTTTCCATATTAATAAAATATATACTAAAAAAAAGGAGATAAAATGAAGTATCTTAAACAAAATGATAATTTTATATGGATAAATAAGAAAATTTGGAAGTAAATAGAAATATTATCAAAAAATAACAAAAACTCTTAAGAAATAAGATAAATAATGGAAGCACATTAAAAAAATATAAATGAATATTATATTTGATAGTGCTGATCCACATGAAGAACGATCTTTGTTTGATCATAATTACACCACTTTTGGAATTATTACAAAATATAAAATTTTATAATAATAAATAAAAATTATTATTATTTTATATAAAAAAATATTTATTTAAGCTAAAATAATATAAATAAAAGCAATATGGCCTATGAAATAAAAATAAAAGTGAAAAATATGAGATAAATTATATGAAAAAGTTACATTCCATAATATTAAGGATATCGAGTGTAATAACCTTGATGATCAAATCAAGTATGAATCAAAATATCTCATAAAGAGTATCAAAACTCTAAAACATAAATATAAATATATATATATATATATATATATATATATATATATATATATATATATAAATATATATAAATTAAAAGTAAATTTTTATTTTGTAAGAGTATGTCAAGATGAGTCTAATGCCATTTGTTTCATCTCAATTAGACCTCTTTTGAAATTACTATGAATTACAATATTAAATATGCATAAATAATAGCAAATTATTGTTTTAATGATAAGTAAATATAAAATATTACTAAAATGAAGTATATTTAAGCAATTCATTATAAAAAAATCAATGTAATGAAAAAAGTAACATGAGAGGAGATTTTTAGTTAGAGAGTAATATTACAAAAAAATTTGAAAAGTTATACAAAATATATGTGAAAGTCGAATTCTAAGATACTAAGGAGATTGAGTATAGCCTCATCAATAGTTAAATAATATATGAATTAAAATATCTCATAAAAATGAGATATTCATAAAAAATTAAATATTTAAAAATATATAAATTAATGTTTAATATGACAATGTTGCTGAGATGAATCCATTGACATTCGTTTCTCTTCATCAAAGCTTGTTTGGAATTACAGTCATTTGTCATAAGAAACAAGCAAAAATAACTATAAATTAATTTTTTAAGTTTTAGAAAATATATATACTAAATATGAAATAAGATAAATCAAAGAAATGTAATATAACCAATGAATCAAACAATATGTCACATAAGTCTAGATCTTAACTTAAATTATAGCATGTGCAAACCACATTGAAACATTTCCATAGAATTGAAATTTTATGAGAAAGTAGTATTCATATATGTAAGAGAGAACTAAAGAATTTTTATTAATAGTAAAATCATGTATGAATCAAAACAACTAGTAAAACATGCCCAAGTCATAGAAAATAAAAATATTTGAAACAAAATAAATAAATATTTAATTTGATAGAGTTCATCAAGTTTAGTTCAATGATGATTGGTTTGTCTTGATTGGACCGTGTTTAAAACTGCTTGAATTATAAAAGTAAAAAAACATAAATAAAAAATAATTTTTTTTTTTTTATATTATGGAAATATATAATTAATTTTAAGTGAGGCAAATCGTTGCAATGTTACATCAAAATTAAATTAGCGTAAAGGCCACTTAGGAGAGAATTATTGTTTCATGTAATATAGCTAAGTAAAAAAATTGAGAAAATGAGAGAAGTTATTTGCAAAATTTTCTTTCCTAGATATTAAGAAAAAAGTGCAAATAAAAAAAAAAGAAAATATTAAAAATTTTAAAATATGAAAAATTAAAGTAATGTAACATAACCAAACGAAAGTGATGTTGTAGTCACACCCGTGGAGATTTCGTGTTAAACAGTAATATAGTTGAAAAACCATTAAAAATGTGAAGAAGGTAAGATAAATTATACACGAAGTTGACTTCAATTATATTAAAGAAATCTAAAGTAGACCCCTCAACCTTAAAATAAGGTATTAAAAGTTATGACACATAAACCTTAGTAAAATATTAGAAAATAATATAGTTAAAATTTTAAAAAATAAAGTTTTTATTATATAACATTAAATAATATAGTTTTAGTAGACTAGTCTTAAGATGTTTCTTTTGTCTCGATTGGACCTCGTTTTGAATTACAACAAATTACAAAGTAAATAGCCATAAATAATAATAAATTATAAAACAATATTAAGTAAAAATATAATAAACCTTAAATGAGATAAAGTAAAGCATTGTAATATAAACAAATAGAAGTGATACAAAAGTCTCATGATAAGAGAACAAGGGTTTACTTGTAATATAAACAAATAAAAGTGAAATTTTTTTGGAAATGTTATAAATTGTAAAATAAAATTACATTATAAGTTACTAAGGAGATCAACTGTAACATTCTGTACCACCAAATATTGTAGAAACTAAAAAGGTGTGTAAAATGAGTGAAAACCAAACAATATAAAAAACTAAAAATATTAAAAACAAATTTTGTAATTTAATTGAGATCATATTGACCAGACTTTTTTTGTAATTACTAAAAATTAATAAATTAAATATGCATTATTAATAGTAAATTATTATTTCGACATTAAGAAAATATATAATGGAGTTAAAATAAGATAAAATGAAGAAATTTGATATTGCCAAATTAAACCATTATAAGGTAACATAAGAAGATATTTAGAGTTGTAAATAAATGTAAGAAAGTTAAAGAAAAATATTTCAACAAATATGCTAAATGGTATAAGAAAATTGATTTCAAAAATACTATGTACATCAAGTGTACCGTCCCTAATAGTAAAACATGGTACAAATCGAAATATCATGTAAAGCTTATAAAAATAATGAAAATAAAAATATTTAAAAATGTGGAATTAAAATAATCGAACTTCATATGGAATACTATAAATTGCCAAATAAAATAAGACTAAAAATTAATGAATTATTTGTTATTAAGTGAATAAATGTTAAATATAAAAGAACATAAATTAAAGCAATATAGTCTAACCAAGTGAAATCAATTTAAATGTCAAATGAGAAGAGGGTTAAATTTAAAAAAATAATTGAACTAAATCAAAGAAAAAAATTTGAAGATTGGACATGAATTGTGCACGAAAACAAATTTTAGATTACTATAGAGACCGTGCATGACGACATTTATGGTCAAGTTATGTATGAATCAAAATATCACATAAAACGTTTTAAATGACTAGTAAATAAAATATTGATAAATAAAATAATGAATATTTAGTTGGAAAGAGTTCAACAAATTGACTTCAATGACTTTTATCAAGTTTGGATAAAACCTCTATCAGAATTAGTGCAATTATAGTCCCAGGTAAACATAGATAAAAATAAATAATTATTTTGACATTAAGTAAACATAATATTAGAACAAAATAAAGTATATTTAATAAATTAAAATAAAAGTGACATAAATGTCGCACAAAGAGAAAAATTGAGTTACACGATAATATAACTAATTAAAGAAAAAACACTTATCAAAATTGAGATTACTTGTAAAGGAATGTTTTATTACAAGATGCTTTGGAGATCAATTGCAATACCATTAATAGTCAATAAATGGTGCAAATCAAAATGTTTCAAGAAAAAGCCAAAAATCATAAAAAACAAATTACTTAAAAACAATGAAAAGATTATTTAATTAACATATCTCATTGAGACTAGTCCAATATGCTTTTCTTGTAGATTTGATCTCAGATGGAATTACATTCAATTAACATAACAAATATGCATAAAAGATAATAGATTATATTAATTTAAACGATATATATTTCAACTAAAATAAGTAAATTAACAAAATATAACATAACTAAGTCAAATTGATGTATAGGTCATCAATGGATACACTTAGTGTTGCCATGTATTATAAAATCATAGTTAAACATTCGAATAAAAGAGATGTTATACAATAAAAAAATTAGTAATGCATGATAAAGTCATAAAAATTAAAGTATTTAAAACTTTTAAAATTAATATTTAACAAGATAGAGCTTATAAAGTAGAGTCCTAAGATGATTGTTTATCTCAATTAGGCCTCATTTGAAGTTGCTATAAATTTCCAAAATAAATCAGAACACATAAAAACAAATTATTATTTTAAATTTTTTGTAAATGAATATTAAAACTTAAATAGGATAAGTTAAAGTAATGTAATATTGAAAATGAAGGTGAAGTAATGGAGAAATGATAGAATAATTAGAGTTTCATTATACTAAAACCAAAGTAAAGCCAAAAACTTTAATTAAGATAATTGTTTGGAAAATTTGCATTACAAGATTATAGGAAGACTAAATGTAACATCTTATATCATTTTTTTGAGAAGTTTGTAATCGAAGATATCGCGAAGATCTACAGTAACATCTTCTAACATCAAATGAGGGACAGGTTGAGATTCCTCCTAAAACATGCCAAAATATTAGGAAATAATATTTTTAAAAATTTAAAAATAATTTTTTTAACTATATATAACCCATCTAAATGAGTGTAATGAAGTTAGTTTTTTTATCTTTTTATCATACATCACTAGGAATTATTATAAATTACATAATAAACTGTAATAAATATTAACAAATTTATTTTTGTAATACTAAATAAACAAAAAATATAACATTAAATGAGATAAATTTAAATAATTTAATAGAAAAAATTAAAGTGATGTACAACTCTCACAGAAGAGAATTGGTGTTTTTTTGTAATATAACTATATCAAAGTGAAACATTTTTAATAAATGACGTAAATTCATAGTGAAGTTTTTTGTTATAATTCTAAGTTGATCAAGGGTGACGTAGTCTATTGTGAAATTAGGTATAAATTAAAAATACTCAAAGCGTGCTAAAACCCTAAACAATAGAAAACTTTAAAAAAATTAAAAATGAAATTTTAATTAGAATTACATAATAGAAGAAAAGAAGTGAATAACTAATGACATCTTAGAATAAAAAAATTTAAATAATTAAATAAGTATAAATGATGATATGGTATTATTTTAGCATTACATAAATGTATAATAAAGATGAAGTGAGACAAATTGAAGGAATCAAATATAGTGATATCGAAGTAATGTAATGGTAATATAACAGGATATTAAGAGTAACATTTTAATCTAAGAAAGTCAAGGCAAACAATTTGAAGAAATGTCATATATTATGCTAGAAGATTGAATTCAAAGGTTCTATAATGATTTAGCTTAACATTTTATACCATAAAATCAATAATGAATTGAAAAGTGACATGCAACAATCAAAAATAATAGAGAGTAAAATATTAGAAAATAGTAAAATGATTATCAATTTGATATAGGTTGTCAATTTAAGTCCAATAACATTTGTTATGCCTCAATGAGAAACCATTTGGAATTATTGTAAAATATCAAAGTAAATAAGCATAAATAATCACAAATTATTTTATCATTATTATGTAAAGATATTCTAATTCTATAAAAAGACAAATTAAAATAATGTATATGAACCACATCACTCTAATGGTTGGAGAAATAATGCAAGATTTAGAGCTAAATAGTAATATAACAAAATTAATGTGCAAAATTTGAAGAAAAAAGATGTTGTGTAAGACAATTGTTTTCTATGATTCTATGGAGATTTATAATAATATCATTCATCATTAAATGAGGAATGAATCAAAATGACTAATAAAATGTGTAATAGCAATAAAAATGTTTTTTAATAAATTTAAAAAATTATAATTAATTTGTTAGAACACACGAGATGAGTACAACAGTCGTTGTTTTGAATTGATACAAATTACTAAAGCTAATAAGAATAAATTACTATTTTTAGCTTAAGTAATACATATGAAGACTAAAACGACAAAACGTGAAGTGATACAATCTAAGTCAAACAAATGTAAAGGTCACACATGATGATATTTAGAATTAAAAAGTAATAGAAAAAAATGAAAGCAAACAAATTGAAGAAAAGAGACAAATTATGTAAGTTATGCTACAAGATATTAGAGAGTCAAGTGTAATATACTCTATTGCCAAATCAAGAATGAATTGAAATATTACCTAAAGAGTACCACAACAATATAAAATAAAATATTTATAAATAAAACAATGAATATTTATTTTAAAAGATTCTCTGAAGTGAGTCCAATGATGTATGTTTTATCATAATAATGTGATACTAGGAATAATTACAAGCAACAATACTAAATAAGCATAAATAACAAACAAATTATTATTTTTTATATTAAATAAAAAATTTAGATAAAATGGCGTATATTTAAGTGATTAAATAGAAAAAATCAAAGGGATATGAAGATTATAGATGAGGAGATTTAGATTTTAAATGTACTATACTAAAATAAAGCAAATAGTTTAAAATTTTTGCTTAAATTGTATAAGAAAGTTAGATTCCAAGACACTGAGGAGATCGAATGTATTATGATTCTCAAAAATGGCACTAATTAAAATGTCTCAAAAAATTGGACAAATCTAAAACATCTAAATTTAAAAAAATATAAAAATGATCATTTAATTGGATAGATCCAATCGAGAGGGACACAGTTACATTTATTTCTTCATGATTTTTTTTGAAATTATTATTAATTTTTATAATAAAGAAACATAATGATAATAAATTATTATTTTATTGTTTATTAAATATATATTAGAAGTAAGATAAGATAAATTTAATCAATATAACATCAAAATGAAGTCATATAATAAAACATGTGAGTAGAGTCAGAGTTACTTAATACTACAACCATATCAAAGTAAAACATGAGAGTAAATGAGAATTTATAAAAAAATGTAGTACTCTACGATACTTTATAGATCAAAGGTAATATTCTTAGTTGTCAATTTAGAAACAAATCAAAAGAACTCATAAAGAGCACTTAAGGAAAGTTTTATTCCAAGATATTAAGGAGATCTAAAGTAATATCCTTGACACTCATGTTTGGTAGAAATTAAATTTCCTTAAAAATCTATCTAGAATAATATCGAACAATAAATTTAAGAATTTAAGAATGACTTTTTAAATTTATAGAGGTCACTCAGACAAGTCAATTGACATTTCTTTTGTCTCTGTTTGACTTTTTTTAACAATTTCAACAAACTAAAGTGAATAAGAATAAATATTAATTAGTAATTCAATATTATGTATATTTATCATTATGCTCAAATGACATAAATTAAATCAAATTAAGGAAACTAAATCATAGTGATGTAGATGTCTCATAAGTGGACCATCGGAGCTTTTTATAATACAAATAAATCAAAGTAAAAAATTTAAAAAAATGTTAAAAATTATGTGGCAGGGTTGTTTACTAAGATGATATAAAGATCAAGTCTAAGTTCTCTATCATCAAAACATGTATGAATTAAAGATGATAATAAGTCATTCTAAAACATAAGAAGAAAAATTATCTAGAATTAAACAAATGAAGTTTTAATTAGATTGAGGTCATATGATGAGTCCAACAACATTTGCTTCATTTTTATCAAACCTCAAAAAAATAAAAAAATATTATCAAATATATATCAACAATGATAAGTTATTATTTAATGTTAACCAAATATATAATAAATTTGAAATAAGATAGATTGGAGCAATCAATATAGCATAATTGAAGTGATTTAAAAGTACCATTAAACGATTTTTAGTGTTACATAACAATTTCAAAAATCAAAAAGAAGATATTTGTAGAAATATAATATATTATATAAGAAAATAGATTTCCATGTTGATTAAGAGATTGACTATGACATTCTCATTCTTCAAACTTGATGTGAATTAAAAATTATTATAATGAGCACAAAACACAAGAAAATAAAAATATTTAAAAGTAATAGATATTAATATTCTATTTGATATAGGTCATTGATAACAGTTTGATAATATTTAGTATGTATAAAATATAAGTATAAATAATAATAAATATTTTGTAAATATTCAACAAATATATATTAAATTTGAAATGAGATGAGTTTAAGTAACATAGTTTATGCAAATCATAGTGACTTATGGCCAAACAATAAGATATTTAGAGTTATATAATAATATAGTAAAATCAAATCCAAAAAATTGAAGAAATAAGAGACATTTTATATGAAAGTGGCAATCTAGAATACTTAGGAGATCTCTTAACATCCTTGATCTTTAAATAAGCTGCGAATCAAAACAGCTCATAAAAGGTCCCAAAACAAATGAAAGTTTTTTTTTCAAAAATGTAAAACATTTAATAATTAATTTTATATAGCCATTCAAGATGAGTCTAACATCATTGACATGAGTCAAATGATATTTGTTTCTGCCAAATTAGGTCTCATTTGAATTATAGTCAATTATTATAATAACAAATCACAAATAATAAGAAACAATTACTTTAATAAAAAGTAAATATATATATTAAAGTTAAATAAAATAACTTGAAGTAATTTAACAAAAACATTCGATATAATATAAGGGTCACATAGAAAAAGAATTAGAGTTACATTGTGATATAACCAAAAGAACACAGAGCATATTAAGAAGTTAGACAAATTTTATAAAAAATTATATTCCAATGTACATAGGAGAACTTGTTTAGCATCCTCGATCCTCACAAGAGGTATGAGTTTAAATGTCTCATAAAATTCATCAAAATAATGAAAGATAATATGTAAAAAAATATAAAATAAACATTTAATTCCATTTAGATAATCAAGAGTAGTCAAATGATGTTTGTTTTATCTCATTCATACCTCCTCAATTCGTATGTCATTTGGTGGTCCCGTTCATTGTACTAAATATCCATAATATCTTGAAATGCATCTTTTCATATTAGTTATCTCATTTTTTTCAGACTTTTTGTTTCAATTTGGTAATATTACAATGTAACACAACATGCCTCTTATGTGTCTATTACATCACTTTGATTTGGTTATATTATATTACTACAATTTGTCTTATTTTTGCTTGACATATATTTACTTAATATCAAAATAATAACTTAATACAAGTAATTTATGTTTTTTTGTTAATTTGTTGTAATTCTTATCAAGGATCACTCAAGACAAAACAATCTTTCTTACACTCATCTCTATGAAGTTTATCTAATTACAAATTCATTTTTATGATTTAAAATCTTCTATTATCTAATGTTTTGACATATTTTATGAAATATTAAATTGATGCAAGATTTAATAACTGAAGTTGTTATACTCCATCTCCTAAATTTCTTGGAATTTAACTTGTTTGTATAATTTATCACATTTTTTCAATCTTCTTTTAACTGAGTTATATTATAAATTAAGTTTAAATCTCTTCTATTATCACTTTTACATCACTTTTTTTTTCTTTTATTATATTATTTAAATTTATTTTATTCAAGCTAAACGGATGTTTACTTAATATTGATATAAAACTTTTTAATTATGCGTGATTTTTTTTGTAATTTGCATTAATTAAAACAAGACGTCCAATCAAGAGAAAAACATCATTAAATGCATCTCAATATTTTATATCTAACAAAATATTTATTTTTATATTTTAAATATTATGTTTTCTTAGGTTTTGGCATGTTCTATGAAAGACCTTTGTATGCACCTCATTTCATGATTGAAAATGTGACTTTAGAACTCCTTAATATCATGGAATGACATTTACTCTATAGTTTATCTCGTTTCTTTAAATGTTTTTATTTGTTTTAACAATATTACTTTGATGAGATAATTGTCCTATCGAATTACATCTACATCATTTTTATTTGGTTATCTTATGTTGCTTTATCTTATATCGCAAAATAACAAAGATATATTTAATGATATTCTATAATAAGTTATTATTATTTATGCCTAGTTACTTTAAATGTTCATAGTAATTTGAAATAGTTTCCAATTGAGATAAATAAACATTATTAGACTCATCTTGACGAGCTTTATCAAATTAATTATTAATTTTTGTTATTTTACATAGAATTTTGCATAATTTTGGCATAGTTTATGAGGTATTTTTATTTGCACCTAACTTAATGAACAAGCATGCCATACTTGGTCCCTTTTATATTTTGGGATCCAACTTTTTATGAAATTTATCTATTTTTCTCAAATACTCTTAAATAATTTTCCTACTTTAGATTGTGACACCACATCTCATCTTGTGTAGTCATTACAATGCTTTCATTGAGTTATATTAAATAATTTTAGTTAATTTCATTTCGTCTTTAATAAATATTTATTTAATATAGAAGTGATAAGTTATTATTATTTTTACTTATTTACTTTTTGTAAATAAAGTTTTCCAAATAAGGCTCAATCAAGATGAACTAAATGTCAATGGGCTCTACATAATTAAATTTTTATTATCATATTTTAAGTATTGTCTTTCCTAATTTTTTGTGAAGCTTTCCAAGGCATTTCAAATCATACCTGATTTGATGATCCTTGATGTTTCATTAGATCACTTATAATTCTTAGAGTGCATATTTCCAGTATAGTTTATATTATTTTTCAAATATGTCCCTTTAATTTGGAAACTTTACTATGTAATTTTACATGTCCTCTCTTGTGACCTTTGTATTACTTCTTAAGTATTATTTTAAATTGCTTCAACTTACATCATTCAAACTTACTTATAGTTTTACTAAAAGTTAAAATTTTAACATATTATTAATTTTGCTTCTTTAAACAAGTAATTGCATTAATTATAAGAGAAGTCCAATCAACATGAAAAAGACATCATTGGACTACTCTTGATAAGCTCTATCTAATTAAATATTTTTTAAAAATTTTCTTTTTTATGATTTATGTGTATTTTTTAATTATATTCAATTTGTACATAATTTGATGTCTTGGAGGCACACTTGAGTTACTTGGAATCTTCAAATTCTACTTTTCTATATTATTCAACCTACTTTTTAAAAATTTTTATTCTTGAATTGGTTGTACTGCATTATAGCTCTAAAACACGTCTCACTTAACTTTTACATCATTTTGATTTGGTCATATGACATATTAATCTATGCTTAAAAATCTTTTTTATAACAAACAACTTGTCATTGAGAGGAAACAAAAATCCTTTGACTCATCTCAATGACTATGTCCCACAAAATATCTATTTTGAAATTTTTTAAATATCTTATTTTTCTAAACATTTGTAATTATTTTGGAGGCATTTTAATTAGTAAATAATTTGGCCATTGATGATGTTACAATATATCTCCTTAGTATCTTTTAGTTCAACTTTCCTAGTTAATTTATCTAATTTCTTAAAATTGTTTTCTTTTATTAGTAAAATTTCCTCATGACATTAAATATTTTCATGTTTGACCTTTACATAATATTATTTTTGTTATGTTATATTATCATTTGTACTACTTTAGTTTGGTTATTTTAGACAATAACCAATGATGCCTAATTAAGGCAAAACAAATATTATGGGCTCTTCAAGAGGAGGTCCATCAAATATATAAATAATTTTTATATTTTTTAAATGTTAAACTTTATTTCATTTGAACATGAATTATGAAAAATTTTAATTTGTTCCTGAATTGATGACTATTGGTGTTGCAGTTGATCTCCTAACCCACTTTCAATGAAATTTTTTTATACAATTTTTCACATTTGATAAATTTTTCACTTTGATTTGCTTCTTTACTTTTTAAATTAATAGTAACTCCAAATGTGATGCAATTGAGATGAAACAAATGTTATTTTAGTAATCTTGATGAACTACATTAAATTAACTATTCATTTTTATATTTTTAAATTTTTATTTCATTGGGTTTTGCACGCTTTAAGAAGCATTTTTTGTACTTAATTTGAAAAATAAGGTTGTCACAGACAATCCTTTTAGGATTTTTGAATGAAACATTTTTTTATAATTTAGGTAACTTATTCTATATTTTTGCATTCATTTGATTATCATAACATCAAAATTCGAATTCCCCTCCCTTGTGTCCTTCATATGAGTTTCATTTAGTTATTTTACATTAGTATAACTTGTCTCTTTATAGAATTGTTATATAATTCTTTTTATAATAAAATAATAATAAATTAGTATTTATGTTTATTCCTTTTCTGATTCATGAAAATTCAAAACAAATGTCATTGGATATCCTAACTTAGCTTTTCAAAATTAAATTTTAATTTTTAATTTTGGTAGAAAAATTATTTTTTTAGGTTTTGACTTAATTTATAAGACACATTGATTTGTACCAAATTTGATGACCAAGACTATTGCACCTAATTTCTAAAAATCTTAGATTTCAACTTTTCCAAACAATTTGTCTCACTTTTAAAATGTTTATCTTCAATATGGTTATATTACAATACAACACAACATCGCCTCTTATGTCGCCATTACTCCAGGTTTATTTCGTTATAGCATAATACTTCGATTTATCTTATTTTAGCTTTCATATTTATTTACCAAATATTTAATTAAAAGTATACTATTATTTATTGCCAATTTAATGTATAAATTTATATTAATTCTTGTTGCGGTGTAATAAAAATACAAAAAATTTTGTTCAAATAATTTTTATGAGCTATATACAATTAAAATTTATTTTTATTTTTAAATATTTTATTTTCGTGGCCATTGACACACTTTACAAGCATTTAATTCATGCCTCATTTGATGAATGAAGATGTTCACATGATGTCCATAGAATTAATGAATGAAACATTTCCATATACTTTATCTCATTTCTATGATGGTTTCGTTTTATCTTCTTTATTTGACTATATAACCTAAACGCTACACACATGTGAGCCTTACAATGCCTTACTTTCATTATAGTACCTGACATTAATTTATCACTTGTTAGGTTTAATTTGTATTTGATTAATAATAGAATGAAAGCTTAATATTTATTTACAATTATTTAACTTTATAATTTTTAGTGATTCGAAATAAGGTCTAATCATGATGAAACAAACATTAATAGAGTCATCTCAAGATGCTCCAACCAACTAAATATTAGTTCTAGATTTTAAAAATATTATTTTCTTTTATTTTTACATGTTTTGTAAGTAAATTAATTTTTTACTTTATTTGATGATTTAAGTGGTTATATTCAATATACTTAGTATCCTGGAGTTCAGTTGCTTTTAAAATAATTTATCTCATTTCCCTAAATTATTTTCTTTGACTTTGTCAAATTACATTTTAAAATAATTTATCACCTCTTATTTGACCATCAAATTGCTTTACTTTCGTTATGTGACATGATTATTTATGCTTATTTATTTTGATAATTTATAATAATTGAAACCATGGTTCAAAAAAATCGAGATAAATATCATCTGACTCATCTCATTCATTCTATCCAAATAAATATTAAATTTTATATTATTCAATATTTTAGTTTTTTAAACGTTTGGGTACTTTTTAAGGTATTTTTATTCCTACATCATTTGGCGAATGAGGATGTCATGCATGATTTCTTAAGTGTGTATCAATACAACTTTTTCATATAATCTAAAAAATTTCTTCTAATGTTTTGTTTAAATTTTGTTATGTTATTACATAACTCTAAATATCTTTTTATTTGACATTCATATCAATTTTTATTTAGTTATATTGTGATATTATTTATGCTTATTTACTTTAGAAATTCATAGTAATTTGGAAGAAAACATCTCTTTTAGATGAAACATATAAGTTTAGGTTCGTCTCAAGTGGGTCTATCAAATATTAATAATTCTTATTAAGATTTTTAATTTCTTGGGTATTTACACCTTTTACAAAATATATCAATTTATATTTGAGATGAAGATCAATGATGTAGCACTCAATCTCCTTAGTGACTTCAAACACAACATTCCCAAACAATTTATTTCACCTTTTCAAATTCTTATTCATGATTTGATTATATTATTATGAAACTCTTATTCTCATCCTATCTAACCTTAAGTATAGTTTATTTATTACATTACTTTACAAATATTTATCTCAAAAAAAATCAAATATATATTTACATAATATTAAAATGATAATTCTTTACAATTATGCTTATTTAATAGACTAATTCATAATAAATGCAAATCAGTCTCTATCAATTTGACTTAAACATTATTGAACTCATCTTGATTAGCTCTATCAATGTAAATATTCATTTTATAGTTTTAAATATTTTATTTTTTAGGTTATTACATGCTTTTTGAGTGCTTATAATTTTTTTTCTAATTTGATGATCGAGAATTTTATGCCTGATGTCTTTAATACCTTGGAATGCATCTATCTTATATAATTTATCCCACTTCCTTAAGAGTTTAACTTTTATTTTGATATGTTACAATATAACTAAAAATAGTCTCTCATGTGACATTTATATAACAATGATTTTTTTATATTACATTAATTTAAGTTATCAATTTAAAATTTAAATATAGATTTAGTTAAAATTAAAATATAATTTACTAATTTTCTTAGTTTTATTATATTTTGTAATACTCAATAATTCCAAGCCAAGTTTCCTCAAGTCGAAATAGATATTGTTGCACTCATCTTGGTGAGCTCTGTCCAAATAAATATTGAAATTTTGTAAATATTTTACTTTTTATGGTAATTACGTGGTCCTTTTAATCCATACTTGATTATGATGATAGATAGTGTCACATTTGATATCTTTAGTATTTTGAAATGCACTTATGTTGTATAATTTGTCTCACTTCTTTAAATGTTTCACTTTGATTTGGTTATTTTATTTTGTAACTCTAGATTTCCTCTTATGTAACCCATAAATCACTTTAATTAGGTTATATTACATTTTTTAACTAATGTCCTTTCAACACTAATAAACTACTTAAAATTGCGAAAGTACTTATTATTATTAATGTTTTTACTTTTTTTAATTCATAGTAATTCTAAATAAAGTTTGATTGAAATGAAGCAAGTGTTGTTTGATTTCTATTGGTTAGCTATTTTAAACAAAACATTAATTTTATAGTTTTATGTATTTTATTTTTTTGGGTTGTTGTATACATTACAAGGCATTTTGATTCATACAACATTTAACTATCAAAGATAATATAAATGCAAGTTTCCTGAATAATTTATCTTGTTTTTTTCAACTTTTTGCTTTAATTTAGTTATATCACTATGAAACTCTAATTTTCCACTCGTGTGACCATTACATAGTTTTGATCTAGTTGTATTTCATCATTCAATTTATCTTTTTTTTGTTTTAGTAGATATTAGCTTAATGATATCATAATAAAAAATTTGTATTTAAATTGCTATGGTAATTCATGACAATAACTATTTGACATGAAGCTTGTTTTGTTGGACTAATCCGAACGAGCTCTATCTAATTAAAAAAAATTTATTATAATTTTAAATGGTTTAGTTTTAATATTTTGGAATATCATATAAAACATTTTGATTCATAAATGGTTTGATAGTGGAGGATATTACGTTCAATCTCATTAGTATCTTTGATTATAACTTTCGCCTAGAATTTTTCTCCCTTAAATTTTCACGTTAGTTTGGCAATATTACATTCAAAATGTAAATCTCCACTCACATTACGCTTATATTTTTTTTATTTGGTTATATTATATTGCTATAGTTTTTCTTATTTTAATTTTATTAACAATTTACCTAATATAAAAATAATAATTTAGTTTTTAAAAGTTTATTAAACATCATAATTCTTAGTATATCATTAGTAGGCCTGATCGAGATAAAATAATTGTTAATGGACATGTTTAGATATTTTATAAACCAATTATATGTTTATTTTATATATTAAAAATTTTCTTTCTATGATTTTTAACATGCTTGATGAATCAATTTCTTTTAACCTGATTTGATAAACAATTACTTTATACCCACTCTTCTTAGTGTTTTGGAGTGCAACTTTTCCAACTAATAATCTCTTTTGCATAAATGTTTCTCTTGTACTTGACTATATTACTATGCTACTCTAAATCCTCTCTTGTGTGACTGTTTTGTTATAGTAAATTTCTTCAATTTTTCTCATCTCAACATTATCAAATATTTACTTAATATTAAGATATTAAATTATTATTATGCATGTTTAGTTTCATAATTCGTGGTATGTCAAAAAGATATCTAATCAAGAAGAAAAAAAGTCATTGGACTAGTCTTGGAGTGCTTTATCCAACTACGCACAAAATTTTATTTTTTTAAATATTTTATTATCTAATATTATGACACTTTTTACATGACTTTTCTACTCAAATTGGATTTAATAATTGTGCTTGTTATACATGTTCTCCTCAGATTCATGGAATATAACTTGCACATGTAATTTATTTTTTTAGAACATTTTTCTTTTATTTTGTAATATTAAGAAGTATTTTAATTCCCCTCTCTTGTGGCATCTATATTTCTTTTATTCGCTATTTTATGTTACATAAATTTATTGGATTTTAACTATAACATATGTTTGCCTAATATTAAAATAATAAGTTTTTGTTACTTATGCTTATTTATTTTGATAATTTGTTGTAATTTTGAACTTTCTCGAGACAAAGAAAAGGTCACTAGACTTGTGTAATTGAGCTCTATAAAACTATATATTACTTTTGTTTTATTATATATGTATTTAATTTTCTTGGATTTTAACATGCTTTTTAGTAAATTTTAATTTATATTATATTTTGCAATTAAGAATATTATACTTAAACTCCTTGTACATTAGAACATAGACTTCCCACAATATTTATCTCCTTTCTTCAAATTTTTCTTTTTGATTTGGTATTATTATTATGAAACTCTTTTTGTCTTATCATGTGACTTTTTCATTACTATTATTTTGTAACATTATAAGATTTTTATCTACCTTATTTCAACATTAATATATATTTACTTAATATTTAAATTTCTTTTTTTGCTTATTTACATTTTCATTTCTCAAAATATATATTTGTAATATATTATTGTTAGTTTTTTGTGATATTACTGTGTAATTCTAAATCTTCCAATGTGCTACTTTTAAATCTGTTCAATTTTGATATATTACACTACTTTAATTTATACCATTTCTATTTTAAAAAAAATTACTTAATCACAAATTAATACTTATTATTATTATTTATGATTATTACATTTGTATTTTTTAAAAATTCTAGATAATAATCGATCGAAAATAAAAAAGTTGATGGACTTTTCTTAAAAAGCTATATATAATTAATTATTCATTAATTATATTTTTAAATAATTTAGTTTAAGATTTTGAACATGGTATATGAGAGATTTTAATTCTTATAAGATTTGATGATTGAGAAAAATATGCTACACCTTCTTAGTAACTTGGGGTGCAACTTTCCAATAAAATTTGGCTCACTACAAAATTTCCACTTTAACTAGGATATATTATTTTGAAAATACAAATATGAACTCTTACAACTTTTATATCACTTTTAATTTCATTATGTTATATTGCTTTTACTTATTTTGTTTAAGTTTTAGTATCTAATTACTTAATATCGAACTAAAAACTTTATATTATTTTCACTTTTTTCCCATGGTAATTTATAGTAAATCTAAACTAAGCTTGACCAGCTCAAAATATATGTCATTGGACCAATATTAATAAGCCAAAATCTAATTATATATTTTTTTAAACATTTTTTTGTAAGATTTTATCAAGCATTAGAAAGCAATTTGATAAGTACCTAATTTGCCTAATGATTTTATACTCGAGGTCCTTAGTATTTGTAATACAACTTTTACATGTAATTAATCTTACTGTTTAAATGTTTTTCTTTTATTTAATTATGTCACAATGTGGCTTTATACCTTCCTTTATGTGATGAATATAATGCCTTTATTTTATTAAATATCATTTCATCAATTTGTTTAAATTCAACAATTATATACTTATATATTTACTTTTTTATAAAATGATAACTTATTTTTACTCATACTTATTTTCTTTGGTAATTCTTGGTAATTCTTAATACAATCCAAATGATGTGATAAAAATGTAGTTAGCTTGACTTGGTGACCTCTATCTAACTAGATGTTTAGTTTATTATTTTTAAATATATTTACTATGTTGGTTGTGATGCACTTTATTAGACATTTCAATTAACATCGAATTTGATAATTGAAAATACTGCCATAAATCCCCATAGTATATTTGAATTAAACATTTTCATACAATTTATTTCATAATTAAAATTTTTTCATAGATTTAGCTATATTAATATTAAAAACTAGTTCTTTTTTCTTGTGAGATTCATATTTCTTTTTTTGGTAACATTTGATTACTTAAATTTATATTACTTAGGCTTTAATAAATATTTAATTAAGAATAAAATGAATTTTATTATTATTATTTTTATTTACTTGTAATTTCATAGTAATACAAAATGAAGTTCAATTAGGAGGAGCAATGTTACCATATAAAACTAGTTAATCATTTTGCATTAGTATATATATTTATATTTCTTGGGTTCCTTTGTACTTTTTACCAAATTTTTATTTATTCCTTATCTGATGACCAAGAATATTATACTTGGTCTTCTTAGTCCCTTAGAATGTAACTTTCTCATACAACTTACCCCATTACTATAAATTTTTCATATTTATTTTGTATTATTGTTAAAAAACTCTAACTCTTCTTTCATGTGACCTTTGTATAACTTCAATTTTGTTGTACTAAATAAAATAAATTTACCTCATTTTATATTTAATGTATGTTTACTTAATTTAAAAATAATAATTTATTCCTTTTTATGCTATTTAGTATCATAAAGAGCAATAACTCCAAATTACATCTGATTGAGATTAAAAAAATCCCATTATACTTGTCTCAATGAGCTCTAGCCAATTATATATTTAATTTTATCTTTTTTAATATTTTATTTCTTAAGATTTTTGCATGATTTAAGAGTTATCTTAATCCATACCATATTTGATTATTAATGATTTTATAATAGATCTCTTTAATACCTTAGAATGTTACATTTTTTATAAAATTTAACTGAATTATTCAGTTTCACTTTGAATTCATTATATTATAATTTAATGGTAAATATGCTCTCGATTAACAATTAAATTGCTTTGATTTTATATATTACATTATTACACTAATTTAATATAGTAATTTCTTGTAATATCAAACAAGTTTTGATCGAATGAGGTAAATGCAATAGGGGTGCCTAAAATGTCCACTTTGTATTTAAATAGTAATTTCTATATTTAAAATATTTTATTTTCTATCTTTTTAGTATGTTTTTGGGATATTTTATTTATGCATGATATAATTGTCAAAGATGGCATGTTTGACTTCATTGTTATCTTGGGTATAACTTTCTCACATATCTTATCTCATTTCTTTAAGTTCTTTTCTTTGATTTGATTATATTACATTGTAACTCTAAATCTATTCTTATGTGATAATTACATCACTTTGATTCAGTTATATATTATTATTTTAATCTATTTATCAAAGTTTTAATATATTTTTATCTAAAATTAAATCAATAATTTATTATTATTCATGTTTATTTGCAATTGTAATTAATTGTAGTTGAAAATAAAATTTGATCAAAACCAAGCAAACGCCACTTGACTTTTTTGGATAAGCTCAATAACAAATAAATAATCAACATTTATTTTAAAATATATTATTTGTAAGAGTTATTCAAACTTTTTTAGTCATTTCAAACTATATCAGATTTAATGATCAAGAATGTTGCACTCAATCTACTTATTATTATGGATTGTAACTCTTTCATAAAATTTGTCTCACAACCTAATAGTTTTTATTTAGCTTTATTACAATGTCATTTGAATATAAAATTGTGTGACCCTTACATCACTTTGATTTTATCATATTATTCTATTTTTTATGCTTATTTTATTTGCTAACTCAATGTAAATTGAAATGAAATCCAATTAAGACAAAACATATGTCATTCATCAATATCAAGAAGCTTTATGCAACAAATAATAGTTTCCATATTTTAAAGTATTTAATTTTCTCTTATTTTGACTTGATTTATATGGAATTTCAATTTTTTCCTAATTTAATGCTCAAGGATGTCATTCTAAATCTCATTAGTATCTTGGAATACAGCTTTGTAATAAGATTTATCTCATTTATTAAAATTTTTCACATTGATTTGGATATATTAATATTAACCACTAATTCTCCCCACACGTGAGCTTTACGTCACTTTGATTTTGTTGCCAAATATTTTTCTTCAACTTATCTTATTTCCAGTTAGATACATATTTACTTAATGTGGTAATTCTAAGTAATTATTTCTATGCATTTCTGATTTGGCAATCAAAAGTAATGCCAACAAAGATCTAATCGAGATGAAACAAATATCACTGAACTAATCATAATGAGCTCTATCCCATTGAAGAATTTTTATACCTTTTAATATTTTATTTCTTTGGACTTTTGCATGTTTTGTTGTATATTTCTATTTAATGATAATTTGATGATCAAGGGCATTGCACTCGAATCTCTTTAGTATCTTGGAAAGCATCAATGTTGTAAAATTTGTCAATTCTTTGATTTTTTTGCTTTGTTAAGGTTTTATTAGTAAGATACTATAATTTTATTGTCATGTGACCTTTAAATCACTATTATTTGACTTTATTATACTGTTACAATTTATCTTATTTTAGCATACACATATATATACAACTAATAATAAAATAATAATTTATTATTACTTATTTTTTATTACTTTTGTAACTTATGGTAATTCTAGATAGGGTCAAATAGAGATAAAAGGATCATCATTAAACTCTTCTTAATGAGCTCTATCAAATTAAATATTCATGTCTATATTTTTGAAATATTTTATTTATAGGGTTTTGGCATGCTTTAGATATTTTGATAGGCACTTGATTTAACAATTAAAGATATTATTGTTGAACTTTTTAGCATCATGGAATGCAACGTTCTTGTACCATTTATCTTATTTTTTAAAATGTATTCTTTGAATAGGGATTATTAGTTTGTTACTCTAAATCATATACTATGTGACCTTTACATTTTCTTTTTTTCTTATATTACATTGCTTCAAAGTTTCTTAATTTATCTTTGAAATAAATTCACTTAATATTAAAATAATAATTTGGTGCATATAAGCATATTTGTTTTGATAATTATTTCTAACTCTAAACATGGTTAAAGATAATGAAGAAAGCATCATTACAATTGTCTAGATGTCCTATATCGATCTAAATATTAAATTTTATATTTCTTAATTTTCTTAATACTTTTCATATTCTTTATTATACATTTTGATTCTAATACTATTTGATAGTTGATAATGTTAAACTCGATCTCCTTACAATAACCAAAGAGAAATTTTTCATATAATTTGTCATTTCTTCATATTTTCACTTTGGCTTTGTAATATCTTTTTGTAACTCAAATCCACTTCTCAAGTGATTGTTAGATTATGTTAACTTGGCTATATTATATTGTATCAATTTATCTTATTTTATCCCTTTTATATATATTTATTTAACATAAAATTGGCAATTTATTATTTATTATATCAATCCTCTTCTCATGTAATAGTAATTCCAAACAAGGACATATCCAAATGGAACAAATGTTATTAGATAATTTTAGATGAGCTCTATATAATTAAATATTTACTTTAATATTTTTATAAAAATTTTATTTTCTTGAATTTAAGCTTGATTTACTTGAGATTTTGACTTTTTTCTGATCTAATGATCAGTAATTTTCACTTCATCTCTATAGTATCTTTATCTTATACCTTCATATATAATTTATCTAATTTTTTGAATTACTTTTCTTTTGCTTGCTTTTAGTGTTATTGAACCATAATTCTTTTCTATTGTGATCATTACATTACTTTGATTTTGTTATACTACATTCCTTAAATACATCTCATTTTAGGAGTAATACTTATTTACATAATATTAAAGTAAAACTTTCTTATTATTCGTGCTTATTTAATTTGGTAATTCATAGAATTTTTAGATAAGGTTTGATGATTGTGAAATAAATGTCGGTGGACTCATCTCGAAGAGCTTTCTCAAATTAAGTTTTTGTTTTTTTTATTTTTCGATTATTTGTTTCTAAGATTTTGGAATGCATGATGCATTATTTTCATTTATCATGATTTGATGAATGATGGTGTTACATGAATAAGTAGTTTAGCATGAAATTAACATCACCTTGATTTAGTTAAATTATATTGCCTTAATTAATCTCATTTCATCTTCACAATATATTTATTTAATGTTAAAAGAAAAGATTTTACTATATGTTTTTACTTGATTTATCATTTTTAATTCCAAACGATGTTAGATTGAGATTCAAAAAGCTTTAAGATCCTTCTCGATGAGCTCTGTGTAACAATATTCTTTTATATTTTTAATTTTTTTCTACTCATGCTTTATTATTTTTTTTATATGTGCATAATATAATTATTAATGATGTTATGCTTCATTTTCTTAATATTATGGAATGCAACTTTTAAATATAATTGGTCTTCCATTTTAAAGTTTTCTTTTATTTATTTAAATTACTATGTTATGCTTACTCTTCCTTTACGTGACCATTACATGTCTTTTATTTTCATATATTATATTGATTCAAAATATGTCATTTGAGGTTTAATATATGCTTACTTAAAACTTAGATAATTATTAATAATTAGTTACATTTATTTTATTGAATAATTTAAAGTAATTTAACATATTCAGAGATCAAGATGAAACAAATATTGTTATACCCATCTTGATAAGATATATAAAATTAAAAAAAATTATATTTTCTAGTTATTTTTTGTAAGGTGTTAGAGTACTTATTACATATGTTAGTTCATGTCTAATTTTGACATCAAGAAAGTTACACACATTTTTCTTAGTATCTTGGAATGCTGCTCATAAAATTCTTTCATTCTTTAACATTTTTTCTTCAATTGTTTTCATATTACTAGGTAACTCTAATTCTCTTCTCTTATCACCCTTGCTTTGATTTGGTTTGGCTGAAGTGCAATGTTTCAATTAATCATAATAAACATTTAAGTTACTTTTATTAAAAATTAAAAAAATTACTTATTTATTTTTTGTTATTTTTATTTGACAATTATTTATATTTTTAAATTTGAAGGTTTTCATACACTTTGTGAGAATTTTCATTTCTACCATATTGGATGGTGAAGGATTTTACATTCGTTGTCCTTAATATCTTTGAATGGTGGTTTTTCGTGTAATTTATCTAATTTCTTTATCCTTTTTTTCTTTTGTTAGTTGGTACTTGTATGCAAATGTCATTCTCCTCTCACGTGACCCATACCTAAGTCATATTTTGTTACATTATATTATTTTAATCTATGTCATTTCAATATTGATAGAGACATGCACACACATATATATATATATATGATTATTATTAATATAATAACTTTTATTATTTATGATTATTTACCTTTGAAATTCATTGAAATTTTGAACGGGATCTGGACAAGATCAGGTAAATGTCATTAGACTCATCTCAAAATGCTTTTCAAATTAAATATTAATTTTAATATTTTAAAAATATTTTATTTTCTAAACTTTTTGTGAGGCACTTTCATTCATACAAAATTTGGCAATTGATAATGATACACTCTATGTTTTTGGTGTTTTTGGAATGCTACATTTCATTACACTTTATCAAATTTTTTCAAATTTTAAACTTTGATTTTGTTATATCACAACGTAATGGTAACACTCTTCTCATGTGATCGTTACATCTCTTTGATTTCCTTATTTTACATTATTTTACATTATCTTATTTTAATTTTAGTATATATTTACTTAATTTTCATATAACAATGCATTATTATTTAGGTTTTATCTATATTAGACATATCATAATAAGCTCTATCTAATTAAATATTTATTTTGTAAATATCTTTTGATATTCTATTTTTTATTATTTATGGTTTCTTTATAAGTCAATTTGAATGGTATCTTATCTTATGGTGAGGTTGCTATAGTTGAACTTTTAATTCCGAAGAAAGTAACGATTCTGTACAATTTATCCTGTTTCAATAAAGTTTCCTCATTTATATGGTAATGATTTTATGAAACTTTTATTATCCTCTTATGTGACCCTAACTTGATTAGTTTTGGTAATATTTTATTACATTTATTTTTCTCAATTGAGCTTTATTATATATTTCCTTAATATTAAAATAAAACTTTACCAATAAATTGCTCATTTAATTTGATAACTTATAGTAACTTCTAATGTGCTCAAATCAATATGAATAAATATCATTACACTCATCTCAATGAGTTATAAAAAATTAACTATCAAGTTTTTTATTTTAAAGTATTTTTTAGGGCTTTGGCATTGTTTACCTGGTAATTATTTTTTATATTTGATTTGATAATTAAGATTGTTGCACTCAATCTCTTTGTTACCTCGAAATTCAACTATCTTGAATAATTTCACTTATTTTGTGTGTTCAAATTCTTTACTTTTGTTTGGCGATATTACTAAGTTACTCAAATTGTCATCTTTTGTGTCTCTTAAATTTCTTTGATTAGCGTGCGTTTTTTTGCTTCAATTTATCTCTCTAATTTTAATATATAAATTTAAATAATATTATATTAATAATTAATTATTATTTAAGTTGATTTGTTTTTGTAATTAGTAGTAATTCCAAATATTGGAAACAAAATGTTCACAATTATAATAGTCTCTACGAGTTTTATTTAATAAATAGTCATTTTTCAGATTTCATAATATTGTAATTTTTATAGTTTCAGCATGCTTTACAATTGATTATGATTTGTACCAAATTTGATACTTGACAAAATAACAATTGTTCTCTTAGATTCTTTGAATGTAACTCTCTTTTCAATTTATTTCATTTCTTAAAACATTCTACATTGGTTTCGTTACGTTAAAATATGATTCTGATTCTCTTCTCATGCAATCGTTACCTCACTTTTTTTTTGTTTTATTACATAGGTTTAATTTTAAAATTTTAAATTAAATATTTATTGACATAAAACTAAAATAATATTAAAATATTATTTACACCTTTTACATTAGTAATTTGTAATAATCCTAAATGAGCTCAAATGGATATGAATCAAACATCATTGTACTAACCTGAATACATTTTATCATATTAAATATTAATTTTTATATATTTAAATACTTTATTTTCTATGATTTTGGTAAGGTTTATAAGATATTTTGATCTAACCAGAATAATTTCTGGAATAAAACGCTCGATCTCTTTAATATCTGGGAATGAATCTTCTCTAAAGACTTCATCTCATTTTCTCAAATTTCTTTCTTCAATTTAGGTATATTACTATGTAGCTCTAATTCTTCTCACTTGTACCCCTTAAATTTATTTGATTTAGATATATTATAAGTTCGTAATTTATAACATTTTAGCTTTACCAAATATTTACATAATATTAAAAAACTTTGTTGGTATTATTTGTACATATTTACTTTGATAATTCTTAATAATTTTTTAATTTAAATTATTTTTATTATTTTTTAAATTCTTTATGAGAGGTTTTGATTCTTAGCTCGTTTAGTAATATACAATGCTACACCTGATATCTTTTGTATCTTGGAAAGGAGGTCTAAATCTCATATTGTGTGACCATTATACATACTTTGATTTCACTATATTGTATTAGTTTTTTTATGTAATTTTAGTTTTAATATATATTTTCTTAATATTAAAATAGTAACATATTTTACATGAGCTTATTTACTTTGATAATTTGTAGTAATTCTTGACAAGGTCTAATTAAGTATAAACAAATGTCGTTGGACTTGTCACATCAAGGTCAAACTATTTAAATATTTTTTTTTACCTTCTTTTGAATATTTTTAATTTCTAAGGATTAGCATGCTTTATAATCAATGATGTTATGCAATCTCCTTAGTATCATGGAATACAACTGTCTAATACAATTTTTCTCATTTCTTTAATTGATTTGCTTTGATCTGTTAATATTAATTTGTACCACTACATCTTCTATCATTTGGCCTTTATAGGTCTTTAGTTTGGATAATTAAAATAGCTTCAATTTATTTTTTTTAATCTTTAATTATTTTTGCATAATTTAAAATTTTTTTAATCTTTAATTATTTTGTTTATGATTATTTTCATTAATAACTTGGAATATTAAAAATTTTTTTTTATATTTTTAACATTTTTATTTTCTTGATTTAGTATATTTTGTAAGACATTTAAATATGTACCTTATTTAATGATCAATGATGATACACAAGTTCTCCTTAGTAACTTGGAATGTAGTATTCCTCTATAAATTACCTGATTAATTAAAAGTTTTTAAAATGATTTAGTTATACCACTATATGACTCTAAATCTATTCTCGTGTGTCCTTTATATGTCTTTAACTTTGTTATATTACATTATTTAGTTTGTCCCAATTTAGCTTTGATAATTTTTTTCATTTTTTTTGGAAAAGTAATTTATTGTTGTTTTTGCTTATTTGTAATGGTAATTCAAAGAAATTCAAAACAAGGTCAAATGAAGAGAAAGAACCATCTTTGGAATCATCATGATGAGTTCTATTAAATTAAATATTCTAATTTGCTATCTTTTTGAATATTTTATTTTCTTAAGTCCTTGCATACTTTATTTGTCATTTTGATTTGCCCATTATTTTAATAAATGATAACGTTTCAACAAATCTCCTTAGTAGCTTATAATACATTTTTTTTAAAAATTTTATCTCATTTCATCAAATTTTTAGCTTTGATTTGGTTTTATTACTATTAAATTCATATTTTCCACTAATATGGCATTTATATTTCTTTGATTTCGATAAATTAAATTGTTTAATTTATCTCATTTCAACTTTTATAATTGTTCAAATAAAATTATATTAGTAATTTAACGTTATTTTCTATTAATAAGAATTATAATTTGTAGTTGTTCCAAACATTATCTAATAGAGACAAAACAAATATCTTTGGATTCAAATTTTTATTTACTTCAATTTTTTATTATTTTTTGATGATTTAATGGAAATTTTGATTTATTCTAGTATGATAATCAATTATTTTTCACTTAATCTTTGTAGCATCTTGGAATGGCATCGTTTTCTATGGCTTATCTGATTTTTAAATGTTGCGGTTTTACTTGTTTTTATTACTATGAAACTCTTATTCCTTACTGCTTTGAAAGATATATAGCTATGATTTATTTATATTATAATTTTTAATTTATCTAATTTTAATTTAATATATATTTATTTAATTTTTAATGAAAAAATATTATTATTTATGATTATTTATTTTATTATTTGATAGTATTTCTAAACAAGATTTGATGGAGTAGAAAAGTGGCTGCACTCATCTCGATGAGCTCTATCAAAATAACCTTTTGTTTTTCTATTTTCGATTTTTTTAATATAGTTGAATATTTGATGAGATATTTTTTTTGTTCTTATATAATGATCAAAGATTTATGCATAATCTATTTAGTATCTTGGAATAAAAGTTTCCTATACAATTTATCTTGTTTTTTCAAATTTTTTATTATGATTAAGGTATATTACTATGTAACTCCAAATCTTCTCTCACGTCACTTCGATGTCTCTTTGATTTTTTGATTTTATAATTTTTCAATTGATCTCATTTTATTTTAATAAATAATTACCTAACATTTAAAAAATAATTTGCTGTTGTTTATCCTGGTTTAACTTTATAAATTATTGTAATTCCAAATAAGATTTGATTGTGACAAAATAAATATCATTGCACTAGTCTTGATGAAGTTTATATAAATATATATATTTATTTTTTGTATTTTTAATTCTTTTTAAGCTTTTTAGTAGCTTTAAGAAAATTTTATTTTTACTAGATATGGTGATGTAAGATTTTATACTCTATCTCTCCGTATCTTGGATTGGAAATATTTCATATAAATTATGTGTTTTTTCAACATTTAAACTTTCATTTTTTATATTACTATGTAACTCTAAATCACTTCTCATGTGATGTTTCACATTGCCTTTGTTTTGTTATATTACATTACTTATGTCTGCCTTATTTTAGCTTTAATATAAATTCACTTAATATAAATTACTAATTTGATTATATTTAAGCTCATTTACTTTTGTAATTCTCGATAATTTCAAATGAGGTCTGATACAGATGAAACTAGTGTCATTTGACTTGTCTCAAATAGCTATATTTGATTAATCATTCATACTATTTTCCATTTTAAAAATATTTTATTTTCTAACATTTTGTTAGACTTTTATCAATGAGGATGTTATGATCAATCTCCTTAGAATCTTGGAATGTAACATGCACATATAATTTATATTTTTACTTCAAATTTTTCACATTGATTCATTGTGTTTGTACGTGACCTTAAGTCTTATTTCACACCTTTACATGTCTTTTATTTGGTTATCTTAAATTACCTCAATTTAGCATTTTTCTTCTTTTATATTTATTTACCTAACATTAAAATAATGATTTATTATTATTTATGTTTATTTAATTCAAAAATTAGCAATAATTTCAAACTTGTCTATTTTAATGAAAAAAAAGTTGTTGGACTAATCTTCATGATATTTATCTAATTAATTAGTTTATATTTTTTTAATATTTTTCTTGGGTCGTGACATGTTTTTTGAGACTTTATATTTCATATCTTATTTAAAAAATTGATGTTACGCTCTAACTATTTAGTACCATGGAATGTAATTTTCTTACAAAATATTTTCATTTACTCAAAATTTTGTTACAATACTACGTAACCTTAAATCTATTATTATGTGACCTTTGAAATACTTTCATTTTGTTTTATTAAATCACTTCTATTTTTCACATTTCAATTACGTTATATATTTACGTATTAAAAAATAAATAGCATATTAACATTAATGAAAATTAATTTTTGTAATTTATCGTTAATCTAAACGAGGACTATCGGAGAACAGATAATCAACGATGAAATAATCTAAATAAAGTATATAAAATAAATAATCTTTTTTTTAAATATTTATTTTCTAAAGATCTGACATATTTTATGAGACATTTTGATTAAACCTGATTTGATAATTAAGAATTTTGGACATGAGTAGCTTAGAATTTTAGAATGCCTTTTTCCCTGAAAATTTTATCTCATTAATTCTAATGTTTTGCTTTGATATCTTTGTATTAGTATGTAATAATAAATCTCCTCTTCTTTGGCCTTGATATCATTTTGATATGGTTGTTATAAATTACTTCAATTAATCCAATTTTTAGTGTTCATATAAATATTTAAATAATATTATAATAAATATTTTTTATTGACAATTATTTAAAATGGAAATCCATATAAATTCCAAATAAATTTAAGGAGAGTGAAAGAAATGCATTAGAATCATCATCATAGGCTTTATATAATTAAATATTTATTTTTATTTTTTAAATTTCTTCATTTTCTATTATTCTGGCATGTTTTATAAGATACTTTATTTCATAATGAAGAAGTTACACTTGATCTCTATAGTAACTTGGAATGCAATATCCCTACAAAATTTATCTCATTAATTTCAATTTTTCCCTTTGATTTTGTTATATTATTATATAACTCTAAATCAACTCCTTTTTAAAGTTACATGTCTTATTTTAGTTTCGATATTTATTTGCATGATATTATAAAAAAGCTAACTTTTTATGCTTATTTATTTTTCGTAATTCGTGGTAATTCAAAGCAAAGTTTGACAAAGAGAAGAAAATGTAATTCAAATTGTCTCAATGCCCTCTATCTAATTATATATATATATATATATTTCATCTTTTTAAATATTTTTAGTTTCTTATGTTTTTTTATCATTTACATGTTTCATGTGACATCCCCTTTATGTGGATCAATTATGTGATACGTCTATTTACCACATTTGAACTTTTGTATATATTTAATTAATGTAAATTAATAAATTATATTTTTATTAATTTTTTTTGTCATAAATTCTAACTAAAAATGATGTTTGATGGAGATGAAATAGGCATCATTTGATTAGTCTCGAGAGAAGCTATATATTTAAATAATCATTTTTGATGCCTCTAATATTTCACTTTCTCAGGATTTTGATGCTTTATGAGTTATTTTTCATTGTACTTGATTTAAAGAGTACGGATTTTACATTTAAAGTCCACAGATTCATAGAATGCAACATTCCCGTATAATTTAATTGATTTTTTTTTAAAGTTTTGTTTTGATTTGTTTATTTTATTATGTAACTCTAAATCTCATATAGATTGATGATTATAATTACTTGATATGGTTATATTACATTTCTTCAAGTTATCCTATTTCTACTTTAATATATATATTTACTTAAGTTTAGATAAATAAGGTATTATAAGTTATGATTATTTACTTAAGTAACTCATAGTCACTTTAACCAAAGTCTGATTAAGACTAAATGAACATCATTTGAGTTTTCTCAACATGATCAATCTCATTAAAATATTATTACTTATAATTTTCAATATTTAATTTTTTCTGATATTTGTATGTCATACTAAAAAATTGATTCGTATCTAATTTGATGATCAAGGATCCACAATGTACTTATTATCATGTAATGCAACTTTCCTATATAGGTTATCTCATTTCTTCAAATATTTCATTTATATTTTGTTATATTATTTTGAAAAATTTATACTCCTCTATTATGACTTTTACATCACTTTCATTTTGTTATATTAGTTTACTGCAATTTGTTTTGTTCCATCGTTAAAATATATATATATACATAATTTTAGATTATGCAAAAATTTATTATTATTTTTTAATTATTTTTTATAATTTTAAATGATGTCCAAAGAAATTGAAACAAACTTCATTAGACTTGCCTTCATATGATTTATGCAAATAAATATGAATATTTGTTTATTTTTTCTACATTTTTTAAATTTTTTATTATTTTATAATGATGTTCAAGATAGTTTGGTTTGTACCAAATTTGGCATTTGATAAAGTTCTACTTGATCATTCTAGTATCTTGGAATACATCATTCTCATATAGCTTTTCTTATTTCTTTTAATTTTGTTTATTTGGTTATATTACAATATAAGTTTAAATCTCCTAACATATGACATTTGCATCACTTTGTTTTTCATATTACTTCTTTCAAATTAATGTGATTAACTCATTTCTTCAATTGTTTGAATTTGTATTATTATATTGCTATGAAAATGAAGTCCTCCTATCATATAACTTTTACATTGCTTTCATTTTATTTTATTAAATCACTTCAATTTTCCTTTTCCAGCTTTAATAGTTATTTTCTTAATATTAAAGAAATAATCCAATATAACTTATCATTGCTTACTTTGATAACTCACAATTATTCTGAATGCGATCACATTGAGATGAAACAAATGTCATTTTTTTTATCATCTTGCTAAGGTCAAAAGATGTAACTTTTTATTGTTATATCTCTTAATTTATTTTTTTTTCCATGGCTTTTGCACGCTTTATGATATAGTTTAATTCAATTTATCTCTTTTTCTCCAATGTTCTTTCATTGCTTTTTTTTTAATGTGGGTCTAATTCTCACCTCCTTTAACATTTACATTACTTTGTTATGGTTATTTTAAATTATTTTAATTTATCTAATTTTAGCATCAACAAATATGTTTATTTAATATTAAAAAAAAATTATTATTATTTAGGCCTATTTACTTGACAAAATTCAAAAAATTCCAAATGATGTCTTATGGAGATGCAACAGAAGTTGTTAGACTTGTCTCCTCAGACTCTAACAATTTAATTTTTTACTTTTATACAATTAATTTATTTTATATTCTTGATCTTTCACAAAATTTTTCATACATCTCAGTTAGCATCAATAAAATGATCAAGGACATCACAATCGATCTCCTTAGTAGATTGAAAAGCAAGTTTATCACATAATTTATCTCATTTCTTCAAATTATTTTTCTTTAATTTTGTTTTATTGCTATACAATTCTAAATTATCTCTCATGGAATCTTTTCATTACCTTGATTTTTCAATATCACATATCTTGAATTTTTCTTATCTAATATTTAATAAATATTTACCTAAAATTTAAATAATAATTTAACGTTATTTATGTTTTTTTTATTTTTGTAATAACAATACCTCTAACTATCATACATTTGACTTTAATTGAATATCATTCAACTCATCCTCATTAGATATTTCCAACTAAAAAATCGTTTTTTTTCATTTTTAAATATTTTATTTTCTAGGGTTTTTGAATATTTTATGAGATTTTTTATTCATAAGAGATTTGATGTAGAGGATGTTATGCTCAATGACTTCAATATCTTTGAATCAAATTTTCTACTTCAGTTTATCTCATTTTTAAAATTTTTCATATTGCTTTGATAATATCATTATATCACTCTAAATCTACTTCTAAGTAATCTTCACATTACAATAATTTCATTATAATAGATTGTTTTATTTTATCTCATTAAACATTTATATATATTTCCTTAAAATTAAAAAATGATTTATTGTCATTTATAAATACAAAACAAATATCATCAAATCTCTTATTTTCTCAAATTTTGGGTTTGTTTAATAGACATTTCATTTTATACTTAATTTGATGATTGCAAAAGTGAACTTGATCACCTTAGCATCTTGGAATGAAACTTTCCACTGCAATTTATGTCATTTCTTCAAATGTTCTATATTCATTTGGTTATATTATAATGAAGCTCTAATTGTACTCTTGTGTGATCTTAACATCACTTTAATTACAATATATTACATTTCTAGCACCCATCATGCACTAAATTCATTATATATTTACTTAACATTATAATAAAATTTTATTTTCTAAAATTTTGACATGATTTACAAGACATTTTGTAACATACATCATTTGATGATGGGGAATTTTATATAATACTTCCTTAGCACCCTTGGATGCAATGTTTTAATAAACGTTATGTCCATTCTATATATGTTTTTATTTTTTTTTTTTATATTACAAAGCTTTAATTTGTCTCATTTCAACTTTACTAAATATATTTAATATTTATCAAAATAATAATTTAAATTTATTTATCTTTTTTAACTTGGTAATTCACATTATTTTTTATAGTATCTAATGGTCATATCAAAACAATTATTAGACTCATCTCAAAAAGCTTTATGAAATTAAACATTTATTTTAAATTTTTAAATATCTATTTAAGATTGTGGTATGATTTATAAAACAAATTAACTTAGATATGATGATTTTTTGATTAAAAACAACACACTTAATTTCCTTAGGGTCTTCAAATGCAACTTTCTATTATAATTTATCTCATTTCATCAAAATTTTTATTTGTTTATATTAATAAGTAACTCTAAACCTCCTCTCATGTGACATTCTCCTTAGTTATATTTGGCAATATTAAACTACATTAATTTATCTCATTCCAACATCAATATATATTTGCATAATATTAAAATAATAATTATTTTTATTTTTCCTTATTTTTTTGGTTATTTATTGTAATTTGAAACGTGGTCCAATTGAGATAAGACAAACTTTATTAGAGAATTCTCAAAGAATCCTCTGTAATTAAATATTTAATATTATACTTTTAAATATTTATTTCATACGATTTTGGAAACATTTATGTGACATTTAAATTTGAACATAATTTGACTATCAAAGGTATTATGCTTGAACTCCTTACAAACATGGAATGAAAATATTTAGCTTAAATTATGTAATTTCTTCAAGTTTTTTATTTTAGTTATGTTATTTGTTTTCATATGAGACCTTTACATTGCCATATCTTCGTTATATTATATTACTTCAATTTATCTTAATTCAGTTTTAATTTATTTCAAAATAATAATTTATTATTATTAATGATTATTTAATTTGGTTGTTTGTCCTAACTCTAAAGCAATTTTGATTGAGGTGAAACAATCATTAATGGCCATGTCCCAAAGAGCTTTACCAAATAAAATATTCAATTTATATTTTTAAATATGTTTTTGTTTTTTTGGAAATCCTTATGGAACATTTCAAGTTGCACCAATATTTATGATTGAGAATGTTGTACTCAATCTCCTTAGTTTCTTGAAATACAACTCTCCCATAAAATTTATCTAATTTCTTCAAACTCTCACTATGACAAGGTTATATTATAATGAAACTCTAATTCAACTCTTGTATGTTGCGTATATCACTTTGATTTTAGCATGCTTTATGAGAAATTTGAATACATAATGATTCGAATATTTAGAATGATACATTCGCTCTTTGTAGCATCTCGGAATTTATCATTCTTACACTACTTATCTTCACTTGGTTATATTACTATGAATCATAAATCCCCTTCATGTGACTATTACATCTCCTTTGTTTGCTTCTATTAATTGCTTGAATTTATAGAATTTTAGCTTTAATAAATTGATTTACTTAATGTTAAATTAACAATTTATTAATAATTATGCATTATGTTTTTCATAATTCGTAAAAATTTTAGATGAGGTCCAAATGAGAATGCCATTCATAAATGATTTCATGATCAAGAATGTATCTGTTGATCTCTCAATTACCTTGCAATGTAACTTTCCCATAAAATATATCCCACTTCTTCAATTATTTCATCTAAATTTTGATATAATATTATAAAAATAAGATTCTCCTCCAATGTGACTACAAATCTTTTTTATTTAGGTATATTACATTTCTTTAATTTATCTCATTTTAGCTTTCCTCTATATATACTTAAAATTAAATAATAACTTATTATTACTTATGCTTTTTAATTTGGTAATTTGTAGTATTTCTAAGTGAGGTCTCATAGAGATTAATCAAACTTTACTTGACACATCTAGATGGACACTATTCAATTGGATATTAATTTTTGTATTATAAGATTTTTTATGATTGTTTCGACAGACTTAAAGAGAATTTTAAATTTTTACCATTTTTAATTATTGACGATATTTCACTAGACCTCGTGTTTATTTAAGAATTAAAATTTTCTATAAAATTTATCTTATTTCTTCACTTTTTAATTCTAATTTATTTTTAATTATGTAACTCTAAATGATTTATTTTGCTATAAAATATTACTTGCATTTTACTTGTTGGAGCTCCAATATATATCTAATTAATACTAAAATAGTAATTTATTGTTATTTATTCATATTTATTTTTATTGTTCGTAGTCATTTTAAAACCGATCTGTTAAAGACAAAATAAATTTCAATAGACTCGTCTCAATAACCATTAAAATTTTTTTGTATTTTTTTGTGCTTTATTTTCTAAGATTTTGACATGATTTATCAAACATTTTGAATCAAACATGAATTAATGATTGAGATTGCTAACCCATTCTCCTTGTTTCCATAATATGAAAAAAATCTTGAACAAATATTATGATTTTTTCAAATATTTTTCTATGATTATGTAAAATATTGTGAAACAATAATTGACTTTCCATGTGACATCATCTCCTTAATTTTGCAATTGTATAATACTTCAATATATCAAAATTTAATATGGATATATATTTATACAATATTAAAATAATATATTGTTATTATTTATTCTTACTTAATTTCATAATTTGTAGTCATTCAAGATGTTGTCCAACAAAGATGATCCAAAGTTTTTTTCAGTCATCTCTATGAGTTCTACTTTGTTAAATATATATTTTTAAACTTTTAAATATTTATTTCATAAAGATTTTTTATGTTTTATGAGATATTTTAATTTACTCCAAATTTAGTGTTCTATGATATCAATTTAAATTTTAGAAACTTAGAACATAACTATCTAGTATAATTTCTCTGTTTTAAATTTCTTTTTGCTTCATTTGTGTTATATTGTTACAAAACTGTAATTCTCTTATCGTTTGACTTTTACAATAATTTGATTCATTTATTTCACATGACATAAATTTATCTTATTTTAACAATAAAATTTATTTTCTTAATATTAAAAAATATTATTTATGCCTAATTAATTTTGTAAATTATTGTAATAGAAAACTATGTGTGATTAAGATGAAATAACTCTTGAGATAATCATCCCAATGAACATTACCCAATTAAATATTAATTTTCATGTTTTTTAAATATTTAATGTTTTAAGTTTTGCCATGCTTTGGGAGGTATTTGAACGATAATCAACCTATTTATTTCTTAGAATACAATTGTTTTGTATAATTTAATTAAATTTTACAATTTGTTTCTTTGATTTTGTATAAATAGATATTAATTTTTCCAAATCATGTCTCTTGTGACCTTTACATCACATTGACTTGGATATATTACATTTCTCTGAATTGTCTCATTCAATACCTAATATATATTTATTTTGTATTAAAAATAATCTTTTTATTATTTTTGCTTTTTTTGTTTGTTAATTAATAGAAATTCTAAATGTGTTTTAATCATGATGAAAAAATAATCATTTGAACAAACTAATTGAGCTCTATTTGATTAATTATTCATTATCATATTTTTAAATATTTTATTTCATAAGTCTTTCACATGTATTGCTATACATTTTTATTCATACCTGATTTTAAGGATCGAGAATTTTATAGATGATCTCCTAAATATGTTTGAAAGCACCTTTCTAATGTAGTTTTGCTCATGTTCTCAAATTGTGTTTACTTAGATTTGTTCATAATACTATGAAACTCTAATTCTCCGTTTATGTATGCTTTACAATGCTTTCATTTGTTTATATAGCATTGCTCCAACATATGACTTTTTTGTATTAACATATATTTGCTAATATTAGAAAATAATATTTTAATTTACACTAATTTATTTTAGCAATTACAAATAAGTTCTAATGGGGATGAAATAAATTTCATTAAGCATGCCTTCATAATCTCTTTCTAATTTAAAATTCATTTTTTTGTTATTTTTAAAAGTTTTTCTTTATGGGGTTTTTGTTTAATTCATACTAGATTTAATGATCTAAAAGGTTACACCTAACCCCACTAATAACATAAAATGCTACCTTACCATAAATATGATCCCCTATTTTTCAAATGTCTCACATAGAATTTTGCTATATTTTTTTGTAACTCTACATGTCCTCTCGTGAAGCATTTATGCCACTTTGATTTAGCATAACGTATAATTTTGTCTCTATGAGACCACTTTGATTTAGCATAACGTATAACTCTACATGTCCTCTCGTGAAGCATTTATGCCACTTTGATCTAGACATGTAAATAAAGATTAAGATCTCCTTTACGAGTTTATTTATCTTTATTTTTTCAAGTAATTTGCAATAAGTTTAGAAGTGGTCTCATAGAGAATAAATAAATACTACTGAGATCTTCTTAATGAGTTCTAATTAAATATTCATTTTTTCAAATATTTTTTATTCTTGTGTTTTGGCTCATAACACGAAACATTTCCATTGATACATGATTTTATGATTCAGGATGTTAGCATCATTAACTTTGCATCATGGAATGTAACTTTCCTATGTAATATATATTAATTCTTCAAATGGTTTGCATAGCTTTTGTTCCATTACTACAACACTATAATTCTTTTCTTATGTGAACTTTACATGTCTAGAATTTTTTATAATAGATTGCCTCAATATATTATAATTTAATCTTAATCTTTATTTACTTAATTTTAAGGAAATAATTTGTAATAATTTTTTTTAGTTTTTATAAGTTGTCGCAACACAAATTGAGTTCAAATCACGATAAAAAAGATCGATGGACTTTTCTCAACAAGTTTGATCATTTTATAATATTCATTTTCATATTTTCAAACAATTCATCCTTTTTCAGTTTTGGTACTTTTCACTAAGTATTTTGCTTAAATTCTTTTTTGATGATGGGGATATTACACTTGATCTCAATAGTATATTGGAAAGCAACATTCTTAAATAATTTATGTCATTTTATTAAAGTTTTCTCTTTGATTTTGCAATGTTATTGTGAAACTTAAACATTCGCTCATGTGGCTTTTACTTGGTTTTGATTTGGTTTCTATTACACTAATTCAATATATCTCTTTTTAAATGTATTATGTACTTAGTGAGTATTAAAATATTAACTTATATGTCAATCAAAAAGTAGAAAAAAATGCTATTGCTCTCATCTAGATGTTCTTTATCAAAAAAAAAGTCCATTTCTAAATTTTAAATATTTTGTTTTCCAATGTCCTGGTAAGTCCATCAAGACTTCACATTTCATTACATATTACATGATTGAAGAAGTTAGAAAAGATCTTCCAATTATCTTCAAATGTAGTTTTGTGATACAATTTGTCTCATTTTGTTAAAATTACTTTGATTCCAGTATATTATCATGCACTCTAATTCTCCCATTGTGTGACCTTAACATCAATTTGATTTGTATTATTACTCTGATTATGCATATCTCATTCTTGTTTTATTATATATTAACTTGTTATTAAAATAATAATTTATTATTAATATATTTATTTTACATTCCCTATTCTTAATAATTTATTTCTAATATAAAGAGATATTTCAAATCATTCCTTATTTCTCATTCTAAGATGTTACATATTAACTACTTTGTGTTTTAGTAATCAACTTTACCAAACAACTTATCTCATTTCTTTAAATTGTTTACTTCATTTTTGTTATACATGCTCTCAAATTTATATTGTCCTCTCATGTGACCCTTTGCTTTTAAATAATTACAATAAATTTCCTTAATTTGTCTTAATTTAACAACAATATATATGCCTAATATTAGAAAAATAATTTATTATTTTTTAAGCTTATGTACTTTTGTGATTCATATTGACTAAATTGAAAACTAATGTATGAAGCACACAAGTGAAGAGATGAATTGTGGTGTTAAAAGTAATTTTTACTTTTTTATTGTATTTATTTCTTAAAAAAATTTTATGTTTAGAAAACATTGATTATTGTATATATTATTTTTATTATGATAAAGAAAAGCGAACCCAAAAATAAAAATGACACATGATAATTTTTTCTTTGTTTGGCTCAAATTATAAAAAAAAATACAATTAACTGTAGATTTTAACTTAAGGTTTTTTCTTACAGTTCATCCACTCCAGTAACTTTTGTAGGTTAACTAAAACCAAAGCTTTTGTGAGCTCAACACCAACTTTAATTTATCAAAAGATCAAATTGAACAAAAGCTTTCACATATGTTAGACAATCCAAAGCAAGAGAAAAAGAAAAATACAAGAAGTTGGAAAGTTCTAATAAATTTGTACAACTTTCTGCCACGTCAAATGTGATTTGGATTATTTGATTTTGTTGTAGTAAAGTTAAAATTAGATCTTAACCATTGGATTCAAACAGGAGAGATCTGAGCCATTAGATCAATGATAGGTTATGCCAAAATAAGAAAAATAGTAGTCATTCATTGAAGTCATAGAAGACCATGACTATCAAAAAGGTCAATCAGTCATAGTGGATAAAGAAATAAACATTTGAATAGCTTATTAGATGGATAGTTGGATTGATGTGATCGTTGTTTATAGGTATAGGAAATCTCCACTATGCAATCATAATCTGCATGATCAGATGGTGCTGAGCACTCCTAATTTTTTATGTAGGTAGAGACATAGGATTTTGTCTTATATTATAAGAAAAGATAACAATTTGGGCTTTATAATTGTTTTCATGAGCTATTAGGTAAAGCAAAAATGAGGTTGGCTCCCTTCTTGTGCACTCAAGAATTCTTCTCGTGGATGTACTCATAACATATAGGTTTATTTGGGTCAACCCATATGTCAAAAGTTTGAATGCCGTAAGCTTGAATGGGGTTGACTTGTTTTCCTTACCCAAGGCTTGAAACTATTTGCCAAGTCAGGCTTACATTGCTCAAGAGCTTGACATATGAGCACAAGTTGCGATGTAATAGAATGGGAATTTGCAAGAGGTCTAAACCATAATCATGAAGTTATTGTCTTAACCATAATACCTAGGCAGCAAAACTTCCACTAGCTACATACTCAACTTCCATGGTTAGTAAGTCCATGTAATTTTTCTTCTTGCTTGAACAAAAAAAAAGATAATTTTTTAGAAATTAACATGTATTGAAGGTACCTTTCTTATGTACCCTAAAACCTACAACGTCTGAATCTATGTAACCTATAAGATCACATGAAAGAGTATTTCTAAAATATCATAAACCTATGTTTATTTTGCCCTTTAAAATTTTGAAAATTTATTTAACCTCTTTTAAATGGCTTTCCTTAGGATTTGAATAGAATCATGCACATAAGCTAACATTAAATAATTTATTTAGTCTGCTTCCTATAAAATCTAGAAATGGACCAATAAAATCCCTATAAAGTTTTCGATCAATGTGTTTCTAAACTTCAACTAATTCTAAATGCATTAATTAATTCATTGGAACCTTTATAGGTTTAATATTTTCATAACTAAATTTCTTGAACAATTCTTTCAGTACTTTTTTAGGAAATAAAAATCCTATCTTTTAATTGCTTGATTTGTAATCTTATGAAAAAAATCATCTCATTGATTATACTCCTCTCAAACTCTTTTGCCATTATGACACTAAATTCTTTACACATATTTTCATTTGTACTTCAAAAAATTATATCATAAGCATAAACTTGTACAAGCAACAAATGACCTTTTAAAGATTTTAAGAATAATGTGGTATCGACTTTTCCTTTTCGAAAACCACTTTCAACTAGATAATTGTAGAAACTACGATACCATACATGGGTAGCTTGCTTAAGGTCGTAAAGTGCATTCTTAAGCTCATATAAATAATCACCGTGTCCACGCATCTCAAAACTAGAAAGTTGTTCCACATACACATCTTCTTTTTTTATCCCATTTAAAAACACACTTTATACATTCATTTGAAGGAATTTAAAGTTTTTATTATAAGAATATGCTGTAAGAGGTCAAAAGGACACTAATCTTACTATAGGTGCACATAACGTCTCAAAATCTATACCATCATCTTGGTTATAACCCTTAGATAAAAATCTAGCTTTGTTTATAATGAACACTAAATTTTTATCTAATTTATTTTTGAATACCCATTTGATTTGAATTAAACGTCGATGAATGCACCTAGAAACTTTTTTGCAACTTTTTTTCTCTCAAATTGATCTATTTTTTAATTCATTACTTGAACCCAATAGTCATCCTTAAGTGCATCTTCTCTACATACTTGTTCTATGAAAGATACAAATGTAATATGATCAATTTCTTTCATAGATGATCTAATCTTAACTCCTTGATTAACATCTCCTATTATTAATTCCTTTCAATGTGAATCCTGATACCTCCAATCTTTTAGTAATTGATGATTAATCTTTTGTTGTTCTTTTTTATTTTAGGTTTTGCCCTCAACCCCTTTCAAATCTAAGTTTACTAAGAACTTTATTTTTTATCTAAAGTTTTATTTTATTTGCCTTAAAAGGACTCATAAAAAAAATACATGTATTGAGTCCCCTACCTTTTGATCTTTTATGTTGTAAACTATATATGCTTTTGTAATAGAAGAGTATCCCAACAAAATTCTTATGCTTGCTTTTTCATCAAACTTGTTTAAGTTTGCTATTTCAATATTTAGAATGTTACATTTATGGCCAAAAAACATGAAAGCAGAAAATACTTGGTCACTTATTTTTAAATAATTCATAAGTGATTTTTTGAAGTGTTAGTAATAAAAAAGTTTACCTTTTATATAAAAAGCACTATTAATTGTGTTGACCCAAAAGTACATTGGTAGATTCTAATCGACCAACATTCTTCTACACATCTCTACCAAGGTTCTATTTTTCTTTCTATAATCCCATTTTGTTTAAGTGTATAAGGAGATGTAAATTGATGCATTATTCCCTTTCCGTTGCAATAATCATAAAAATCATTAGTAATAATATAATTATCATTATAACTTTGGATAATAATTAATTTCATATTAGCTTAACTTTGTACCTATTTTATCAAATTAAATAAAATTTTTAAATATCTATCTTATAGTCTTATGAAAACAACCAGAGCATATCTAAAAAAAATCATCAACAATCACAAATCCATACTTAGTTTCACCTAAATTTAATGGTTGTATGCATCCAAAAAGTTTTGAATAAACCATGTCTAAAGGTCTACTAGTAATTAAGTCTTCTTTTGGTTTAAAAGAACATTTAACTTGCAATCCTTTTTTGCATGACTCACACATTTTTAAACAAGTTTTTTAAGGAAAACCTCCAACTATATCTAACTTACTTATTTTTTTTAAAATTGAATAACCTACTTGACCTTGTATTATATGCTATAAATTTTTCACATTTGAATGTGTAAGAAGGCATTCTACTCCACAAGCTTCAAGTTGTTCAAACATAATCACATAAGTATCATCTTTTCCTCTACAAATGATAAATGCTTGATCATTTTTTAATATTTTGTAATATTGAGTATCAAAATTAACACAGTAATTATTTTTAACTAGTTGACTAATGCTAATTAAATAAAATGTTAATCGATCAAATAAGAAAACATTTGAAAGTGTAAAATTAGGCATACCTATATCACCAATTCTAATTATCTTCTTCTTAGTGTTTTTTTCCTAATGTTACCCATCAATTTGGCCCATGTTCTATTGATTCAAACATTGATTAGTCTATATTCATTTGCCTTGAGCATCAACTGTCCAATATCGAGGAGCTATATCTTGATTTTTGTTCTTTTTTTATGACTACATAAATTATAAAATTTCAACATAGTAATCATAGAGTATAACTTTTATTTACTTAATTTGCATGTTTTCTTATACATAAAATTTCTAAGTATATTACTCCTAACCAAAGAATGTTTGCAATATCTCATATCTACACACCATGATTATGGAGACATCTCATATTAAAGTTTATATATTCTAACCTTAGGAACCCAAGCAAGCCTGGGTTGAGCATTAATATTCACTAAAGGAGCATTCATAATATCTTTTTTAATTGCCCATTTTAAGCATGTTTTGAACTAGAAGAGTTTTCCCTATTTTTATAATCTTTGATGGTACGTCCTTTTCTAAAATAATAATATAATTTGATATTTGAAATGCTTTGTGGGCATTCAATAGAAGACGTAGTCTTTTTTTTAGAAAAATGATTTCCATGTGAAGCAATCAAAATTTTGCATATATAAGAAAGTGAATTTTATTTTTTAAATTAGTAGTTTCCTCTATAAAAGAATTATTTTCAATGGCCATGGAATTTTTTCATTGCAAGTTTGAAGCATTTCTTTTTTTCTCTAATCTTCTTTCATGAAAAAATTAGAACATTAATCTTTCCATTATAAAATTTTTTC
Source organism: Vanilla planifolia (assembly GCA_023846275.1). NCBI lineage: Eukaryota > Viridiplantae > Streptophyta > Magnoliopsida > Asparagales > Orchidaceae > Vanilla > Vanilla planifolia. The sequence goes on along the minus strand of JAIUJO010000032.1, from coordinate 2,887,548 downwards.
AGTGTTTTATGTGTATAAATTAAAGAGATTAAAGCTCTTATAACTTCGATGTAATTATATTAAAGAACATCATGAGAGGAAGTGCTTACCCATTCACTTCTTAACTATGCTTGAATCGTTATTTTTCGTGGAACACAACTTCCATTCAACCCCACTATTTGAACTTATGGAATTAGTGTCCTTCAAAGCACTCTAAGTAGCTTAAAAGGATTTCTTCTTCTTCATTCACTTTTTTTTCTTATATTTTCTTTTAATCTCATTTTATTGTGTATAATCCTACCTAATATTGCTCGTTTGACCACAATCATAACATCTCTGTGCCTTCATCTTCTCCCTTCCTCCTTTTGCCAATTCCTATTTACAAAATTTTTTGTCAAATTTTTTGCTAAAACTTTAACATGAAAATTTACCACTTCTTCAAAATCCATAGAGGAGATGGATGCCACATTTGAACCTTCCTTCCTTGCTTTAAAATCAAAAGGTTTCTCTTTTCTTGCACTATGCTTTGGCTTACAAGTGAAAGCCTCCTCTTCAACCCTTCTATTCATCTAAATTTTTGCCATTAATATTTCTCCACGTGCCTCTTGCAATGTCAGATTAATTATGTCTTTGGCCACCTTTGATGCCATGGAATGAGGGTCATACTCTTTGGGTAGACTGCTTAGCGCATTTCTTTGAAGATCTACATTAGAAAGTACTTTTGCAAGATTTGCTAATCTGTTGGTATTATTAGTAAATCATATGAATATCTTCTTTATAGTTTCTCTCAAATCCATTCTAAATAGTGCATAATCAACTGTCAGAAGATTTATTTTAGTTTCTTTTGATTCCGAAATGCCTAAATGAGAAACTCCTAATTTTGTTTCCAAATTTCATATGTGGTATGCAAATTAATTTTTTGATTAAATTTACTTAATGATATGCAATATTGAAGTTAGTTGAGTGCTCTTGCATTGAGTTGTGTCATTTTCCTTTGATCACTATTATGTTAATTAAAAAACTTGATTTCATTTTTTGCATAAGTATCCATGTAAGTCATGTGATTTAGTAAATATTTCTCAAAGTTCAAAATCAATAAATTGAATAAAAATTTAAAATTTATTTTTCTAATATAAATAAAATTCACAATTAAATAATGGTGGATACATTCAAGAGAATCCTTCATCAAGTGTTGCACAAATATCAATAATGGATGAAGACAAATAAAAAATTTTAGAACTAAACTAACAAACACATATTTTGAAAAGCATTAAAAAAATGATAATAGAGAAATTTAAATATGCGTGCAACCAAAATGATGATTACGAAAACTAAAACAAAATAATTAAAAAGCACATGATGGATCACCATGGTACTTTGGCTCACTTTATGTATGGAACTTGCTTTGATAGCAATCAAATTGAAAACTAATGAGCAAAACTTACAAGTGGAAGGTGAATTGAGGCCTTAGAAGAATTGTTTGTTATTTTTGAATGTATTTATCTCTTAAAAATAATTTTATACTAGTAGAAAACTTCATTATAAATATTTATATCATTTTATTATAAAAAAAGAAAAATAAAAGTTAAATTGAGACACCATAATTTTTTAGCACTTCAGTTAAAATAAGAAGCTATGAGCACCCCAGAGGAAATTTTACAAAAAACACCAACAACAAATGTTTATAATTTGAGATTTTTCCATATGGTTAACCTCAAACCTGCTAGCATTTATATGTTTAGGTAAAACCTAGGATTTTCCAAGCTCAATGCCAACAATATTTTTATGAGTTTAAACGAAACTCTAGTTTTTAGAAATGTTGGGTCGCACAATGCAAGAGAAACAAAATACAAAAAGACAATAATAATTTGATAAATTTGTAGAATATGGTTCAGTGATTTGATAAGGTCTCAAAGATAAATTGATGTACAATAGTAATTCCATTTATAGCAGATCGACATTTATAGAAAACATTCCAATTATCATAGTTAAAAGTTTAGAAAATAGTTTGAAACGGTACAACCAGACTACTTGCAAAACATATTAAAATAATTATTCAAATGGCTAACTCAATAGCTAAATAATTAGTTGTTAAGTAAGATGAACCTGGGTCATTGGATTAGATCGAAGGTGATACAGACAGTTATATTTAATACTAAAAAAGCAGATGAGCTTTGGACGATTTGATCATGATAGATTTGATCTTAGTCGTCTAATCACATTGAATGCGATCTTCATCATTTTGATTTCACAATAGGAAAATCAAGGTTATATCTAGACCGTAGTGTTCAAATAAGAGAGATCTGGGCCATCAAATCTAGGATAGATTATGTCAAACAATAGAAATAAAGATGGCCATCCAATGAAGTCAAACGAGAACACGATCATCTCTTCGATCAATTCATTACAGTGGATGAAGCAGTAACCATTTGAATGGCTTAAAAAATTGATGGCTCAATCAATTAGTTCATTGGTTTTAAGTAGAGGCAATCTCCATCATGTGATCAATAATACGCACGATCGAATGGTGTTGAGTGATCAAATTTTTTGATAAAGCTAAAGACAAGGCTTTTAGTCCGTAATTGTAAGAAAAGTTAAGAATTTGGACTTTAAAATTATATAAATGAAGGTATTACATGTCAAGGTGGGGTTGGCTCCCCACCATGCACTCGAGAATTCATATGCTGGGCATACTCATTACATATAAGATTTTATGTGTTGGCCCATATGTAACAACTTTGAGTGCTGCCCAGCTTGATCAAATGTTTTACCTTATCTAGTTCAGGATTTGCTTTCAGCTTCAATAAGCTTGACCCGTTTTTCATAACCGAGGATTGCATGTGCTTGCCTGATTGAGCTTGTCTTGCCTAGAAGCATTGCACTTGGTCGCAAGTCAGGATGTGCTAGAAAAGGGGTTTTTAAATTATTAAAAAAATTATCATAATTATTTTTTAAAATTAATCAATGCCTGATAATCAAACTATGATGGAATTTATCAAGGATACAATTCAACCAAGAAAAGGTTTATGCAATAAAAAATGTAATCTTATTCATTTGCTAAATCAACAACTTAATTTAACAATTTGATACTCAAATTTGATTTCATATTTATAGGAAGTGAGAGTGCCTTTAAAATAAACAAGTTAACATTCTATTAAAAGAAATTATCGAAGCTTCGTGTACAAGTCTTCAATCCATGGAACATGCTGAACTTTCCAAGGCACTTTGAAGACCACCAATTCACCATCTTCTAAGGTGCATGGCTTCTTCACTAAGAACTACACCTAATTTGCATGAAACAAGCACTTTAGAATAACATGCCACAAGTTAGGCTTGACTCGTCCAACACATGCATGACTATTTATTAACTATAAAATGAGGTCCAATCGAGAGTAATTAAAAGTTATTGGGCATGTCATCACGAGCTCTATCCAATAAGATAATTATTTGTATATTTTAAAATTTCTAATTTTCTTGGATATAAGCATCCTTTAAGAAACAATTTTGTTATACTTAATTTCATAATTGATGATGTTACACTCAATTCTATTAGTATCTTGAAATGCACCTCTTTTATGTAATAATTGATGTCGTTCCTTTAATTTTTCCTTTTGATTTAGTTATATTGCTTGAATCACCAATTTTGTTCATGTGTGTGTTTACAACACGTTCATTTGATTATAATGCATTCCTTAAATTTGTCTTTTTTCAACAATAATGTTAATTTACATACAAGTAAAGAAATATTTTTTTATTATTTATGCTTATTTATTTAGTAATTCATGGTTATTACCGAAGTGCTTCTTTGAGAGAAAACAGTCAACGTTCAACTCATCTTGTTAAGCTCTATTCAACAAAATATTTTCCTTTAAATTTTTAGGTATTATTTTGCTATGGTCTTAATATGATTTTTGATAGATTTCTATTTGTACCTAATTTGATGGTCAAGTACATTCTACTCAATCAACTAGAATCATTGTATTCAACTTTTTTATCAAATTTAACACATTTTCATCATATTTTTCATATTCACTTTGTTATATTATTGTGTGACACTAAATCTTCTTTCTCATGAGTTTTAAATATCTTTGATTTGGTTAAATTATATTGAATCAATTTGGTAAATTTTTAGCTTTAATATATGTTTCTTCAATTTTACAGTAATAACTTATTATTTTTTATTCTTATTTAACTATTTAATTGTCAGTTATTCCAAATGTGGTTTGAATGAGAGAAAATATATTTTATTCGAGTCGACTCTTACTAGAGAAATATTTATTTTTTAACTTGATTAATATTTTTTCTCTATTTTTAACAAATTTGCATATGATTTGATGATTAGGGTTCTTACAATCGATATTTTTAGTAACTTAAAAGTCAAGCTTCTCAAGCAATTTATCTCTTTTTTTAAAAATTTTCCCCTAATTTTTGTAATGTCACAATGTTTTCCAAATCTCTTATCATGTGACATTTAATTTGATCTAGTTATATACATTTCTTCAAATTATCTTGCTATTATTTTATATTTTTACGTAAAATTAAAATAATAATCTATTTTTTCTATATATTTTCTCTGGTAGTTCATTGTAATTTCACATGAGATTTCATTAAGATGAAATAAGTATTGTTAGACTCACCTTAGTATGCTTTATATAATTATTTATTTTTCATTTTTTTTTTAAATTTTAGTTTTTTTGTTTTAGTGCATTTTATGGGATATTTTTATTCATACTTCTCTTGACGATCTGTAATATAACACCTTGTTTCATTAACACCTTAGAATGTAATATTCTCATATAGTTTATCATATTTATTTAATATTTTTGCTTTATTTTTGTTACATTGTAGTAAAACTTCATTTCTCTTCTTGAGTGACCTATAAATTGCCTTAATTTAGTTATATTATATTGTCTCGATTTTTCTATTTTTAGGTTTTACTAGTTCATGGTTTTCCAAAATGTTGTGTGATTGAGATGAAATTTTTTTAGACATACCAAAGATTAGCATTGCCTAATAAAATATTCTTTTTTATTATTGTAAATGTTTTTTCAAGTGTTTGGCATTCTTTATGAGGTACTTCCATTCAAATAAATTTAATGATTAATGATGTTACTCTTGATATTCTCATAATCTTTGAATGCAATTCTATCATATAATAGATCTCAATTTTTCAAATTTCTTGCTTTCATTTTATCATATTACTATGTAACTTTAAATCCATTCTCTTATCACCCATACATTACTTTTATTTAGTTATATTATAATACTTTGATTTATACGATTTTAGCTTTAATATGTATATTTGTCTAATTTTAAAATAATAATTTATTAATATTTATTCTAGACTCCATTGATAACTTAGTCATTCTAAATGAGATGTGATAGAGACAAAACAACTAATGGTGTCTTCATTATGAGTACTATGTATTTAAATATAATTTTTTATATTTTTAAATTTTTTATTTGATAATGTTTTGGCGCTCTTTATGATATATTTTGATTCATATCAAATTTAGAGATTGAAGATTTTTCAATTGATAACCTTAGTATTGTGAACAACCATTTTCTAATAACATTTCTCTCATTTGTTCAAATTTTTTGCTTTAATATGTTTAGATAGCTATGTCATTCTATATGTTCATTCATGTGAGCATTATATTACTTCTAATTAATTACATCACATTGCTTAAATTTTTGTCATTATAGTTTTAATTTATATTGAGTAAATAATAAAATAATAATTTATAATTATTTATGTTTATTTAGTTTTCAAAGTATTTTCAAACAAAGTTTGATTCCATCAAGAGAAACAAATGTTGTTGACTAAACTCAAAAAGCTCTATCCAATTAATTACTTATTTTTATATTTTAGAATATTTTTTTAATACTTAGGCACATTTTACAAGGCTTTTTCATTCGTAAAATAATTTAATATTTATGCTTTATGCTCAATCTTCATAATACCTTGGAATGCAAAATTTTGTCAAATTTTATCTCATTTTTTTAAGTTTTCTCTTCCATTGGGTTATATTATTATGTAGCTCTAAATTGCCACTCATGTGAACCTTACATCACTTTAATTTGGAAATATTATTCTTCAATTTATCTCAATTAAACATTAATATATTCTTATTAAATTTTAAATATTAATATTTTATTCTTTATGACAATTTAATTTTTTAGTTGGAAATAATTCCAAATGAGATATGATTGAGACGAGAAAGACGTCGTTGGACTGGTCTAGACGAGCTCAATTCTATTAACAACTCATTTTTGCCATTTGAAATATTTCTTCTAAATTTTTGGATCTTCATATTTGACATTTCTATTTCTATTTGATTTTACTATTGAGGATGTTAGTCTCAATCTCTTTAGTATTTTGGAACAAAACTTTTGGGACAACTTATGCCACTTCTTTAAAGGTTTTGCATTAATTTGGCTATATTACTAGGTAACTCTAAATCTTCTCTAACATGACCTCTACAACTCTTTTATTTGGCTATATTTCATTACATCAATTTTTGTCAATTCATCTTTAATACATATATTTACATAAAGGTAAACAAAAGTTTTTGTAATTGTCTTGATGTGCTATCACAAATTTAATACATATTATTACTATCAAACTTTTTCTTTCCTATCATGCGTAATTACTTCATTGTCATTTAGTTATATTACATGGTTTTATTCTATCTCATCTCAAGTTTATAATATATTAAATTAAAACAAACAATTATAATTTATTATTATTTTTGATTATTTAATTTTTTAGTTCATTGTTACTCCAAATGATGTACAATCAAGACAAAACAAATGTCGTTCATCTCAATGAGCAATATCCATTTAAATTTTTTTAGTATAGTTGTACATATCTTATTTATTAAGAATTTGACATGCTTTAAAAGATGTTTTGTTTCATACTTGAATTGACAATTGAGAAAGTTATACTCAATCCTCTTTGTTTTTTGAATTCATCTTTCCCTAACAACTTAACTCGTTTTGTTAAATTTTTTCCATTCAAGTGGACGTATTACAATGTAAAAATAATTCTCGTCTTATTTAACCTTTACATGTCTATGAATTTGTTACATTATAGAGCTTTAATTTATTTTCCTTCAACTTTTAAAATATAATTATCTTCTTTAGGTTAATATAATGTTTTTTTTGCTTTTATATATTTCTAATTTATTGTAATTCCAAAAGAGATCCAATTGAAATAATTGAATACTATTGTACTGATCTTAATGTGCTCTTTCTAATTAAAAATTAATTTTTTACATTTTAAAATATTATTTTATAGACTTTTCAGCAAACATTATGATATATTTTCTATCTTACTTTTGTTAACGATTGAGATTGCCATGCCTTTTTATTTGATATCTTAAAATTCAACTTTGTTAAGCTAGTTGCCTTATCATTTCAAATATTGATCTTTAATTTTGTTATAATGCTATGAAACTCCAATTCTCCTATTACGAGACCTTTACATTGCATTTATTTTATTATATTAGTTTGCTTTAATTTAACTAATTTTATATTTAATATATTTTTATTTAATATAAAATAGTAGTTAAATATTATTTTTCTTGTTTCCTTTTCTAATTTGCAAAAATTCTAAAAGAGGATCAATTTAAATTAAGCAAATGTCATAGGACTACCTACACTACATCTACCCAATAAAATGAACTTTTAAAATATTTTAAATGCTATTTTTAGATATTTAGCATGCCTTCTGGTGCATTTTGATTCATAATTATTATGATAATTGATAAAATTACACTTGCTCTCCATAGAGTCTTAAAATGAAATTGTCTTATATAACTGATCTCCTTTTTTCAAAGTTTATACTATGATTTAGTCACATTACTATGTAACTCATAATGCCTTCTTATTTCAACATTTAGATATATTTAATTAAGATTAAATTCGTAAATTATTATTAAATTAAATAAATTAACATTTTTTAGCTTATTTACTTTATTAATTCGAATTAATTCCAAATGATGTTTGCGCAAGAGGAAACTAAAGTTGCTAGACTTCTCACGATGAGCTCTATCTAAATAAATTTTTATTTTAATTTCTTATGTATCTCATATCGTTAGAATGTTTATATGATTTGTGATACAATTTTATTAATGCATGTTTTATGATCAAAGATGTTACACTCAATCTCCCTATTGTATTAGAATTTAAGTTTCATGTAAATTTTATCTTATTTGTTAAACCTTTTTTTTTTATCTATTTATATTAATGTGAATGCATTATTTATGCCTCATTTGACCATACTTCACTTTTATTTGGTCATATTACTTTCCTTATATTCATTTACTTTTAGCTTTATTATATATCTTCTTATTATTAAAAAAAATTATTATTATTATTTGCATATTAAGCAGTAACACACAATGTTGTTTGCTCAAGATGAGACAAATATCATTGGAGTCATGTCAATGATTGTTATCGATTTAATATTGTTTTTGCATTTTTAAATATTTTATTTTCTTGTCTTATGAGATGCTTGAAGAGACATTTTAATTCCCACTTAATTTTATGAACGAGGTTATTACACCGGACCAACGAATGTAAATTTTCCATTATCCCAAAATGAGATCCAACTGACGAAAATGAAAATTTATTACACTCGTTTAATAAGTTCTATTAAAACAAATATTCAGTATATATTCTTAAATATTTTATTTTATTTTTTACAAGCTTTAATAGTCATTACGATTAATACCTTATTTGATGATCAATGATAGAACCATTTATCCCCTTCATATCCTCGAACGTTGCTTTTTGACACAGATTATCTTATTTCTTGGAATGTTTTTCTTTTTTTTATTTTGTTAGGAAACTCTAATTGGAAACTCGTGTGACCTTTAAATTGCTTTGCCTTGGTTATATTACACAACTTAAATTTAAATCATTTTTGGATTAGTATGTATTTGAAAAATACTAAAATACTATTTTTTTATTTAAGATAATTTACACGGGTAATTTATCGTAATAAAAAATTAAAATCGATTCAAAATGAAACAAATATCCTAAAACACATCTAAAAAAGCTAAATTCAATTTCACACTCTTCTTTAATTTTGAATTTTTCTTTTTTTTTTATTTTTAATGAAAAAATTTGATTCACACTTGATTTAACAATTACAGATGTTACACTTGATTTATTATGTGGCCTTTACAATACTTAAGTTTTGCTATATTTCATATCTTTGCTTTAGATTTTATAGCTTTAATATATTTTTCTTTGTTTTAAAACAATAATTATTTTTTAAAATTTCTTTTTAATTTTTTAATTTATTGCAATTTTTAATAAGGTCTCATTGAGAGGAAACAAACTTCATTTGACACATCTAAAAAAGCTCTATCTAATTAAATATTTATTTTCAAAATATTTTTTTTTTATAAATTTAGCTTGCTTTATTAGGCATTTTTATCTCTGTATAATTTGTTAATCGTGGGTGTCCTACACGATTATGTAGTATTATAGAATGCAATTTTCCCATGTTATTTATCTCATTCATTAAATTTTTCAATTTTATTTGATTGCATTACTATGTAACTCTTAAGCCTCCTCTTCTTGCAATATAATAATAATTTATTTTTATTTTTGCTTATTTACTTTTGTAACTCATATTAAGTATAGATGACCTCCAACCTACGCAAAACAAATGTAGTTTCTCTCATCTTTTTGAGCTCTATAAAATTAAAAATTTGTTTTTAAATTTTTAAGCGCTTTAGTTTTTAGAGTTTTCATACGTTCAGAGAAATATTGATTTTTACCTAATTTGATGATAAATAGGCATACTTGGTCCTTTAAGTATCTTCGAATGCAACATTCACATACAATTTATCTCATTTTTTCAAACTTTTTATATTGATTTGCTTATATTACTATGTAACTCTGAATCTTAACTTATGTAACCTTATGTTGCACAAATTTGGTTATAATACATTAGTTCAATTCATCTTAATTTTGCTTTAATATTTATGCAACAAATACTTAAAAAAGTAAAATATCTTCATTATAATTATTTTCTTTGGTAATTGATTCAAACTGCAAAAGGTCTTATTGAGGGAAAAACAACCGTTAGACTCATCTTAACCAGCTCAATCTAATCTTTTTCATATTTCAAATTTTTTATTTTTAATAGACTTCACTAGGTTTAAGAGAAAATTTTATTTGACATTTATTTGATGATCAATAATGTGACACTTGATCCCCTTAGTGTCTTATAAAGCAACTTTCTCTTACAATGTATCTCATTTTTTTCAAAGTTTTTCTTTGATTTGATTATGTTAAAATGAAACTCTAATTATCCTCCTTATGAGCTTTACATTTCTTTCATTTGGATATATTGTCTTACATTAATTTAAGTCATTTCAATTTTTAAATATATTTACATAATATGAAAGCAATAATTTATTATTACTTATACATATTTATGTAAAACATTAATGTAATTAAAAATATGGACTAATACATATTAAAAAAATATCATTTCAAAGAAACTAATTTTTTTATTTTTTAATTAATTTTTCTGTTATTTTATCATGCTTTATTTTTTATTTTGATTCAGTTTAAATTTAATGATCAAGTATGCTAAATATTATTTCCTTAAAAACTTGGAGTGCAACTTCCATATATAATTTTGGTTATTTTTTTCCATATTTTTTCTTTCACATGGTTATATTTCTTTGAAACACTATGTTTCCTCTTGTGTGGCCAATACTTTCTCTTGAATTGGTCATGGTACATTATTTAAATTTAACTCATTTTAGTTTTATTATATATTTACTTATTTATAAAATAATAATTTATTTTTATTTGTTTTGCAATTTGTGGTAAATCCAAACATGGTCTGATCTTGACATAACAAATGACCTTAGCTCATCAAAATGAGCTATATTGAATTAAATATTCCATTTTATATTTTTTTTTAAATTATTTTAATTTTTATTGCTTTAGAATTATTTATTAGATTTTTAATTCATACATGAATAAGTGGTTAAGGATGTTACACTCAATCTCTTTATAATCTTAGATTACTACATTCTCACACAATTAACCTAATTTCTTCAAATGTTGCTTTTATTTGATTATATTAGTTTGAAAGTTCTAAATTTTATTTCTGTGACCTTCAATTTTATTTAATTTTAACATATTACATTACTTCATTATTTTAAAATTTTAGTTATAAAATGTATTTAATTATTTTTAAAATGATAATTTATTTTTATTTTTTCTATGGAAATTAATAATAAATGTGAATAACATTTGTTCTATATGAAACAAACATCATTGGACACATCTTTACATGCTACATCTAATTAATTATCAATTTTTTAAATTTTTAAAAATAATTTATTTTCCCATGATTCACCATTAGTTGAGAGATATTTCAATTTGTGCTTGATTTTGTGATTTGAGTTGATGCACTCTCTCTTTAGCTCTAGAAAAGAAATTTTCCCATAATTTATTTCATTTCTTAAATTTTTTTTCTTTCATTTCGTTATATCCGATCAAGGAAATAAACATTAATTTCTATATTTTTAATTTCTTTTACTCACTTTATGAGACAATTTGATTAGTAGTATATTTGACGATCAATGAAGGTAACCACCATAGTATAATGGAATCAAACTTTTGCAAAAAAGCTTTATATAATTATTTCTATTTTTTTAGCTTTTAATTTGTTATATTACTATGTATCTCTTAATCTTCTTCTGTGTGAAATTTATATCGCTTAGACTTGGTTATACTATATTTCTTTTAGATTTCACATATATTTTTTTAACATTAAAATATTATTTTTTATTTATGCTAGTTTAATTTGGTAATTTATAACAATTCTACTATCCAATCATGGTGAAATAAAAAATTTTGGAGTCATTTATATGGTATTTATCTAGTAAAATATTCATTTATTTATTTTTAAATATTTTATTTTCTATGATTTGTGCAACCTTCAATAGACATTTCAATTTATATAAACTTTTACAAATTAAGATGTTAGATTTGATCTTCTAGATATCTTAGGATGCCTTTCACATATAATTTAACCCATTTTTTCAAATTTTTTCTCTTTAACTTTCTTATATTACTATGGAATGCAAACTATACTTTTGTGTGGTCTACACATTATTTTTATTTAGATATATTATATTATTTCAATTTATCCCATGAAAGCATAAATATATACCTATTTATCGTTAAAAACATAATTTTGTATTATTTATGCCTATTTAAGTTTGTAATTAATAGTAATTATAGAAGAGTTTTGATGGAGATAAAGAAAAGGACATTGGACTCAACTAACTAACCTCACTCTACTAAACTCGAACTCCTTTTATCTTAGATTACAACTTTCCTATATAATTTATCACATTTCTTCAGATTTTCTATTTTTATTCTATTTTATTAGTATTGCCTCTAAATCTCTTTTTCTATGACCATTATATTGCCTCTATTTTCTTATTCTATATTACTTCAATTTATTAATTCTTAGCATTAATATAAATTTACTTAATAATCAAACTATAATTTGTTATTTTTTTGTACTAATTTATTTTATTATTTGTAGTTATTTCAAATGAGATCTGATTAATTTGGAAGAAATGACTTTGAACTTGTATCAATGAGCTCTATTAAATACAATATTTGTTTGTAAATTTTTAAATATTTTATCTAGTTTTTTATCTTTTATGAGAAATGTTTATTTGTACCTTATTTCATGATCAAGGATGAAACACTCAGCCTCTTTAATTTCTTGGAATACATCATTATTGTATAAATTATATCACATTTTCAAATGTTCCACTTTTATTTGGATATATTACTGTGAAACTCTAAAGCTTCACTTGTGTGATGTTTATAATAACGTGATTTCACAATATTGCATTTCTTTTTTATTGGATTTTAACTTTAATACATATATTTACAAAATCTTAAAATAATAATTTATGATTAATTATGCCTATCTACATTGGTATTTCATAACAATGTCAAACAAGATCTAGCCATGACAAAACAAATGCTTTTGCACTTATATTAACATGCTTTATCAAATAAGGAATTCATTTTAAAAGTTTTGCATATTTTATTATCTAGTATTTTAGCTTGTTGTGTCAAACATTTCATTTGTACCCAATTTGATATTCTAAGATTTTGCAATCCATCTATTTCATATCTTTAAATGCAATTTTCTCAGATATATTTTCTAACATTTTTTATTCTTTTTCTTTAATTTTATTGTATTATTATGAAACTCTAATTCTACTCTTGTGTAATATTTATATTATTTTTGTTTGCATATATTACATTACTATAATTTACTTATCTAATACTTTAATACATATAATATATTTATTGAACATTAAAATAAAAATTCGTTAGTCTTAATGATTATGTTTTTCGTAATGTATCATAATTGAAAATAAGGCCAAGTCGAGACAAAACAAGTATTGTCGGACTGACTTAGATGAGCTATATCTAAGTAAATATTAATTTCTATATTTCTAAATATCTTATTTCTTTTTTTGTTTAAATACATTACTAAATATTTTTTTGTATCACCTTTGATGATAGAGGATTTTACATTTGATCTCCTTAGCAACTTGGAATTCAAATTTCAAAAATAATTTTGGATTTCTTCAATGTTTTTATTTTGATTTGGTTATATAACCGTGAAACTCTAATTCTCCACTCAAGCGATTTTTACATTACAATCACTGGTTACATTACAAGGCTTGATGTCCTCTCATTTTAGCTTTAATCAACATTTACTCAATAAGAAAATAATAATTTGTTATTATCTATGGTTATTTAATTTAAAAATTTGCAGTATTCCAATGGAGTTCTGATCATGGCAAAAAAAAAGTCATCAAACTAACCTCAATATGCTCTATCTAAAAAAATATTTAAATCCATTATTTTAATTATTTTTGCGTGCTTTCTAAGAGTTTTTGAATTATTATAAATTTTACGATCATGGATGTCAAACTCAATCCCCATAGTATCATAGAATGTGGCCATATCGTTTAATTTCTATGATTTAGTGAAAGTTTTTTCTTTGATCTAGTAATAATACTATGACACTAAAAGTCTCTTCTAATGTGACTTTTAAAACTCTTTGTTTATTATTATTGTATTACCTTTGTTTATTTCATTCTTGCTTTAATAATTTTTCTATTCATATTATATTAATTTTTTTGTTATTTACTCTTATTTAATTCTATAATTCATAGTAATTCAAAACATTGTTTAAGCAAGATGAAAGAAAAATCATTAGACTCCTCTTAAGATGCTATATTTAATTAAATATTTTTTTATATATTTTTAAAAAAAAATTATTTTTTTAGATTTTGGCATACTTTATAAAACTTATCAAATAGTGGCTAATTTTACGATAATGGATGTTAAAGTTGATCTTATTAATGCCTTGTAATGTAGCTTTCCAATGACATTCAACTAATTTGTTCAAATATTTTGCTTGGATTTTTCTTTTATTACTGTGAAAAATTTGTTCTCCTATCATGACACTGAAAATGTTTATTTATTTAATTTTTTTCATCATTTATGTGGTATTCAGATTTGTACATGTTTTGGTGATTGAGGATGTTTTACTAAATCTCCTTGTTATCTTTGAATGCTAGTTTCTAATAAAATTAAAAATAGTTTTCCAATTTTTTTTTATTTTCTTGGTTATGACTTCGCTCTTGATCTCTTCTTATGTGACCTTTATATTACCACTATTTTTTTATATTAGATATATTTTATTTATCTCAATTTAGATTTAAAATATATTTAATTAATATTTAACTAATAAACTTTTAAGTTCATTTACATTGATAATTTGTTGTATTTTTAAATGAGGTCTGATCGATGTTAAATAAATGTCATTAGAGATTTCTTGACAAACTCTATGCAATTATTTCTTCATCTCTATATTTCTAAATATTTTATTTCTTTTAATTTTGGCACATTTTGTTAGAGATTTCAATTTTCAACTAATTTGATAGTACGAATGTTATACTCAATCTCCTTAGAATCTTAGAAAGCAACTTTCCCAAACATTTTAGCTCATTTCTTCAAACTTATTACTTTGATTTGAATTTCTTATTTTCAAACTTTAATTCTTCTTTTGTTTTATATTTATTTTGCTTTGAATTGGTTATTTTGTTTTTCATTAATTTTTCTCTTTTAACCTTTAGAAATATTTATTTTATAATAAAAATATTTTATTATAGCTTTTGTTTATTTACTTTTCAATTCTCAAAAATTTTAAACAAGATGCAAAGTAGATAAAAAAAAGATCATTAGACTCATCTAGATAAGCTCTATTTTATTAAATATTTTACTTTCTTGTGGTTTAGAAAAATTTTTAAGGTGGCTATGCTCGATCTACTTAACATATTGTCATTCAAAATTCACATATAATATATCTTATTTCTTGAATTTTTTCTCTTTTGTTTTATTATATATCTTTCTAACTATAAATCTCATTACTTGTGACCTTTACATTATTTATATTTCATAATATTATATTACTTTATTTTATCTTACTTTAACATTAATATATGTATACCAATATAGATATATAGATATATATATGCCTAAAATTAAATTAATAATCTGTTGTAATTTATTCTTATTTTCCTTTAATATTTTCAATAATTCTTATTGAGGTTTGCTCTAGAAGGAACAAATGTCATTTAACTTATCACGTTGAGTTCTACTTAATTAAAAATTTCTTAGATGTTTCATAAATTTTTTATTATTATAATTTTTGAATGTTTTACAAGATATTTCAATTTATACTTGACTTGATTATTGTTAATGTTACACTTGTTCTCTTGGCATCTTGAATGTAACTATTCAATATTATTTAACTCATTTCTTCAAATATTTCTCTTACCTACATAATGTTATTATTTATCTCTATATCTCTTATTGTGTCGGACCTTTACATATTTTTCATTTGGTTATAATACATTTATTTAGGTAATATTATTTCAATTTTAAAATATATTTATTGAATATGAAGGTGAAAAGTTATCTTTGTTTATGATTAGTTAATTTGTTGATTCACAGTCATTCCACATGAGGTTCAATTTAAAGTATATAGACGTCATTAGACTCATTTAAAAGAGTTCTATTCATTTAAATATACATTTTTATATTTTTGAATATTTCATTTTTAGAAGTTTCGAAACACTTCTTGTGAGTATTTTGATATGTACTAGATTTGAAGACTTATAATGGTGACATAAAATAAAACAGTGTAATATTACAAAATCAAAGACTTATAATGGTGACATGAGATGAGTTTGACAGCTATGTTTTAATACAATCAAATCAAAGGTAAACAATTGAAAAACTAAGATACATTATACGAGGAAGTTGTATTTGAAGACATTAACATATATGATAAGTATAAAAATATCTTATAAAACATGACAAACCATGGAAAAAAAATACTTTGAAATTTCAAAATGAATATTCAATTCAACAAACCTCATTGAATTAAGCACAATAAATAAGCATATAATAATGAACTATTATTATAATATTAAGTAAACATATAGTATAACAAAAAATAAGATAAATTGAAACAAAATATATATCCAAATAAAACGAAGCAAAAGTGACATCAGAGGACTGTTAGATCAACATGGCAATATAATCAAATTAATGTGAAAAACTTGAAATAATGAGATAAATTGGAAGGGAAACTTACTTTCCACATTACTAAGGATAGTAAGTGTAACATGCTCTTTAATCATATTTTGTGAAAAAAAATGACTCAAAAGGCATGCCAAAATAATTAAAAAATATTTAAAATTAAAAAATATTAAAATGGATATGGTTCATTGTGATTTGTCTAATGACATTTGCTTCATTTTATTGAACTTTATTTCGAATTAATGCAAATTACAAAAGAAAATAAGAGTAAATAATAATAATAATAATAATAATAATACTAATAATAATAATAAATAATTTTAATATTAAATAAATAAATAATGTAGAGCAAGAAGAAATAACTTAAAGTAGTTTAGCATCAAAATAAGAGAAATGTAAATATCACATGATAAGAGACTTACAGTTATGCAATAAAATTTCCAAATTAAAGTAAAACAATAAAAAAATAAGATAAATTGTGTTGGAAAGTTGTACAAGATATTAAAGAGATTTAGTGTAACAATCTCGATCATCAAATCTGTCACTAATTAAAATATCAGATAAACTGTTCCAAAATCCTAGAAACATTACTTAAAAATATTAAATAAATTACTTAATTAACAAATTAAATAAGAATAAATAATAATAAATTATTAATTTAATAATAAGTAAATATATAGTGAGGCCAAAGTGAGATAAATTGAAGAAATGAAATATAACCAAATCAAAATGATGTGAATGTCACATGAGAGAAGATTTGGAGTAATGTTGTAATATAAACAAATCAAAGTAAAAAAATTGAAGAAATCAGATAAAGGTTATCATAAAGTAACATTCTATGAAAATAAGGAGAATGAGCATAGCATTCATAATCATAAAGCCAGGTTCTTATAGAAATATTACATAAAACATGGCTAAAGCTTAGAAAATAAAATGTTTAAATAAGAAAATAAAACCATGTTTGGATTTACTATGTATTACGAAATTAAAAAAAACAACCATACTAATAATAAAATATTACTTTAATCTAAGTTAAATATGCATTAAAAGCTAAAATTAGGTAAATGAACCAATGTAGTGTAACCAAAGCAAGGCAATGAAATGATCACTTGAGAGTACAATTAAAGTTTCATAATAATATAACAAAATCATAGCTAAAAATGTGAAAAAATTAGATAACTTGTTTGGTAACGTTGCATTCAAAGACACTAATTAGATTTAGTGTGACATCCTTAATGACGAAATCTTGCACTAATAATAATGCTTAATATAGTATTCCAAAATAATAAAAAATAAATTAAAATATAAAATAGATATTTAATTAGAAAGAAATGTTTTTTAGAGAAAATATGATTTACAAAAATAAATAAGCATAAATAATAATAAAGTTTTATTTTAATAACAACTAAATTTATATTCAAATTAAAATAACATAATTTCAAACAATTTAAAACAACCATATTAATGCAATCAGTTGAAAGAAAATAAGGTAAATTGCATAAGAAAGAAACAAATCAAGATGCTAATGAGAAATAGTGTAACCTCCTTAACCATCAAATGAGAAAGAAGTCAAAATGCTTCAAAAAGTATGCCAAAAACCTAGAAATAAAAATATTTAAAAGTATAACATTGAGTATTTAATTTGATAATGCTCATTGAGATGTCTCTAATGACTTTTGTTTTACATTGACTAGACATCATCTGGAATTTTACTAAATCATGAAAATAAATTAGTATAAATGTTGATAAATTATTATTTTAAAATTTAGTAAATATATATTAAATCTAAAGTGACAAAAATTTAAGAAATGTAATGTGATCAAATCAAAGACATGTAATGGTCACATTAGAGGAGGTTTATATGTATATTATAATATAACCAAATCGATGCAAAAAAATTAAAGAAATGAGAAAATTTTTTTAAGAAAGTTGCACTGTAAGATATTAAGGTTGACTATAATATTATTGATTTTTAAATTAAGTACAAATTAAAATTACTTATTGGGCATTCAAAAATGATAAAAAATAAACTAATTAAAAAATATTAAATTTAGTTAGATATAGATTATTAAGATGAGTTTAATAACATTTATTTTATCTTAATTGGACAATTTTTTGAATTACTATGAACTACAAAATTAAATAGGCATAATAAAAAATAATTATTACTTCAATATTAAGTAAATGTATAATAAACATAAAATTACGTAAATTGAAGTAGTGTAGAATACCCAACACAAAATGAAGTAAAAGTCACATTATGGGAGACAGAGTTTTATATTACTATAATAAAATCATAATAAAAAAATATTAAGAAATGAGATAACTTTGGCAGGAATGTTGAACTTCGTGGTGCTAATAAGGTTAGCTGTGAATTCCTTGATCATTAAATGAAGTGCCAATCGTAATGTCACATAAAGCATACAAATAAAACAAACAATTAAAGAGACAAATCAATATTTAATTAGTAACAGCTCATCATGACTAGTTGATTGATGTTTAATTATTCAAATTCTAAATAGCTATATAAACATTACCTTTTAAATAGTAAAACTTACCAGTATTTGTTTTTTTAAACTAACTATATTTTTAAATAGTATAGATTCCAAAATGTTGATGCAACTAGATGCACATTGCTATACATATCAGATCTATCCAAATTTTGTGATGAGCCATTTATGTGGTTCGATGGGGGGTGGTGGAGCAGATGGAACAGTTGATGAGGAGATTCCTATGGTGTGGCGTAGGTACGGCTCATGCTATCCATTAGCTGATGGGCACATTGTTATGCTCCAGAAGGACATGGGTGGCCTTGGCTTACTTGATCTCAAGATCTGGCGCCGTGCATTGGTCATGAAGCATTGCAAAAGACTGTTATACCATGAGGACAGCCTTTAGGCAGACATCATGAAAACTAAGTACCCTTTGGGAAACAACCCTTGCAGGGTCCCTAGGGGTGCTTCCCATGTGGGAAGGTTGCTGCTTGAGGCCCTCCCAAAGTTCCTGGGGGGTTTCATCTGGAGGATGGTGGATGAAATGTGCGCTGATTTCTATGAAGACAATTAGCTGGGTTTTCTTCCAATAAAATTGTGGCCCACATTCATTAACATGGAGGCCTCGTGTCGAAAATATGTGGGAAATTGCATGTTGGGGCTGAGGAAGTGGGGCAGGGATTCTATTGCTCGTTAGGCGAACCCTTTAATGGAGGACAGATTCATGCACTTGTCATGGGGTCATAATTGTGGGAATGATGTGTTTCTTTAGGTACACACTGAATCCCCTAAGGTCACTTCTATTATGTTCTATAGGGCTCTCATTGCATGGGAAGAGCTGACAATGCTCGATTTCCCCACCTCTGGGGGACCTTTCTTGGATATGGAAGCTTAAACTCTTGCCCCGGGTCCGTACTTTCCTTTGGCGTATGGCTCGAAACCTCGTGCCTATGGCGAATTGGCTCAAAAGAAGGTATTTGACTGTTTGTAGCAACTGTAGTTGGGGCTGTGACGTGGCTGAGACTCAACAACCCGCACTGTATGATTGCATAGCCACACGCAATATCTGGGAGGACCCTATGCTGCATGCATCTGCCGAGGTGTTGGGCATCTGTAGCGGTGTGCGCACG
Source organism: Vanilla planifolia (assembly GCA_023846275.1). Classification (NCBI taxonomy): domain Eukaryota; kingdom Viridiplantae; phylum Streptophyta; class Magnoliopsida; order Asparagales; family Orchidaceae; genus Vanilla; species Vanilla planifolia. Next base: position 2,867,252 of record JAIUJO010000032.1, on the reverse strand, counting down.
CACGCCCGCTGTGGTGGCTAGTTTTTGGAGCTTTTTCTTTCCCGTGCCGCTCAACTTGACAAGATGTGCAGCATCTCTGTGGCTCATCTGGCCATTGTGGCCTCTACCTAGTTCCATATCTTGGAGAATAGGAACCGTAGGGTGCATAAGAAGTCCACCTTCAGTAATAACATGCTAATTTAGAGGATCAAATTGGAAAGCACTGCCACTATAAAGCTCATTAATCATCATCATTCATCGTCCAGCGGGAAGTTCAACCTCTTTGGGTCCCTGGTAACAAGTCTTGGGTTTCCCCCTCCAACGGGATGGATAATGATTAATTGCGACGTTGCAGTGAGGAACGAGATGGCTAGTATTTGCATTGTTGTTCGTGATCATGAGGGAAGTCCCATTAATGTTGTGGGGAGAAGTTTCATTTCACAGGTAAGTGACACATCCGAGCTTCAGGCTGTTATGGAAGCTATGGCGTTTATCATGACAAAACTAAAGGAATATCCTATGGTTGAGATCCAGACTGATTCTACTTTCACATTACATGAGGGAATGCAACGGGTTCGGTGTCCTTTGGAGGGTGGTATTGTATCAGATGCTCTCCACTTTGTGACGAAGCTGCACGTTTTTTGCCACACTCATGTTTTGAGGGAAGGTAATGCCCCTATAGATTGGGCGGCAAAAAATGCATGCTCGTCTGATGTCTTGGGAAAGGGGAATGTCCCTACCAAAGCCGTTACTTAAGCTCTTACTAGCTGGCTTTGCTTTTAAACCCCCATAATGGATTGTCTAATGTAGGCCTAGGCCACTTTTGATAAAAAAAAATTATGTGCATATCATACAAAGAAAATTATAAAAAAATAACTTTGTTCTAATATTTTACATCTCAGGATATTTTCATGTACTATGAGATCAAACTCTATAATGAGTTTTGTGATTTGCTCGCATACATTATTCATAACAGGTTACAGTCTTATGATGTGTGAATCATATTCATATGATGCAAATGAACTCACCTAATCGCTTGGTGCAAAAACATGCATTTTTTTACAACTAGTATCACATTTGTACATAAGAGATATTATTTTTGTATAATGAAAATTAACTCAATCATAGCCAAAGACATTAACTATCCGACATATTAATTAATTTGTCACTCTCATTCTATGTTCATACATATTCTATGAAGCCAATTACCTAAATAGCTCTCTAAGAGCACACTTACATCGCTCAGTCTAATCACATGCCAAACCCACCGAAGGAATGCATGGGACCATTATAATCGGTAATATCTTTTGTCGTGAAGCTTAATATAAAAAACAAAAGATTCACTTCTTAGGGAAAGTTTTAGAAATGTGATATAATAAAATTATTATAATTCTACAAATATTATAAGCTTGAATATTACACAATTTCATACAACAACATCAATGTCCAATTCTATGTGATATTAACTATATATTAAATGTATACAAACATAAAAGTATGATTAATACAAATAATACATTTTGAATTAATTAATTCAATTTTTAATTCCAACAAGATTGTGCAATTACTAGTAATGCAACCAGTAATGTTGCATATGTTTTACGATAAAAAAAGGTAAACTAGCCTAGATGAGAAAATTCCTTATTCCTAAAGTTGACTTGAGTGAAAATAGATATGAAATCATTTATTTGCTAACCTTTACAATGACAATCCCTAATGCAAGCGATTAATTATTAATAAATTCTTGCTCTCAAATGAAAATGCTATTGTTAGATCATGATTATAGTTATTATGGAAAGGAGCATGAATTTGAGGGTTGGAATTGGAAGAAGATTGTAGGCCATGGAACAATTAATTCTCAACTTTCGAATGATTGAGTTAAGAAGAATGCAATATATCACATGCTTAAAAATTAAACTAACACTTATCAAAATTAATTTAATCTTCTATGGAAACAATTCAACATTTTATACAAATCAACATTTGGAAATAGCATTGAGGCCATCAAATGAGCTAAGTACTAAAACACAAAGAAGCTCTCTTTCAAGAAAATAAAAATTAAGGGTAGTCGAAGGAGTTGCATCTTGTATAAAAGTCTTTATTACAAATGTTAGATAGAGTAGAATCTCATTAGAGAAAAAATGCTTTGCTAAGACGGTGAATGGAAGACAAAAGGAACAAATAGTTTTTCTTTTCATAAGTAAATAATCATATAGATAAGGTAAACAATACTAGTAATAGAATCATATAAGCCAATGAATCAAACAAGAGGATAAAGTTATACGAAAAGCAATCACATACTTTAACAATCTCCAAATTGCCACTCAAAAAATGAAAATGAAAAGGTTATTCACTACATCTTTCCTCTATTATCAAAAAAAGGCAGCAACTTTTTGCAAGACAATAATGGGGGAAGTAGAAATGATAAACACTTCTTTTTAGACAATTATAATATAATTTTTTTCACACATTGTTGGGATCTTAATCTTAGTGATGTATTGATCAGGGCTAAAGGTCTTGTAAATAAATCACTAATATGCCAATGGTTCTCCAAAATAATTGACTTATTTTAAAACAAATATTCCTATGCATCCTTGTCAAAAAGATCCTTCCTAAAATCATTGTAGAAGGATTATAACCAATTTAGAATAAGATGATTTTTTGGGAAAAAATGGCTTTATAGAAGGTAGAGATATTTTTAAGGAACACTACTAGCATAAGAATTAATGTATTCCATCAACAAATGAACAAAAAGTTGTAATTAACTTCCCAAGCTAGACTTCTAGATGCTTTTGACAGCATCTCATTGTAATTTCTTTGTTCGATATTCTCCAAGTTCAATTTCATTGAGAAGCAAATTAAGGTGCTTACCAATTACCTATGTAGTACATTGATTTCAAGAATGATTGATTGGTCAACCAAAGGTCTTGTTTGACTAATAAGGGATGTCAAGCAAGATAACCCTTTCTCACCTTTGATTTTTGTCTTATCTATTGATGTTTAACTAGAAGCCTAAATAACTTTATTAATCAAAAGGAATGTTGTTATATGGTCTACTTAAAGGATGCCAAACAATAAAAAAGCTAAGATATGTTAAAGACATTATTATTATTAGCAGGGTTTATTTAAAACCTATTGGCAATCTAAAAAAGTTCTTCCAATAGAACTCATAAATAATCAACCAAAAAGCAATGTAATTTGTATCAATAAAATAAGTATAAACTAAGTAAAGCTAATGTGCATAAAGGTTAGGATTTAAAAAGAAAAACAACCTATGAATAATTTAGTTTATTAATTATTGATGCAACACAAGAATGGTAAACATCACAAAAATCTAACAAATAAGATATAAAACTAATTGGTAGGATAATAAAAGTTGACATGAACTAATTTTTTTAAAGAATATCGTAGCATTATTTTTTATATGTACTTTGATGGAAAGATCTATGCTTAATGCCCTAGAATTATGTAGCAAAATGGATGTCAAAATTTGAACATCTTTTTGGATTGTCTTGTGTGTTTCAACCTGTCCTTGAGAAAAGCTAATAAACAATGGTTTTTGAAAAATTGCATTGATCAATTTAGTAAGAAAACAATCTTGTTTAATGTACACTAGCGTTTGATGGAAGAATTGAATTCAACAATCTTATAGGATGGATATTTAATTAAAATTCATTACAAACCTCTAACAACATTTACAAATGACAAGTTCCATAAATTTTTACATCGCAGAAGGTACAATATTTTAAAAGATAAATATTTTTCTTTATTTGATGAGTGTAAATTAAACCATAAGCATTGCTTGAATATTTCTATGGTATGTTACATTTTTATGGTAGTTTTTGAAATATAAGATGAATACTTGTTCGCCTTATCAGACATGACCATATATTAGACGATAGTGATTTACGTTGTTTCACTAATACTTCCACAAATAGAAGTTGAAGTTCATGAGTAAGGAAAATTACAAATTAGTCAAGTGATATAGTCAAAAACTTACGATCAATAAGATAATGGATATTTAGTACTTTTAATATTAGTGCAAAATCACATTAGAATATAGAGTTTCCATAAAGCACTTCTCTTGCAAATTGTATGACATTGTATGCTAAAATTATCAATCACATCAGCATGTTCAATAATGTATTGACTACTATGAAGGAACACATAAATTGTCATTTAGTAGACAGAAGTGATTTCAAAGAAATATATTATCATATGAATATGAACCATTCATAAAGATAATGTTCATCAAGCAACACAATCATACTACAATAACTTAAAAACCAAGCCATATAAGAATTTTTAGAATCAAATGTCCATTTGGGCAACATATTTCATGGTTTATTCCAAACAAATTCAATCATTAATCACATCAAATTAATACGATCTATAAGTACCATAATGATTCGAATGAACATCTTCAAAGAATTAGATATTCATATTAGGCAAAGATCATTATATGTGGGTGCAGCATAACATAGCATTTAATCTCATGCTGATAAATATGATTTTAGCTTACTAAGCTAACACAATCTTTTCATAGCAGTTATAAGGAAGAAGATGTTAGAAATCTATGTTTTATTTTTCATTTCCAAGCAATCTTACTTGGACCTAACCTGTAAGATATTCCATATTCAATTTGTTTGATGAATGAAGGATTCACTTTTGAAAAAACAAAGTGTCTCATCTTTCAAGAATCTAGTCGTAATGTCATTAAATCCTTTATTTATTCTAGATCTAATCAATTAAATAACAAATTATGGTTTAAAGCATGGCTTATGCCCTATAACCTGGTGAATATACATATAATGTCTCATACTCATATGCTTTGCAATTTTGCTCAAAGTCTCAACTAAACTTTAATGTAGTCATGGCTAAGGATTAAATCCACTAATATTATGTCAGTCATTCCCACTATTGTCTTTATATGATCGTAAAGCTTTGTAAGTCAAAGAGTATGAAGCATAGTGTCATTGCTGTATTGCCTTAATGAATTTCATGGATAATATTATTATCTAAGAATTCATTCGCAATACTTATTTTGTATGAGTATCGAAGATAATATTGATGGTATCTTTTCATGTATGAGAATATATATTCAAACAATTGGTACTATTCATTGTTAAATCCCTAAGAAAAAAATTATTTCATTTGCATTGTAAAATTATGATATTTCTATCACATGAGTTTGATCATCATTTAGCAACAATGAATTTTGAAATTTTCACATCATAATACAAAGGTAACTTATATCTCACACTTGTGTGATGTCTTATTCACAACAACACACTTCATGAAAATACAATAAATTTATTCTATATTTATGATTTTCTTTTAATGTTAACTCCAAGTAATTAACATAGAATTTTATTCATGCTTATATGGTTGCATTATAATGCTTTTTCCATAGGTCTCTACTAGTATTGTAAATATAGAACATATAGGTGTGATCTTTTATTACAAATGTATGACCTCTATATATGAAAATGAGAACAACATTGAACTAGTATGATTATTGAAATAGTTATGTTATTTATGTAAACTTAACCACTATCATAAGTGTCTCAATGATAATCATAGCCTCCAAAAACATTGACATGTTGGACATAATTTGTTTCTTGGCTACAATATTCCATTGCTTATAATGAAATTACTTATCTCTACTAAAATTTTTAATTAAATTAATGATTTCTATACTACAACAGTTTTGTGTATTCCCATAATAAGCACACCTATTAATAATAAAATAAGCCCAAAACTTTTAAAATTAGTTTTATTTAAGAATTAAAATTCCTAGAGTTTTAGATGCATTTTGGAGATAAAAGTTTCTTGCATTACTTATTTAAGAAAGATTTTGATTAATTTACTTTACAAACATTTATGATATTTTATATTTATATTAAAGCTTTTCTTTTTTTCATTTTTCTTTCAATTAACATTCTAATATTGTTTTATTTACTTGTTCATTAAGATGACAATTTTCTAAAAGTAATTTCAAGTTTTTTTCAATGGTAATAATATGAAGCCACTGAACGAATAACACACATTTTGACAAAAAAACTTGCATTAACTATAAATGGTAGTAGACCCAACAAATTTATAAGTTTTGACAATATTGTATAATACTTCATGAATGAGTTATTCCATATTGCAATAGTAAACATTAAATGTGAATATGAGGAAATTACTTGATTTCTATTACCAACATGATTTTCACAAGTCTTTTGGCTATGCATTAGCTAACAAATGGTAGTTTGTAAATTATAGGTGCTATTTTGTTGTTGGTTTGCATAAAACCAATCATCCATGCCATTCACATCACCCATCAAAGTCAATTTTATAATAAAAATGACCAAACATCAATCCATTCTACACTACCCAGCAAATTGTGGAACATAAAAACATTGTCAATGTTCCAAGATCAAAAGAAGATTTGGTATTCCACCAAGCTTGAATTTAGTAATACTCAAATGTTTAATTATTTGTGGCTTATCCCAACATCTATTAGAAGAAATTTCAAGCTCAACCAGCAATTAGGAAGGGCAAGAAAAATTTGTTAAACTCAAGCTTATTATTAGAGAATAAGCATTTAGAAGGATGTTGAAAGCCATGCTTCATTAGTGCTAATAGGAATGGTAGAGTTTTATTTGACATGTTGTAAGTAGTCATGATATGTTAACTATGATCCAACTATTCCAAAAAATTTAGCATTTTAATAAAATTAGGTTCCATCACATGTTAGGGCACTTTTATAGTTTTGAGATAGTATACATAAACCATTTTCCCAATATCACAGTTCATCTTTTTATAAGAAAGAATGTACATTCAACATGCTACACACAATAGATATTTACTATCCTTTGTGTAGCATGCCAACATTGAACTTTCAATCAAACCAAAATCTCACAAAATTTTTCTATTAATCAGTTGGAACTATAATTTTCTAGCATAGTTAACATGAAGATAGCCTGATTATTATCAAAATAATCTTCAATCACATTATTTTTATAAGCTAAATTAGTTATTTTCTTTAAGAAGTATAATGCATGATAAGGGATTTTATTGGAAAAAATATATTTATAGCTATGTTAAAAAATATTAGTATGAAAAATAGGTTAAATAAAAAATGTATTTATAGTTATAAAAGTAATAAAAAAATATGAAATATTTTAAACTATTCAAATATGCAAAACTAATTTGTTTCTATGTAATCATGTTGACCTTTAAAAATATTTTATCATTAAAGAATTTTCAAATGAACATTTCATATATGTATAATATGATATTGCAAAGTTTATATCTTTAAAAAAAGTATGTCATTTTAAGTAATTACTAAGTTAATAATGTTATTTATACAAGTTCAAAAAAATTTTAAAAATAGAAAATTCTATATCACTATCAAAAACTATTTCAAAATCTTAAAAATATCCAACAGGTACATTAGGAAAAACATTTTGTTTATAATACAAGAGAAATGAACATCATGATGTAAAATTAAAAAGGTAGAATTCTACAAAGCATAAAAACTTACCATAAAGAGATGTTTAAATCATTAAAAATAATATCTAAATAAGAATTACAAAAACTATTCACTCTATTGAAAGCTTGACAGCAATCAACTTACAAAAGAAGCTCTCTAAAAAAAATATAAAGTTAGATTCTTTTAAATCTTACAATTTCTCTATAAACCATCTAAAAAAATTAAAAAAGTTTAAAACATTTTTTATAAATGTTCACTTTTCTAAAATATAATGTATGACTTAATAATGTTATTAACTTATAAGAAGTATGTTATATTATACAAATAAAAATAACAAAATACTATGAAGTAAAAATAATTATTACAATAACATTATAAAATTTCCACACGATTAGAAAATATGCCATTTAGAACAATAATTATCTAAATTTTTAAAATTATTTAGGTCATAATGGTAGAAAGTACCATATGACATCCAGACATAATTCAAAAAATTAAAATAAACTCTTTATTATACTTAAGTATAATAAAAGTTAACAATTGCGCATCAACAAAGGATTTTTATGATTACAACCAATAAAAAAGACATATACCATTAAATGAAAAACAAACATTATATAATAAAATAATTGAATAATGCATAATTATTATTATTTAGCGAAAACATAATGAAAAAAAAATTTAATAAAAAATTTTGATAACAAAATAAAATATATAGTTATTTTTTTTGTAAAATTTTAAGCCCATTAAATATTTTTTTTGTAACTCCAACTTTTTATGAATGTCACCATATGAGCATGTCATTATGACACCTCTACATTTAAAATGTAAAAAAAAAATTTCAACTCATGATTAAAAAAATTTCACCTCTAAAAAAAATATAAAAGTTCTTTAACATTATCAAAAGGAAATGTAAAGTCAAAAATTACTTATTGTTGAGGACATAAAATATTATATTAATAAACATTTAGCAATATTTTTTTAAAAAAGATCAAAAAGATGAAAAAGTAAAGTTTTTTTGCAAATAAAATTTTACATTCGAAAAAACATTCTTAATAAGTATATTTGAATTAAAAAAAATGAATAAAAAATGGAAAATTAATTCGAGATATAAGAATTTAAAATTTTAAATCCCACTTTCATAATAAGCTAAAATACATTTTTGTGGTAATTATATAAAACTTGATATATTACTAATAGGAAATGAAAAACTATTAAAGTAATACAGATAAAATAATTTTTCAAATAGACCACAATACATATATTATACATCTATAAAAATCTTCTTCATTACTATGAAGGAAATACATTCCTTGGAACTAAAATAAAACTATCTTCAATTTTAAAAATTTATAATATCAAAGCTAATAAACATTTATAATTTTTTAGCATGTTGTCCTTCAACTTGGTAACAAATATTAAAATTTACATCAATAATAAAAAATAGCATAATAAATAATTACAAAATTTAAAATCATATGTTTTCCAAAAAAATGATAAACAACTGACTTTAGCAAATAATCCTAAATACGTGTTCTTTCTGATGTTTAAATGCAACATTTGTAATGTTCCATCAAGAACTTTCTTTAGTTACAAGAGTTTTAAAAATTTTTTATAGGTAGAAAATTAAATTGTGTAAAATAAAATAATTGAAGGTTTTTAACAATGATGGAATTAGCAATATAAAAATTATTTTTAACACAAAATCATGTAAAATTGACACTATAGTGTCACAAATACAAATATCACAACCACAAGTAAAATAGGTAAGAAAAAAATAAAAGATTATGAAACTACTATTATTCTTAAATATATAAATATGCAAAAACAGACTCATAAACTCTTACAAATATTTTGTATAAAAGACAAAGGGTAAAAACCAATTATTTGCATTGCAAAGTGCATAGTTGTATCAAACGCAAAGGGTAATATAAAATTAATAAAATTAAAAAAACATATGAATAAAACGTCAATGATAAAAATTTATTGAAAAGTAAAAATAAAAAATAAAAAAATCGACATGACATAATTTCAAACTTTCTTGATTGAACAAAAGTTCTCCACTTTGTACATTGGGTTGAATGCAAATATTATTGAAATGCAAAAAAGGGAATGAAATTTTTTGAAGAACACTTGCCAAACTAGCCAAATATTTTTAAAAGCTTAAATTTTAGTAGATTGTCACAAAAAATTAAAAAATATAATAATCAATCATTGAAAACAAACAAAAAATTTAATAATATAGTTCAATACATAAAATACTAAAAATAATTCACATACCTTATTTATAAAACATTCTTCATATAAAATGTCTGGAAATCATTTCATAACAAAAAACAACCATTTTAAATAAAAGGTTAAGACAACATAAATTGAACTCATAATAAGAAAATAAATTATAAAATCTTGTGAGGTTTTGTTATCATCATCTTACTTAAATGTTTTGTTATACTTAAAGTGGATATTTCGAGTGCTTTTGACTTCATTAGCATACCTCTTTTCCATAATTTATTGTATCACATTAGGCTTCAAGATAAGTGGTGCAACTAGATTATGAAGTATATTATGCAACCCAATACTTTGTTTCGATTGGTGTTAAATTGTTGAATTTGTTGAAGGTATACATAGCGTAATGTAAGTAGCTCACTAGTATAATAGATTTTTAAACCTAGCTTAGATTTATTTATTCCTTTTTAACATGAAGTATCTTGTTTCCCATAATATAACTAATAAGAATGTTGGCCCAAAGAGTTTTATGATCAAAAATCAAAGTGTATGTTAACTACTGGTTGGTTATTTTCTGTGAATATGTACTTATAGCTAAAGAAAGAGTGAATAATTGTGATGGAGCAAACATACACCTTGCACTACTTTCAACATTTATTGCTATGCTTATTGGCTTTGCACAACTTGTTTTTCTCGAGTAATGTGGAATAGCCTCAAATGTTTTGGATAAACAATTTGAAAGTCCAATGATTAATACAATTTTGTTGGTACAATCTTTGAACATTTTCTTTATGCTTAACTCATAGTCAGCTTAATATAATCAAGTATGCTTTTTTCTTAAATATTTCCTTTTTATATTCCATTTGTATTGTTTACCGCTGAAATGTATATCCCATTCGATTTAGAATATTATATATTAAAAATGTAAGGTACATTTAAAGAAATTAAGTTTAAAATATGCTCTTATATTTTTGTGAATTATGGTCTCATAGTATGATAACTAATATTGCACATGTATGGTCTAGTATTTGTCTTACTTTAGCAATAAAACTTAATACTATGAAGGCATCATGCAAATATAATGATCTCATCATATAGATGCCGTAATCATCAATGATAAAAATATATGTTGTGAAGTTGGTTACTCATTTATCTATCTTATTCCTTTTGTATTTTTATTATAGAGAATTGAGTTCTTCTATGTTTAACATTTATATCACCTCATGTTTTTATATGCGTGACCTTCATTTGATCTCAATGTCCCATTAATGATTAAACTACGATTGGGTTGAACATCTACGATACCTTTTATCATACTGATATGACTATTTATTGAATATAAAATAAAAAAACCATTATATTGTCTTATGTGGTATAGTCTATGTACAACTAGACAATTTGTTCTATGTGTTTTAGAATATTTATGTCATGTAGTGCAGTGTAGTATGTTCTTTTTGTATGAATCATTTCTCTTCAAAGATAGTTTAATGGACTTAGCATAAAAATGTTATGATTTTGTCACAGGAATATTATTTTTTAGTCATGTGATTATGATCTTTCTATTATGTTGAAATGTGATAACTAGAATGTTGTCATACTATTATGAACATATATAGTGCAAACAAATCCTAGGTGCATGGCATATTATGGAAAGAATAATCATATTTTGGTCATCCACTATTTAAATTGTATGATCATCTTAACTTAATGCAACAAATGTATCTTACTAGTACAAATTAATAGATCATCCAATGCAAAGATCAAAAAAGTTAAAAAAAACATCTTAAAGTTCTACATTCTGTAGTTTGTTTACTTCTTTCATAGTCACATAATAAAGTTATACAAGTAAGATTTAAATGTATAATAATTCTTACAACCAGTGATTAGCTCCATTAACTTGTCACAATGGAAGGATCTATTGATCATATTTGTAAGAACATTTGTTAGAATTTATAATATGTAATTTGATTAATTTTGGAAAATAAATGAAATTATTGGAATTACTTTAAAAATGGGAGATTCATGAAAGGTATAAATAGGAGTATTTTTTAACTTATAATAAAATGTTGAACACATGGCTAATCTCTTAGAAGAGCTTGTTTTATTTTTACACGCAAGATATAATGAAAGCTTCGTTTTGTGATCTTTAAAGACCTATCTACAACTTTTTTCTTTATATTGTCTTCATCTAGTTGATTCTAAACGTAGTTACATCATCATCATATAACTAGACATTGCCTTGCCTCTCTTGCAAGGGGTTCAAGATAAAAGTTGTAAAATTTTGTAAAGGGTTCTACATTTTTTTGTTTTGGTCATTATAATAATGGTTGAGTTGTGGTCATTATTGGCTAATTATTGTAAACATGTAGGAGTTATGGTTCATCAATCATTAATCAAGTTGTTATCAGGATTTATAGCCAACTTGTCTTATTGCTAAAGGTACTTGTGTTGTTAAAGACTAGTCTCCTTTACTTGAGGTGAATGTAAGACTTTTGTTGGTGATTGAACTATTTCAAATTATTATGTATTTTTAATTTTATTTTTCTTTTTCTTACTTTGTTCATTATTCAATAAGGATATTTTTACAAATCCATGGAAAGACTTCAAATGATAAAATTAATAGTTGGTGAGTGACTTAGTCGCATCCAATACAATCACATAGAGGTTCCACTCGAAGGAATTTTAGCCTAATTAAGAGACAAAGTGAAATGTGGGTTGGATCCTCTACTTCTCACAAGCTCTACAATCATTATTGTTGCAATGGTCAATTATAGTTGAACCATTGTTTAATACATATTCTAGTTTGTTTTTCCATTAGTTCATGGAGTTATTTTTTTCTACACTTTATTCTTAATTTTTTAAAGGACAATTGGTAGCTTTTTGTACATTTCCAACATAAAGTTGTCTCTAAAATTTTTATGGTACTATTGTAGTTCCTTGGTGCAAAATTTGTACCATTTTGTTTTAAAAATTGAGTTTTTGGATAGGTTTGCCAAAAATTTCTATTTGTAGTTATCAAGTCTTGGGAGCCCTAATATAAAAATATTTCTTCGACTTAAGTACTTCTCTTTTATTAATGTGCTAAAGATAGTTTCTAGCATATTGTTTTTCACTAACTTCCTATATGTGCACAGTTAACTTTTGGAACTTGCGTGATTTTTAATTTATTATTAAACAATCATCATTTAATATTGTTCATTTATTGTCAATTGCTAAAAGTTACTAAAAGGAAAACAAAACAAAAAATGAACAAAAAAAGTAAAGTATAAATGAAAGAAGATCACAATGGAAGATCTAATTTATATTTTCATATACGATGGAAAGAAGATCATGTCACAAACTTCAATGCCTTTTACTAAAATTTCTCACACAAATACTCCAAAAGAGAAAGATAAAGGAAAAGAAAAATTAGGTAACATCATTTTATTGCCCAAGATTGAGAGGGATATAGGTAGTCGTAAGGCCTTCTTAATGGTGGCACTTAGTGTACTAATGTCACCAAACATGGTTCAATCTTTGTTGGAAGAAATTAAAAATGTATTTTCAATAAGTTGCAAGAAACACAACCACCATCAAGAGCTATCCAATGTCATAGTTCTAGTTCAGTGTGCAACATTTCAATATTTATGATACTATTGATTAACTACATTTACTTAAGGAGAATGCACTTGACAAGTAAATTAGATCATTCTAGAAGGATTTAATAAGGATTGTATGAGTCCATTTGTTGTCCCAACTTTTTTGTCACCAAAAAATATAAAAGTTGGTGCTTGTTCATTGATCGCTATGCAAATAGAAAAAAATGATTAATTATATATTTCTAATTCCTTGGCTAAATGACTTGTTAGATAAAATGATAAGAGCAACAACATTTTCTAAAATAAATCTAAAAGGTGGATACCATCATGCTAGAATCCATGTAGTGATAAATACAAGGCTGGTTTTAAGAGAAAAGGACTATATGAATGGTTATTTATACCATTCAAGTTATTGACTACACCAGGTTCATTTATGTGACCTATGAATCTAATTTAGGGTTGATATCTAAGTGATTTTATAGTCATATCTTTCGATCACATATTACTTATAGTCAAATCTCATCTGAATATTTAAGCCATCTTAGATTGGTAAGCCCCATATTATGTGAACAACCTTTATTTGTTGGCCCTAAGAATTGTGATTTTTTGTTGGAAAGAGTGTCAATCCTAGGTGTCATGATTTGAAAAGGTGGACCAACCGCGAATGATAAAAAGATTAATGCTATTATTGAATGTTCGACACAAAAAATTGTACATGAAATTCTTATCGTTCACAACCTAGCGAATTTTTATTGATAGTTCTTTTAAGGATTTAACATAGTAGTTGTCCCAATTAAAGATTGTGCTAAAACGTTGAAGGTTCAACAAAGGAAAATTAGTAGATGTAGCTATTGCTAAATTAAAAGAAGCCTTAAAACGTAGCACTCCTTAGGTAATGAGAGTTTTCAACCAGCTTTGAAGTCACTTGGGATGTTTCAGGTGTTGCATTGATGGTGTTCTAGGTCAAGCTGTCATCTTGTTGCATTCTTTAATGAAAAAAAAAAGCAACCAAGAAATACTCTACCAATGAAAAATAACTCTATGCAACAATGCAATTACTAAGACATTTGAGGCAATAATTATTGTATGAAGAAATTAATTTTTAATCTAACCATGAAGCATCTGTGCATTTAAATTCATAAAGGAGTTTAAGTCAACATAATGACAAATGGTTAGAATATTTACAAGAGTTTTCCTTTTTTGGGGAATAAGCTAGCAGTTGAGAACAAAGAAGTTGAGGCATCAAGTCGTTATGTTTCTTTATTATCAACAATGAATATATATTTTCTAGGATTCAAGCACATCAAGAATTTCTATAGTGATTTTCCTTGGCCATAATATCAATCATTATGTGAAGACATTTCCAATTAAATGTTTTCGTGATTATCATTTGCAAGTGTGTTTCTTATTTCAGCCCTTGACAATACAATTTGCATACATCTTTTAGAGATTTTCTTTACCTAAGAAGTACATGTTGTAGTTCTCGTTGGTTAATTTGGCTAATACAAAACCATAGCAAACTTGGCTAAACCATAATATCGGCAAGGATTATCATAAACAATGCATTGATAATTTCCCATCAAAGAACTAGTGCCATAATTAAATCAGTTAATTATAATTATGATGAAAATAATTAAATCTGTTAATTATAATTTATCGAGTTTTTATTTTGATTACCCTTAGAAGGCTTGATTATGTAATCGTAGTTGTTGATAGGTTTTATAAAATAGCTTATTTCAAAAATTGCCACATAAGACATTAGATGCATTCCATATCACAAAGTTATTTCTTAATGAAGTTCTAAAGCTATATGGTTTACCTTGAACAATTGTGATATATAATGATGTCAAATTTAGTAGCTACTTTTAAAAAAAAAATATTTTAGCACTTAGTAGGAATGAAATTTAAGTTTTCATCAATCATCCCTTGATGGATGGACAAACAAAAGCAATCATTTGACGATTCAGCATCCTTCTTCATAGCCAAATAGGGGCAACATGGTGCCTTTGATTACAACAAATAAATTCTCTCATAATATTCAATTAATTGAACAATTATTTTGGGTCTATTTGAAATTTATTTCAAAAATATTGCTTGAAGTCCTATTAATTTAATTTTCTTACATTATGATTTCTACACTTCTGAGTATACAATGTCATTTACTCATCATAGTTCACCGTTACGGAATGCTTAATGAATTAATGTAAATAATAAAATATATAAATTGTTAGAAAATGATTATAAAAGGCGCCAAAATTTCCTAAGGGCATTTATGTGACAATCCATGTTAAGTATGAGAGGCTCTTATTGACAGCCTTAGAGATATTTGATACCTGTAGCATTAGACAATTTTGAATAATGGTGAAACAAGTTACTAACATGCATGTTTTACATTTTCTCAATTATAACTGAATTAACACAATCATAAATGTTTAGCATCTTGTACTTA
The DNA here is from genome assembly GCA_023846275.1 of Vanilla planifolia. Lineage (NCBI taxonomy): Eukaryota > Viridiplantae > Streptophyta > Magnoliopsida > Asparagales > Orchidaceae > Vanilla > Vanilla planifolia. Next base: position 2,851,537 of record JAIUJO010000032.1, on the reverse strand, counting down.
AAAGGCAATAATATCAAACATCTAGAGAGTTCTTTGAGCCTTCACTATCATTATCAAACAAAACTATCATACTAATATCTTTAGCTCCATCTAACGAGTTGAGAGATCAACTAGAATAAATCTAAGATGATCAAATAGGTTTGGATCGAGAACAACACAGATTTATGATATCTTTGTGAGGCCTCCTCACAACCCTCTTCTTTAAATAGTTATTTCAATTTTACTAGTAGCCCCAAAGTTATATCCAAGCAACCCACTTAACAGTCATTGACTAATCAAACATAGCTAAATAGCTTGACCTGCACTGACCCTCAAAAAAAACCTGAGGTGTCATCATGCCTCTCTACACATGTCACACTAATAAGCTACGAAGTGCTTGTTTAATCATTCAACCATCGCATAAAGAAGAAGATATTTAAGAATTTCTTATTTCATTTAACTTTGTATTTTTAGAAGTCCAGCTTTTGGTAAAATTTAATGTCTTCTTTTAAAAATCTATTTTGGCTTTTATTATCCTTCAAATGTCTTAACATTTAAAAAATGTGGGCCTAAATAATACGAAGAGTTCTTTCATATTTCATGGTTAGAAAAATACAATAGTTTCTCTAATGCCTCTATAAATAGAGATTTTCACCATGTTCTTAAGAATTAAATTTGAGTTAAATAAGGAAGTGTTATCACCAAGCTTATTTGATATGAGGTACCACAAGAAGATATGGGAGAGGCTCGAAATGTAGGTTCTTGACCTATTATTTAATATCCACAAGTGCATCAAATTTGTAGAAAAATACTTAAGAACTTTACTTCATATTTTAGAGAAATTAATTGTGACATCTAAATATCTTTTTAAGAAATTAATTATTATTATAATATTGTTATAACATAAATTTTGAGAGATAAGGTAAATTGTTGGAGTATTTTGACATAAAGTTTTTCTTATGTGGAGAATATTTCACTTGGATTTATGTAAAAGCAATTAGAAAGCTTTTGCAACAAATTTTATGAACAATGGTCCAATTATGTGAAATGTTTGAATCACAATTATTTTATAGATTGAGAATAATTTAGATTATTATGTTTAAAGTATGTTAAAATAATGACTTTCATGCATCAACTCTATTTATGAAGTTGGTTGAATGTGTTAAAAACATAAGAAACATAAAACATACACAATTATAATATTATGCAACCCCAATTATATTAGTATGATACTTTACAGCTAGGATTAAAATGTTTTACAATTCATACATGCATGATTAGCTCATAGGACACATATGACACCTTTCTACCTTGAAGACATTTAAGTAAAACTTGAGTTAACCTTGTACAATAGTATCACAGGTTAAATAAAATGTATCAATGAAAATTTATTGTTGACATTGTGTTAGTATTTTTAGAAATTCAAATCTATATAATATAACAAATGTCATTTGGGACCAATACTAGAAGTTGATTGCATTGATTCAAGCAAGGAATTGGACTTCTAAAATAATAATTTTTGGGATAGATTATAAGTGAAAGATCATTTATATGTTCATAGTCTATTGAATATCCATTGACAAAGATTTCATGAAAGAAAATTTCATTCACATCATGGTGTCTTATTTTGAATCATCTGGCATGATCTCATCATTTATGTAGGCGTGCTTTAAATTTTTATATATCACAATGCAGCAAGTCATTTAATCAGACAATTGAAAAGAATGTTTTAGTTGGAATGCGAATCATGATGTGGTAATATCAAAGTGATCGATTGTATAACTAGTTTCAAGAAACCATTAGCGAAAGTTGATGTCTCTTTGTACTTGAGAGAATAGTGCTTCATATTTCTCTAAATCATTTTTGGGCAACTTTCACACATCATTTTGTTTTTTAATCATCACAAAGAGATAAGCAATATTATGTTTGAAATAAAAGTGTCTCTCAAATAATTTGGAGGTGGTTGAAGGCTCTAGAGACCGTAAACCATTCAGGATATTGATTTTTTAAGCAAAGTTGAGTTCATTTTATGTAGTGACTTCGTTGGAAGTCCTATGAAATTCTCTAATATAGTAATCATAAAGGCTAATGCTTCTTCATCAACATGGATTTTGTATTCTATATTTAAGAAAAACAGTTAGTCTATAAGAGGAGGATGTCAAATGGGAATTAGAAAAATTATGGAATGAAAAAAAATAACGAAATGAATCTACCTTTTTCTGGATACAATTACTATGTGTGCTGCTATTGTGTTTGTGTGGTGCATTTAACGCAAAGTTATGCATGGCTAGGATTGAGGTTTACAGTTCACCCATGCGAAAGTTATTCTTCACTAATTATATATAGTTGTCATAGTAGTTTAGAACATTCGAGGGATTTGGTTGGTAAAATCTCATTGCTATTTGTCCATTGTAAGGGAGTTCAGAGTATCTACTTTTTCCTTGTTAGAAACTCAGTTGGAGGACTTCAATTGGCATGAGGTGGATAGACTTTTTTGTAGGAATTGGAACAACTTTGTCCAACGTTTTACTATATTATATGGGGGGTTTTATGATGCGATAAGTTTGGGTGGAACATCAAATTATGTGTGATCCTTATATGTGGTTTCAATCCAAGTGGCATGTGACAGTATCAACTCTTGGTCTTGTTGTGTGTTGTTTTCATCAAAAGTTTACATGATATGCTAGGTAGCCTTGGACCAATTCGAAAAATTTGCTAAGCTTTGTGGATCACTATTTAGTATAAGGGATTTTAATGTACTACTTGTAAAGAATGAGAGGTGGGGAACAAATTCTATGTCTATTAAGCTCATAATGAGTTCTCTAATTTCAAGCTAAATTTTGAGCTATCTGACTTGACATTTATTGGGAACATATTCACTTGGTATAATAATATGTTGGGTAGCACACACATATTTGAAAGATTAGATGAGGCTTTTGTGAATATTGGTGGTCTGTAAGCATTTCTATGCACTACAATTACACATCTTCCTTATATTGGCTCTAGCCATTGTCCTATACTTATGTTGAATAAAACTGAAAGGTGATCTTATTTCAATAATTTATGGTTGTCATTTTCACACTCAACTAATGTTCTACAAGAAACATTGAATAGAATTGTTAAGGGTGACCTTATGGATGGATTGTGCACTAAATTCTGCATAGCACTATTAGTTTAAAAAAAAATAAAGTGTAGCTAAACTCGGCAATATTTTTAGCAAGCCTTACCAGTTTTTCTAGGAGATCTAGGAGTTTCATTTTATGGAGTCTAAGTTGGGGCTAATTGAGTAGAAACATGATTTTTGGCACAACATATTATCTCCAACAACAATACAACAACTTTAGATGAAGCTTGGTGGTTGTAGAGCCCCAAGCTTCATTGAGCTAACCAAGTGTATCAAAACACGCATTTCTTTTAGCAAATGGTTACTTCTAAAAATACAAGTAATTATATACATCACTTATAAAACATAAGGAGGCATCAGTGACTTCTTCAACTAAGTTTAAAGAAATACTCATGTAGTTCTTCAGTAGGAATTGGTGTAGTTTTGAGCAATGTAATCCTCCCCTACCTTACAAAACTTTACATCTATTAATAATAAGCAAGCTAAATGATGAGATTAGGATTTTTCCTATGTTTATCAAAATAAATAAAGCCACAAGCTTGGATGGCATCTTGATGGAGGTTTTGCATGGATATTATAATATTAGTTAGATGGTTATTGTTACAACTGTGAAAACATTTTTGATCATAGATGTATGCCCAAAAGGTAGAAAGATATTTTTGTTATCCTTGTTTTTAAGGTATAAGCTGCAAATATTTTTGATGATATATCAGTCTTTTCAATGTGATAGACAAAGTTGTAGCTAAACTTTTTGTGGGTAGATCGAAGATGGCTTTCTTTATATTATTGTATGAAAAAAAATACTACTTTTCTTAGTCATGTCACAGGAGATGGCTACCCATATGAACTCATCTACTTCAAAAGAGAGAGTCATGGCACTTAAGTTGGTCATCGATTAGGCTTATGATATGGTTAATTAGAAATTATTACTTAATAAGTTAATTCATCTATGGCTCTTGAATGTTTTGTGTGAATGATTTAAGATTTGTATGACTATACTAAAATTTAAGATTATATTGAATAGGATCCACTTTTGATGAATTGAAGCTACTAGATCACATAAACAAGTGTGTCCATTGTCACCATGCCTTTTTACAATTAGGTCTATATACATAATTTTGTGTATTAAGCATCAGGTGGATCTTACCATCACTATTGTGATCAAGATTGCCCCTTCCTCACCTATAATTACTCACCTTATTTATGTAGATGACATTTGTATATACACACCTACAACTTGTGTTGTAGTGTAGATCATTCAATATAATATGAAGCAATAGCAACATTCTGGCCAGGTGGTCAATCTTAAGAAATTCATAGTATTGTTTAGTAGGGGAATACATCAAAAGAGTAAGAAGATCATAGTAGAAACTTTATATATGAACTAGGCTACTCAATTGAAATATTTTGGCATACTTAGTACGAGAGCACAAATTAAAAAAAAGGCTTCAAATTTAATATTAATTAAGTTCAAAACATTGTATCATGTTAGGTCTTTATTAACCCTTTATGGGTTCATGTGTTCAAGTCAAAGTATTATATGACAAATAATAATTTCTACGATCCACGTTGGGCTATGCATATATGTGAGCTACTTTGCTGTGTGGTGCCTTGGACAAGTGAGAATGCAGTTTGGCAAATTACAATGGGTAAGTAGGTTTCATTCTTATTGGATAATGTACTAAGCATTCTTCCTAATACTTTGTGTCCTAGTTATATCAACATGGACATGAAACATCTAATTTAAGTGGTACAACTTGTTAAGCAACATGGTGTATAGGACAAAGATAAGAACAAAATCTATTTGTATCTTCTTTGGTGTTTTGGATTATGCTTTCCCCGTAAGAAAAATCAATTGACAGAGACGTGTTGTACTATAATCAGAGTGATGACACAATGTTAGAGTAAAAAATTATCTATATCAACATGTACATGAGCCATAACATAGTCGGAGAGGAAGCTACAAGGGTTTGGAAAATGAAGCTAGAACCTTGGGTGAGTGTATTTACAAATTGAAGGTTCCTAATCACTCCTAGAAGTGTGAAAAAGGAATTGAGATGTAGGCACTTTGTTAATGGGGTTGTACAATGGAAGAGGATGTTATGCATTTCTTTTGGGAATATCATTAGGCAATGGAATTCTATACAAGGACATTCTTAATTACCAATCTCACTATTCAAAGGACTAAAAGCAAGGGCTTTAATCCTTTAAATAAGTTGCTAAACTAGATGGTGGTGAATATGTGGGTCATAAGTGCATCATAAGAAATTAGATTTGCTGCTTGATTTTTATATCATCTTTTGATAATTACAAATTTAGAAGTGCATGTGGGTAAGGTTCTTAGTTTGGATGTACTTCAAAGGAGTATACATTTTTTTATTGCTACTATTACTACATGTTCCCTTCTCCAATCCCATCTATTGGTAGCTCTCTTGGCCTTCAAGGGCTATTTGTAAACTTTTATTATGCTCCTCTGATGGGGTGGGTTAACCTCAAATGCAACATAACTATGCAAGGTAATCATAATGATGGAATTGATATATTTATCAGAATGACTTTGGTTGGATACTAACTATTGCTCTCAAGATTGTGAACTTTAAGATCAGAATCTACCACAAAAACTATTACAATTCTTGATTTTATGAAGCTGCTTAGAACACTACTTTCTTATATTCATGTAGCAAAGATTGAATCAAACTCTATAGTAGCTATTTCTAATGTGAGCTTACTACTTGTGTCTACTTCATGTAGAAGAATCTATCAAAGGCTATTAATTTTGTGAAGGATATGTAGTCCTCCAACCTTTCCTATGTATTGTGTCAAGGAAATTCTGCTCTCTATTAGGTTAAGCATCATGCTCTTTTGTATGATTTTGTATGGTATTGGGTGTACCACATCCTAAACTACTTCAGTGTTGTCTTTTTTTTAATTTCATGTTTGTGCCTTCATAAGGAGAGATGTTTTAGGGCTCAACCATATATTTATCAAGGAATTCAATAAGTTTTGCAAAGTGGCAGAGTTGCAGACATACAAACTAGCAAATGGTGATGCACTGATGGGTGGAAGGCATCATTAGTGATGGACGGATGCCAAAACTATGGTAGATGTAGGTGGTGGAACTGAAGCTTTGGAAAAATTTTTTTTTGATCAGTGGTGGCAACTCTCTAGGAAGTTACTTTGAGCATCTTGGTGTTTTGTTCTATTTTCAAAGAATTTCGCATTGTACCTAGAATTTATAATCCTCAAATTATGTGGGTAGGTGTGGTTTTCAAAAGTGGAAGCTAAATCTTATAGGATTTTGGAAAAGTGATAGGATGGCTTGGTACAATCATGCGAATCATAGATGTTACAGTGATGATATTTAAAAGTTAGTCGATGATGCCTTAGCATCAAAATGAACCAGGGTGAACATTATAAATTTTGTGATTGTCCTATGATTTTAGTTACATTGAACTTTCGTAATAAGGTTTAGGAAAGTGTAGGGAAGAATGTAATGCCACTAATGGAAGTATCATAGTCGATGAGGTTTACTATGTTGGGAATAAATATGAGGAGGATGACGAAGCTCTTTTCAGAGCTATATGGTGCATTAACAATAGGATTGCATAAGGAATTAGGGAATGATGAAAAGAGGAGAAAGTAAACTCAATGATTAGTGATGTTGGGTTGAATGAGCATATTGAATTACTAATGCCAACATTAAGGGGGAGCTTACTTGAGGGAGAATGAATATTATTAATTTGACACTAACACGAGGTCCCTCCATTAACTACATAGAAAGACCAATTAATTTGGATATTAAAATGTTGCTATTAGAGGATACCACTTTCATAAATAATGGTGAAATACATTTATTGAATGAGGCTTGTGAACAATTAATTTATTACCACCGATTTGACCACTTGGGTAGAGTGTATAGAAGCCATTTGTCATTTCAATGGGTAGCCAAAATACTATAGAATTGGTAAACTCAATTTGGAGCATTTTGGGTCTTAGAGTTGGTAGCTAGATATTTCTATTTACACCTTGATTTTGTTATAAAAAGAGATTGTGTTGTTGGGAGGACCAACGTACGTTATTGGTGTTACATTGGGTTAAGCATGTGGACACTTGAATTTAGACCTAGTACTTTAGTGATTATTTGTGCTTCAATCTATATTCATTTTTTTGAAACTCCCACTTTTGTTTAAGACATAGGGTATATTATGCATGTCCAAAGCCATAGTGGATATTATTCAGATCGATGACTGGACGGTAGACTGAGGTCATCTTTTTTCTTGTTGAGTTCTAATGGTCCTCTTAAAAACTACTTAGTGAGAATATCAATTAATGGACCCTTGATTCAGTCTTTTAAGTTGTTTGAGAATTAAGGATTACTCATTATTTGCTTCAAGTGTGGTAAGGTTAGACATGCTTCTAGATCAAGTAAACTTAGCCAGTTGGTTGTCACTACTATAGCCATTAAGAGTTATTATTCTTTAAATACAAGACCTGGTCAAGATAAAAATTGAGGGGGTTTATTTTTGTTGTAAATGAGTATAGAGTATCTTGATGAGAAGACACAAGGGCTTGGACATTGGGTGGTAGTCTAACAAAGGAAAAGGAGATCGATTATAGCAAAAATGTTGAGAGGTACTATAATAGTTAATGATAAAAGTACATTGAGACTAATTATTGGACTGTCTTTTTAATGTTTTTTTACATCTTTTAGTAGTGATATGTGTTCTCTATCAGTCTCTTATTATTTTTTAAACTTCAATGAAATTTATCACCCAATTTAGGTTGTAATCCAAAGCAATCTGACTTATTAATAGTGCCTTAGGTAGTAGTAGTAGGGTGTGAGAGAAATGTGACTCTGATCATCCTAAGGACCCTCTTTCAGTGGACTTGATCCTTTTTTATCATTGATGACACCTCTCTAATCTATAATTCAAGCTTTATGTTGCTTAATTTTAGTGCTTCCTTAGTCATATTCTGCATGTCATTACTGAGAGAATCCTAGTGAGTTCCTTCTCCTCCACTTATTTCTATTCTTAAACTCAGTGGCAGCCATGATTCCACACCATGCAGAATGGAGTTGTATTTGTGATGGGCTTTTTTACTTGTCTTTTTGTAGAATTGATGGCATCTAGCTAATACCACAACACTCGATGGCATCCACCTCTTGTTATTCTAATAGCTAACCAAACCAATTACTTCAACATGCTCTGAAGTAATACAAGGAGTCATCTATTACATCAAAACATGGGTTAGGATAAAAACTAGTGATGTTAGGCTTCTTTGAGGAACGATAAGTCACATTAAAACCACATAAAAATGCCCTTGGCTTGTTTCCTTGTGCACAACTTGTGTTGAAGCAATTGATGGTTCAAGGGATTCTACAATTCATATCATGTATAGCATTTTGTTACATTCTTCATTGATGTGAAAGCTAAGATAAACATTATCAAGAGTTGTCCATTATTCGATTATGAAGTCCTATTGATCTAGTGACACACAATATATTCAGTGCCAGCTTAACATTTTCTCTCCCTTGGTACTTGACCATGCCATAAGCTATTGTTTATCTCCACAGCATCGATCTCCATGTGGATCTAAGAGTAAGCATGATAAAAGAACATGACATCAAACAATCGTCGCATTGTCAAGAGGTTCATAGATCGCTTGATCAGTCGTAGCTCTCATCAATGATCTATCCATAAGTTAAGTGAAAAAACTTTGTTATTACTTCTCTTTCTTCAAAATCATAAGGTTCGGTGGACTTGTCGAGCTACCAATGGTAAACTACACATATTACAATAATCTAAACACTTCATTGGACCATTAAATAAATAGAAGTGATGGGTAGTATGTACAAAGGCAAGAGATGTAGATAATGTGAGGTAATGACTCGTGTCTGCTAGCAATTCCTCATTGTAAACCAACAATTACAATTATATATCCCCATCATGATGAAATTTTCATAAGACTATCTGTGCTTTTCACCAAGGCAATGGACTCATTGAATAAAAGTGTAGTGTGTATGTGGCCAAAAACATTTGATGGCATCATAGACCTACTATTGCATCAAAATTCCATGGCATAAGTGGTCATTCTCCCTCTAAGAAGTTAGCCGCAAGGCTTGCACCTCACATGGCTAGTTAGCAACGTGATGTCTTATAGATTAATGGAATTAATGGGACATATCAGTCCATCAACTAAGAATTATCATGCACTGCAACCAATAGAATTAGGAAAGAGCTCTCCATTTATCAATCATTTCTCACATTGATTCATATTAAGTAGGATCCATGTAAACAAAAAGATCAACTTTCAAAGAACTAAATGCACCATGACCTATCTAGGTTGCCCCTCTTCGTTTGTGGAAAGACAAAACTCATTTTCAATAGCTAATTGAAAATTGAATAAGAGGGAGGTCAATTGTAATAAAAAATGGTTAAATATTGGAGAAAGATGAACCACATTCTAAATTCAATATCAATATACTCTTTAATTGTTATAAATCATCGTCTAGTTATACTGCATAGAATTGAAGAGTCCATGAATAATTTTCTATTTATGATTTATGTTGTAGCGTTGAACACTAAACATGATGCTTTGTATGATAATAACAAATCCTAAGTATTTTCAATAAATTTGGTTGAGCTAATTTTCATATTTTAGATAACTGATGTTAAAGTTTAATGGTATACTTAAAGAATAAGAGGAGTAAATACGAAATCAGATAAAGACCATCTAGTTGGAGTGATAAACCACCAAAAGATTTATTTTAAGTTTTTTTAGGTTCTTTCACTTTTATTTTGATTAGATTGATAATCTTGATTAAAATTAATCTTGCAAGAAAAGAAAAGTTAAGTTTTATTTAAATTAATGATCTAAAAAATTTAAATTAAGAAGCATTAATAAAGTTTTCTTGATTATCAAAAAGATAATTTCGCTTTTGAAGATATTTTTGAAAATCATCATTCAATAATTGCTACAAAAAAATATATTTGAAAAATAAATAATTAATTAGTGATAGAGTAAAAATAAAATAAAAATTCTAATTTTCCTAAATATCTTAACAATAAATTCATTTGAAAACTCAGTTCTTTATAGTAATATGGTGAAAACATAATTGACTAACTCTAAACTGAATGAACCCCATAAAGAAACAAACCCTAGTAATTGGATAACTTCAAACCATGTTAGAGTGTTGAAAACAAGTATTCATAGTTCATATGTGTGATGTGCAACTAAAGTCACCATTTTTATTTGTGTAACTAACTTTCTAATTGTGGCAATGATGTTTACTTGTCCATTATGAATGTTTGTGATAAAAATGTTATCATCTCATTAGCCACTTTAAATATGGTAATTCATTAGCTATTTGACCACATAATTTGATTATCACATGTTATGAAATTAATCCACATTTTAGATCAAGGTCAAGCTATTTGATGATGATTATGATCTAATTGTTCAAATGAAATCTTATTTTACAAATAGTGTCACCTCAAATTAGCCATCAAATCGTATAGTTTTCATGACTGAATAGTAAAAGTTCCTTTAATCATATGGCTCCCTACATAATTTCTATTTTAGATGTTATTTGTCAGTTGTTATAATTATTACTTAAAAATACCTAGTCTAATGAATAAAAATCCTTATGTCACCTTCCACCTAATTAAAGAAGTGATGACTATTTTTGATTATTCTGTAGCTACTTTTAGTTTTGAGAAAATTTCTCTAAATAGGATATTTGTTTAGCATAATTGATTATCAAATTTTGGAAGAAAATTTATTATACTATAAAAATAATTTCAAGTCGTTCTGGAGTTAGTAAAGGATACTCATTGAGTCTTTTCTTCACTACGTCCTCATATCCACATACTCCATTTTCTCATTCCTTCTCAAGAAAGTTATGCTCTCATTTTCACATATTTTAATAAATTAAATTAAGACACTTGTGCCGTGTTATGGACCTTTTCAAGCATAAGAAATTAGTTTGTATTAAGTACATATTTGCATTATTATTCTCTTTTGGTCTTTCTATCAATCTTATTTTGCTATAATGTAATTATACTTATCGTTTAATTTTTCATTATAGTGATGGTTTTTCCTACAAATTTTTTTGCATAAGTTTTATATTCATTTTTTTTTTCATGCAATGTTTTAGTTCGGTTGTAGATGTAGCTTAATTTGAGGTTAACCAACTTTTATTTGTGTTTATCTTTTTTATTTCAAAATTTTTATAAAAATGATTTATTTAAAAAATTAAAACATTTTAATATAAAATGAAAATTTAAACTAAGTTTCTTTTAGAGATTTATTCAAACTTTAAAAATTACTTAAAAGACATTTTCTTTAAGTATTTTATATTAGTCAAATTTTTTACCAAGTAATTTACCCTCTCTTTCTAAACCATACTTTGATTTTAGAGAGTAATGATAGGAACCATCGACAAATTAGAAGAATTTTGGCCTACCATGAATGGCCTTCTACATAAAATTACTAAACTCAAAATTAATGGATTCACTTAGTTTAACAAAGTGTTTCGTACCAATGGTGGAATTATTCAAAAATGTAAAGGAAAAATAATAAAGGCCACCCACAATTTCATTAGTATTAAATCAATAATATAATCAAAAAGAACATCACTATACTTAATTCTAAAAAGGTATAATAGTAAGGATAATGTTAACCTTCTCATTGAGAAGTACTATGAGGAAATTCGATAAAATATACACGGTAAGGTGAGCAACCCATGGAAGCCACTCAGCATGATTGGGCAAATGTGCAAAGAGATGGGAACAACAATAATCCAATGATGTTATATTGAAAAACAACGAAATGGTGTGATGAATTACCTTACAAAAAAAAGAAAACCTTTAAAGTAGCGACTTACAATTTATAATATATTCCCAAATACTACAATCATTTACAAAACTTGTTGAATTTGATCATCCATGCACTCACTCATCTTAAAAGGTGTGATGCATAAACTTAATGAAAAACTCTAGTATGATGCGACAAATTTACATATTTTCACTAAGTGGAAACTTTTCATAGAGTATGATATTAATTATCAAACTATGCAAAGTATCTAATGTTCATATATTTAGAGTTTCATCCATGACAATACATTCTATCACTACAAAAAAAATCCCTAATTATTTACAACAACAGAAAAATCAATAGTCATTGTAACACTCCCCTAAATTTTATGAATGTGTGCCAGACTATGATTCGTAAATGTAGAAATGAAAAGGTCCACTAATATTTGCCTTTTGACATACTTGAAAAAAGCTTTAGAGGCATCAGATAGATAAATCCTACCATTTGTCTCAATATTTGCCTTTTGACATCATCACACCATGACTATCCTACTTCATATCACTTAAAAGAAGTACCCTTCTTGAAGCCTTGCACCATTCATTCATAGAGACAATCATACAACAACATTGCTCTTGAATTAGTAAAACATCAAACAAGTTTGCTCAATGAACTTAAAATCAACTTAAGCGTACTATCATAAATGTGAGCCCTATAAGAAAATTCTAGTATGATATTTCCAATTTGTGATGGTGCATTGGCAAGTTATGAGAGTCTTCATACATTCCAATGGATGAGAACAATTCTAGCACTCTTAACTACATAGCAATCTGTTGTATCACTATTAGATGCAACATTCTACTATAGAATTAGAGCAAAGTAATGTATTGGAGTCCATTTTTAGCATTTATGTTCTACTACTCCTCAGCATCTCATCTAATCAAATTGAGGCATCTAACACCACAAATTGAATAAGCTAGTGAAAACAAATTGAACCCTTTCACTACATCGATAAAAGTTAAATCAAATTGAACTTAGAATTAACATTAAATTGAAACAAACAATAAATATAATGCTTTCTGTATGCAATAAAATTTATTTATAAAAATAACTTGTTCACTCTCATGTGGTATTCTTGCCTCCATATTAAGCTTAAACATATTTTTTTCAATATACCTTACCTATACCCTAGACTTTAATACTAAATCAATTAGACTTAATTTTTGACAAATTACTTTTTATTGCCTATGCAACAAAATGCAACAATCCTTTATTTTTCAAAAAATTGTTACCATAAATGCTGTAAAATAATCATATAACTCATAGACATTTAGAACTACAATAAAAATTATTAAACTAATAAATGTCAAATGCCTAAATAAGTTGATAGCCTAACTCCAAATAAACATTATCATGTACAACTAGATACTATAAACAAAAAATAGTTATTTGTTATAGTCTAATGTCCATAAATATATAGAGCTTATTGTCATTAATGGAAAGACAAACTAATGTACTACAAATCATACATCAAAAAAGAAATTCTTCTAGCAACAGTTTTAACTCTGGTAATCTTAAGTCTAGCTCTGTAATCACTAATAATTACCTAAAAATGCAAAAAAAAATTAAGGGAAAATGTGCTAGGAAACTAAATAAAGAAAACGTTAGTCGGTTTATGAAATGTAGTAATGAAAAGTTATAAACCTCAATCTTTAAAAGCAATTTGTAATCATCACTAGACATAAAAAGCTTAGTAAGTGTACCTCTATCAACTATGTTAAGTTGATAGAAGAGTTTTTGATACAAAGAAATGGATGATTGTGTTCAACATATATTTTGGGCCCTTCCAATGAGAAGAAAATAATGTCTTGCATTCTTATCACATCATATCACCAAGTATCTGGCATCGAAACACCAATCATGTGAGCCAACCTCTTAAGTTTCTAGATGTCATCAATATGCACACATATTCCTTAACATATCCCAACACTCATCCTTGCCAAATAAGAGCAAATGTGGAACTATTTCGTCATAAGGCTAAAAATGGAAATGACACTTATTCGTACTTAGAATCACATAGCACATGATGTAGCACTCATTATACAAGGTTAAGAAATAATGTGATGTGGTTACCAACATGTTAAAAGATTAAAAATATATAACTTACTGATCTCCTTTGCAAGGGCCAAACATCAAAGGTCCAATACATACATTAATTTTCTAAATTGAAAGCATATTGATAACCTAATAAAATCACACTGACAAATATCTATCATTGTCTAAACTTTATTAGGGTTTCCTTAAATTCAAATCAAATATTGATTGTTAATATCAATTCAATTGTTTAGATTATTTATGGCTTCTACTTCCTTAACTCCATTATTTTTTGTTAACCAACCCCAAATTAAGACAACCTAGGGTTTCTTTCAACCATTAATAAATTGTCTAAGGTTTCTATCAATTACCTAGATAACATATGGTTTACTATAAATCCTAAATTAATCTTTTAAGATACCTTTATCCATCTTTTTTATAACCAGCCCTTGTCTTGATTTCATGTTGGATCCTTCCTAAAACATCATTGCATACATAAGCTATCCATTTAGTTTCTATTTGAAGAAAAAATGTTTGTCTACACACTTAGTTGTAGTATCAAATTTATTATGATCACAACATATTATTGATCTGTTATGCCTTACAACCAAACCGTAATGACAACACCTTTCCTAAAAGCCTTTCTTTAGCAGCACACTTCCTCAGATCACCATTTACGATGTCATTAAGTGGTGTAAGAGCCCAATCAATGTCACTTAATTTCCTACCAAATAAACCATGTGAATTCAATAGTTTATCAAACATTACAAAAACAATGAACTACTTGTCAAAGCATTGTATATCTCAAATGCATTACCTCACCTTCTTACCTTCTTCCATGAATTTTATTAATAGGTTTACTAACAAAAAGTAACATCCATAAATTGAATAACTGCTAGCCAAGTGGTGTTGCACTTAGTCTATTTGTAAGAACTTCTATTGGCAAAGTTTTCAGCATGAATAAAATCTTGAAGTTAATAAAAAACTAGGCATACTTCATATTTATTTATCTGAATTCATAATTAGCTTTTTTCCCATTTTCTTATGTTAACCATGCCATAGAAATTTAAGGTATCATAAGTTAGGTTTTCCTAATCACCTCTACCCCTTTTAAAACCAAACCAGGAATCAATATTAAGACCTAAAGTTTCTTTTTTTTTCAAAGTTTATCCATAGCCCTAGCTCCTTACGACAACCAACTTCCATTTACAAGACAACAATTACCTTAAGAAAGCTAAACTTATTTTAAGCCTCAAAATTGAGTCATTCCATTCCCCCTGGCTAAAAATTGAGGCCCATATTAACCTTAGAAGCTATATATGTTCACTTCAGGGCTTAACCCCATGTCACACATCACATAACAAAACCATGTCTCATGCTTCCCAAGCATGTCCTAGGCAAGGAAGTACATAGACAAGAGAATTTCGTAGGTTTGGGTAACTTTACAAATGTCATTCTAAAGTTTGTGTCCATGCTAACTTTCAATTTGTTAAATTTTGTTTACCAATTTCTTGAAAATGATTTAGAATTATAAGAATATGTCAAAAATATGTTATGTTCATCTGCTTGCCAACACAAATTCATCATGCATAAACTGAGATATCACATAATACATATAGATTACAACATAACAAAAATCAAAATTTGATCATGGTGTTCAATTTTTGTATAACATGAAGTCACAATTCTAGCAACTTATCAAATTGACCTATAACCATTTTAGACAACAATCAAAAAACAAGAAGTCTTAGTAATAATCAAAATTATCTATATTCATTAATTTTTCGTTGTTAAGGATTTCAACAATAAAATTTCAATAACCACAAGGAATTAACTCTTACATGGTTTAGACTAGAGTTGTAAATGTTTCACTTTAATTTAACCAACAATCCTTCTTATTTTAAATTTGAATGAAATTTCTATTGTGGGTAATGAACCACGTTACTAAATCATGCTAGAATTGTAATGTAAATTACGAAGACATGACATCCTCAATGATCTTAATTTTATCAAGCTTTTAATTATAAACCAATACTATCATGCCATAACTTAGGAGTTATGAAAAACATTAATCAATGATTCCATACAAAAAAGACACTTTTTGTATTCATATTCACGAAGTGAATATGGTTTTCCTAACAAACATGCATGTAAACATAATTATATATAGTCATGTTTCAATTTGATGAGAAATAATAATAAAAAATGAATTTCTAGCTTCAACTTCTCAATTTATATATATGCTAATAACTAATGTCTACTTTAGCATACATACAATCACAATATCATAGTCTTACATGCTTGGGAAAGAATCTATTGACAAATATTCTTGGTATTGAGAATATTTCACAATGAGAATAATAAAATGCCTAATGCATGCTCATGAAAAATCCTCCAAGGCATAGGTCATGAGTAGAGTCTGACATATTAGGCATATATTTGGAAGTCATATCATACTTTTTTTAGTTTGAGGAACCTAATGGACTTGATGGATAATTCAATAGATTAGCAAACCTTCAAGTTAAGAAATATGAAGTTATCACTTAAGCACAAATTTAATAAAAGTTATAATTGAACATAGCTTAATTAATTTTTTTTAACCTTCTTAAATTAAGTAACATGAGGAATTATCTAACAAATGTTAACACATTGTGATCAAGATTATTTTCATACAAATTTAACAAATTTGCAATTTATTTTCCTAAAAATAGTTCAGATTTAGTTGTATAATCCTAAGGTGCAGGCCACCATCTAATCCAAGTAAGGGACTTCTCTAAGGTAATGTTTTCTGCTTTGAAAACATGGGACCCTTCTTCATCTTCTTACCCATGGAAAGTTTTCTTCTTCCTTCATAGCTTTTCTTGATTGGCTCCCTTTCTTGCTCATATGACTTGGTTTTCCTAAAACCTTACAAAGAAACATCTAAACGCTTAATTAGTTTCAACTAAACATCCTTAAATCTATGGATTTACTAAAACAATTGGTTAAGGATTTTTAGGCTAATTAAATTAAGCATCTTATCTATAAATATCCACAAACTCGTATTGCATCTAAAAAAGATCTAAATTTAGGATTAGGTTATGATGATTAGATTCTCCAAAACCATAAAACCTAATTTAATCACCAATTTCCAATTTGTTTACAAAATTTTGCTTTTTAAGACATTGACACAAATGATTGTGATGAAAAGTAACTCAGTCACAAAACTCAATTTATTTCATTCTATACATCATACAAATTCCAAACCCATATTGTACAATATGGTGATCCACATCTCTTTTTACCACCAAACAATTTCTTTAAATATAAATGTATGACCAACAATTTTTACATGTATGATACCGTAAGTGCACGTTTCTCAACTTTTAATCAGATGATCCTTTAATGTGACAAAATTATGAACTAATTGTGTTTATACAATATAACTAACAATGCTATACAACCATTTTTCATTGAACACCTAAGTCATCAAACATGGAACATTTCCCCTCCCTTACTATCATAAATGTAAAGTCCATAACTTCATTCCACTATGATCATAGTATTATTGTAGGCTAACCTTTGAATTCTATATTAATGCCCTTATATGTTGGTGTGATCAACATAGTACAATAATTAGATAATTTTGTGTGCATTCACATTTTTCTTTATTTCATAGTATATCATACTGCATAACGTGTTGTTGTTCTAATAAATAAAAGCAATTGCTTAGCAAGAGAAGCACATGACACCTGGATCTATTTTTTAGCTTGACATGGATTAGAGTGAAGGAGTGTCAGTGGATGAGTAAAGCACCCTCATGGATTAGGTCTGTGCATGCTGATAGTTAAGGATGGGTTAAGTGAGTTACTGCACACAAAGGGTCTGTTCGAATTGACTGTGGTCACATAGTGTCAATGACTATAGAAGGTAGTGATAATGTTGGTGAAGGACAATAGAAAGGAACCAAAACAAAAATTTTAGCCTTCTTAAGTCATTTTCTTCCAAATTTTATGATTTAATAATTGTGGGGCTACTAAATGAAAGTTTTTACTAAAATTGTAGCTAAAAATATCAAAAAGGCTACCAATCGATCTTCAAATGATTTAAATTGAAGAGTATATGTAAATTACTTGACAAGCTGATTAGTATGCCTGCAAGTTTATCCTTTATGCATTGTATGGTTTGTTATTGTGTTAATCATCCTAGATATGAAAGAGATCAAAATTCGAGGAACTAGGGTTAAATTTTCGATGTTGTTCTAATAACCTGAGTTTAGGTTGTGATGCTACTCCTAAGAAATCAAAACATTTCTAGAGGTAAGATGGACTCAACGACATACAAAACATCTTTATTATGCTTGATCCTATGTGAAAAGTATTTGATCAATTAAGATTTTCTCCACTTAGTCTCTTAACTCGCTAGGTAGTGCAAATTATAATGGTGGGATCAGTTCACTTGGAAATGTTGGTGAAGTTTCAAAAGGCTCAATAGGTAATGGGGATAGTTCTCTATAAGGTAAAAGATATTGAATGTTAAAGGTTGTGCCTATTTCATAATCTTTGAGTAAATCTAAATCTTAAAATTTGGATACCTAGTTTTTTACAATATTTGACAATCTAGCACCATAAGCACGTAATTTTTTAAGGATTCTTAATCGAAATCACTTACACCTAACACAAACCAGTACATAATTATTCCCAAATAATTTTTTAGGTTATCCATCAACTTATGGTAGTTGTTTATATATTTCATAATTGAAGAAAAATTATTTGGCAATATAATTATATAAGGATGAAATATTATGAGTATGTGTTGGAAGTCATTGAGAAATACATCAACATTTTCTTTAAACATGAGTTAAACTTCATTTTGGTGGTGTGAGTATACTAATAAGGGCTTCCCAACTTGTCAAAAACTAGATAACCCAATCACTTGTTATATATCTCTCATTCTCAACTAACGAAATGATACTAGTAGTTTTCCTTTTTCTTCTATCATTTCTCTCTGGAATTCTTAAATTACAATTTTCTTAATAAGAGGTGTAAGGTATAGTGTAATCTTCTTTCTTTCTTTTATAAAATTACACACACTAACCCTTCAATTTAAGGTAGAATCATGTTCTTATAACTAAGGTATTCCTAAAATAAGACTCTCAACTTCCACTTGGATAACATCACAAAATATGCCATAGAATATTGATAAAATTTAAAGAAATACAACATCTTTGTTGTTTATAAATTGAGGTTTTGTAGATCAAGATATTGTTGTGGATTAGGATGATTTGTGATTGCTAAACCTATCTTCTTAAGAGTAATATATGCTTAAGAATTCATATAACTATCATTATCTATAAATGTCTTACAAGGTTGGTCTTAAATTCTAAAGAAGGTAACAAAGATGTTAGTTCATTACCAAACTTTAGATTATTCTAACATAATTATAACACATCTCAAATTAACTATAGTTGGTTTATTATAGTAAATAATTTCACTTAGTTACTATAATCCCTTATCATCATCGCCATCTAGTTCTATAATATCCCTTTACCCAACTTTAATGCTTTCTTATATGACTTATTGCGTGTCTCAGTGTAGGGATTTCTTAGGGGACTAGGATGTGAGATTCACTCTCCATGATAGTGATCAACTCTATAACAAGTAGGTGGTTTGTCAAGGTTTGGATTCAATGGGTTGTTAGTATAGGTGTAGAGGAATGTGTTGCTTATGGAATAAAAGTTGTTTGAATAATGGAAATAGTGTAACATGGTTGAGGATGGGAAGTGGTTAAAGGAATTTCACATTTACAAGCAATTGATCTTCTAAATCATTCTACATCATGACTTTTCTAAACCAGTAATATTTCACAAGTATAACTCAACTTGAATAGAATCTTTGGCCCCATCACTATATCCTGATAATGCTACTTGATTCAACCATCATAAGCTAGGTGGAAGCATATAATCCTCAAATTTAATAATGTATTCATCAACAATCTTTTAACCTTAGGAAAGGCATTATCATTTATCCAAAAGTTTATCATAATAAGAGGTCAAACCATATTTTACTCACTGGTGAATTATGAGTAATTCCTATATACGAACAATGTTTGAACTTTGTTAAAATATCACTCTTCTAATAAGTGAAAGAATAATCTAACAAGTGATGTCAGATTATTTTTTGTAAATGAGTACTTTTGATGCCCACTAAGATCATACCAATCAAAATAATGCTCCATTTTCATTTCCTAACCTTCATATGCTCTATGGCCTAAACTACCATGAAATGTTGGATCTTCTATTATAACCATGTTAATCTATTGATCATCATCCCTATTGAGTCTTTTATCATAGGTATATATAGAAACTTCATGCTTAGTTCGACATTTTAGTGGTTAGGTTCATTTTTAGTGGAAATTTCCATAACTTTGGAGTAACTTATCAATGACCTACTTGATCTACAAGTTTCTCCAAATGTACTATCACTATCTTTTTCTAATTGGTCTATGTTTGTTTCAATGGTTTGTCTTAGCTCTTATAAAAGATAACGTTGTTATACAATTATGTACTATACTGTTTTTCCCATGTGTAGTTGTGCTGGCCAGGAATCAAACATTTAACAATTGTTTCTACACCTACAGGTAAAAAAATTTAATTTTGAAAAAAAAGGTCTTAATTTAGGATCATAAAAAAAAAGAAACAAATTAATCTCAAAGTATAACAATAAGAGACAATATAAATGATGAAATGTTGTAGCATCAAACTTGGAAAAAATTTTAAATAGCACATGAAGCCTTAGAAAATAACCTCTATTCCTTATATTTTTTTAATTCTTTTTATTTAAATATTTCTACAACATAAATTTTATAAAAACCTAGCATTCACTTTCACATGGATTGTTCGTTCGGCATCTTCACTTCATATTAGCTAAATAATCAAGCTTGTGTTTTTAAAATTTTGACTAAATTTCTATTATCTAATGTTAAAAAAGCATGGAGGAAAAATTACATGATAATTTTCAAATTACATATGAAATTATGGATGATTAAGGATCTTAATTCTAGCATGTCTTTAATTATAAAACCATACTTTTACGCCTTAGGAATGGATCCAAATAAAAAAAAAATTCTATTTTTGAATTCAATTCATCGGTCACTAATATATCTTGACTTTGTAAGCACATATTTAAAGAAATTGGCATATATCATTCGGTTAAGTGAGCTAGGTAACCATTGTTTTTGACAAGTCTTGCCATAAAAATTTAGTTTTTAGTTCTAATAGGCATTTTTAGTTTGAATCAAGTTTAATTTTGAAGAACATGACATGGACTACTAAAGATAAAAAATTAATCGTCTTTAAAGCAACTTAAAGTATTCAATAAGCTTCAAGGATTGATCAAATGCATAATTGAAAATGTTTCTCATTTTCATGAAATAAAATGTTAGTTTATTGATTATTATTCATAAGACACATCTCCCCACTCGTATCAACTTCAAAACCAACTTATGCATCCAGATAGTTGCATCATTTTCTTGATTTGCGAGACATATAAGATTCTTTTTTTTAGTGTCTAAATCATTTCCTTCGTTAAAATTGAAAAAAAAAATCTACTTTCATAACTATTAAATATATATATATATATGTATGTATATACGTTTAGACTTATAACAAAGCATGACCCCTGTGCAAACTCTCAAGCCGATGATGTTCTATTAGGCTTGGGAAGCCTCAAATTAGGAGGTCGTTGGAACAAGTAGGTGAAGGCCTATCATTATGAGGGTGTAGTCATGAAACCCTATAAGATAAGTTAAATGAAAGATCTAGCCAAGAAAAAATTGAACAAATGTGCAACATGTCGAGTCTATCACACATATGTTAAACTATAGAAATAAAGCGACACAAGAGATAACAAGCCAAGCCCATAATGGGGTAGCAAATCCTATTCCAACTCACATTATATGCTAAAAAAATGTAGAAACACTTTTAGTATCTTACTACGTGAGAATAAAATGTTTTTTGAAGTCAAATGGCACAGTCTAATAATACATGAAGTTCCACAACCTAAGTGCTGATCAGATGACTAAGAATTCACTTATAATCTGTGGTTCATGTCTCTAATTTGACAACCAAAACTTCATCAAATTTTATTGATAGCTATCATTCTATCTTTATTTTCAATTAACATTTCCTTGGATTGGGTAGCTCATAGTCCTTCAATTTGAATTCTATGATTGAGAACATTCCTTTTTCATTATTGATAAATCGAATGATCAGATCTAATCCAACATGATTAAATGGCACAAATCTAATTTGACATGATCTAGCCATCCATAATTCTATCATTTGTAGATTTGTTGATCATATGGACTAGATGATCTCCAATTGGATCCAATGGCTGTAGTTCGTCCCATCTAATGGCTAATTCTCCATTGGTTTGTTGTGTTGCCATAAAAGTTATTTGCATGAAGTTTGCAAGCTACTTGATAGTTGCTTATAAAATAAATTTTTCTTGGCATTCTACCTATGATAAAAGCATTTCTATAAAATTCGAACCATTATGATTAAAAGGTTTAATGAAGATGAACAAAACTATGAGGTCTCAATGGAGCACCACATAATACTCTACTTTCATAAAGTCCCATAATATCCTACAACAACTTTGTGCTGAATGAAATTCCAAACTCCTCCAAGCATGCTTAACACTTAGTACTAGCTAAATTCTCTTCATGATTTTGAACTCATTTTCTCTTGCACTATTACAAAAATTGTCAAAAATTAAACACTTTTTTCGAAGTTTTTTCTTTGCTAGAATTTTCATTTTTTTGTTGTATGGTCCAAATGTTGTAAAAGTTTAAGTTTATGGTAATCTAGTTAATGAACTAATGGCTTGAGCACGCAAAATCTTATGCTGTAGTTCAAACCACAAAAGGTTGTACCTTGGTGGTGAATAGTAAGAAAAATTCTTGTGTCATAATTTTTGTAGTAGTGTTTTTCTCGACCTTGACTGGGGATGGACGTAGGTTTTTGTTTTGAACCAAGCACCTATATATTTCGGTATACTTTTCTAATTTTTATTTTTTATTTTCCACTAAAACATAAAAATTACAAATTATATATATAAATTTGAATATTAAGATTTTTTTAGAAATTAAAACTATTTGTATAAATTGTTTCTTCAAAAAAAAATATGATAAAAAATAACAAAAATATTTTAAAACAAATAGTTCACTTCCCTCTTATGGAATTTTTGTGCACTCATTTTATTTCAATTGGTCTTAGAGTACGTTCCCTACAAAAAGTGAGTTGAATCACTTGGCTCATCAATCATATATATTTTAATTATTTATTATGTTAACTTAATTTATAATTTTGTTGCATATAAATTTTAATTTATATCTTATGTTTTTGCATGATTATTAAAATACTCTTATTCATTAATTGTTTTATTTAGTTAAGTTTAACCAAGACTTCAACTATGATTAAAGGCTTTTACATATTTTCTACACTATATTTAAGGATGAATCTATATTGAAAAAATAGTTAGGCTTTTTATGACATCAATAGACTTGGAACTATTGGAAGTTATCAGTGATCCTTTCTACTTACTTAGAGATTGATCCATTAATGAGATCAAATTGGTTTGCAAAATTAGTAGTGATAAAATCTTGATGGCACAATTAAACACTAAAGCACTACATTCACTATGTCAAATGTTCTAGTGAATGTAATCAAGCAATGGCAAGGAAGTTGTATATCACAGATGATGTTTGGAAGAATTGGAAAGTAACTTATGGCGGTACTTCATATGTTAAAGAAACAAAAAAAAATATTCTTAGTCATTATTAGGAGATCTATATATTAAATTTGTGAGGAACTATAACGAGCATATTTATGGGTTTATAAATATTACTAATAGATTAAAAAATATTGGAAAAAAGTTTTCTATTGTAAACATTGAAAGAAAAGTGATAACCTTTGTACCAAAAGAGCATGATTTTTTTGCCACTACGATAAAGGCAACTAAAGAGATAAATAAGCTCACATTAGTTGAGTTAGCTAGAGAGTTATTCGTGATTAATTTTAGATGAATAGAAGAGTTGAAGAGGGCCCTCTCATAAGAAAGAAAAAGCATGATAAAAAGAAGAATTAATGGAATTCATAGCAAGACAATATGATTTGAACAAGTCATCAATCTTTTCCATGGACTTGAGAGAAGGGCTCAATATTCAAGTTAAATAATTAGCCAAATATTTGGCAAAATGTTTTGTAAATAGGTATTTGAAAAAAAAGAAAAGAAGGGAGAATAAGGAGGCATCATGATGCTATGAATGCATCAAAATTTGATGTGTTATATTAGAATGACTGTAATTAAATGTCACAAAAAGAAAGGAAGAAAAAAAGAAGAGAATGAAGAAGAGGACAGATTTTCAAGTGGGTTGGAGTGCAAGTTAATGAGGTCGAAGGAATGGTATGGTTCTTTCAAATGGATGATGAATCAAGTACATCTAACTAGGAAGAGAATCAGGTAAGTTATTGGTCTTATTAAATTCTTAAGAACAATTATTTATAGGTTGCTAGTTCTTTTAATTTTTTTAATGTCGATATTTAAAAAATTGAAAACATTATACAACAAAATTGAACTTCTAGATTTTTTCATGAAAGGAAATTAGAACTACTTCAAATTTGTGCTAGATCATTCCAAAACTAAATTACTATTTTTGAATCAAAGATTTATTCTCTTAAACATGCAAAAAGTTTTGATTCTTTACACGTTTATCTTCTTATGCATAAATATATGTCTTCTTTCATCATATGTATAATGTTTCAAATATTAAATGTTTCAAATATTCTCTTAAACTAAATTACTATTGCAGTGAATGTTAGCGGTCAACCAAAGCTTGCTTGGGTTCCTAAGCTTAGAGAGAAGAGAATTTAGCATATTCAAAGGTTAGAAGTAATGCATTAAGAATTATGTTTAAAAGCAAGCATGTAAGTTAGATAAATCAAAATCACATTTTGTGATTATGAAGTTAAAGTCCACAATTTATGTTGCCATACATATAGAGAAAATCAACATCTAGCTCATGGGTAATGGATAATGATACTCAAGACAAATGATTAGAGGCTAATCAAAGTTAATATGAATAAGATGCCATCCAAACAAATGAGAAAACTTGGAGGCAACATTAATAAAGAGATAATCAAACTTAGATATGTAAGTATGCTTAACTTGATACTTTTAGATACTTTTTTAGTTGGTGTATTAGGTTTAAATATAATTAATATCAGTCAATTATGTCATAATAGATATTTGGTTAGTTTGATGCTCAATGTTAAAAAATATTAAAAGTTGATCAAATGTTATTAGTTGTTCAATGAAAATGTGACTTTTATTAAGTTTGATCAATTAGAAACAAGAAGATTAGATTTCCTACTTCCACATTCAAGTAAGAATATTTTATGCTATGGAACACTATGTCATGCAGGTTATTCTTCCTTCAAAAATGTAGAACTAGCTAGATCTAGTTAGAGCACTTCTCCAGCCAAATAAGACTAGTTAAAAAAATTGTGAATCTATTCAAAGGTAAAAACTATAGTTATTCTCTAGCCAAATAACACATATAGTGATTGATATGTTTATTCAAAGGTAAAAACTAAAAATTTAGATGAGCTGATATAGTCCTTGAAGAACTTAGACTTTAGGGAGGAAAATTTAAAAGAGATAATAAAATAGAAAGTGGGACAAATCATCAATTACATAAAGAGTGAAATTGTTAAGCTTCAAAATAAAAAAAATTAATTAGAAAAGATGTTAATCTAATAGTTAGGACTATATTCTTTATTGAAAAACATGTCATAGTGCAGTTTTTTTTTTGATAAAATAAAACAATATCTATAATAGAAGCCCTTAAAGATGGTTATTCAATTTATGATATGAATGAAGAGTTAAATCAATTTAAGAGAAACTAAGTATGAAACACTTTTTTAGGCTTAGTTATTAACAAGTGATTGGAAAGAAATGAGTATTCAATAATAAAATAAGCAAAAATATAACGATCATTACAAACAAAGCTAGACTTATTGCTAAGGTTTATGACCAAGTTAAAGGTTTAGATTTTGAGGAGGATATAACATTGTTCTCAAATTCTTTCAATGATCTTTTATTACTTGCAAAAGTTTATGTTTATGACATAATTTTGGGAGGCACAATTAAAAAAATGTAAGAAAAATTTGTTTGACTCATTGACTAGTGATTTTCAGATGAATATGATGGGTGAGATGAATTTCTTCTTAGGATTGCACATGAAACAGTAAAAAAAATATATTTATTTCACAAACTAATTTGCTAAAAGAATTATCAAAAAAATTTGGTTAGGAAAATATAAAACATAGTAAGAATCGAAAGAATTCATGAGTCCATTTAGATTTAGATGAGGTAGGGAAACTAATTGCCTAGCTAAGTTATGATCAAGATGTTACACTTGATCTGCTCAGTATCTTAGAATGCAGTTTTCTTGTATGATAATTCTCATTTCTTTAATTTTTTTATTAATATATTTGAGCTATATTACTATGAAAATTTAAATCACTGCTTAGGTGCCCTTTACATGTTTTTGATTTTATTATACTACATTTCCTAAATTTGTCTAATTTCATCTTTAATTTCTATTTGCTTAATTTTAAGATCATAATATATAATTATTTACTCTTATTTTTTTTCTAATTTAGAGTAATTACAAATGACGTTTGATTGAGAAGAAACAATGATCGTTGCACTTGTCTAATTGAGCTCTAACTAATTAAATATTGATTTTTTTTTATTTTTTTTAAATATTTATTTTTTAAGGACTTTTACATGCTTTATAAGACCTTTTTCTTACATTATTTGATAGTTGATGATATTATGCTTGACCTCATTGGTGTATTGTAGTGTGGCATTCATGTATAATTTATCTCACTTTTTAAAAGTTTAATTTTTGATTTAGTTATCTTACTAGTAACTCTAAATCTCCTCTCATGTGGCCTTTACTTCTCTTTGATTAATTATATTACATTGCTTTAGTTTATGTTGTTTTACCTTTGCATAATATTTACTTAATATTAAAATAATAATTTATTTTTTATTTTTTCTTATTGACTTTATACTTCATAGTAACACCAAATGTTGTTTCATCAAGATGAAACACATATTGTTGGCCCCATGTTGACAAGCTTTATCAAATTAAACATTTATTTTTTATATTTTAATTTTTTTTCTAGGTTCATCTTATTTAGAGAAACATTTGATTTATACTTGATTTGAAGTTCAAAGATATACTTTATCTCTATAGTATCTTTGATTGTAGTTTTCTAGCACAATTTATCAAATTTTATTCAAATATTTCATAATGACTTAGCTAAATTACTATATAACTCTTAATCTCCTTTGACATCACCTTTACATTGCTTTGATATGGTTATATTACATTACCTAAAATTATTTTTTTTAGTAGTTTTGTAAATTCTCTTCATATTAAAAATAATAATTTATTATTATTAGTGGTTATTTTGATTGGCAATTTGTGGTAATTCAAGGGAAGAGTTGATTTGATCATCGTGAAGCAAATATTTTTGGACTTGTTAAGATGAGTTTTGTATGGTTAAATATTAATTTTTTGTAATTTCATTTTATTTTGTTGTAGAACCTATAAACTCTAAATCTCCTCTTATTTGACAATTACATATCTTTTATTTAGCCAAATTACATTGCTCCAGTTTACCTCATTTCAAAATTAGGCAAAGCACCAGTTGTTTAAAAGCCCCAAACCACTATAATGGTGTTGATGCCTCTGTAGTTCATGATGGGAAGCTGGTGGCAGAGGGTTAGTCACAGCGGGCTGGTGACAGATTGCTTGTGGCGAAGTGCAGGGAATGGGACAGCAGTGGTAAAGGGCTGGTGACGGATTGCTGGTGGAGAAGTGTAGGGGACGGTAAGTGTAGGAGGGTGACGGGAAGGCAAAGACGGGAAGGAGCTTGTGACAGGAAGCTAGAGAAGGGAAGGAGCTTGTTACGGGAAGCTGGTGACAGAGGGCTAGCGACGGTGGGTAATGACGGATTGTTTCTGGCGAAGTGCAGGGGACGGGACGTCAGTGGCGGAACGCTAGTGAGGAGAAGCTAGATTCTGAAGCTGGTGGTGGAGGTGCAAGCGGAGGATGAGGTACAGTGACGGCACCAGAGACTGGATGGGGGAACTCACGACAAGGAGGAAGGGAAGGTGTGGACGTGACGGGAAGCTGGTAACGGCAAACTAATGCGTGTGGACAGGCATAGGGCACCTGAGAAGCCAAGAACGTTGGCCAGGATTGCTTGGCAACGTGGATCCGAGAACTTTGAATTTGAAATTCGTGAAATTTAACTCCAAGCAGGGCCGTGGGGAAAGAATTAATTGTGAAGACATCTCGCAATGCACATTACCAGATCGTCCTCTTGCATGGTTTTTGGACCCCTACAGCCTTAACTTGGAGGAAGATGGCAGGAAACATGGTGAGAAAGAGCAACAGAAAGATGAGGACTTCTGGGAGAAATCACGAGTGATAGAAAGCCTCTCCTCCACTTCTGAGGGGGACTTAACGGCCGCCAAGAAGAATCTCCTTGCACCTCTAAATTCAGTTGAAGCAGCTGAGGTATCAACTGAAACTATTAGAACTACTAACTCAATGGGCAGCCCAGTGAACGAGGTGCAATCTATGGAAGTGCTAGCTGAGCTACCCGAACGTCAGAGCCAGGATGATGGATGCTGAAAAAAAAATGTTGGCCATATTGTGATTGCTGGGCAGATGGAGTTGGGGGACACAGCTGACAAGGCTAAGGAACATGCAGGGAGAAAGCGATCGGAGGGAATTCTTAGCCCAGAGTATGGGCCTGCTGTGAGACTGGAGGCCCATTAAAATAGTATCAACTTCAGGGAAGCTCTAATAGCAGACTACAGTGCCCCAAACAGTCGAGCAACTTCCTTTGTGCATCCAGCCAATATTGATGTAAAAGATAGTGCTGCGGGCATGCCAGACCATGTCAAGGGTGGAGATGTCATTATGTCATCGGAAGCATGTTATAGACATATCGAATTCCACAAATTCGATCTGGTTGGGTAAGTATACGGGAAAACCCTCCTATTCTCCACTATCACTAGGGTGCTGCTTAAGAGATAGAGCCACTACAAGAATTTTAGGATCCTTGACTTATCATCCACCTTCTTCTGCCTGTCTTTCAACTCCATTTGTGATAGGAATGAAGTCTGGCTTGGCGGCCTGTGGCAAGTCGCCAGCCAAGCCATGGACTTAACATCTGGACACAAGAATTTGGGCCCAACGTTGTAACGGAGATTTGTGCACCAGCGTGGGTACGTCTTCTGTGCCTGCTACTAATCTACTGGGATGTGGAGAACATCCTGAGAATTGCTAAGGCAATTGGGGAGCCCTTTTTACTCCACAGCTGGATTGCTGATATGGGGCGATCTTCCTTTGTTAGGGTGTGCATCCGGATGGACCTCTCGAAGCCTTTAAAACAAGGAATTTGGCTTAATGGGAATTTGGAAGAATCTACTAGGCATTCGAGTACGAGGGACTGCCATGGGTTTGCTTTTCGTGCGGGCACGTCAGTCACCTCGCGAGGTAATGCAGCACGTATAAGTCGCCGGAGCCTTCGCACGCATGTCCAACAAGAATGACGAACACTGGGGGATGATAGGGAAGCGGTAAGAGGGAATTATTATTTCGACCCCATGAGATAATGAGACAGGAGGTGGATCACTGGAGGCGGAGGATACAAAAAATTGTAGTGGAAAGGCTACTGAGGTTGAGTGTTCCACAACTCCTCGAATGCGGGAGGGGAATACGTATGACCTGGTGAAGAAGGAACAAATGTTGTGCCCATGGATGCTTGTCCAACCCTAGCATAGGAGGTAGGGCGTGGCTGATCACAGGGGCACAACAAGCAAGATGAGCCAGAATCCACAATACAGCTTTAGTCGAGGGACTTCTGTTGAGGTGGCCACAAGTATGCACCACAAGAAGAGGAGCTTATCTGAGGCTAGAGGCTGAGGTATGGCGAGGTGGGCTTCGTCCCCAAGGGCCAGGGAGGACTGGGTGAGGACTCTACGGGTGGATGCTCCAACAAAGGAAGCGGGAACGTAGCAGACGGCACAGGCAGGAAGGAATAAAGGAAAAATGCCATTATTGCAGGAGAATTATGAGGTGGACCAAACCAAAAGCTCGGGTGGCTACCACACCAAAACGATGTAGGAGAATTTCTCCTGGGATGCGCTTTGTAGGGCACAGGGGAGAACGAGGATGAGGATGGAGGAGGCCTCATATAGGGAGGAGGTCCTCGACATGGCTGAATAACTGCGTGGCTGCGTGGGGGCACCACATACAAAATTCCAGGTGAAAATACGTTTTGTGGTTTTGAATATTTGAGGAGTTAGGGAAAGGAAGTCAAGAAGGTACCTGCAAAGGTTTGTATGCGAGGGGAATGTTGTAGTCGTGGCCTTGATGGAGACGAAAGCGCAATGTTTCCTAAGGAAGGATGCAGAGTGGCTCCTTGGGAAGGAATGGAACTTCGTGACTCAACCGTCAGCTGGCATGTCAGTAGGTATCATTATACTGTGGATGAGCTGGGTAGATATCACAATCACGACAGCCTCAACGCATCTTGTGCCATGCGAGGTGAGGCTACGTGCTGTAAACAAGCTTAATTGCTTCGTTGTCTATGGCCCCAAAGGTCATCACAAGCGTCGGGAGGTCTGGATGTCATCCGACATGCGTCCAACGGGGATGACCCACTCGTTGTGGCAAGGGATCTCAACCTTGTGATGTAACAAGAAGAGAAACGGGGTGGGAAGAAGTTCAACAATGGTAAGGGGCAGCAAGAGCTTGTTGACCTTATTCAGGAGCTGCAGCTTGGGGACATGGATTTCATCGACAATTGCTTTACATGGTGCAACGGGAAGTAGGGCGGCGCACACAACCTGGAGCAAGTAGATCGAGTCCTGAGGAACCTTGCGGGGATGCAGGTGTTTCCTGAATGCTCTGTGCAGCACCTGAGCTGGCTCAAGAATAACCATTGCCCGTACTGGTTGATATGGGGTGCAGGAATTTGCAGCCGAACAATGAAAGTATTCAATTCGAAAGTGTATGGTTGGATTTCCAGCAGTCGAACGGGGAAGTGCACCAAGCATGGCACAGATGTATGGGGGGAATTGCATGGAGGTGCTAACAATCAAATTGAAACGTCTGCTGTTGGCACTGTGGAAGTGGAGCCAAGATGAGGTGGGGAACATTGCCAACAAAAACGTAGAGCTGGAGAAAGAGAGCACGTGTCTTTGCCACTTGAACATTGCCTTCCACCATGCCTGTGCACATAAGGAGCAATGGTGGTGGCAGCGAGCGAAAGAGCATTGGGCACAGCTTGGAGAGAGCAACACCCGGTCCTTCCACACTGTTGTGACGACTCGTGCAAGGGTAAATCATATCATTCAGTTATGAAATTTAGAGGATAACGTGGGGAATTAACCTGAGACCACTAGGAATATCCTTTTAACTCATTTTGAAGGGAAAAGATGACGTGCGGGGCTGGCGTCTATGCCGCTACACTTTGTACCGTTCGGCATTGTCAGTGGGGATATGGCCTCCAGGCTTGGCTACAGGGTCACCGAGATTGAGATAATTACGGCCATGCGGGGAATCAGAAGAAGCGAAGCCCCGGGTATCAGTGGGATCACGGCAGAATTTCTGCATGGCTAGTGGGCAATCACTCGCAGGGATATAATTCGTGCCGGGCAGGCTTTCTATGAGGAGAGAAGACTGCCGGAGGAGTGGAAGGACACATTGATTGTCTTTATCTAGAAGATGAAGGGGGCGTGCAATCTGGAGCATTTCTGGCGAATCAGCATCTGCAACACCATATATAAGTTGGTGGCATGCGTATTGGTCGAGAGATTGAAACCGGTGATGCCATTCTTCATCTCGCGCGAACAAGTAGCTTTCATCCCCAGCCGAAGCATCTTAGACGACGTATATATCATGTAGGACATGACGTCGATAATGCATGCCTGCACCGTAGCTTTCGGCCTAATGATAGTCAAGATAAACATGGAGCAGGCTTACGACAGCGTGAGATGGGATTTCCTATTTGGGATGATGAGACCATGGGTTTCCCTCTTATATGGTGGGAATGGATCACTGCATGCATCATAACTCCACGGTTTGGTGTTCTCGTTAATGGCTCTCACCTTCATTGGGTGGTGGCGCAGTGGGAGCTCCGACAAGGGTTGTTCGCTCTCGCCCTACCTGTACGTCATTGTTACAGAATATCTATTAATGCTGGTGAGGGAATACGAGACAAAAAAACTCCTTGGTTTCAGACCCGGAAAACACGCACTAGTGATTTCACACCTTGTCTACGCGAATGATATTCTTTATTTTACTCCTGCCATGTGCGAGGTCGCTCGCGCTGTGTCGAAAATTATGAGGACCTTCAGGGAAGATGCAGGGTCGCGTGCCAATTTTTTGAAATCTAAAGTATATTATAGCAAGAAGATCAACAAGAAGAAAGCTAGGATGGTGTCGAGGCAACTACATATGGAGTAGGACCGAATACTTAAATACCTCGGGATCCCTATTGCAGCGAAACGCCTGAGGAGAGTGGACCTCAGCTTTCTGCTTCAGAGGATTGAAGTTGCGGTGGCCAGTTGGAAGATCAGTTCACTGTCGCTCGCCGGCAGAGCTGCCTTGGCCTCCTCTGTTCTCACCGCAATCGCAAGTCACATTTTGCGTCATTATGTTGTGCTAGCGGGAGTAATTGAGGAGATAGAAAGGAGAATTAGATGCTTTCTATGGCACGGGATGAGCATAGCGCATATGATGTGTTATGCACCCTGGGATTGCATCACTCTGTCGAAGACTACCATTAGGCTTGGGCTTCATGACTTTCGTGTATGGCAGCACGTGTTACAAATGAAGAACTGGAAGCACATTCTAAGTCGCGAAGCGAGCCTTTAGGTACAATATGCGGCTAATGTACAGGTTAACGGACCCTGTTATGAAAGTTTCCAAGAATACATCTCATCCATGCAGGCTGGTGTTGGAGGCATTGCCAGAGGCGGTGTCCACCTTTGTATGGAGAATCGGTGATGGAAGGATGGAGAGATTCGTAGAGGGCAACTGGTTGGGCATGCTCCCTCTATGTGTTGGCCGATGTTCATCAACATGAACATCGTATGGCCGACGAGCGTGGCTAAATGCATCACTGCACCCAGTGTCTAGGATGTGGGCAATATCCATGCATGGGCGGGCGAAGAGATCATTGACAGAATTCTGCACCTCCTCAGAGCTCAGACGTCTGCTGAGGACACGCTCACTCAGGCACACACTGAGACGGAGAGCGTCGATAGCGGGAGGATCTATATGCATATGGTGAGCAGAGCTGATGGCACCGCCAGGCGGAGTGGCCGGTGTGACGTGGACCAGATGAGGGGGATTTGGAAGATCAAAGCAGTGTCGAGGGTGCGAATGTTCATGTGATGATTCATTGGTGACTACCTCTCTACGGCAGCATGGCTGGCCCACAGAGGGATGCTCGAGAGCAGCAGTTGACAGTGGTGCTACGTGGCGAAAAAGTCCACCCAGCATGTTTTTTGGGCTGCCCGTGCACCCTGGAACTCTAGGGTGACTGCCAGGTCCACGGGTATTGGATGCGTTGGGATGGCCTCAGGGCACGGGTGCTGCATTGACCGTTCTTGACAAGCTCATTAGGTTTGTTCGCTTGCTAGCGGCACGATGTGGTGCTGGCACTTGGCATGCTACCACGTTGGCCACCACCATGTATTATATCTGAGAAAGAAGGAATGCGATGCGGTACAACAATCCGTTGGTCGAGCTATGCACACTGCTACGGAAGATCAAGATCGAGGTAATTACTACAGCAAGACAATTCAACATTTATTCATCCCTATCCAGTGGGAACGCTTGTAGCTCCTCGGACCTGCTTGTAACCCATCGTTGGGTTCCCCCCCAACAGGATGGATAAAAGTGAATTGTTATGCTGTAGTTGGGGACAACACTACTGGCCTTGGCCTGGTGGCCAGACATTACATAGGGAGGCCGCTTTTGGTGGCTAGTAAGAGGGTTCTCTCTCAGGCTAGTGAAGCAATGGAGGTCCAGGCTATGCTTGAGGCCCTTAACATGCTTAGGGGATCCCTTCCCCATTATAGTGCCATGGAGATCCAGACTGACTCGATGATGACTCTTCAGGAGGTCCACAACTTGATTTCCCACCCCCTTCTGACAGGCCATTTTGCTAAGATTATCAGGTATGCTAGATGTCTGGAGACAATAAGATTCTCCCACATCTATAGAGAAGGGAATGCGCCTGCTGATTGGGTGGCACGTGCTGCATGCTGTAACGAGTTTGTCTGGGCATGGGGAGACCCCCTCCCCAAGCCTCTCATTAAAATTATGTGGTTAGATTTCATGTTTGATCTTCCGTGAGGATCTCTATGGGAATTCCTTTTGTATGGCTTATGCCACTTTCGGAAAGCTTAATATTATATATTACTCTAAAAAAATATTATTACATGTTCACCTAAGATTATTACTATAATTTTTTTTTAATTTTTATTTTTTCTCTTGATGACTTATATTAATTCAAAAAAAGGTCAATCAAATGAATGAAATCTTGTCGGGCTTATCTCAACCAGATCTATCTAATTCAATATTGATTGTTAAATTTTTACATATTTCATCTATGATATTGGCATTTTATTGAGACATTTTAATTTATACCTTAATTTATTACAGTGGATGTTGAACAAAATATCTTTAATATTTCAAAATTTTGCTTCTTAGTATAATTTATCTCATTTCTTCAAATGTTTTACTAAGATTGGTAAATTATTTTGTAACATTAAATTTCCTCTAGTGTTACCTTTACATTGCTTGAATTGGTAACATAATACTTGCTTCAATTATAATAGTTTTAGCTTCATTATGTATTTAGTTAATATTAAATAAATAAATTATTACTATTATTAATTCTTATTTTATCTATAATTTTTAATAATTCTAAAGAAGCCTCGATCGAGAAGAAATAAACATCTTAGACTCATCTTAAAGAGCTTTATGCAAGAAAGGATTTATTTTCATATCTTCAATATTTTATTTTCTACTATTTTGTCATTTTTTATAGGATATTATAATTCATAACAGATTTCATGATCTAAGATGTCCAACTTCATCTAATTAGTATTTGGGAATGTAACTTTGCAATGAACTTTATCTTATTTTTTAAAATTTTTGTCTTTCATTTTGTCATTCAATTATTATTGTCAAAATGTCCTCGCATGTGATTCAAATTTTTTTATTCATTTGGTTATATTATTATGATAGTTTAAATCTTCTCTTGTCTAATCTTTCCATCACTTTGATTTTGTTTATTAAACTACTTCTATTTAATGCCTCTAAGTTTTTCTATATATTTACTAAAGATGAAAATAATATTTTTTATTATTTATAATTAGTTTTGTAATTCATAATAATTAGAAATTAGGGCTGAGCAAGATGAAACAAATGTTATTAAAAATACCATTACAAGTTATGTCCAATTAAATTTTTATTTTTATATTTTTAAATATTTTATTTTCAATTGTTTTGACATCCTTTATAAGCAATTTCATTTCGCACCATATTTGATGATCTATGATATTGTACACTTTTTGTTTATTATCTTTAAATGTAACTTACATGTGTAATTTATCACTATCCTTAACTTTTTTGCTTTGATCTTTTATATTTTTTTGTTACTCTAAATCTCTTCTCATGTGACATTTACATGTATTTTATTTGGTTATATTATATTAAGTTAATTTATATCATTTCATCTTTGATATGTATTTATTGATCATTAAAACAATAACTTATTTTCAATTATAATTATTTTTTTAAACTTTTGTAGAAATTCGAAACGAGAACTAATTAGGATAAAAAAAATGTCGTTATACTTATCTATATGAGCTTTATCTAATTTAAAATTAATTATTCTTTCTTCAAATATTTTATTTCCTGTGCTTTTATCTTGTTTTATTGGACATTTAGAATCACACTTGATTTGATGATCAATGATGTTATGCACAACCTTAAGATAACTTGGAATGCGGCTTTCCTTGAAAATTTCTCATGCCTTCAACTTTCCTTATTTGGTTAAATTATTATAACACTCTAACTCACCATTCGTTAAACCATTGCATCAATTTAATTTTCTTATATTAAATTGGTATAATTTATCTCATTTTGTTCTTTATAACATATTTAGTTGATATTAAATTATTAATTAATATCTGTTGTGCTTGTTTACTCTTGCAATTTACAATAATTCCTATCAACTTATCAAGATGTGACCAACATTATTGAAGTCGTATCGTGAGATCTTTTGTATTACAAATTCATTTTAATCTTTTTTAATATCTTATTTTCTTTTTTCTTGCATGATTTGTAAGGCATATAGATTCTTGCCAAATTTGATAATCAAAATTGTTCTACTCGACTTCCATAGTTTCTCAGAACGTAATTTGCTATATAATTAATCACATTTCTTAAAAATTTTTTCTTTTCTTTGGATATATTATTTTGCATGTCTATATTTCCTTCATGTGAACTTAGTATGTCTTTTGATTTGATAATATGAAATTTCATCCATTTATTTAATTTTAGTTTTAACATATATTATTATAATATTAAAATAGTAATTTATTTTTTTATATCATTATTTATTTGGATAATCTATAGTAATTTTGAATGAGGATTGATCAAGATGAAACAAATGTTAAAGACCAATCTTGTCAAGCTCTATCTAATTAAAAATCTATTTTTCATATTTTTAAATATTATATTTTCTCGTGTTTTGGAATTTGTAAGAAATTTTTATTCCCAACTTGTTTTATGATGAAGAGTGTTACGCTCAAGCTCGTTAACATTTAGGAATGTAGATTTCTTTTGCAAATTATCTATATTTTTTAACTCTTTGACTTTCACTTGACTATATTACCATGCAACTATAGATCTTCTCTCTGGTGATATTTCCAGATCTTTGATTCTCTAACAATACAATGCTTTAATTTATCTTATTTCCAATTTAAGATATATTTATTTAATATTAAAATAATAATTTATTATTATTTATACTATTTATTTCTATAATTTAGAGTAATTCCAAATGAGATATGATATAGATGAAATAAAAGTTGTTAAACTCCTCTAAAGAAACTATATCAAACTAGATATTTTATTTAATAGTTATAAACATTTAATTTTGTAGAACGTTTGCACCATTTATGTTATATTTTTATTCATACTTGATGTGATTATAAAGGATGTTATGCTTCATCTCATTAGGATCTTGGAATGCAAGTTTCTCATTTAGCTTGTCACTTTTACCAAATTTTTTTTATTTTGTTTTATTATCTTCTTTTAAGTTATCTTATTTGAACTTTAATAGATATTTACATAATATTAAAATAATAACTTATTATAAAATACATGTCTTATTAATCATACCAAAACCCTATAAAGTACTAATATTTTAAAAAATAACAAGTATTTAATAGTATGGTCCACATAAAGACTAATCCAACAACATTTGTTTTATCTACACCAAACCTCATTTGAAATTTTGAAGAATTACAAAAATTAACAAAGATAAATAATAATAAATTATTATTTTATTATTATGTACATATATGTTCATGTTAAATATGATGTATTGATGAAATATAATA
The DNA here is from genome assembly GCA_023846275.1 of Vanilla planifolia. Taxonomy (NCBI): domain Eukaryota; kingdom Viridiplantae; phylum Streptophyta; class Magnoliopsida; order Asparagales; family Orchidaceae; genus Vanilla; species Vanilla planifolia. The sequence continues at coordinate 2,813,743 of JAIUJO010000032.1, read as the reverse complement.
TAGCCAAATCTATGTGATATAAAGGTCACCAAGAAAGAGACTTAGGGTTGTGTAGTAATATTGCCAAATTAAAAAAAAAATTAAAATATGATATAAATTATATAAGAAACTTACCTTCCAAGATACTGAAGACACGAAGTTTAACATCCTTGAACATCAAATCAAGTATGAATAAAATTGTCTAATAATGAATCGAAAAACTATAAACAATTAGATCTTTCATCTTCTTTGAACTTTATTTGGAATTACTATTAATTGCAAAAGTAAATAAATGAAAATAATAATATATTGCTAGTTTAATATTGAGTAAATATATATTAAATATTAAATTATTTAAATTAAGGTTATATAATATTATAAAATCAAAAAAATGTAATGGTCAAACAAGAAGAGGTTTTGAAATAAATAGTCATGCAACTAAACCAAAGATAAAAAATTAAGGATATGAAATAAATTATATACGAAAACTTTATTTATGTTACCTAGAAGATGACAGCAACATTCATTAATGTAATATTTTGTATGAATCTAATTGTCTAGTAATGCATGACAAATGTCGAGAAAAAATATATTAAAAAATTATGATGAAAAGAAACTAAGAATAATTAAAATAATTAATTGTATAAATATTAGATAAATATATGAAAACTTGAGATGAGATAAATTGAAGCATTGTGATGTTACAAAATCAAGAGAATGTAATGGTTACAAAATAGGAGAATAGGAGTTAGATAGTAATATAAAGAAATCAAGATAAAAAATTTATAAAAAATTGGATAAAATGTGTGGGAAAATTTAATTCCAAGATAGAAATTTTATTGTAACACATCTGACCACAAAATTAGAATTGAAGAAAAAGTTCTTGTAAAGGATGTAAAATTTATAGAGAATATTTATTCCAAAAAACAAATGAATCTTTTATTAGATAGAGCACATCAAGGCATATTTAATGATGAAATATAAATGATGTAATTATGGAGAACTACATGAGTAAAAATAAATTATTATTTTGACATTAAGCAAGTGTAGAATAAAACATAAATAAGATAAACTAAAGCAATACAACAATACAATACAATAAAATCTACATGATCTAAAGTTTATGCCAAAGGAGATTTTGATTTACATAATTATGTAACTAAACTAAAACAAAGAATTTTACGAAATAAGATTAATTATTTAGGAACGTTTCATTCGAAGATGAAGATTAAGTACAATATTATGGATCATCAAATCAAGTATGAGTCAAAATTCCTCAAAAAGTATAAATAAAATTTAGAAATTAAATTATTTTTAAAAAAAATGTAAAATTAAATTTTTAATTGCATTGTTCTAGTGAAGAAGAGTCTGTTAACATTTTTTCCATTCTGATTAGACCAATGGAAATGAACATAAATAAGTATAACTTTTTACATTAACATTGTGTAACTATATAAGAAGATTCAAATCACTTGAACTAAAAAATATAATATAAACTAATTAAAATGTTGTAATGGTCACACAAGATAAGATTTATTTTTGCATAGTAACATAACAAAAGAAAAACATAATTAAAAAAATGAGATAAATTATTTAGTAAAGTTATATTCCTAAAAATTAATGAGATTGAGCATAACGTCCTCTAACATAAAATCAAATATGAATAAAAAACATTCATAAAGCCTGGAAAAATCCTCAAAAAGGAGGCCTTTAAAACTATCATAAAAATGAACATTTTACTCAATAGTACTTCCCTACACCAATCAAAGAATATTTGTTTCCTTTTTATTAGATCTCATTTGGGAATATAGTGATTTACTAATGTTAAAATGCATAAATAATAAATATTATTAGTTTTTTTAGTTTATGTAAATATTTATTAAATTTTTATTAAGATAAATTAAAGATTGTAACATACTGAATCAAGGTGAAAAAGGATAAAATATGACAAAAATTAGATGAGAAACTTGCATTCTAAGATACTATGAAGATTAAGCAAAACATCTCTCATCATCAAATCTATTACAAAAAAATCTAGAAAAAAATCATAAAATAAATAGAAATTTAAATATTTATAAAAATATAAAAATAAATATTTAATTATGTATATCTTGTTCATAAAAGTCAAATGATTTTTTTTCATCCCTCTTTGGCCATATTTAGAATTACTGTTAATTACAAATATAAACAATAATATATTATTATTTGAATATTAAGTAGATTTATATAAAAGCTAATATGAGAAAAATTGAACCAATAAATAAAACCATTGTAAATGTCACAGCAGAATTGATTATGAGCTACATAGCAATATAATAAATCAAAGTGAAAAAATTAAAAAAATTTAAAAACTTTATGTGCAAAAGTTGTATTGCAAGATGGTAAGAACGTCATGGGTAATATCTTCAATTATTAAATGTGATATGAATTGAAAAAACATATAAAACATGTTAAAACAAATTAATTCAAATATTTACAAAAAAATTTAAAAAATGTATATTTAATTAGATAGACATTATCAAGACTTATCCAATGACATTTGTTACAATTTCATCATAACTCGTTTTGAAATGTAATGAGTTATAAAAGAAAATCAACATTAATAATAAAAAATTATTATTTTATTTTTAAATAAATGTACAATAAAGATGAAATTTGATAAATTTAAGGAGTGTAATATGACATATTTTAAGAGATGTAAAGGTCAAATAATAGGAGAATCAGAGTTCCAAAATAATAAATAAATCAATGCAAACATTTAAAGAAATATAGTAAATTTTGATTGTTACATTCTAAGATATTAGAAAAATTAAGAGTAACATCATCCATCATTAAACCTGATATGAATCAGAATATGTTATAAAGCCTATAAAATCCATAGGAAATATATATATATATATATATATATATATATATATATATATATATATATATATATATATAAAATAAACATAAAAAAGAGCACTTAATTGATTAAAGTTAATCAAATCGATTGCAACCAATTTTGTTTTGACTCAATCACACGTCATATTAAATTGCCTCAAATTAGCAACACAAATATGCATAAATAATCTTAAAATATTATTTTAGTATCAAGCATATAAATTTGTGCTAACATGGGAGAAATTGTGGAAACTAATATTAAAAATTCATTGCAACATGAATGTCACACAATAAAAGATTTAGAGTTACATAGTATTATAACGAAGTTGAAACAAAAAATCTAAAATCATATAATAAGTTGTAGAAGAAAGGTTTTAATAGAATATGGATGATGAAATCTTGAATGAATCAAAATGTCTAGTAATGCATACAAAAAACCCAAGAAAATAAGAAAATCAAAAATCTATTTTTTTCAAATGAACAAATCTTACTGAGGCTAGTCCAATGCAATGGCTTAATTTCCATTGGTTCTCAATTTCAATTACCAAAAGTTACCAAATAAAGAATTATAAACAATAATAAATTATTATATCAATATTAACTATATATATATATATATATATATATATATATATATATATATATATATATATATATATATATATATATATATATATATATTAAAGATTAAAATGATATATTGAATCTTCATGATGCAACTAAATCAAAGAGATGTAATTGTCATAGAAGAGGAGATATTGAGTTATATAGTAGCATAATTAAATAAATAAAAAATATCTCAAGAAATATGAAAAGTTAAATGGTAAAGTTCCATTCTAAAATACTATGGAAATCGAGGGTAACATCATTGATTATCATGAAGAAGATTGAGTAAAAATATTTAATAAATCATGCAAAAATCATAACATATTTTACAATTAAAAATGTCAAAATAAATATTTAATTCAGCTCATTGAGATGAGTCAAAAAATATTTGCTTCAACATGGTCAGTCTTTAAATGGAATTATTGAAGATTATAATGGTAAATAGGCATAAATATGATTAAGGTATTATTTTTAATTTTTTATAAAATTTATATTTATGATATAATATAATAAAATATGGCAAATTAAAATAACCAAATTAATGTAAAATAAAAGCTTAATAATAGTACATTTTAACATTATATAGTAAGATAATGAAATTAATGAAAAAAAGTAGAATAAATTGTATAACCTTTAAACATACCATCTTAGCTTACATTAGATTTAATATTTGAAGATGTTACACTAGATTGCCTTACTATCTTGTAATGCAACTTTGTGATTTAAATCATTTTTTCATGTTTTAAACTGTAATTTTTTTATATTACAATGTAATCGCAATTGAACATATTTACTATTGTAATAGCAGTCAAGTTTTAAACTATAATTGGCTTGCTATCCTGTTATATCTAAGCATATTTACTTTGGTAATTAAACGTAATAGCAATCGAGGTCCCATAAAAAATAAAAGAAAAGTCATGAGACTTATTTTGATGAGCACTATCCATTGAAGTAATGATTTATTAATTTTTAATTAGTTTTTAAGGTTTTTGTAATTTTCTTGAGGAATTTTTGTTCGTACCTTATTTGATGATCGAGGATGTCACATGCAGTCTCATTAGTATCTTATTTTAGCTTTAATTTATCCCATTTTAGTTTTTAAATATTTTTGTTGAATATTAAATGACAATTTACATTTATTTATCACTATTTATTTTTGTATTTACAAGAATTCCAAATGAGGTCAAGTAGACATGAATCAAATGTCGTAACTTATATCTCCATGACCTATATTTAATTAAATTATCATTTTTTTATTTTTTGAAATATTTTTTATTTTTTATTATTTTTGTAAAGTTTGATATATAGCTTGATTCATAGAAGATTAGATGTTTCAAAATCTTATACTCAATCTCCATGTATAAAAAACAATATTTTTTTAAAAATTATTGGTTAATATAATTTTGTTATATTATTTTGAAATTACGATTTTGCTCTCATGTGACTATTTTATCATTTTTTTTGGTTATGTCGCATTACGTCAACTTATCTTCAGCTTTAATATATATTGGTGTAATACTTAAATAATTATTTATTATCATTTAAATTTTTTTTGTTAATTACAAAGGTTGTGTGATTAGTATGAACTTTTTTATTTTTCTTCTTTGAATATTTTTCTAATAATTTTTAAATGTCACATAATGTGCTTTGATTTGTACCTTATCCTTTGGTAGGGAATATTATACCTGATCTCCTCAGTATCTTAGAATGCAAGTTTCTAACACAATGTATCTCTCTTTTAAAAAAAAATTAATTTGATTATATTATTATTTAGCTATAATTTTCCTCACATATGTTTCTTACCTCATTTTTTATATTACATTTCCTCAATTAATATAATTCTCTTATATTATATTACCTTAATTAATATAATTTGAACTTTAATGTAAATTTAGCTAATATTACAATAATATAAATTTATTTCTATTATTAAATATTATTTAGTTTTTGAATTCAAAATAATTCTAAATGAAAATTGATTGAAATTACAAAAAACTTTGTCGAACCCATCTTGAGGAACATAACCCAAAGAAATGATCATTTTTATTTTTTTTATATTTTGATATTTTGAAAAATTTTACATTTCTCTCCAATCCATACTTGATTCGATAAATGATGAAGTTACACTCAATCTCTTATGTGTCATAAAATAAAACTTTCTTTGTTAATTTATCTCATTTGTACAACTTTTCTAATAATATTTGTTATATTACCTTTTTCCAATTTATCATGTTTTAGTTTTGTCATTTATTCATTTATTATAAAAATAATAATTTATTATTATATTTTTAATTTTCTTTGACTAATTCTTAATAATTCGAAATAGGTATGATTGAGACAAAACAATGTTATTAGAGACATCTCAAAGAGTTCTTTCTAATTAATATTTATATTTATATTTTTTTGTAAAAAATCTTAGATTTTCAAATGCTTTATAGGATATTTTGATTCATTAATGATATGATGATCAATGATGTTTTGCTAGATCTCTTTCATATATTTAGCTGTAATATTCCTATAAACTTCATAATATTTCTTGAACTCTTTTGCTTTGTTTTGATATATTATAGGGTAATTCTAAATCTTAACCCACATGAAATTAATGTCACTTTTATTTTGTCATATTATATTCCTTCAATTTTACCTTTTGCTATTTTAATTGATATTTGGATAATTTAAAAAAATATTTTTATTTATTTTTTCTTATTTGCTTTGGTAACTCTCAAAAATTTCAATCAAGTTCTAAACAAGATGAATCAAACATCTCCATGTTAGTCTAAAAAATTGAATTAAATGTTATATTTTATACTTTTAAATACTTTTTTTATGAAGTTTAGCATACACTATATGGCATTTTATTTCGTACTTGATTTCATTATTGAGGATATTTTACTCTCTTTTATTTCTTAAAATGAAACTTAATAGTAAAATTTATTTTATGTATTTAAATTTTGGCTTTCATTTGGATGATTACTATATAACTCCAAATCTCATCATAATTCTCATAGTAATTCTAATGGTGGTTCAATTTTGAAGAAAACCAATTAGTTACACTCATCTCGAATAGCTCTATCGAACTAAATATTCTTCTTAATAAATTTTTACTTATTATTTCATAGTGTATTTTATTGTTTTATTTGTCATTCCTATTTGTAATATTTTTGATGATCAAGGATGTTACTCTTGAATTGCTTAATTTCTTCCAAAGAAACTCTCTGATATATTTTATCTATTTTTTTAAAAATTGTTGCTTTAATTTGATTGCATAAATGTGTCTCTTTAAATCTCATATATTGTGAATTTTTCATCACTTTGATTAGGTTATATAACAATTTTTTATTTATCTAATTTTTATTTTAATACATATTTAATTAATATGAAATAATAAATTATTATTATTTATTCCTATTTACTTTTTAAATTCTTGATAACTTTAAATGAGGTATGCTCAAGCAATAATAGTGATCATTGGAGTCTTCATAATGAGCTTAGTATAATTAAATATTTATTTTAGATAACAAAGAATAATAATAAAGTATTATATTAGTATTAATTATATATATATATATAAATTAAAATTATATAAACTAAAGCAATGCCATGTAATCAAATTAAAATGATGTAATGGGTCAAAGTAGAGTAATGTTGTTGTTTTAGAATAATACATCCAAATCAAAGTGGAAACCAAGGAGAAATAATATATATTATTTGAGGAGGATGCATTCCAGGAAACTAAAGATACCAAGTGTCTTATCCTTGATCATCAAACTAACATGAATCAAAATTATTTTTAAAGCATGCCCAAGTTATAGAAAAAATATTAACAAATATTACAATTAATATTTAATAAGATGGATTTCACAAATAGTAGTCCAATTACATTTTTTGTCTTAATTAGACTTGGCTTTAAATTTTTTTAATTACCAAAGAAAATAAGCATTAAAAATTAGTAAATTAATAATTTAATGCAAGGTAAACGTATTTTATAGTTGAAATGAGGTTAATTGACCTAATCTATTAGAACCAAATTAAAATAACATATAAAGTCCATGATAAGAGATTTGGTGTTACAAATAAAAATAATACAAAAAGAGAAAAATTTAAAACAATGACATAAATTAAGTTGGAAAGTTGTTTTTAAGACAACATTGAGGTTGACTATAAAGTTCTCAATCGTCAAATTTGGTGTGAATTGAACTATCTTGAAATAAGAATACAAGAATATAAAATAGTTAAAACAATCTTCAAATGAATGTTTAATTTGATGAAGCTCTTTGAGTGAAGTCCAATGAAGCTCCTCTCCTCCATTAATAAATTTTTCAAATTACTACAAACTGTAAAAGTAATTAAATATAAATATAACAAATAATTATTTTGATATTAAGCGAAAATTCATGAAATTAGAAATTATATAAATTGAGATAATATAATGTAACCAAATGAAGGTGATGTGAAGGACACATAAGAGGAGGATTAGTTTTCATAGAAATTAATCAAAATGAATGCAAAACATTTGAAGAGATGACATAAATTGTATTGGAATATTACAAGCCAAGATGCTAAAATGGTCGAATGTAACAACCTCAATATTCAAATATCGTACAAATCGAAATATGTCAAAAATCATGCCAAACTCAAATAAAATAGGATATTAAAAGTCATAAGAAAATAAATGCTTAAAATAAAAGTTAAATAAAATATGTATAATGATATTTGTTACATCTCAATCTGACATTGTTTAGAATTACTATGATTTATGAACGTAAAAATGAATAAATAACAATATTTTTTTTTATTATAAATTAAATATACTAAAGCTCCAATAGCATCACTTAAAGAAACAAAATATAACCAAATAAAAACAATGTAAACCTCATAAGAGAAAAGGATTATAGCCTAGTCATAACACAACAAAATCTAAGCAAAAAGTTTGAAAAGATAAGATCAATTCTACAATAATGTTGCATTCCAAATTACAAAGGAGATTGATTCTAACATCTAGGATCATCAAGTCTAGTATGAAATGAAATATTTTTAAAGCATGCAAAACAAAGAAAAATAAAACATAAAAATATCAAAATGAATGTTTACTTACATAAAGTTCATCGACTTTAGTCCAACAATGTCAGTTTCTTTTGAAATAAAATTTGTTAAGAATTAATTACTATGAGTTTATAATTTAAAATAGCACAAACAAAAATAATTAATTATTTTTAACTTAAATAACTATATATTAAAGCTAAAAATTGCTAATTTGGAGTGATTTAATATAAGGAAAACTAAGAGAAGTCGAGCTTGCACAAGAGAAGATTTAGAGTTCAATGAAATAAAGAAATAAAAGCAAAACTTTTGATGAAATTAGAAATTTGAATAAAGAGATTATTTCAATACAAAGTAAATATATTTTAAAAACATAAATAATAAAAATAAACGCAATCAATATAACCATGTTAAAACCCTATAAGGGTTATATGACAATTAATTAGAGTTTCAAAATAATCTACCCAATAAAATTAAGACATTTGAAGAAATTAGTTAATTTATATGAGAAATTTATTTTCCACAATACTAAGGTGATTGACTATAATAGCTTTAACCATCAAATCAAGTGCTAAACGTTTATTTAAATAAATCTTGTTAAGATAACGTCAATGCCATTTGTTTTGACTCCATCAGACATTATTCAGAATTACTCGAGTTAACAAAGTAATTAAACAAAATAATAACAATTTATTAGTTTAGTATTAAATAAATTTGCATTAAAGTTGAAATGAATTAGATTTTAGAAATATAATGCAACCAAACCAAAGTGATGTAAATATCACATGAATGGAGAATTAGATTTTCACAGTAATATATCTAATCAAAGCAAAACATTATATAAATGTGATAAAATGTGTAGTATAATAGAAATCAAAGATATGAAGAAGTTCAAGTGCAACCTCATCAATCCTAAAATTAGGTTTGAATCTAAATATGTCATAACGCATTGGATAGATATAATTAAACATAGTCCGATGACCTTTGTTTCATCTGATCAGATTTTAATTGAAATTACTAGAGTTACCAATATAAAAAAAGAATAAATAATAATTAATTATTATTTAAAAAATTCAATAAATATATATTATAGATAAAATAAGAAAGTTGAAGTAATGTAATATAATCAAATCAAGTAAATATAAAGGATACATGAGAGGAGATTTAAAATTACTAATTAATGCAACCAAATCATAGCTAAAAATTTGAAGTAATGAGATAAATATTATGGGAATTTTTGATTCCATGATAATAAGGAGATTGAATGCAACATTCTTGTTTGTCAAATAAGGTACCAATAAATATATCTCATAAAGCATGCCTAAAACCTAAAAAATATTAAAAAAAATATAAAAAAAAATTATTTAATTAATAGTGCTTGTCAAAACTAGCCCAATGATAGTTGTTTCTTTTCAATTAGACTTTGTTTCTAATTAATACCATTTACTAAAAAAATAATTACAAGAAAAATTAATTTTAATTTTAATGTTAAACAAATATATATCAAAGATGAAATAACATAAATTAAAACAATATATAAAACAAAATAAAAGTGATATAAAGGTAACATCATAGAAAAATTATAATTTCATTATAATATACCCAAAAAAAGCAAATGCCTTAATGAAATAAGTTTAATTATATTAGAAAGTTTCATTGCAAGGTACTAAATAAATACAACGTAGCATTCTCATTCACAAAATTATGTATGAAGAGAAAAATGTCATTTAAAAATTAAATACGATGGAAAATAAAATTTTTAATGATAAAGAAATATTTAATTGATAAAGCTTGTTAGTTGTGTCCAAAGACATTTCTTTCCACATTTTTAAGACTAATTTCAAATTATTTTCATTCAATAAAAAATATCAAATTGTTATATAATACTAAATAAAGATATATATTAAAGCTAAAATTGGGTGAGTTAAACCAATATAACTTAACAAAATCAAATTGATTCAAGTTCTACATGAGTAGAGAATTATAACTTCATTTTGATAAAAACAAATCTATCAAAGCAAATCATTCAAAAATGATGTATAATTGTTTGGAGCTCATTGATATGAGTCTAATAACAAATTCTTTGTCTCCATTAAACCTCATATGGAATTACTAGAAATCACCAAATAAAATAAGCATTAATAGTAGTAAATTACTATATTAATGATAAACACATAAGAAATAAAGCTTAATTAAGATAACTTAAAGCAATACTGTACCACAAAAGATAAGTAATGTAATGGTCACATAACAAAAATTTTAGATAGACTATACAAAAGACTTGCATTCTAAGATATTAATAAGATCTAGTACAATATTCTCGATTGTCAAATATTGTACGAATAGACCATGTTTTGAATAAGTACAAATAACTAATGTAAAATAAGTAATTTTAATGTCTTATTATTTTAATGTCATGTAAATATATATTAAAGCTAAAATAAGAAAAATTTCACTAGTATAACATAACCAAATCAGAGTAATACAAAGGTCACAAAAGTAGAGATTTAGAATTACATAATAATAAAAGAAAACTAAAGCCAAAAATATTTTAAACTATGAAACAAAATATTTAAATGGATAAAGCTCATTGAGTTATGTTTAATTACATTTATTTAGTCCTAATGGGACCTCATCAGGAATTATTATGAATTTTTAAAGTAAATAACCAGAAATAAAGAAAAATTATTATTTTAATATTAAGTAAAAACACATTAAACTAAAAATAAGATAAGTTAAAACATTATTATATAAAAAAATCAAAGATAAAAATCATGGTCACTTTGGTGATTATTTAGAGTTAAATAATAATATTACGAACTGTTTTAGAAAAATCCCAAAAACCATAGAAAATAAAATATTTAAAAAAACATCAATATTAATATTTAGTTAGATAGAGCACATCGAGATGAGTCCAATAACACTTATTTCTTCTACTTTATATCTCATTTAAAATTACTATGAATTATAAAATCTATTAAATGTAAATAACAATAAATTATTGTTCTTGTATTAGGTGTAGAAATATTAAAGATAAAGTGAATTGTTTTAAGACATTATAATTCAACTAAATCAAAGAAATCTAAAGGTCATATGATTGGAGAGACATAGTCTCACAATAATAAATACACATCAAAGTGAAGCATATATGAGGAATGTCACATTACAATATCCTAAGGTGCTAAAGTCTAACATTTCCTATCATCAATATCATATAATTGAAAATGTCTAATAAAGCATCCAAAATAATTTTGAAAAAAAAATTAAAAATAAAGAAATGAATGTACCATTTGATAGAGATCGTTAAGAAGACTCCAACGACATTTACTTCATGGCCATTTGAGCTAATTTGGAACTATTATGAATTACTAATATCACTAAGTAATAAAAAATTATCTTTCTATAAAAACAAAGCATATATTAAAAAATAAATGAAATAAAATGAAGCCATATATTATAAAAAATAAAAAAGTGATAATTTGTAAGGAAAGGATGCATTCCATAATATTAAGAAGATTGAGAGTAATATGCATAATCATCAAATCTGGTGCAAATAAAAATCTCTCATTAACCATGCATAAATAAAATTATAGAGCTAATCTAGATGTGTCCAATGACATTTTTTTCACCTTAATATGTCATCATTTACAATAAATGTGAATTGCAAAACAAAAGAAGCATAAGCAACGATTGATAATAATTTTATTTTTAAACCATTATATATTAAATATTAAATAATATTAATAAAAGCAATATAATATAAGTAAATTAAATTGATGTAATGATGACAAGAGAGGAAAATAAAAGTTTCTTAGTAATATATTCAAGTCAATGCAAAACATTTGAAGAAATTTATTAAATTATGTGAGAAAGTTGTATGCCATGATACTAAGAAATCAAGTGAAAAGCTCTTGATTATGAAATTAAATATAAATTTAAATATCTTTTAAAAAATAAAACATTCAATGAATAAAATATTTTGAAAAAAAATATTTAATCAGTTAAAGCTCAGCAGGATGTGTCCAATGATATTTATTTGTCTTAAATAGTCGTCTTAGAGAATACTTTGAATTTTTGAAGTTAACAAGCATAAATAACAATAAATTATTATGTTATCATAAAATAAAATCTATAAAAGCTTAAGTAAGATAAAAAAGAAACATAAAATAGCCAAATAAAAGTGTTGAAATGGTTACATGAGAGGTCAATTGCACTTTTATACTAATATAACTAAATAGAAAGAAAACTTTTGAATAATAAGAAAAATTATATGCGATAGTTACATTCTAAGATAATTAGGACACCAAGAATAACACCATTGCCAACAAATTAGGTGTAAATAAAACTATCTTACAAAACATGCCATAATAATATAATATAAAATATTTTAAAAAAATGAAAATAAATATTTAATTTTATAAAGCTCCTTAAGATAATATGACAATTATAATTTAATTGTAAAATATCCCAATCTAAGCAAAAACTTTGAAAAAAAATGCTTTTAATTATAAAAGAAATTTACTTTCCATAATGCTAAAGAGATAAAGTGTAACATCTTCAATCATTAAATAATTTATAGAAAGAAAATATTTATTAAAATGTGTGTAAATCTTAGATAAGAAAAAATCTAAAATTGTCAAATTTAATGTTTAATTTAATGGTGCTCATTTTGTCTAATGCAACAATATCGGTTTCATCTAGATCGAACCTCATTAGGTATTACTATGAGTTACCAATTTAAAAAATGTGTGCGCCAAGTTACTAAGCAGAATGATCATAACATTCTGGATCATCATATCTTTTTGAATTGAAATTCCTTATAAAGATTGTGAATATGCCACAAAATAAAACATAAATATTAAAAAGCCAATATTTTATTATATGAAGCTCTTTTATATGAGTATAACATCATTTTTTATGCACATCAAATCTTGTTTAGAATTATTATTGATTATGAAATTAATTAAACATAAATAAGAATAATTTATCTTTTTAAATTTAAAATAATATATGTTAAATCTTATGTGAGATAAGTTGAATCAATATACTATAGCCTAATCAACATGATGTAAATATGAAATGAGTATTGAATCAATGTTTTATAGTAGAATATCAAAATCAAAGCAAAAACATTTGAGAAAATTAGATAAATTATGAAGGAATTGTTCATTCTATGACACCAAATAGATCAAGTGTAACATTCTAGATCATCAAATAAGTAAGAATCAAAATATCTCACTAAGAGACAGTAAACCCTCAAAAATAAAATATTTTAAAAAATAAAAAATATTAATATATATATATATAGTTTGATGGAGCTTATCATGATGAATCCAATGATGTTTATTTCTACTTAAGTATACCTTGTTTGGAATTTTTTTGAAACGAAAAAGCAAATTGGAATAAAAATATACTATTATTTTCTTAAAGTTAAGCAAGCATATATTAATGCCAAATCAAGTTGAATTGAAATTTTCTAATATAACGAAATCAGGGCGACGTAAAGGTCACACGAGAGGAGAATAAGAGTTTCATAGAAATGATACCAAATCAAAGCAAAGGATTTGAATTACTAGGTTAAATGTTATGTGAATGTTTTATTCCACGATATAATGGATATCACGTGTAATGTTCTCAAACGTCAAAATTGGTGCTAATTGTAATAGAAAATTAGATATTTAAAAATATAAAAATTAGATATTTAATGTGATAGAGGCAAATGAGATCAGTTCAATGTCATTTATTTTATCAAAATAATATTTTATTTGGAATTACTCTAAATTATAATATTAAATAAGAATTTATAATAACAATTTATTATTTTAATATTAAGTAAAAAAATTAAAGCTGAAATGAGGTAAGTTATCGAAATGTGATATAACCAAATGAATGTTAGGTAATGGTCATACAAGAGAAAAATTTCAGCTTCGGAAAAGCATAACAACAAAGTAAGAAAGTTCAAGAATTGAGTAAAAGTTTACTCGAAATTTATGCTAAAAGATACTAAGGAGATTGAGTATAACATCATAGATAATAGTATGAAGAGTTATAAAATATCATGAAATGCACAGCTAATCCCTAAAAAATAAATTTTTAAAAATATTATAAAAATGATTAATTAAATTTTTTTCATCAAGACAAGTCCAACTATGTTTACTCCATCTCCATCAAGCCTCATTTGAAATTACTAAGGATTACAGAGAAACTTAAACTTTAAAAGCAATAAATTATTATTTCAACAAAAAGTGAAAAATTATTAATGCTAAAAACTGATAAGATGAGGCAGTGAAGTTTTGCCAAATGAAAATGATGCAAGAGTCACATTGGAGGAGAATTTGAGTGTAACAAATAGTATATTAAATTTAAAACAATAATGTTGAAGAAATAAAAAATTATAGGAAATTTACAATCCAAGTGACTAGCAGAATCAAGTGTAACATACTCAACCATCATATCAGGAATATTTAAAAATGTCATAACCAAAACCAATGAAACTAAATTATTTAATAGTATAAATAATAATATTTATTCAGTTAGAGATCTTTCGAATGAATCTACAACATTTGTTTCTATTTGAATAAACCTTACTTGAAATTACTATAAATTGCCAAAGTAAACAAACACAAATAATAATAAATTAAAATTTTAATATTAAGTAAATATATACCAAAGGTAGAATGAGAGAAATCAAAATAATAAAAAAGAATCAAATCAGAACGATGCAAATGTCAAGTAGGAAAAGACTTAATATCACACTGTAATATCAAAAAATTAAAGTGAAAATGTGAATTAATGATATCAATAAATTAGGAAATTTGCATTTCAATATACTGTAGAGATTGGTTGTAACGTTCTCCATCATCAAATATTGCACTAATGTAATGTATCATTAAGGAACCAAAAATGCTACTAGATAAATTAATAAAAAAACATAATTATGGATATACAATTCAATAAAACTTATCAAGACAAGTAAAATTTTATGTCATCTCCAATGGCCATTATTTGGAATTACGATAAATTAAAAAATTAAAGTGGCATAAATAATAATAAAGTATTATTTTAATGTTAAGACAATATGTAAGACATCAAAAATAAGACAAAATGAAGTATTGTATTATAACTAAATCAAAATAATGTAAATATCACACAAGAGGAGATTCAGTATTACATAGTGACATAATAAAATCATAGAGAAGCATTTGAGGAAATTAGGAACTTGTATGAGAAAGTGTAATTCAATGATGCTAGGGAGATGAAATAAAACAAACTCAGTTGTTAGATCAAGTACAATTAAAAATATCACAAAAAACATGCAAAAATGATAGGAAATAAAATTGTTAAGAATTTAAAAATGAATATTTAATTGGATAGAGCTTATTAAGGCTATTCCAATGATGCATGATTCTTGTCCATATTACTACATTTTTTATTACTATAATCTACCAAAAAAATCATAAATGACAACAAATTATTATCTATAATATTAAGTATCGATATACTAAAGATCAAATGGGATCAATCAGTGAAATATAATATGACCAAATCAAAAGATTTAATGGTCACATTATAGGAGACTTATAGTTGCATAGTAATGCAAGTAAATGAAAGTAAAAAAAGTTTGGAAAAATTGAAACACTATTTTAGGAAATGGCATTGAAAATACTTAAGAGAACAAATGTAATGACCGTGATGGTAAACTCATGTAGAAATTGAAATGACTTATAAATATAACAAAGGTAAAAGAATATTATATTTAAAAATATAAAAATAAAAATTTATTTGGGTACTACTCATTGAGACAAGTGCAAAGGCATTTTTATCATCTCGATCAGATCTCACTTTTGATTACTATGATTTTCAAGTAAACAAGCATAAATATGAACAAATTTATAGTAATATTAAGTAAATCCATATTAAGGTTGAGATGAGTTAAATTTAAACGACATAAAATAATAAAAATAAAGATTATCTTAATTCAAGTTTGCTTACTTGGGCCATTACAAGAGAAGGTACCTTCAACATGCCACTTGCATGGAATGTCTACATAAAAAGTTCTTCATAGTGTAATTAAGAGAAATGATCTAAAATGGCAATTACCACATCATAATCTCTTTGACAATTTAAGGAGTCTTAAACAAGGTCATCCCTTTCATAGAAGAATTAAAAAGGCTCAATATGTAATTTCTTCCAAATGTCCTTACTATCCCAATATGGAGCCCATATATCATGCTTCTAGAGTTTGTAATATGGAAAAAGGTAATAGTCTATCTTTGTCTTTGCATTACAAATCCATCAAGTAAAGTCACAACATTGTAAATATTCTTAACAATTATTGGCACCAAATAATTTAGAGTTTAGTATGATGTGTTATGATTCAAACCATTCAAATTATAATATGCTAGAGGTTTGGAAAGCAAGGAATGGGAATGTAGTTGAGGAAACAAGCGATTTACTGAAATAAACAATCAATAATGTTATCAACTACTACTACAACACGCTCAAGTGCTTCCGCTAATGCAAACTAAGAAATTAGATATATGGTGGACTTTGGTTGGGTCCCCATTTTAGGAACATTAGAAGTGCAATTTATCGTCTAAGTTATTGGAGTTTCTCACAAAAAACATAGTGAAGCTCACTATTACTGGAAGCAAGAAAAAGGAATTTTCTATACTGAAAGGTATCAATTGAGCTAATAAAGTTTATTTTATTATGCCTTTAATTTTTCTTATAGTCATACATGGCCATTAACATGATAATGATGAATATTAAGAAACCATTGGAATGGTGCTAATGTAGCAACTATATTACAATGGAGAATGAACATGATGGAAATAAATTAATTAGCATAATCTATGTGAGCATAAAATTGCAACAAAAACTCATTTATAATATTCAACAAATTAAGTTGGTGTTTGTGAAAATCTTACTAAAATTAATTTTCTTTTATAAGAAGGGAAACATATTAATAAGAAGATTATTAAATATAACAAAACAATTGAAGAATGCCCAAACATAGGAAGCACATAGTGTTTCCCTTCAAACGAAGCCCGTATAAATATTAAAAAAAATGCACGTACCTTACATTAGCTAATCATACAAAGAGCAAAATCTAATTACCCTATGGTAAAATTTACATGAAACTTAACTTCTAAGACATTGATGTCTTCATGAAATCAATGAACACAACAAAATATTATGTTATGAATAAATTTCATTTATGTGCTTCTCATATTGGATCGTTGATCAAATTGAATTGATATTAATGAATGTCATTTATGAACTAAGGGTTCTTACATGGTACTATGCACAAAAGCTACTTTTCAAACATGGTTGAGTACTGCTTTGATCTCATTTGAAATTAGGTTGGAATTATTAAGATTTTAGTTTCACCACATTTTTGTTTTTTGCCCTATCAAAAAAAAAGACATATACATTCAAATATAAGAAGTAGAATAATAGATTACATTATATTGAAATGTTCACTAACAATTTCAAGTTGATTACCTTAAGGAACTATTCATGCGGTTAGATACTCTAACATGGTCAATGATAATTTTGATTTAATATAATGTAAAGGTGATGCTTTTTAGTTTTGCATATTCCATTGTTGGATGAAATGCTACCTTATTGTAGTGAGAAAATACATTAAATTCAAATAAATGTGGTGTTATCATTCCAATATATTTAGCATGCTCTGACACATCAAACTAATACAATTAAAAATAACCCATATATGATGCACCATCTACTTTGTCACTGAAGGAGATAGTGTAAAATAAATATTTAATTTTCAAATGTAGTAATTTAATATCTAAGTAAAATATACAAATAAAATGGGAGAGACACACCATAAGTTTATGTTAGCTTTTTCTTTTTTAAATATTAATATATATTTATGCTTTATTAAAAAATATTATGTCAATAATTAAGTGCATAGGGCTCCATCTACTCCGTCATTGAAGGAGATAGTGTAAAATAAATATTTAATTTTCAAATTTAGTAATTTAATATCTAAGTAAAATATACAAATAAAATTTGAGAGACACTCCATAAGTCTATGTTAGCCTTTACTTTTATAAATATTAATGTATATTTAGCCTTTATAAAAAATATTATGTTAATAATTAAGTGTATAAGGCTCCACTATCAATCTGCTACTCTCAGATAAGAAAGAGGATGAAAACAAAGTCTAGAACCCCTATCACATTATACTGTCTAGCATCATAGATGATAATCTTCATCACGTGGGCTAATGTGCCAAAGTTCTTGGAGTTCTTAATAACCACTTGTACGCTAAACCATATATCATGGCACATCATTTATTACCCATAAAAATTAAATATGGAATTATTCCTTCCTTATTCTAAAATTAAAAATGTCACTTAACGATAATTATGTCTTTTATAAAATGGTCTAGCACTCCCCTTATGGTTACAACCAATTATGCGACATCGTTACCTCCATAACAAAAGAGTATTGATATCTAACCAACCTATCTCTTATGTGGGAATCAATGATCTAATCTCCACAACATTCATTTCCATTGTTTATTTGTTCAACATAATCTAAATCTTAAATCTAACCTAAAGCAAGGATTACCTTACATATGCTTACATAAAGTCTTAGCTATAATGTTTTCTTAACCTTATGTTACAAATATTATGTAACATTATTTAGGAGTACCTAAGTAACTTTGGCATCATTGAATAGCAAATTTACAATAAAAATAAGTCATCAACAATATGTATTATCCATAGCCTTAGTGGTCATAGCCAAAACAAATTTCACTTTTCTAGCAATCAGTGATCCTAACAAAAATAAACTTCTTCTAAGGTCAAAACACGAGACCTCCATGCTTTTTGCCTAGAAACAGAGTGCCATATTCTCTTAATACGACATCTTAGCTCACTTAAGGGCTTAAGCCCATGGCTCAAAACACATATCCAAGCCATCTTTTCGGTTTTTAGGCCTATTTGATGCAAAGCGACGCTTGGCCAATAAAAATTTCTTAGGGGTTTTGCTAAGTTTATAAATTTCATTCCAAAGTTCATGACCAAAGATAAGATTAAATTTGCAAAAAAAAGTAGAATTTAAATCATGATATTGCAAGGATTCTAAATAATAAGAATATGTCCTCAACATTCTATGATGGTCAAGAAAGAAATATATGTTCATCGCACTAAATTTGAGATATTACATAATATATATACTAAACTTTTGGAACTCAACTTGTGAGAAAAAAATCAATTTCCATGTAATATGAAATCATAGCCCTAAGAACATAGCAAATGAACACATGATCATGGAAATAAGTTTTCATATAGCATCAAGCCTTCAATAAAATAAGAATTATCTATATTTTTAAATAATTTTAGTTAATGATTTCCATAACATTATTTCACAAAGATCGCGGCATTTAATTTCGTATGATTTGATCTTAAGGCATGATGCGTTTTCTTTAGACAAGTCATCAAACCTACATGTTTGAAATTTAGCTTAAAGTTCTACCACATATGTTTAAAGAAGCTTGTTAACGAAATTCACACTAGAATTATCATGCAACACATAATGGCATGAGAACCTTAAACATATTAATTATATCATTCTTTCAATTATAAAACAATAATATAATTCCTCAAGTGAAGAGTTATGCTAACCATGAATTCATTCATATGTAGAAGATTGCATAGACATTTTTATGCTTAAACTAACATGTTTTGCATGAATATTCATGAACTAATTAAGGCTTCCCATTCAAACAAGCTTTTCAATACAATTTTACATAGTTAGGTCTTGTTTGACTGAGAAATTAAAACTACAAAATTACCTCATGAACTCAAATTTTGAATTTACACATGTAGATAAATAATCTTTACATTAACCAACATGTAATCACGTAAGTCCATCTTGTATTCTTAACTAAGACTATATTGAAGAATATTTTTGGTTAACAATATTCCACAATTCTATTAATGAAAGTGTGCCTAATAAAAGGTCCTGAAAAATTCTCGAATTCATAGGTCACAAAGAGAGCATGACTTAATAAGCTTTTATTCACAAGTCATAACATACATCTCTCAATTAAAGGAACATGATGGATAGCTCTTTTGTTCAGTAGATCAACATGTTAAAAGATATGAGTTAATCACTAAAGTATGCTAATTAAAAAACTTTATCGATCAACATTCCTTAAAATTTGCCTTATATCTTATAACAATCATGACCACGACAATTCTCTTGTATCTTTATGAAATTAAAGACTTACTTCAATTGAAAACTATGAAGATTTAAGTGCACAATATTGAATGCCATCCTACCTTGTGAGTCATGTGAAGGATTTCTTCAAGGGTTTACTTTTCCTCAAAATATTAAACATCATGCTTGCACTTCTTGCTCATAAATGGTTCTCCATATTCCCCTTAGCTTGTCAAAGTTGGCCTTCTTACATATTTTGATGACTCGGTTTGTCTAAAACATAACAAAGATACCTCTTAATACTTAACAAGGGTAGGCTAATCATCTATTGCTCAAGGAATTTGCATAACAAACTAGCTAAGGTTTCAAAGTTAATTATTAAAGCAAATTATATATAATCATTCATAAACCCTTAATCCCTCTTAATAAGATGCATAAATTGGAAAAAATGATGCTAATAATATAATCAAAATCACTAAATCCTAATGCAACAAAAAATATGAAAGTTATTTCCCTTCTTTATTTTTAGGTCACCATAACTATAGTGAATAAGAAAAAAAAATGCAACTTAACTATATAAATAAATTTATTCAATGACTTTGTATTGTAGTTTTACTATACTTATATCATATGACATATTTATCAAAATATTATTTTGTTGACGGACATCACCCCTTACCATAATTGTTTGATCTAGTATTCGTACATGTTTCATAGTTGTACTACAAACATAATTCCCATATTATACACCAAAAATTACTTTAATTAATTATACTAAAATAATATTCATGCATATCATATAATCTTTAGCTCACTAGACACATAAATCTTTCGACTTCAAATGTTTTCCTTCCAATGTTATCATAGTTGAATACTTTGTTCCTATATGATCATAGTGTTAGGAAGACCACCTTTAGGTTTTCATATTAATGCACTTATGTGATAATGTGATCTGCTTAGTAAGATCACAAGTTAGATTGGTGTGCATTTGCATTTGGCTTTATGTTATACTAGATTTAAGCATAGGATGTGCTATAAATGTATTGTATGATACTAGCTTTCAAAATTAGTAGAAGGTCAATCATCAACCATTAATGCACATGAAATGATCAAGCTATATTAAAACTATATTATATTTGTATGAATAAAAATAATGCTTTACACTTGTATCCCATTTGGACTTTTACATTTAATTATAGCGTGTGATTAGCCAAAAAGGTACTACATAATGTTCATAATGGTGCCTTCTTTTTGGTTTTACCACCCATCTTGCTATACAACATTTAACCATTGTACTATACGATTCACATTAAAGCCATAGCTAATAAAAACGTAACTTAATTACTCAAAATTTAAATATTTTTTATCAAAAATATGAGAGAAAAATAACATCTATGGGTTATGCAACAAGGAGTGTAATAATCCCGCATTCTAATTGGGATTTTAACCTCAAAATATAAAACACATCCATGGCCATTTGAAAAGAACTTCAATAAAGAGTAGGAGTTTGGGTGTTTCAATAAAGAGGTTCTTGTTCGCATAGTGGAATCAACAAACCATTTATGATTGTTCCTTAATTTTTAAGTTGGTGATAAAGATATTTGTGTACTTCTAGTCATCTAATGATTATGGTGTTGTAGGGGTGCATTTTACTATAAAATGTTTCTTGTTTTCTAATTCTTACACAATTTCTTTAATAAGAATTATGTTTTTCCCTTATTCTGACTTTTCTTATTCATTAGTACATTTTAGTTCATAGTCATTGATCACTTTAGGTAGTTTGTAGCTACACATCCTTTTTAAAGTAGACAATTCTAGATTATGTGAGTTAGGTTAAAGAATGTTGTGAAAGAGTGGGTAGTAATATGTGTTTGGCAGGTTTACAAACTACAATGGATGTGGTAGATGAAGTGTGAGTATGAGTGTATTGAGAATTGTGGTGTGGGCCTTTAATGGCTTTGGCTCGTCATTTCTTTTAAAATAAGAAATTCCAACTTTTTTTCACATTTCTAGTTATGTGATAATATTTCTTTATAGCAGAAATATTTCTTATGTTAAGCTTGACATGTATGTATTGGTTTAAACCTGCCTTTAAATGACAAAGTACTACATGCTCGAGTTCATCTATGTCATATTTAGGTTTATAATCCTCAAATTCGTTAAGGTACTTATCAATAGATCTACCACCTTAGAAAAATCTTTATAACCTAATCTTATGATTTGACCAAGTTTGGGATACTTATTCATCATTGATTGCATATTGTCATTCTATGTTTCTAAAGAATGTACAAGTAGAGACAATGAGCCTAGTATTACTGAATTGGTTTTTTTTACTTGATGTTAATTAAAAAAATCATCTACACTAGTCCACTAGTCATCTAATCTTTAGAAACATTATTACAACAAAACATTAAGGAATCCAATTTTGCATTAGGAATGTGATATCTATCACAATGACTCTTACTTCTTTCCTCATTACTAGATACATCTAGATCATCATTTTTTTGTACTCATCTGAATGTTTATTTTTTCTTCTATGATCATGGTCTCTATTATGGATATCTAATCAGAGTCATCGAAAGGATCATCATGTCTTATATAGTTTTTACATCTCCTAAGATTTCTCTCTTCGAAATCATTATGTATGGCACTTCTTTTATTAACTTATTCTATTTTAAGATTTTGTTTATGTTTTTGATTTAGGAGGATATGGTCAATCATTTGGGTGACTTAGGTTATTGATTAGAATATTTCTAGCATGATTGTTGGTTTAAATTTTAACTTTGGTTTTCAACTAATTCTTGATTTTGATTTACAATTTTGTAAGACCAAGTAAATCTTATGCTCATTTTAAAATTTGTCATACAAGAGATATCAAAGAATGAAAATAATTTAAGATTACTTTCTTTTTCCTTTTTTTAATAAAAAATATGAAAGCAAAGTTGTCACTACTTTAGACAAGAAAAGTTAAGATTGGACATGCTTTTAAAAAAATGGAAAATGATCAAGGTCGTTACTTCTACCAGATGGCCTCTTAGATAGAATAAGATAGTTCCTAAGAAAGATAGTAGGGAGTTGTATCACTGCTTTTGTACCACTTCCTAAAACAAAGTTTACCAAAAACTAGCTGAGAGTTCGTTAATAGATAAATTATGTCAAAAAGGAATAAAACTCTTAGTAGAATTTTTTTTGTAAAAAAATTAAAAATTTTTAAAGTTGAAAATAAAGAAAGTTTTTTTTAATAAAAAAGTTAAATAGTAGTTTTACTATTAAAAATTTAGTCACAAACAAAAGTTGATATATTAAGTTGAAGATAGGTTTTGTAAAAAAACTTATTTCTAATACTAAACTTGAAGGCACTAAACAAAATAAAAAAATTATTTAGTAGAAAATCATTGTCTTTGACACCAAAGCTGTTGCATGGCACATTTAAACTTCTACCAAAGATTAAACTAGATCTTACAATATTGAACATACTCAAAAGATTATTAAGATATATAATAAGGCACTATATAACAGTCAAGGTAAGGTCATATGTATAGTATTTAAGTAGTATTCAAAGATTGGCATTCCAAAATTGGAGCATAGATTATTAAGTTTGGTAGACTACTCCTTAAGCATTAAGCATAAAATCGAACATAAATAATTTTTGTAACATCCAATTTTGCACACATAAAATAAAACATTTTGGCAAAAATATTGTAAAATACTATAATGGAGGACAGTAACTTTATCATAAGATTACTACATAGAAAACAAATGTTCCTAAAAGATTAAAACTTCTGATGTTGATGTGATGTTAGGAGAATCGAGGGTTTATTTGGCGATCGACTCTCTTGTTTGATTGTTTTTCACCTTCGACCCTTGCCTCTCACAAGAGATTTGATTGTGGGCTCTATTGGTGAAATGACTCTCACTTTCGATTCTTATTTCTCACAAGGAATTTTGGAGTCTCTCCAACTAGGATTAGGAGCACACTTTGTTCATAAAGGAGGAAGCACATAAAAAAATAAATTTTATTCCATTTTTTTCTTATGTGGCAACATCCTTTCTTGTTGGAATTTTCAAATATTCATCAACAATTTATAAAAAAAATGAAACATAACAAAAAAAACTATGAAATTAATTGAATTAAGTAGTTTGCAAATGAATAATATGTTCTAGGTGGCGATAATAGTTGGTGGAAAAAAAGCTACGTGAAATCAATGTAGTGTTAACAGAGGACTCAGTACATCCATTCTAGGTTTAGGGTAGGCATGTGTCAAACAGAAAGAATAGGTTTGTACCATTGGTGGAACTGGTAACTGAGCATGGGTCGTTGTAAGTTAGTGCAAAAGGTGTCGATCCTAGTCAAATGCTGGTGAATAAGTGTTCCCAAGTTAGCAAAGGACAATGCTCACGATAATAAATGTTGGCGGATGTTCGAAGCAATGAAATCAATAAAATTTTTTATTTAAGTATTTTTTTCAAAATAATTTTCAAATAAATTTAGTGCTAGTAGACTTGTGAACCTAGAGCGACACCAGCAAGTGGGTATTGATAAGCTAATTTTAGATGCTTCTGCATCAGTATACCTCCAATTTCATAGACTTCTTAAGCAAACAAAAAGAAAATAAACATGCAAAATTTTTCTTAAAAGGATTTTACAAAAAAGCAATTTGAAAGGCCACCATTTTTGTTTTGAATATTTATTATCTAAAAATTTGTTGCCAAAGCTTTGGGCAAAAAGTTGTTTTTTTGGGTCCAAAATTTCTACAGCCCAAATAGTTATGAAATAGCTTTCTAAGAAGCTATATTTTTAGGACATTATTTGGTAAGTTTGCACGAGGGTTGCAAGTGATATTTGGAAGGATTTTCAAGGATCTGGTTAGTGAGATGGCACGCCAAATCTACTGTGGCAAGTTTGGCCTAAGTTATTGTGTTGAGGATCGAGTCGTGGGGTCGATGGAATCTCTGTGATTCCTATGTTATATCTTACTTGTAGTGTCATAGATCAAGTCAATGGGTCAACATGACAACAATAGTGTCATGGATTAGATCTACCTCAATGCAAGATGGAATGGGATGGTAGGTTAGCATAGTTCGGTAGATTTGAGTTTGTTTGAGGGTTCTATAGACTACATTGCTCTATGTTGGTTTGCATTAGTAAATGTGATGCAGTAAATCTAGTTGTGTTCGTAGGTCATATGAACTTGTGATGTAGTAAATCTACTTATTCAATGATCTATCTCAGGTAAACATGGTCTATGTAATCCCTAAGGAGTAATCAGGAAGATGGTGAGCAACATATGAAGGCATTCACAATGACGGGCTAAATAGGCTATTTTTTGGGTCTTTTTTCCTTCTTGGTATGAACCTTGAGCCAATTATAAATGTTTAGGCTCTATGTTTACTTCGTATAAGAAGAATAGAAACATTGATTGTCTATAAGTTTGACAAATGTTTGATTGGTATAATGGCTTCTAATTGATGTCCCCACTAAGGATCCCCCAAAATTGTGTTTGCTTGGATTGTCCCACAAAATCTATAGCTCTTAGAAAAAAAATGTGTGTTCTATGTTCTAATAATCCTACTTCACAAGTTTTGAATGCTTAGTGAATGTTTTATGATAGTAGTTGCTGATCCCAAATAACACAACTTGTAGTAGCACTAGTAATCAAGTTCTTGGCATGTGAAAAAAGAAAAGAACAATATTTTTTTGAAAACTCTCCTGCAACATTTTAGTTGGATTAGTTTCTACCCAACTGAATCTTCACCACATCAAGTTAAAAAAATATAGTAATCTCTTTTTCCAAAGGTAAACACACAACCTCACTTTTAGTTTTTTTCTCTTATACTATTCTCAACCCCTTGCACTTTTTGCTAATGGGAACATAATTTAAGTTTTTTCTTACTATGCTAAAGCCAACATTTTTTTAGGCTTTGTGCATTAAAGTCAACCTTCACAAAGTGGCTACTTTAGTAACTAAAACCTAATCAAGTTATAATTCTCATAAACAACTCTCTTTGCTTAATCCCATAAAATGTGGCTAATGTGTAGAAGTTATGGAAAATAAAAAAGCACTCCCACAATCTTGTTGATGCTTTAAGTTGATGAGCAAATTATGTGCAAAAATGAACATTGTTTCTTCAAGAAGACTTCCAATAAGCAGATGTAAGGTTTTTAAGTTTGCTAGGGTTTTAAAATTTTTTAATGTGATAAAATAAATTTACTAAAGGCATAGTAGAAATTTATTGCATTAAGAAACGCTAGGTAGCAATATTTCCATACATTCTCTATTTAACTATGCATATGAAGGCTTTGGAATTGTTTTGCATTCATAAAATTAATTTAATCCTTTCCAAATGTGAATTAACTATTAAACATTAAAAGATCAAGTTAGGAGTACACTAAGAAGTTCAAAAAATGATTGCTAATGGCTATGTAAATTTATTATTAATCTAATTAATCATATTAACTAATGATTAGTAATTTTTAACGGGCTAAATGTACTTTATCTTAGGAATATTTTCTATATGCATTTGTCCTGTTTTTGTGCATTGTTCTTGTCATTCCACACATATCAAGCAATGTACTATCTTTTTTGTGTTGTTGGTGTGTAGCATTCTTCGACCAAATGTTACTTTAACCTACACAAGGTCTACAAACATCTACTAGACATACCTTGGATTTATGCTTTTTTAGCAAATACTAGAACTTCCTTAGATGTGTGTGTGTGTTGTAAATTTTCTTCAATTCCATGCATGAAGCCTTTGTATTAGTTATATTTTTAAAACACTTTCAAACCATTTTATGAGTGATGGTGGATACATTCAAATGAAATCTTTTGACAAATTATTAAAAACATAATGCACGCAAATTGAATCATATGAGATAAATATTTGCAAATATCTACATGTAAAACATTCCCAAAATTGGTCTTAATTCTTTGACATTGCGAAGGAACTTACTTCTTTGCATGCCCTCACCATTTTGTATAACTCCATTTTGCATTTAATGTCAACATTGTGGAGCTCTAGTTCGCATGTAGACTTAAATAATGGAGGCATATGCTACGCTTCCTTCCCTTATTATTTTTCTTCCTTCATTACTCTTCTTTTTTATGGAATTAAAGCTAAATTCAATTCTAACTATAGGATTCCTATCATATGCATCTTCATTATTAATTATTTTCTCATCAAACCCAATTTTGTGTGATTCAAATGACCATGATTATCCACAATCACTGCTTTTTCCATTGTCACACTTGGCCACACTCTCCTCATTTTTAGTAATTTTTTTCCTGATCATTGCTCAGAATTATTGAATTTTGCACTAAGACACATGATATCCAGACATTGTTATCAGCTTTCCTCAAATTATTCTTCATCAATAGTACTTCAGCTGCCACACTCATGGCCTTGCTATCTTGTCTATGTGGCATAATCTTATTATACATCATATTGACCAAGTAGATCAAAAGAGAGTAATAGTTGCAAGTGACTTGTATCCTTTTCACCCAAACTAATGAATAACTTTGCTAAGTAATTACATTTAACTACTTCAAAATAAATTGAAATTAAAAAATGGCTTATCAAAGGTCAAATCTATTTTCTAGATTATTTCTAGCTTGGTTTGAAAGAAAGTTTTCAAACAATTTGTATTGAAATTTTACCATATTTTGATGTAACTCTTATGCAACAAGATTCTTGCTTTTTTATTTTGCATTAGGTATATTTTGTTAACCTTAGATTTATATTTATAATTGTCAATTTAGGTTACTAAATTCTCCTCCTTTTCAATGTTATCTTATGAAAACTTATCATTCTTAAAGAAAACAATCTCTTTCATTCAATACCATAAACAAGAGCATCTATAATTTTGTTTTAGTTACATGAATTTCAATTACACTCACACCATAAAATGATTCATGTTGCAAATTTAATATTATATGTTTTTTAGTAAGCTATAATTTTTATTAAACACAATATTATCATTTATTAGGGATTATTGTGGGTACTTACATCTACAATATTAAACATAATTCCTTTGTTTTCCTTTTTTAATGAACATTGAGAAATCCATTCAACTTAAAGATACTCAAAGATATTGTATTGTTATCAAATTTGCAAATTTCTTACTTAATATTTCATGTGACTAATTTATATACCTACATTTGTATGAATCTTAGAGGAACTTAGTTCTACTAGTAAGACCTTGACATTATGATCAAATTATTTCAATGACTTAAAACATCAATCTTATTCTTAAAGACATAATATTTACATATCATCAATGATAACTAACTAAGTGAAGATTTGACCTTCTTCAATTGAAACGCAAATTTGAATAACTTTCAAAAATTCAACAACTTAAATCAACTCTAAATAAATCTTATCAAACTCATAATAATGTCCTCCTAATTTTACTTCTAATTGAAGTAATAAAACTTAAGACATTACATTTTTGAAAGACATCCACCTTAGTTTATCTATCTTAACATTATTCTTAATAGGATGTCAAAAGATAAATAAGTTGAATTTATGTTACTTTAAAAAATTTTCTTGTCCCTAATTTAGATTATAAAACAAAGCACAAAAGTTTATTTGCATATACATAACATCTTCTAGGATAAAATGATTAGTCACATTTATAAACCTTAATGTGTTGCTCAATGAATTCTCTAACAGTAAAAATATGTAGTGTATGTAACCTCTTCGTTTGTTTAACTAATACAACAAAAGTTGTAATAGAAGACTTACTAATGATCAAATAAGGATATATTTTTCATTATGGCGACTGTATAATTTATTTGTTTGCAATGATTTATGTATAAGAAAAGTTTTTTATGCATGGCAATTAATCTTTTGATAGATGGATTAAAATTATAAACAATTTAAATACTTTTATGAATGAAAATATGAATTTGGCATTATAATATTTCATTTCTCCTAGAGATTTTGGAGCCAGACATGCAATTATAGTAGAGGGCATATATTTGTCTTTCTACCTTATCTTTTACCCTTCCTTCATTTTGCTTTATCCTTGTGACATAAAGGAAAGACCTAAATCTAGTTGTTAGATTCCCATCCTACTTTCTCCTTCCATCATTATTGATGACTTCAAAGTTTTGTTTTCTAATTATTTTTTTTATATGTTTTAATATTTTATTTTTCTCAATATAAATTCTTAAACAACTCATTATGGCCAATCTAGATCAATGAAAAATACATCACATTAAGAACAAATGCACCACATCTAACACATGGAAATATATGAAATTGATAAAAGATATAGGCTTGAATCATACTAAATTTTTGAACCTAGTGAAGCAAACTATTGGACTCTCATAGTTGATTGAAAGTTCTCCACTTCGTTCACTTGGGAAGCAACCAAAAGTAATGGCCTATTATTACCATTTAGACACAAAAGTCTATAGCTAAAAATGCCTACAGAAATTTCTACTTTTATATAGAGAATATTCAACAAATTGTTGCAATTCCATTGTATCTTAATAATACTCAAAAAACAAATGGCATCAAAATTTCTAAATTGTACAAAAGAAGTCTTAATCGATCATGCATTTGTGTGCTATTACGGAGCATGTATGTTGAGGTCTACATTTAGCAAAAATTTTTACATTT
This sequence comes from Vanilla planifolia, assembly GCA_023846275.1. Classification (NCBI taxonomy): domain Eukaryota; kingdom Viridiplantae; phylum Streptophyta; class Magnoliopsida; order Asparagales; family Orchidaceae; genus Vanilla; species Vanilla planifolia. The sequence goes on along the minus strand of JAIUJO010000032.1, from coordinate 2,783,413 downwards.
AACGACCTAATAAAGCAAGCATAACTATTGTAACTATTGTAGCTATTTTATTGTCATAGTGCTACAAGCAATCAAAGAACAATTTTACTAAAGAAGGGGCCATTTAATTCCTTTCTTTAATCATATATTATAACATATGGAGTGAAAGAAATTTAAAAACTCATGAGGAAACCATACAAGTAGTACCATTATCAACAATTGTTTCTTCAATTGCTATGAAATCATTTGTTAATTTCCACTCATATAGATGGCTAAAGTAGACCACCAATGTGTTTACCTTGGTTTGGTTCCTCCATATGCTTTCCTAAAATATAAAAGCGACTAGAATACAAAGTGGTCTCATCATTTAGATAAAATGCCTAAAGTAAACATTGATGGGTTCACATTGTGTTAAAGAGGGCTAGTTGGCTATGGTTGAATTATTTAGAAACATAAAAGCTAAATAATGAAGGCCTTCTCCAAATGCGTTTGTAATAAATCAATAACATAAGCAAAAGGAATGTCACTACTCTTAAGTATAAAAAAGTCCAATAATAGCGAACTATCAAACCTTGTCATCGAGATGCATTACAAGGAAATCAGACAAATGCTATTGGGTAGGGTAAGCATCCCTTCGAAGCAAGTCAAAATGATTGAACAAGAATTTTAAGTGATGGCAACAAAAATAATTGATTTGTGTTATATTAGCAAAGAACAAAATTGTGTTGTTTATTACATTACAAAAATGGTAAGAAAAATGTCTAAATCAACAATTTGGGAGCCATAAAATATTCACAAATTATACAATCATTTAATAAACTTGATGAAATTTGGCATCCATACATTCAAACATCCTAGAAGGTATGTCACATCAACCTTATTAAAACACATTAGTGTGATCTACAAAATTTCCAAATTTTCACTAAGTGGAACCTTTTCATAAAGTATGATAGTAATCATCACCCTATACAAAGAATCTAATGTTCATATAATTATAATTTCATTCCATGACAATACATTCTATCACTGCATAAACCAAACACACCCAAATGTTCAGAACACCATAACAATCATATAATCATTATAAAACTCCCCTAAAGTTTAGGAATGTACATCTGACTATGATCCCCAACTACACAAATGGAAAGCTCCACTCATCACATATTGTTTCTATTTAAGAAAGGGCATCAACAAACTACAACAACGCTTTCAATAGCATTAGATAAATAAATTCTTTCATAGCCTCACTATTCACCACTATACATCATTAGCCCATGGCTATTCTACATAATATCAAATCATACAAATACTATTCTTAAAGCTTTGCATTATTCATTATTGCACACCTTCATACCATAATGTTGCTCTAGAGTGCACATAACATACAATAAGCATGCTCAATAAACTTAAACTCAACTCAAGTTTACTATCATGATGGTGACGCTACAAGATCATTCTAATATGACATTTCAACTTTCTGATGGCACATTGGCAACAAATGACACTTCTCATATATTGTAATAGAAAAGAAGAATTCCAACATCTAGTTATTACATAGTGATGGATTACATCACTAGTAGATCTGACATCATTCTTTGGAATCAAAACACAACAATGTACTTGAAGCTCTTTTTTGGCAAATTGAATTAACTAGTAGAAGAAAATTGGACCCTTTCACTACATCATTAAGAATTAAATAAGATCAAACATAAAACAAACATTAAATTTAATCAAATAATGAAACGTAAAGCTTGGCTTATGCAATAAACTTCATTTACAAAAATAACTCATGTGCTCTCATGTTATATTCTCCTCAAATTATTAAGCCTAAACCAATTATGGCTAAACATGACTTAACTAGAAAATTTGCATTAATTCAAAATTTCTTATGGTTGAATTTTAGCCAATTATTTTTTATCACTCCCAAAAGAAACTAAATGCAACTATCCATTGTTGTTTTGCTATTCGTAATCATACATGCCAAAAAATATAGTAATAAACTCATATTTGTTTAGAACTATAATCTAGAATATAAAAGCAATAAATGTCAAATTCTTAAATGACATCACATTCTAAGTCCAACTAGAGATGACCATATAAGTCTAAATACTAAAAAGAAGTAATAGTCTGTTATAAGGTAATGTCCATCAACATATAGAACAAATTATCATGAATGGAAGTAATGACGAAATAACTGCAAAATCATAAATGGAAGAAGAAATTCATCCATCAAGTTTACTGACTCTAATAATCATTGTTGTGAAATCTAGTTCACAAAAAACACAGGAGCAATGAGTTGTGGATTTTAAAAATAATTTTGGTTATTTTTTGTTACTTAAAAACTATTTTATGCTTTACAAAACTATAATTTTTTTAAAATAATAAAAAAATAAAGATATAAATTAAAATGAGACACTAGTATTGTTAGATGGCTTGGTTCAAATTAGAACCTACATTTTCCCTCAATTACGGTATGAAAAAGCTCCATTAAAAAAAGCTTAAAACAGAGATTTTTTCTTACTATTCACCTCTAACTTATTGGATTTTATAGTTTAACTAAAACCAAGGCTTTTGTAAACTCAACCCCAAACTTAATTTTTTATAAGATTAAACTAAACTCTTACTTATGCAAATCCAAGGCCACCTAACACAAGAGAAAAAATACTGTATGATAAGAGATTTTTGATAATGTTGTACAAATGTTTATACTTTATGATTAATGTCACAAGGCATAATAAGCTTAAATTTGAGAAGATAAGTGAGATTTCGAACGACAAGACTTGTAAGAGATAGTTGGGAATAATTTATTATTTCAGAAGGAGAAGTCATAGTTGCTACCAATAGAATTTATGCCAATAGAATTTGGGGCAATGTTTTGTTGAGATCGCAAAGATTGATTCACATCTATTTTTTTCATTTACAATGGTTAGGTATTTATAAAAAAACTTTTGATTATAACTGTTTGAATGTATAGAAAGCTTTTTAAAAAGCTACAACAAATAACCTAAAAAGTATTTTAAAATAATTTTTTGAAATGACTAACGCAACTAATAAATAATTAGCATTATGCAAGATGAGCTAGGGCCATTGCTTCTAATCGAAGGCAATACAAATCTTCAGATGTAACGTTGAATAAGTGGATAGGTTATGGAGTATTCGATCAAGATAGAATTGATTTTGTCCATCCTATCATCTAAGATGAGATCTGTATAGATTTTTTTAACAACAATAAAATTAGGATTAGATCTGGATTGTAAGATTCAGGTGGGAGACATTTAAGCCATCAGGTCAACAATAAATTATGTCAAACATTAAAAATAAAGATAACGACCCAATGAAGTCGAATAAAGTAAACACTGCCAAATGGATCAATTAGTTACAATGGAAGAAGCAGTAAATGTCTAATTGGCTCATCAAATGGATGGTTGGATCTATTAAGATCACGGTTTCAATGCTGAGATGATCTCTACCATGTGATCACGAAAATGCACCATTAGATGATGCTGATGCTTCAAGCCTAGGATGTAAAATGGCACAAGGCTTTTGCCCCACATTGTTGGAAAGGAGTATTTGGAATTTTTAAGAATTCATCAAAAGTTGTTTTGTAGAGCCAAAATTGGTCTAGCTCCCCTCTTGTACACTTTAGAACTCATCCCTTGAGCATATTCGTAATATTTAGAATTGTAATCTAGGTTGATCCATATGTATACATTCAAGTGTGGCCTGGCACGATCCAATGCCCTGCCTCAATTTAGTTTAGGATTCACTGATAGCACATATGGGATTGACAAAATTTTGATGACCTGGTGATTACTTGTGCTTGCCTAGAAGGGCTTTCCTGGCCTGATAGCTTTACAAGCTAGAACATGGTAGAAAATTATTTATTTTGATTATTAAACATTTATTAGAATTATTTTTTTAATTTTGTCAAGGTTTAGCAAATAAACTAACATAAACATTTGATAATGATGGATTTTGACCAACAGAAGGATTTTGGAGTAAAAAATGGAATCCTAATTTTTGTTAAATCATGAGATGATTGAATATGATTTGAGATTGATATGAAATGAGCATGCCTTTAAAGTCAATATGTTAGCAATCTAAAAAACTTATCAAGGCCTGGTACGAATAACTTTAGTACTTGGAATTTGTGGAACACTCTAAGGTACTTCAAAGATGACTAATTCAACATCTTTTAAGGTGCATAGCTTATTCATTAGAAACTACACCTCATTCATACTAAATAATCCCATTGGAGTAACTTGGTAAATTTTTAAAATTATAAAAATGAATATTTTATTAAAGCAAGATGAGTTCAATAATGTTTACTTTGTCTAGATTGAGCCTCATTTGTAATTATAGTGAATTATTTAACAAAATTAGAGTAAATAATAATAAATTATTATTTTAATACTTAATGAATTTGTATTATAGTTAAAAGGAGATACACTGAAGCAATGTCATAAAAAAAAATCGAAGACATTTAATGGTTAAACAAAAGAAGATTTGAAGTTACATAATAATATAATGATGTCAAAGTGAAAACATTTAATTAAATACATAAATTGTTTAAGAAATTCTCATTCAAAGATTCTAGTGAGATAAAGTGTAATGCCACATCAAATAAACAAAAAAAAAATTATTCGAAAAGTATAAAAATATATTTAATTAGATAGGTTGGTCAAGATGAGTTCAATTAGACAAAAGTTAGAATTACCTTAACTTATAAAGACAAATAAGAGTAAATAATAATAGATTATTATTTCAATAGTAATTTTATAATACTAAAGCAAAGATGAGATAAATTGATTCAAAATAGTATGATAAAATTAGTGTCACATACTTGTCAAACATGATGAGATTTAGAGTTATACTGTAATACAAAAAAAACTAAAGTAAAATATTTGAAGAAATCATATAGCTTGCATGAGAAAATTAAATTCCAATATGTCAAGGACGTATACCATAACATGCTCAATCATCAAATTAGCCTTGGCACCACACTAGAGTCAAGGTATAACATTACAAATAAAAGTATTTTTCTTATAATTTTGTCATGTGCATTAAATGTGTTATTCTCATGTTACAATTCCAATAAATAATTTGACATTTTTCAATTACCTATATACCACTTTTCCTTCAAGTTTATGCTCATAAAAATCTTCATTTATCAACACTAAATCACAAAAATCATGTGATTAAAATTGAAATGTATGGACAAGTTGAATGCAATGACCATAAGCAAGAAATGTTGTTTTATCACAACAAGCTCAAGGAATATTCAATAAACGAGCATACTAACATCATAGTTAACAGATTCATCCATCAGATCTATCTGTTTGGATCTACTTTCTAAATTTACTTTCCATCTTAATCATGTATTGTAAGAGTATTTTTTATTATTTGTTTTTTCCAATTTATCTCATTTATTTCTTAATTAAATTAATATCAAATTCTCTTAATTTTCCTTTGGTATTTACATATTAAATATTAAATAATTTCGAAATAATAATAATAATAGTAATTTACATTTAAATCCTTTTTTTACTTATCTCCACCTTCACATTTTTGCACTTTAAATAAGAATTTCCAAATTCTTAATTTCCATTAGACTTCTTCATCTCTTCCACAATTTGGGCCCATTTTCTAGTGAATAATATCCCTTGTCACATATCATATAATGTTTACATCAATACTAAGTAGAAGATTTCAAATGTATAGGCCTCAATAAATTGGTGTATCAACTAGCAAGCGTTATTTAGTCATCATATGTATAGCCTAAGAAACCACACTTAGCTACCCAACAAACCCAAAGCTAAGCTACAAAAACATCACTAGTATCGATCAGACAGCCATGCCCAACACATTACTAGTCAATAGAGTATTGGTGACAACCCTAAAAAAGGCTAAGCATCATATCATCTGGTGTCATCTTATATCATAGTATAGTCTACTATCTTACCCAGCAAGCTTGCAAAGGGTAATAGAAGTAAAACATAGTAAATTCATGGATACCACACTTTCTTTATGGGATAACATATCATGGAAAAATAATTTTTTGTTATTTTATCATCTCCATTCAATGTGTCAATATCTTGCTATAATTCATATAAACAATTATGCACTTCTCACTTACTTGCATACCTAGTTTCTTTTCATTTTATATTGATATCAATATTGCTTATTTATCAACAATAATTCATTGAAATAATGTGATTCAAATTAAAAAATATGAACAAGTTCAATCTCATTATCATAAGTAAGAAAATTATTTTATTACAACATGCTTAAGGAACATAAAAATAAACAAGTGTACTTATTCCAAAGTTAATCAATTTATGCACTTGATTTATGTGCAAGAGATTATCTTCAAAAATTTACTTAACATTTTTATCTTAAAAAAAGAATATAACCAGTAATAGTTTTTATGACTTGCTAATGTTATTTCATTATTAAGTTAATATAAAAGAAAATTTTAACAAGTTTAACATCAATTGCATTTATATTTTCTTATGCACTTACACATCAAATAAATATTAGCTTAAAAATAAAAGTAATAATAAGAATTAATATCTAAATATTTTCTTACTTTTGTCTTCATTTGCATTTTTGCACTTAAAATAGAAAGTCATAAATTTATGAATTCCATTAAAATGTGAGCCAATAACATAAATCATTGCACATTCTTTGTATTGATCCTCAATTCTAGAATATGGCATGCAAATATGTAGCAAAACACGTTATTTGAATACCTAATATGTATCTACAATATTTACAAGGCATTTGGATTCAAAACACTATAAGTTAGTATAGGTCAAAACAACATTTGATATTCTCATCTTCACAGTTTAGCTTGCAAACTTTCCCTCTCCTTTTCCTTTCTCCAATGTCAGCCTCATTTGTGTGTTGCGTTTGTGCTTGTTTAGCTTAACTATGTCTAGCATGTAGGAGAATTATCTCATCTTAACATATCATTCCATTTTAATGCCAAATAATCCCTCCCATAAACCTTGCAAGGTTTGTTAGTTCATTAATATTTCTTTACCATATCCATGCTATGGTGCCTTGTCCACTTCTCCTTTTCATTTATTACATTATCCTACAAGCACTCAACCTTATTCACAAGGGATTTCTTTTTATTTGTCCCTTTAAAAGTTATTCACAATATAATCACCGAATATTTTATTTCAAAAATAAAATTTTGAGTTTCAAACTAGTGATGAACTTAAAATTTAACTTTCATGTTTTAAATTTAAATTTAAAAGCCAAAAAAGAGAAATGTAAATGTATAAAAATAATCATACCTCTAGTGTGAAATTGTTCGCATCCTATTTTAACTTTTTCCATTAAATCAAGATAACAACTATTGCAAATTCTGCAAACCTAGGATTTTAACTCCCAAGTGGCCTCCTACTCTTGATTATTGAACAATTTTTTTACAAAGGGTGGCATGTTATATTCCTCAATTATATTTTAATAAATTTAAGAATACAAAATTGGGTTCTAAATAGGAAACATCTAGTTTAATTTAATGCTCTTTAAGCTCCCTTGAGGAAGATGAGAAGCATTTAGGACACTTTATTAAGTTAGACACATAGGACAAAACATGTATCCTAGCAAATGCTTTAGGTGATTGTAGACAATTTGATTAAAAAAAGTATCTCTTTTATGATTTAATATATCTGGGTCATAATTTGGAAACCTTTCTAGACTAGAACAAACTATGCATTTACCTGACTTCTAAAAGTACCATATCCACCACCTCAAAGCATACTGGCCTTTGTGATACAATGTTCTTTTAGCAATTATATGCTATATGTGGTTTATCTTGTGCACCTTGGACCTACTTGGAGGTCTTCTCAGTTATCAGGATCAAAAGGCTTACCTGGACTAACTCTTAACAAAACATATCAAAGATTTATAATGTGCACCTTATGAAGCATCATGTGGTACCATGAACATCACTTATAAGTATTATTGTGTACAAACTATATCATTGAAAATTACCAACTAGTTTGAAGAGTATGATTACACACTAAGCCTTAATAAATCCTCGAAGATCTAGATGGCACTCTCTTACTATCCATCTATTTAAGAATGATACATTGTTTTTAACAAAAGAGTAGTTCCTAATAAATGATGTAAATATTGCTAAAACTAAGATAATTATATGGGAAAGACCATGTTGACATACAATTTGTTGTACATAAAGGTGTAGTAGTATTTTATATTGAGTATAACCTCTTGCAAACAATTAATAAGTCAATTTAATTAATTATGCAACCATAAAAAAAATATCACATCCTTGTTGTGTCTTTTGTAATTAAGAAGAAAATCCAATGTGACGTTTTCCTATTTTGATTTAGGTATGACTTTTATAATAACCCAAGTTGTTTGTAATGTCTACCTTTAATTCTTTAATAAGTAAAGGATCTATTGACATAGTGCATGACATGCTTCCTTAAATGCCTCCATTAGAAAATAATCTTTAAGTTTGTATAAATTTTACCATGAACTAAATGGATTGCAATTCTATTATCATGAGCCTTTGTGAGGAAACTATCTCTAAACTCATAGTTTTGAGGTACATAATAGAAACCATGATCCATCAAGATGCCATCCCTAATAGCACAATCCTAAGATTGCTTTTATTATAGTAAAATAGGCACTTTCAAGTGTTCAAGATCTTCTTAGTAAATTGTACCTAACTCATCCTTATAATTAGCCCAGATAATTGGAGCACTTATACGTGCCAACAAATCCCATACTATTGAATAACACCAAACAACAATTCATGGGTTAAACAATTCAAGTCAATCTCATACAAATTTCTTTATGCATAAGACACAATATGGCCATTATGCATGAGGACAACTCCCAAACTATTGTTTGAATCATCAAAATATACCTAATAAAGTTCACATTACTGTTGTAATGTCAACGCAAGTATTGAACTTAGCATATACTTAAGGTCAATAAAGCTATACTAAGTTCAATCAGATCAAGAAAAGGTTTTCCTATGCTAGTGAACAAAGCAAGAGTAGATACAAATTTGGATAATTTGTCACAAATTTTTTTTGATAGCCTACAAGACTGAAAAAAATACAAATCTTTAACAAAGAATTTAGTCTTCTTAACTCAATAATTGTTTTGACCTTATTAAGGCCAACAAAATTCCCTTAGCACTCTAAATATGCCAACGTGGAGGTATCGAGTCAAGGCAAAGGGAGCAATTCAAACATTTTGCTTATAGAAACTTGGTCCTAATCAATTGCAACACTATTTCATCATGTCATGCAGGCTCTTCTCCACTCCTCAAACACACCGATATCTCTTCAATGAACACTTTCATGAACCAATAAAAAAATGTTCAAAGGTGTAGCCAACTAAATCCACAAACATTACAAGAGCATTAGATAGGCCAAAAGACAAATATGAAAAAATAAATTCACATATTTTGTAGTGAAAGCTTTTTTAGGGAAATCATTTCCCTGATTCTTAACTTAGTGATACCATAAATGAAGATCAATCTTAAAAAGGTTCAAGTGTCCTTCAATTGATCTTGTGTGTCATCAATTCATGACATTGGTTACTACTTTTTAATAGTCACCTTGCTTAACCTTAATTAATCCATGTACAAGCAAGAGCTACCATCCCATAGTTTGATAAATAACAAAGGGCTCCCAAAGGTTAGGACTCATTAAGCCCTTGCCCAAAAAGTTATGTGCATAAATCTTGAGTTCTTTTAACCTAGGTTGGACAACATGATATGTTGCCATAGAATCTAGAGTATCTCTTTGCTCAAGAATAAAATAAAACTCACACTGAACCTTACATGGAAAATTACATTATTCATTTGTAAAATAAATTGGGATAATTTTTTGCCATAGGTGTATTGTATCATGCAAAGTTAGAGGCTAAATTTACATATTTGTTATAAAAAAAACTAATGATTTAAATAGCCATAATGAACCAACTTTCATATCTAAATTATTGAAATCATAGGTACCTTTTGTCAGATTATTAAATAGACTATATCAACCAAGTTGAATTTAATCTAAATCTTTTTCAACTAGAAATAATTCACTGTGCTATGTCGGGACATCCATTCCAAGTCAATAAAAAGTCAAAATCAGGCATAAGAGCTCGAACGACCTCTACCTCAAAAGCCTTATCAAGGTTAACAAAATCTACAAGAATCTAGATCTGAAGAAAATAACATCACTAATCTCACAAAAGATTCATAAAGGTAACTTTACAAAATAAGAGAATCCCAGTATGACATTAAAACTATTATATGTTTTGACTAAGTGAATGCAAAAGCAACTAGCAACCCTCCATTGTGACCAAGGCACATAATAGTATTCAACACTTCGAGAAAAAGTCTACTCATATGTCTTGGCTTCAAGAAAATATAGGAAGCATTTAGCTTAAACTAGTAGGCACCACTTTGCAATCTACCATAGTGTATGCATTTGAAGTCTTAATATTAATGCAACTTTGTAGGCCACTCACTATCTTGAAAAGCTATAATCACCATAGTTTCATTATTTTTAGAAAACTTTTTTATACAAATTCTTTCCAAAAAATTTGTCATCCCACTTACCTTTAAAGTTATCAAAAGTACTTTTCTTTATTTTTAGCTTCCTTCTGAGCCTTCATCTAATGCTCCTTCTACTCAATCAACCTAGCCTCCTTAGTCAAGTTATAATATCAAAACAATGAAAAAACCATTAGGTGTTTATACAGTGGTCTAACTCCCTCCATAAAGAGATAAGAATAGTGTGGTTCAAAAGTCTCCTACTTCGATACTTAACGAGCAAGATAAGTGAATCTACCTAAATAGTTTCATTATGGACATCCTTCTTTTGCTCAAATGAGAGATATATTTTTGGTTTTAAGACTTGGTTATCTTTATTACAAAATAAACTCAAAAGGAAACAAGGAATGAGCAGCAAGGAATCTCACTATTTTGCACATCCCCATATATGGTATGATGCTGAACATGCCACCAATTAGATGATTTCCATAAATAACCAAATCTACTAATGCCACCATCATTTTTTTCAAGAACCACAATGCTTGAAATTAACTCTTACATGTGTGCATGACAATCATTTGATATGATTGAATCTATTGCACCTACATACAATCAAGATCTAAATGTTGTGAAAGCATCCAAGGATTGCTCCACTACAGTGACAAGTAAAATACGAGGTCTCTCCACAATACCATGCATTTTAAATTCTAGCTTGCTTTGGATTAGTTTACAATCTAATGGGTCCCTCAAGGAAGCATTATTAGTTTTAACTAACTATTATAGTAAGAGCTAACATACTTAAACAACTTGGGCAAGAACTAAAAAACAAGATAACTTATATAACAAGCAAATAACCTCACAACTTAATGCCCTCCACAGGAATTTCCTAACTCCAACATAAACTATCCAAACATAGGACATTCTAACCTTGCATTTGATACCAAAACTATGACACCATTTTTACTACAATATGTTTTTCTCTGGATGCACTTAGACTTTGCCAAATTTAATGTATTTGACTACTAACTTTTATACGTTGTCCTTAGCATATAAATTGGACGTCATAATCCTTCAATTTCAGGATAATGCTCATGACGTGCCACCCAAAATGGACAACATTCCTTTTCTTACTCATACCTTAGTTGAGAAATGAAATGGTCAACCATTATTTATGTAAACTACTAGTATAATAGCATTTATGTGGTACCAAGGCATTCTATACCTGCAAATACACATATCCACATAATCCACAATGTATATACAACCAAAAAATCCAAACAATTACTATCATAACGAAGTAAACAGCAAGAACCACATCAAAATATAATTTTAAAAGTAGTCTAAATTAAAATGTAAAGTATCTCTTATAGTCCAATATTAAACATTAAAACATACATCCCAAAAACAAATACGACTAAAACTAGGACAGGATTAAATGTCGATGGAAGTGTAATCCACTAAGGATCACACTTATTTGCCCCTGCTCTAATGTCATATCCATTACTAACTTCCTACCTTAGCAAATTACATAAGGTGGGTGGGGTTGAGATAAGCTCAATATTCAATCCTCTTGTCCTTTTAATAAAAGAATAAAAGCTAAAATAGAAGAGTAGGGTACAATCATTACTATATTATAGAAATCAAATAATTGTCGAACCCTACCAAGTTGAACCAATGCATAAAACTATAACATACGCCTAACATTGCTTAGCAAGTCCAAAAAATGTCATGATCAATAACATAGGATATGTTGTTAGCCATAAATAATTTTATACTTTCTCAAGGATTGTAAGATACTCAACACAAATTTACACTCCTATTTTATCACATGTTCCAACAAGCAACAATTTAGGATCGATTGATTACATGGATCACCCCATAGGGCTACAAGAGTAATCATATACCATGTGTCACTATAACAAGTGCTTTGCAAAATTCAAAATATCTAGTGATATCTTATAATGGCACATGATGAACATTTTAATCCTCAACAAATTATCTTGTATTCCCAACAAGAGGTTTGCAAATCATGTCCACCACACTGTAGTCATGGAATTTTATCACTTGTTGTATTGAACTACCATAAGCACAAAGACACCCATGATCTCTAAATGCATCCTTCAAAATGAGGCATGTAACCTCCATATCTAATGGGAGTGCAACCATTTGGTATATACCAAACATGTCACACTTTAGCTTAGGAGATTAGCATTATGCTCTACAACATCATAGTCTATGTCATCATCAAAAGACATTCTTAATTAACATCATGATTATTTTTCCTACATTCAACTAAGGATACCTAACCCCAATCTATAATCAATGGTTTCTTTATATCCCAAACCATTAATCAACTATCTATATCTTCTATAACCCTTGTCTTGTATTTGGAAAACCAAAGGTCTTCACTAATGCCTATTCTGCTTCTTTAGGTATCTTCACCAATCAAATGTCATGTATTTATTTCCATTCCATACCCGTAATTTATAAAAGTAAACACATTATTTTCTTAATTCAACATTTGTTTTAATCTTAAAATTTGCTACGCATAATACGTTAATCCATATAAACTTCACATACCAAATTTCTAATCAATTTTATATATTCTGTTAGGATCTTTTTTGTTTGAATTTAACTTCAACCATGCCTTGGATTCTTGGGTTCTCAAACATAACTTATGTCCAAGTTTCAAAAAAAAACGTAAAAGTTAAATCCTAGATATTTAAATTTCAAATCTTGGACATACAAGTAAAAATTTAAGACTTTCAAATTTTAAATCCTACATCATATAAGTTCTAATTCCTATGTTATCTTCTTCATTCTTATAATTTCACAACTAAGAATATTAGTGAGTTTAAGTTCCTTCCTAGTTTCTTATTATTCCTCGACAAAAAAAAAATCTTTTTGTTGCCCATAACGAATACCTAATGTTTCCTTAGCCTTCTTTAGTTCTTAATTGAAGCACCTTAAATAGTTCAACAAGAAAACCCACGATCTTACTTGCCTTGGAAGCCATCTATGTTAATTTCTTAGTATTTCTTTGAATTTCATTTACATGCTAGAGCCTTAAATCAACATCATGTAAAAAAGTGAGTCATTCAACCTCATTTTTTTCGTGAAATTCATTCCAATGTTTTTTTGATATGGTTGAAATCTTACCTAAATCATAAAAATAACTTGTGGTATAACTTGAGGAGAACATTCCTAGGTCTTCATACAAAGTTTTTCTAAGATTTCTTACTTTGTTTTATTAACTAATCAGAATTATTCATGACTAAATTCTTCAATAAAATTTGTAATAATCCTTAATATTTTCAAGATATATTAGTTGCATATTTATAGGAATAGTTATAAGAAAACATTTATCAACCACAAACCTCATACTAAATTAGAAAATCTCTATAAAATAACAAAATAACATTTATGGCTAGATTCTTTAAACAACGTACATGCAACCAACGTTTTACCAGTTTGGCTAAAATCGATCGTAACAGATGAAAACACCTTATCCTAAACATAATAATTCTTTTTGGCATGGAAAGCAATATAACTTTTGGTAAAAGATGCTTAAGGTTGCATGTATCTTGACTCTTTCAACTCCATAAACGAGAGGAATATTAACATAAAAACCATTATATAACATTTGTATTCTTGTTGAACCCAAGATTATAACATGAAATGTATTGTGATGGAGATTAAATAAATGTCAATGGACTCTTCTCAATGAGCTTTATCAAAAAAAAGGATCATTTTTATATTTTTAAATAATGTTTTTCTTATGTTTTGGCATGATTAATGAGATATCTCAATTCATACTTAATTTGATGACCCAAGATATTATAGTTAATCTTCTTATCATCTTAGTCTTCAAATTTTAGATATAATTATTTCTTTTAATTAAATGGTTTACTTTAGTTATTTTATATTGTTATGTAGCTCTAAATCTTCTCTCTTGTGAACTTTACATTACCTTGTTTTGTTATATTGCATTGTTTTAATTTATCATGTTTCAACTTTAATATATATATTTACTTAATATTAAAATAAAACATTATTATTATTTAAGCTTATTTAATTTTGTAATTCAAAGTAGTTCCAAATAATGTCCAATAGATGAAACAAATATTACTGGACATATCTCAATAAGATATATTTAATTAAATAATTATTTTTTATATTTTTATATATGTTATTTTTAACAGTTTTTGTATACTTTTCAAGACATGTCAATTCCTACCTTATTTGATGATCTAGAAATTTTCATTCAGACTCCTTCATATCATGAATATAGTATTCATATAAAATTTATTTCTTTCCTTCAATTTCATCACATTGATTTTTTTATATTACTATTTAAAAAAAATCTTCACTCTTATGACCTTTACTTCTATATGATTTGGTTATAATGCATTACATTAATTTATCTTAATTTAACTTTAGTATGTATTTGTCAAATAATAAAACATTAACTTATTTTTTTACTATAGTAATTCACTATAACTCTAAATGAGGTCCAATTGAGGGAAAATAAATATCATTGGACAAGTTTAATATGCTCTATCTAATTAAGCACTGATTTTAATATTTTTTAAATATTTTACTTTGAAGAGTTTAAGGTTTTTTTATGTGTTATTTTGATATTTGCAGATTTCATGATAGAGGCTACTACATTTGATCTCTTAACTAGCTTCGAAAGTAATTTTATCATACGATTTATTTCATTTTTTCCAATATTTCACTTTTATTGAGATATATTATGATGAAATTTTCATTTTCCTTGTGGGCGGCCTCTACATTATTTTGATTTTGTTGTATAATTTTACTTAAATTTATCCCTTTTTAGCTTAAGTACTTTTTTTAATATCAAAAAATGATTTATTTTTTTTTATGTTGATTTACATTGGTAACTCGTACTGTTTCTAATCTTGGTCTGATCAAGACACAATAACTATCATTGGACCTATCTCGAAGAATTTGATCAAGTTAATTAACCATTTCCTTATTTTTAATTATGGTATTTGTTTTTGGGCATGAATGACGAGACATTTCTTTTTGTACATAATTGAACTCTTGAGAACATCAAGCTTGATCTTCTTGCCATCTTGAAATGCAAATTTCTATTAATATTTATGTCATTTTCTCAAACATTTTTATTTATAGCTCGGATTTTTTTATTTGTATGACCTTTACATCTCTTTGATTTTTTTAAATTATATTGCTATACTTTATCATTTTTTAGCTTTGTCATATGTTTATTTAATATTAAAAGAACTATTTATTATTATTTATGCATATTTTCTGTGATAGTTCACATTTATTACTAACATGCTCAAACCATAAGGAAATAATGTCTTTAAACAGGTTTTGGTAAACTCTTGCTAATCAACACTTTTTAGATATTTTTTTAATTTTTTGATATGTTTTATGAGATATTTTTATTCATGGCTCACTTGAAGATTGACGATGTTACATTAAAATTCCTACATAGTTTATTTCATTTTTTATATTTTATTGCTTTAATTTTGTTTCATTTCTTTTAGCCCTAATTCCCTTCTGATGAGACTTTACATCCCTTTCATTTGATTTGAATACGTTTAAACAATTTACATCATTTAAGCTTTATCATATTATTACGTAATACTAAAATAATAAGTTTTTATTATTTATACTTATTTAACTTAGTATTTCACAAAAGTTCCAATGTTAGAATGTCCGAGATGAAGCAAACATTGTAGGACTCATCTAAACAAGCTTAATAAAAAACTTTATATTTTAAAATTTCTTTAAATTAATTTATTTTTTGACATTTCATTATGTGTAACTAAACATTTTTATTTGTTCATGATTTAATAATAGAGTAGGGCACATTTGACTTTAGCTACTAGGAATGCAACTTTTTCACCAAATTTGTTTCATTTTTTCCAATGTTTTCCCCTCATTTCGTTATATTATTTTGAAACTCTAGTAGTTCTATCTTCTAGCCATCACATTGCCTTGTTTTACTTATATTTCTCTACCTTAGCTTATCATATTTCAACTTTAATGCATATTTTATTAATTTAAAAATAGGAATTTTATATTATTTAAACTTATTTTTTTAATAATTCAAAATAATTCAAAATATTCTCTAATAGAGATAAAATAAAATTGATTAGACTCATCTTAATTAGTTCTATCCAAGAAAATGTTTTTTTAATATTTTTGAGAATTTTACTTTCTATTATTTTGTTATGCTTTTTTTATCATTTTGATACATATTTAATTTGTCAATTAAGCAATAGTAGATTTATTTTTACCTCATAATGTAGCATTCTTTAACAATTGAATGTATTTTTTTAATCTTTTTCTTTAATTTGGTTAAATTAAAATGAAACATTGATTATACACACATTTCACCTTTGTATTGCTTTGATTTGGTTATATTATATTTCATCAATTCATATGTTTTTAACTTAATACATATTTAAGTAATATTAAAACAATAATTTTTTATTATTTATATTTTTATACTTTCATAGTATGTAGTAATTCAAAAGAATGTTTGATCAAAGCAAAACAAATAAATTAGGCTCATCTAGACGAGCACTATACAATTAAAGTTATATTTTTAAATTTTGTTTGAATTTTTACATGAAGGATAAGGCATTTCTATTCATGCTTGATTTGACATTTAGGATGTTATACTCAATCTCCTTAGCATTTTGGAATACAACTTTGTTGTATAATATTTCTTATTTCTATAATTATTTCACTTTCATTGGTTATACTACTATGAACTTCAAGATTTTCTCATTTTATCTTATTTATTTTTTATTATATATTTACCTAACGTTAAAAAAAAGTTATTATTACTTATATTTAATTTTGTAATTTGCATTGCTTTGAAAGAAGTTCCAACTGAGATGAAACAAGTTTTGTTACACTTTGTTTTATGAGATGTATCCAATTAAGTATAAATTTTTTATTTTTAAATATTTTATCTTCCATTATTTTGGTATGTTTTGTAAGATATTTTGATTTACACTTAGAAGATGTTATCTGTGAACTCTACATCCTATTAGAATGCAAGTTTCCTTTATAGTGTATCTCATTTCTTTAATGCTTTTACTTTGATTTGGTTATATTCTTTTTAATACTCTAATTCTTTTCTCAATTGATCTTTACATCACTTCGATTTGGTTATATTATATTTAATCAACTTATCTCCTTACAACTTTATTATATTTTAATTTAATTATAAAATAATTTATTATTATTTCTACTTATTTACTTTGGTGATTTGTAGTAGTTAACAAGGTTCAATCAAGATGAAATAAAGTGCTTTATGTGATTAAATACTAATTTTTATAAGTTTAAATTATTTACTAGGATAGTGATTAGCTTTAAAAGAAATTTTCATGCATACTTTATTTTATAATCGATGATATTTTCTTCATCTTCATTGTAACTAAAAAAGATGTTTTGGGTAATACTTGTCTCAATTCTTTTAAATTTTTCTTTCATTTATTTCTATAAAACTCTAATTATCTTTTTATTTCATGTTTATATTTCTATAATTTTATTTTGTTATATTTCTTTAATTTGACTCATTTAAACTCTATTATAAATTTACTTAATATTAAAATAATAATTGATTACTATTTATACCTATTTATTTTCATAATTCTTAAAAATTCCAAACTATATTTTAACAAGGTGAAATAAAAATCATTGGTCTCATCTCAATAAGCTCAATCCAACTGAATATGCTTTTTTATATTTTTCAAAAATTTATTTTCTAAGATTTTGACACACTTTACAAAACTTTTTTATTTGTTCCTTATTTGACGATTGAAGAAGTTACCCTACATCTTCCTAACATCTCCAATTGTGAATTTCTCTTACAATTTATTTTATTTTTAAAATTAACGTTTTTTTATTATTCTTCTGTGAAACTCTAATTCTACTCTCTTGTCACATTTGCATCACTTTGGTTTGGTTAGAATTTATTGCTTTAATTTAACTTATTTCCAATATAATATATATTTACTTAATTTTAAAATAATATGATATAATGTTTTTTGTTACATTGCTTATATAATTCAATGTAATTCCAAATGTGATCAAATGGATGTAAGAGGCATATTATTGGACTACCTAAACTATCTCTATCAAAATAAATATTCATTTTCACTTTTTTTAGAAAATTATATTTTCTATTATTTTGATGTGTTTTATGAGATCTTTCCATTGCATCTTGTAATGCAAGTTTCCCATATAATGAAACTCCAATTTTCTTTTCATAAGATCTTTACACTGCTTTGATTTGCTTGTATTACATTGATTTAAGTAATCTTATTTCACTTGTAATACCTATTTACCTAATTTTATAATAATAATTTATTGTTATATATTTTAATTTAATTTCATGATTTGTAAGAATTTTGAACAAGATCAATTCAAGAAAAAATAAATGCTATTGGGTTTGTCTCAAAAAACACTATATAATTAAAAATAAAAATTATATTTTTATATTTTTTTAAATTTTTTGTTATGAATGATTAGACATTTTTAGTAATACATGATATGATTATTGATGATATTACACTTCAACATAGCTTTAGGCAATGTAGCTTTTGAATGGAATTTATGCCATTTCTATAAATTATTCTTTTCAATTGGGCCATATTAATAGGAAACTCTAATTCTCTTCTTATGTCACAATTATAACTCTCTGATTTTTATATTATAATGCTTCAACTTATCCTCTTTATCATTATTATATATTTAATAAATATTAAAATAATAATTTGTCATATTTTAAAGCATTTTAAATTTTCTAAATCACCATAATTTTTAAAGAGGTCAAGTCAAGATGAAAAAAAGTCATTTGAATCATCTTAATAAAATTAAATGAGCTATTTAATTATTTTTTATATTTTAAATATTTTTTATTTTATTTATATTTTTAACTTATTTTACGAAATAATTTATCTCATTTATTCAATTTGTAAGTTTTTATTTAGTTTTATTACTATTTAACACAAAATCTCCTTTTATATAGACTTTACATATCTCTCATTTGGTAATCTATGATTGCTTAAATTAATTTCATTTCCACTTTAATATATATATTAAAATAATAATTTATTATCATTTACTATTACTTTGATAATTCTTAGAATTTTCAAATAAGAATTGATCAAGCCCAAACAAACATCTTTGCGCTCATGTTGAGAAGCTTTATCGAACTTTTATTATTTTTTTATATTTCTAACAAAATTTATTCTCTTAAATTTTTGCTTGTTTTGGGTTACTATATTACTCTAAATCTTATCTTATTTGACCATGATGTTACTTCAATTTTTATATTAATATGAACCTCTAATTCTTTAATGGTGTGTCATTTATATCACTTTAATTTAGTTACTTTATATTACATCAATTTATCTTCTTTTAGACTTAAAATATACTTAGTTTTTAAGTGATAAATTATTTTTATTGTTACTTCATTATTTTGGTAATTCATTGATGTTTCTAATGAGGATAGATTAAGATGAAAGAAACTTTATTGCACTCAACTCGACCAGCTCTAAATAATCAAATTGTCATTTTTATATTTTTAAATGCAATATTTTTTAGGACTTTTATTTTTAATAGATTTGATAATTGTGAATGTTACACATGATCTTTTTCTAGTTTCCTAGAATGCGGTTTTCCTATACAATTTCAATTTTCTACAATGTTTTAGTTTTGATTTTGTTATATTCTTATAAAAAAAACTAATTCTTCGCTTGTGCAACCTTTACATTGCTTTTATTTAAATATATTACATTCCTTTAAAATATCTTAGTTTTTTCTTTAATATAAAATTACTAAATATTAAAAATTAATTATTTGTTATTATTTACTTAGAATATTCCTCATAATTCCAAATTAGATTAGAATGACATGAAATAAATATTATTAAACTCAAACATTGAGCTTTATCTAAATCCTCTCTTACGTGGTCTATACATTGCTTTGATCTAGGTATATTACATTTATTTGTTTTTTTGTCATTTTTTGTTACTTGCATGTTTAATATTAAAGAATTAATTTATTATTATTTATCTTGTTTACTTTGACTTATTGTAATAATTCCATATAAGGTTAGATTTGGATGAACCAA
This sequence comes from Vanilla planifolia, assembly GCA_023846275.1. NCBI lineage: Eukaryota > Viridiplantae > Streptophyta > Magnoliopsida > Asparagales > Orchidaceae > Vanilla > Vanilla planifolia. The sequence continues at coordinate 2,762,744 of JAIUJO010000032.1, read as the reverse complement.
ACATGTTTTATGAGATACATGACCTTATACAGAAATTGATGATCAATAATGTTATACTTTATCTTCTTAGAATCATGAAATGTAGCTTTCTCGTACAGTTTTATCTTATTTCAAAAAAATTGATTTTGAATTCATTATATTTCTTTGAAAGTCTAAATCTTCTATCATTTGTCATTTAAATTGTTTCTATTTAGTTATATTACAATGCTTCAATTTAACAAACTTTAACTCTAATTAAATATATCTTTTATATTTGAGTATTAATTTATTATCTTTCTTTTATGTTATGGTAGACATTTTTAGTTATACATCATTTCATGATGTAGGGCTTAACTCTCAAATTTCTTAGTGTCTTTAGTTCGTCTTTCATATACAATTTTTATCATTCTTCAAATTTTCGCTTTGAATTGGTTATATTATAAAAACTTGTCGCATTCCTCTCATATGACCATTACACAAATTGATTTGGTTGTTTTACATCACTTTAATTAATGTCATTTTTATTTTAATATTTGTTTACTTTATATTATAATTATAATTATTTTTTTTTATTTTGGTTTAATAAATTTGTTTATTGACAGTATTTTTAAATAAGTTACAATAGAGATGAAACAAATGTTATAGAACACATTTTGTTGAGCTCTCTTTAATAAAATATTTTTTTGAAAAACATATTTTATTTTCCATAATGTTAGCATGTTTTAATGGAAATTTTTATTTTTACCTTATTCAATGATCAAAGATGTTAAACAAGATCTTTGAAGCATCTTAGATCGTAACATTAAAAAAAATTCTTTTTTTAATCAAATTCTTTGCCTTTATTTGTTATATTGCTATGTAACACCTAGATCTTCTCTCTTATGACCTTTGTGTAACTTTGATTTTGTTATATTATTTTACTATAATTTATCTCATTTTAACTATAATAAATATTTATTTAATATTTAATAAATATTTATTATAATTTATAATTATTTATCTTTGAAATTCATAGTAATTCCAAACGAGGCCAAATCGGGAGGAAATAATATCGCTGGACTCAACTTGACGAGTTCCATCAAATTAAATTTTCATTTTTTAATTTCAAAATTTATTTTCAATTTCTTTAAGTGACTTCTAAAATATATCAAATCATACCTGATTTGATGATTAAAGATGTTACTCTCGATACCCTTAGTATCTTGAAATTTATCTTTATCTTAAAATTTATCTCATTTTATCAATTTTTTGCATTGATTTTGTTATATTACCGTGAAACTCTAAATCTCCAAACATGTAACATTCACATTTTTTTTATTAAATTACATTACAAAATTTACATTTATATTATTTCAACTTCAATATGAATTATCAGAATAGTAAATTAATGATTTATTATTATTTATACTTATTTATTTTTTAAATCTATTATAATTCCAAACAAGAAAAGATCGAGACAAAATTAATGTCATTGGACTCATCTCAATGTACTCTATCTAATTATCTATATATATATATACATATCTATGTATGTATGTGTGTGCATGTATATATTTAAACATATTTCTTTAAAAGGATGTTAGATTCAATCCCTTTAGTATCTTAGAATATTACTTTCAAGAATAATTTCTCATTTTTCAACTTTTTTACTTTTATTCTGTTATATCACAATGAAACTCTAATTCTTCTATTGTGGGTTCTTTATGTCGATTTAATTTTTTCATGTTACAATACTTCAATTTATCTTGTTTTAGCTTTATTTTATGTTTACTTAATATTCAAACAATGATCTTAAATTATTTATGCTTATTTTCTTTGTTAATTAATGGTAATTCCAAATAAGATCAAGTTAAAATGAAATTCACTTTGTTGTAGTTGAGTCAATGACCTCTATATAATAAAATATTTGTACTTTATTTTAAAATATAATATTTTCTAAGCTTTTTGTTTGCTTTACAAGACATTTTTGCTTGCTTTATAAGACATTTAAATTTTTACAAGACATTTTAATTTCTCACTTCCCTCGGATCTCTATAATATCTTTAAATACAACTTTCCCATATAATATATCTTATTTAATCGAATTTTCACTTAGATTTTCTTCCATTCCAATAGAACTCTTGTTCTCCTCTCATGTGACTTTTATATCACTTTGTTTTATATTTTGTTCAACTTACTTCATTACGTCTAAACGATATATTCATTTAATATTAAAATCATAATTTTAAATTCTTTATTTTTAATTATTTTAATAATTTAGCAATAAATCCAAACTTTATTTTATCATGATGAAATACATGTTTATGGACTATTCTCGATAAACTCTATTTAATGGAGCATTAATTTTTTTAAATATTTTTTTCTTAAGCTTTGGTATGTTTTACTAGACATTTTGAATTTTGCTAGATTTAATGGTTTAGGATATTACACTGGACCTCCATTTTATTTTGGAGTACAACCTTTTTATACCATTTATGTCATTTCATAAAATTTTTCAAAATTTTTTTTGATATCTTTAAATATATTATTTTTAAACTGTTTTGGTCTACATTACTAGACATTTTGAGTCATGACAATTTTGATGATTGACAATTTTTCTTGCAATCTCTATAGAACACTTGAATAAAACATCTCCACACAATTTATCTCATTTATTGAAAATTATCACTTTGATTTGGTCATAATCCTATAGGGCTTATTCTCCCATCAATGGACCTTTTCATGACTTTCAACTACATAATATATTAACTTAATATTACAATAATAAAATATTATTATTTATTTTTATTTTCTTTATTAATTAGTAGTAATTTCAAATGGGGATCGATCAAGATGAAACAAATGCCTTTGGACTCATCTCGACATGCTCTTTCAAAAGAAGCATTTATTTTTATTATGATTTAACTAATATTAAAAAAATATTTATATTTATTTTTGTTTTTTTAATAATTAGCTATAATTCAAGGTAAAGTTTGATCAAAATAAATAAACACTATCAACTCATCTCAATGAGTTATTTCCAATGAAATATTAATTTTTAAATTTTTTAATTTTTTCTCAAGATTTAATATATTTTAAAAGATGTTCTATCCTGATCATACCATATTTAGAGTTATTGCGAATCACTAAGGTAAATAAGCATAAATAATAATAAGTTATTAATTTATCAAAAAGTAAATATATACTGAAGCTAAAATAAGATAAATTGAAGCAAAGTGATACAACAAAATAAAACGAAAGAAGTAGAAGAATTAAGCTAAACTTTATGAGAAAATTGCATTCCATAACTCTAGGTTTATCTAGTTGAGCATCCTTAACCGTTAAGTCGTGTACAAAATAGATTCACTGATCAACATAATAAAATGTTAGAAAATAAAATATTTAGAAATACAAAAAGGACTATTTAATTGGTAGAGCCCATCGACATATGTCACATAATGTTTGTTGTGTCTCAATCGAACATCCTTTGAAATTATTATGAACCACTAAATGTAAATAAATATAAATAAAAAAAGATTACATTAGAACTAAGTAAATAAATATATATATAATATCTAAAATGAAATAATTTGAATTATAACTAAACTAAATTGATGTGATGTAAAGCTCACATCATAAGAGAATTAAATTTAAAAAAGTATTATTATAACTAAATCAAAAGAAATAATTTGAAGGATAATGATAAATAATATAAGAAAGTAGTATCCCAATATAATGAAGAGTTCAAGGGTAACATCCTCCATCAAATTTAGTACAAATTGAAATTTCTTAAAAGCTATTTCATTTGGATAGAACTTGTGGAGATGAGACCAACAACATTAATTTGTCTTGCTCAAACCCTATTTAGAACTTTTTCAAATTATATAAGTAAATTAACATAATACTAATAGGAAATTATTTTACTTCTAAGAGGATATATGTAAGGAGATCAACAATAAAATCTTTGATCGACAAATCTAGTAGATATGGATATGTCATATAAATTTTGGAAAACCCAAAGAGAATAAAATAAATAAAAATATAGAAATAAATATCAAATAAGATAGAGATCATTGGGATAAGTCAAAATAACATTTGTTCACCTTCATAAGACCCATTCTAATTTCCTATAAATTACCTTAGTAATTAGGAATAATAATAACTTAATATTATAATAAAAGGTAACTATAATTTAAAGCCAAAATAGCGTAAATTAAAAATTATAATAAAACAAAATTAAAGTGATGCAAAAGTCACAGGAGTGGAGAATGAGAGTTCCAAAATAATATAGCAAAATGAAAGAAACAATTTAGTGAAATGAGATAAATTCTACGACAAACAAGAGCACAAAGATGGTGAAGTATTCAAATGCCATATCCGCGATCATCATATTAGGTACAACTAAAAAATTCCCTATAAAGAATGTAGAAACCTCACTAAATATTTTTTAAGAAAATATAAACAAAATATGATTTAGTTGAATAGAGCATATCAAGTAGAGTTCAATGATATTTTCTATCTTAATTAGACCTTTTTTTTAATTAAAACAAGAATATGAAATTAAATAAGTCCTTATAATAATAAATTATTATTTTTGTAGAAAATAAATATATATTAAAGAAAACTTTTGGTAAAATAAGAAAATACAATATAGCAAATTTGAAGTGTTCTATTGGTCACATGAGAAGAGATTTGGTGTTAGACAGTAATATGAACCATACAAAGCCAAAAATATGAAGAGTTTGGAAAAAATTAAGGGGAAAGTTGCATTCCATGATATTAAGGAGACTTATTGTAACATTCTTCGATCGCCATGTTAACTATGAATCAAAATATATTGTACAATATACAAAAATCCTAGGAAAATCTAATTTAAAATTATAAAAATAATACTTCATAAAAGATAGTTCTTTGGGAGAAGTATAATGATGTTTGTTTCCTATTTGTTAGATCTCATTGATAAGTACAACAAATTACAAAAGTAGCTTAAATATTAACAAATTATTATTTTAATTTGAAGTAAATATATATTAAAGCCTAATAGAGATAAATTCAATAAATGTAATGTATAACCAAATCAAAGTAAAACATTATTAGAAATGAGATAAATTATATGTAATGGTTCCATTCCATGATAATGAATACATCAAAAGGAAAAAATCAATCATCGAATGAAGTAAAAAAAAAATTATCTCATTAAACTTTTTAAAATTTCTTAAAAACAATGGCAAAAAAATATAATGACTAATTTTTAATTGGATAACGCACATCAAGATAAGAGGAACTACGTTTGTTCATGTCGATCAAGACCACGTTTAGAAGCATGTTGAATAGCAAAAGTAAATTATTATTTATGTATGACATAATGATATACTGAAGCTCAAAAGAAATAATCTAGAATAATATAATTAACAAAATAAAAACTTTGTAAAGGTAGCATTAGAGAAGAATTTATATGTTTTAGTAATATAACAAAATCATAGAAGAATATTTGAAAACATAATTTAAATCTTACAAGAAAGTTGCACTTTTTGATAATAAGGAGATAGACAATATTGCCATCCATTGTCAAACTAAGTAAAAACAAAACACCTCTGAAAATTTCTAAAACCTTAAGAAATAAACATTTAGAATATAAAATTGATAATTATTTTTTAAGAAAACTTATTAAATCAAGTGAAATGATGGTTTTTCTTCTCAAGTGAACCTCATCTAGAATTGAAGTGATGAAAAGATTAAACTAGAAGAAAATTAGAGTTACATTACAACATTACCAAATCAAAGAAAAACTTTTATGATATAAGATAAATTATATTAGAAAGTTGTATTCCATGATACTAACAAGATCAAGTGTAATCGTCTCGATCATAAAATTGGATACAAATTAAAATATCTTATAAAGAGTGCTAAAATATTGAAACAAAAAGACATAAGAATAAAAAAAATATATATTTTGTTGGATTGAGCTTATTGAGATGGACTTAACAACATTTGTTTCATCTAAATTTGATCTCATTTTAAGTTTTTATGAATTACTAGAATAAATAGGTTAAAATAACAAAAAAAAATTTAAATTAGGTAAAGATATAATAAAGAATAAATAAGATAACTTATAGAAATGTAATATAACAAAATAAATTCGATGTAAACATTACATGAGAGGACATGTTTTAGTTATATAGTAAAATAAACAAGTAAATTAAAACATTTGCAAAAATGTTATAATTTATACATGAAAGTTATAGTCCAATATATTATGAAGATCTTGTGTAACATCCTCTATAAATAATATACAAAAATGTCTCATAAAGCATGCCAGAATTATAGAAAATATAATATATATAAAAATATAAAATTATAAAATGGAATTTTTATTAGATAACTCTTATTTAGATGAGTTCAGAGATGTTTATTTCTTCTTGATTTGATTAAATTTGCTATATGTAAGAATTACTAAATTAAATAACCAAAAATAATAAAATATTTTCTTTTTAATATTAAATAAATACATAGTAATCCCAAAAAAGAGTTAAATTAAATCAATATAATATACCAAAAAGAAACTAATCTAAAGGTCACATGAGAAGTTATTTAAAGTTTCATAGTGATATAATAAAATAAAAACAAATTAAAGAAATGACATAATTGTATAAGAAAGTTGCATGCAAAGAAACCAAGAGGTTCAAGTGAACATACTCATCATCAAATATTGTACAAATAAAGGCAACTCCTAAAATGTGAAAAAAATTTCGAAAATAAAATATTTAAAAATATAGAAATAAATATTTAATTTGATAGTACTTGTCATGAGAAGTCCAACAATATTTATTTCAACTTCAATGGAACTTATTTAGTATAACTACTAATTTCTAAATAAATGGGTATCAATAATAAAAACTTTTTATTCTAATATTAAGTGTGTATATATTAAAGCTTAAATGAGATAAATTGAAGTATTATAATATAACAAAATTAAGGTAATGTTAAGGACATGCAAAAATGATTTAGTGTAACATAGTAATGTAAGCAAATCAATGAAAAACATTTGAGGAAATGCGATAAATTAAATCAAAAAGTTTCGTTATGAAAAACTAAGTGGGATAATTTTAACATCATCATTAATTAAGTTAGTACAATCCAAATGCATTGTAAAACTTGGTAAAGTATTAGAACTTTTTTACAAATATATAAAAATGAATATTTAATTTGATAAAGATGGTTTAAATGAGTCAAATATTTTTTGTTTATTCTCTATCTTACCTCATTTTTAGATACTACAATTTAATAAAGAAAATAAGCATTACAAAAATATTTTTTTAGTAAAAAAATAAATATACATGAATGTAAAATTAAGATAAATTAAGGAAATGTATTGTAATAAAATTATAGCAAAGTTAAATGCACATGATAGGTGAATTAAGAGATACATAATAATTTTACCAAGTGAAAGTGAAAGATTTAAGGAAAGGAGATAAAATCTATATGAAAATTACATTCCAAGATACAATATTTAAAAATTTAAAATTGAATATTTAAATTGATATGATAATCTAGGAGAGCACAACAACTTTTGCTTTTTCGTAATCAAACCTCGCTTGAAATTACTACAAATGTCTAAAGTAAATAAGCATAAATAATAAAAACTTTTATATCAATATTAATTAATATATTAAAAAAACTGTGATAAACTAAAGAAATATAATATAACCAAATCAAAACATCATAAATATCATAAGAGATGCCATTTGTAGTTGTACAGTAACATAACATAATCAAAATAAAATCTTTTGAAAAAAATAATAAAAATTATATAGGAAAGGTTTACTAAAATTACTAACGTGATCAAGTGCAACATCATCGTTTGTCAATTTTTGTATGAACCAAAATGATTTGTGAAGTGTGCTAAAACGAATAAAAGAAAAATACTTTAAAACATAAAAATTAAATATTTATTTTGATAGAGCTCACCTAGATGAGTCCAATGATATTTTTTTCACTTTATTGGGCTTCATTTCAAATTACTTTGAATTAAAAAAATGTTAATTAAAAAAATAACAATAAATTAATATTTTTAATATTAAGTAAAATTATATTAGTGATGAAATGGGATAAATTGACTAATGTAATATTAAATAATAAAAAGTGAAGTATAGGTCACATGAGATGAGATATTGAGTCACATAATAAAAATAACAAATCAAATCAAAACATTTTAAAAAATATAAATTATATCAAAAAATGACTTTCAAAGACACTGAAGAGATCAAGTGTCATTTTCATAACCATGAAATCAGGTACAAATAAAAATGACAAATAAAACATCACAAAACCATAAAACATAAATACCTAAAGATAAAAATAATAATATTTAATTGCTTGTGGCTTATCAAGATGAACCCAAAAGATAACTATTTTTTCTCGATTGTACCTTGTTTGGAATTCTTGTAAATTACCAAATGAACATGTAAAAATAATAATAAATTATTATTTTAATGTCATATAAATATATATGGAACAATAAAAAAGATAAATTAATGGGATGTAATATATCCAAATCCAAGTGATGTAAAGGACCTGTGAGAGGAGATTTTGAGTTAATTATAATTTAATAAAATGAAAGCAAAGAGATTGATAAAATTAGACAAATTATATGGGAAAGTTGCATTCCTATATGCTAAGGAGTTGTTGTGTCATTCTTGATCAACAAATTTGGTATATAATAAAATACCTTGTAACACTTAATAAAACAAAAGTTAAAAATAATATCCAAGAAAATAAAAAGTGAATATTTTGTTGGATTGAGGTGCTAAGACTGGTTCAACAATGTTTGATTAATTTGAGTTAGACCTTGTTTGAAATTAATATGAGGTTATATAATAAATAAGTACAAAGAATGATAATTTATAATTTTTGAATTAAATAAATATAAATTAAATTTTAATGGGATATTTCAAAAAAATGCAATAGAGGAAAATAAAAGTGATGCAAATGTTTCTTAAGAGAAGATTTTTGGCATACTAATATAAAAAATTCAAAAAAACATTTGAAAAATTGTATAAATCGAGTACAAAAGTAACATTTTGGTGTACTAAAGATTCTGAGCAAAGCAACACTTTTATTTTCTTGATCAAACTTCATTTAAAATTACTATAAATTACAAAAGTAAACAAGCACAAATAAGAGTCTCATAAGAGGAGATTTAGTGTTAGATAGTGATATGACATAATTGAAGAGAAACATTTGAAGAGAATTTGCATTGAAAGAAACTAAGAAGATCTAAGTATAATATCCTTGACATCAAATATTGTACAAATCAAAATATCATCAAAAGCATGTTAAGGTAGTCAAAAATAAAAATATTTAAAATAATAATAATGAGCATTTAATTAGATTTTTTTTTTGAAATTTCAAAGAATTACTAAAATATATCCATAAATATTTCTAAATTATTTTTTAATTTTAAGTAAATATATAATTAAGCTAAAAAAAAGATTAAAGCAATGTAATTGAACTAAAGAAACATTGTAGATGTGACACTATAAAATAACCTTTGTTTCTTTTTTTTTATTCAAAAAATAACCTTTGTTTCATTGCAATATATCCAAGGAAAAATATTTGAAGAAACATTAAATTCTATGTTAATGCTGCATTCTAAATTATTTATAAGTTTAAGTGCAAAACCTTTGATCATCATATCAAGCATGTATAAAAATGTCTAATAAAGCATCTAAACATATTAGAAATAATATATTTGAAATGAGTAAATAAACATTTAACTAGATAGATCCTATCAAAATAAGTCCAACAATGTTTATCTTTTTTAAATTGGACCTAGTTTAGAATAATTGTAAAACACCAAGTGCACATACATAAATAACAATAAATCATTAGTTCACATTTAGTAAATACATATTATAGATTAAATGAGATAAATTGAAGCAATGTAATATAACAAAACTAAAGAGAGGAAAAGTTGATATGAGAGAAGATTGAGAGTTACATATGAAGATAATTAAATCAAAGTGAGACATTTCATGAAGTGAGAAAAATTATACATGATAGCCAGAACACATGATTCTACAGTGATTAACCATATCATCTTTGATATCCAATTTATGTGTGAATCAAAATGCCTCATAAGGTATGCAAAAATCATCAAAAGCAAAACATTTTAAGTTATATTAATAAATATTTAATTAGCTAGAGCTTATTAATAAGAATCTAATGACATTTGTTTCCTCTCTATTTGTCCTCATTCAAAAATACTCTGAATCAACAAAATAAATAATCATAAATAATAAAGCATTTTTTTTATGATAAGTAAAAATATTATAAAATTGTTATCTTAATAATAATTAAATATGTAATCTAAATGAAATGAGATACTTTGAAATAATGTAATATAGCTAAATCTAAGTAAAGAATTGATCAAATGAGAGGAGAACTAGAGTTTCATAACAATTTTAGCAAATCAAAGTAAAATATTTAAGAAAAAATTGGATAAACTATGAGTTGTATTAAAAGATACTATTATGATCAAGTATAAAAATTTTTACTATAAAATCATGTACAAATAAAAATATTTCACAATGTATAAAAATAATAGAAAATAAATATCTAAAAATATTAAGAAAATATATTTAATTAAATAGAGTTCATTGAAATGAGTCAAATGATACTTATTTCATTGTGAATTAACCACATGTGCAATTGCTGTGAATCACCAAAATAAATAAGCATAAATAATAATAAAGGTGCTTTTATGTTGTGTTGATATATATTAATCCTAAAAAGAGAAAAATTGAAATAATATGATATAACCAAATAAAAATAATGTAAATTACTCGAGAAAAGTATTAGAATTACATAGTAATTTAAACAAATTAAACTAAAAATTTGAAGAAATTAAAAAAATTATATAACAAAAAGATGACTTCCAGGTTGTTGTTGGTATCAAGTGTAATGTCTTTAATTGCCAAATATTTTACGAATCAAAACGACTCCTAAAACGAGCAAAACCACTTCAAGATAATTTTTTTAAAAAATATATTAATGAGAATTAACATCACTATGAGTCCCATGATGTTAGCTTCATCTCAATGTCATGTCCTTTAAAATTATAATGGTTTAGAAAATTAAATAACCACATAAATAATAAAATGATATTTTAATTTTAAATAAATATATATTAAAGCTAAAATAAAACTATTTGAAGCAATATACTACAATAGAATTGAAGTTATTGATGGTGACATGAGATTAAAAATATAGTTTCATAGCAATACAATGAAATTAGTGCAAAAAAATTTGAGAAATCATATAAATTGCATGATAAAGTTGCATTACAATTTATTATGGACATCTAGTGTAACATTTTTTATCAACAAATTTCTTAAATATCAAAATTATTCATTAGGTTTACTAAAATTCTATTAAAATAAATTTTCTTAAAAATATAAGGATTAATATTTAATTGAATTGAGCCCATCAAGATATGTCCAACAATAATTGTTTCACCATGATTGGACCCATTTAGGAATTAATATGAATTACCAAAATAAATAAGCGTATCTAATAAATATTAGTATTTTAATAATTAGTAGGTATGTATTTAAGATAAAATGATATAAATTTAAACCATTTAACATAATAAAATCAAATTGATTTAAAGTACACAAAAAAGAAATTATAGTTTCATTGTAATTTGACAAAATCAATGCAAACATTTAGACAAATGAGATAAATTTTATGCAAAAGTTGTATTCAAAGATACTAAAGTGATTAATTTCAACACCTACACTCTTTAGATTTTCTAGAAATCCAAATATATTGTAAGCAAGCCAAAATTAGAAAAACAAAAGTTAAGAATAAAAAAAGATTATTTAATTATGTGGAGGTTTTTGAGATATGTTCAACATCCATTGTTTCTTCTTCTAGACCTTATTTAGAGTTAGTGCAAACTACTAAACTAAATAAGAATAAATATAATAAATTATTTTATTAAAATTAAATAAATATATTTATTAAGGCAAAAATGATAAGAATTAAAGTTTTTAGTATTGCCAAATCAAAGCCTTGTCTAACACGTGATTAGATTTATACTTAAAGATAATATAACAAAATCAAAAAAAAATAATTGGAGAAAATGATATAAATTATATGACAAAGTTGAACTCAAAGATACCAATAAGATCAAGTGTAAAATCCTCAATTACACATTCACATCTGAATCAAAATGACTTTTGAAGCAAACAAAAACATGAGAAATATTTTGTCTTAGTCAAACTTTGATTAGAATTGGCATGAGTTAAAATATTAATAAGCATATTAATAATATAATATTATTTTATTAAATAATAAATTGATAATAAAAGTTGAACAAGATAAACTAATGTGATATAATATAACAAAATCAAGACAATATGAAAATCCCGTGAGAGAGAATGTCAAGTTTTCGAGTAAAATAACACTATCAAAGAAAATCATTTGAAAGAAATTAAGCAAATTGTATTAGAAAGTTGCATTCAAAGATATAATGTGATCAAGTTAAACATCCTCAATGTGAAATTTAGTACAAACAAAAATATCACATAAAATAAAAAATTGAAGAAAATAAAATATTTTAAAATTGATAAACACAAAATTAATTAGATAGAGGTTTTTAGAATGAGTTTAATGACATTTAGTTTTTCCAAATTACACCCTGTTTTGAATTTCTACAAATTATTAAAATTATGAGCACTAATTCAAAATAGTATTATTTTAGTGAAAATTATAATATATATATATATATGATAACTGAATTGTAACATACTATATACAAGGTCAGACAAGGTGAGGTTTTGAGTACATGTTAATGTTACCAACTTAATGCAAAATGTTTGAAGAAACATGATAAATTCTATCGGAAAATAATGTTCAGGACACGAGAAAGATTGAGTCTAAGATTCTCTATCATTAAATTATGTAGAAATTGAAATTTTTATAATTCAAGAAAAAATTTTAGAGTCTAAAATATTTAAAAATAAAAAAAATAAATATATAATTTCATAGAAGTTTTTGAGACAAATCAAACGATGCTGTTTCATCTTTATCGAACCTACATTGAAATACCATGAATTACAAAGGAAAAATCAGATAAAATAATATAATATTATTTTTTTAATAAAAATTAAATATATATTAAACTTTAACGTAGGGTAATTGAAGTATTATCACCAAATCAAAGAAACTTATTTGAAAAATGATAAAATATGTATTAGAATGTAGCATTAAAAAATACTAAGAAGATCAAGTGTCATATCTTCATCCATCTAATCAGGCATGAATCAAAATGTCAAAAAATGTATTCTAAAACTCTAAAAAATAAAAAAAATTAAAAAAAAACTATATAAACTATTATTTAATAGGATAATGCTTATTAGAGCAAGTACAATAACATTTATTTTACCTTTATCAAACCTTTCTTTGAATCACTATAAATTACAAATAAAAATAAACATAAATAGCAAAAAACTTATTACTTTAATATAAAGTAAATATGCATTAGAGCTAAATTGATATAAATTGAAGTAATATTACAATAAAATAGAAGCAATGTAAGCATTACATAAGAGGAAAATTATAGTTTCAAAGTAATATAACTAAAAAAATAAAAAGAATTTTAAGAAATAAGATAAATTCTATGAGAAAGCTACATTCCAAGACACCAAGGTTATTGAATGTAAATTACTCAATGAACAAACCAAGTATGAGTCAAAATCTTTCTTAAGGTGTGCCCAAACTCTAAAAGATAAAATATCTAAAAAAAAATTCATTGGATAGTGCTCCTCGAGATGACTAAAACACCTTTTATTTCAGCTTCATATTACACATTTCAAATTGCTACAAATTACCAAAGAAAATAAGCATAAAAGCTTTTGTTTTAATAAGTAAATATATTTAAAGTTGTAAATTAAAGTAATGCAACATATCTTAATTGAGGTAATGTAAAGGTCACATTTGAAGTGAATTAGAGTAACATACAAGTACAACAAAATCAAAGCTAAATGTTTTGAGAGATGAGATAAACATATACCTAGGTTGTATTAAAAAATACTTAGTTAAAAAAGTGTAACGTCATTGATTGTAAAATCTATTATGAATTCAAACGTTTTTAAAGAGGGCCAAAATCATAAAAAATAAATTATTTTAAAATAAAAATAAATGATTTATTTAGGTAGAGTCTTTGAGATGAATTGAATGATGCATGTCTAACCTTAACAAGACTTTATTTGTAATTTTTATAAACTACCAATTTAGATAAGTACAAACAATAAATTATTATTTTAATATTGGACTAATATACATTAATGCTAAAACCAGACCATGTGAAAAATTCTAACATTAACAATTCATACTAGAGGAGAGAAATAAATAGAAATGAGGTAAATTGTGTCGAAATGTTTCATTCTATTATACTAAGGTGATCTAGTGTCATTTTCTCAAACATCAAATGAGGTGCAAATAAAAATATCTCATAAACCATACAAAAACCGCAAAAAATAAAATATTACAAATTTTAAAAAATATATATTCATTTGGATAGAGCTCGTCGAGACAACTGGAACATTTGTTTCATGACTATAAAAAATCAATGAGAAAAAAATGAAATTATTATTTTCAAATTAAGTAAATACATACTAAATTTGAAAACATAGTTCAATATATTATAACATAACCAAATCAAAGCCATACGAAAGTCACAAGGTATTAGAATTTTAGTTTGTTAGTAATAAAAGATTATTATTTTAATATTATATATATACATATATATAATTGAATAAATTGAAAAATATAACATAATAAAATAAAAAACATGTAAAGATCACACAAGAATATAATTAAAGTTTTGCATAAATATATCCCAGTGAAAATGAACAAAATAGAGAAATGGCAAATAATAATGGAAAGTTGCATTCCAGGATCATATCGAGATAAAACATAAGATTCTTAATCATTAAATTAGGCACAAATCAAAATATCTTAAAAGCTATAAAACCATAAATTTAAAAATAATTAAAAATATAAAATTAAATATTTAATTCATTTAAGATTGTTAGATGAGTCTAAAGATATTTATTCAGCTCGGTTAGAACTTGTTAAAAAATACAATAAATTGTCAAACTAAATAGTAAAAAAATTTAATTTAATTTTAGTATTAAGTTAATCTAGATTAAAACTAAATGATTAATGGTGAAAAATTATAAAATAACCAAATTAAAGCAATGTAAATGTCAAATAAAAAAAATTTTAGTTACATAGTAAAATAACAAAATCAAATAAAAATTTGGAAAAAATTAAGAATATTCTTATATGAATTTTTCTTTCCAATATGCAAACGAGCTTTAATGTAACATCCTTAAAAATTAAATAAAGAATTGAAATATCTTATAAAATTATCTAAATAATAGGAAATAAAATATTTAAAATTATAAGAAGAAATAATTAATTTAAGCGATCTCATCTTCACTAGTATAATGAAGTTTTTTGTGACGACTGGAACTCAACATGTATCATAAGGTAAGCCAAAGCCCAAAATAATGAAATTTTTTAAATATATAACTAAATTTTTCACATGTTAGTGCTCTTTGCGATCAGTTTAAATACCTTTGTTTTGTTTAGAACGTATCTTATTTAGAATTACTAAGAATTAAAAAATAAAACAATCTAAAAATATTAGAATATTTATTTAATATTAATTAAATATATATTAAGATGAAATGAAATAAATTAAAATAATGTAATAAAATCAAATAAGAGTGGAATAAAGGCTATAAGAGAAAAGAGTTACAGTTACATAGTAACTTAACTAAATAGAAATGAAAAGCTTTATGAAATTAGAAAAATTTGTTCAAGAACAATGCATACTGTGACACTAAAGAGATCAAGTGTAATATATTTTCCAGTTAAACCGAGTGCAAAAAGAAATTTCTCATAAATGATGCAAAAAGCCTAGAAAATTAAAAGTTAAAAATTTGAAATGAAAATGTAATTTGATGAAGTCATCGTGTCAAATCCAAAAACATTTCCTTCATCTCGATTGACCATGTTTTGAATTACTAAGAATAACCAAAATTAATAATGATAAATAATAATTATTTATTAATTCAAAACTAAGTAAATATGTAGTAGAGCTAAAATAATATAAATTGAAGAATGTAATATTATGAATTTGAAGCAATGTAAACATTACATAAGAGATTTATGGTTTCAAAGTAATATAACTAAATAAAAGCAAAACATTTAAAAGAATTAGTTAACTTTTACTAGAAAGTTTCATTGCAAGACATACACGAGATTAAGTGTAAAATACTCGATCAACAATTCTATATGTATCAAAATCTTTGATAAGGCTTGCCAAAACTTTAGAAAATAAAATATTTAGAAATAGAGAAAAGAATACTAAATTGGAGAGAGCTTCTTTAGATGAGTAAAAAACCATTAGTTTCAATTGATTAGCTCTTTTTAAAATTACTACAAATTAACAAAGTAATTAAGCATAAAAAATAAAACTCTTTACTTTAACAAAAAGTAAAAATATATTAAAACTAAAATAAAATTAATTGAAGTAATGTAATATAATAAAATTGAGGTAATGTCAAGGTCATGTTAGAAGAAAAGTAGAGTTTCATACCAATACAACAAATTCAAAACTCAATGCTTTAAGAAATCATTTAAACGTACAAGAATGTTATATTAAAAGATACTAACAGATCAAGTGCAATATCCTTCATCTAAAATAAGGTATTAAACAAATGTTTGTAAAAAAGTGCAAAAATCTTAAACAATAAAATATTTTAAAGCAAAATTGGATAACTTATTTGCATAGAGTCATTGAGATAATTGGAATGATAAAAGTTTCCCTTTTGATGTGACTTCATTTCTAATTAAAATGGATTACAAATTGAAAATAGCATAAAGAATAATAAATTATTATTTTACTATTAAGTAAATATACATTTAAACTAAAATGAGATAAATTAAAAAAATGTAACATTACTAAATCAAAGTGGTGTAAAGTCATTTGAGAATAGAAACATTGGTAGAAATATGATAAACATATGAGAAAGTATCATTCCATTATACTAAGGTGATTAACTATAATATCCTTAAACATAAAATGAGTACAAAAAACATCACATTAGACATACAAAAATGCTAGAGAACATAACATTTAAAATTTTAAAAATGAATATTTTTTTGGATAGATGTGGTCGAGACAAATGGTATGACGTTTGTTTCATCTCGGTTGAATCTCATTTTGAATTACTAGATACAATGAAAGTAAATAAGAAAAGAAATAATAAATTAATATTTTAAAATTAAGTAAATATATACTAAATTTAAAATGAGATAACCAAATATAATATAACATAAGTCAAATTAAAGTAACATAATCAAGTGAAAGTAAAAATTTGTAGAAATTAGATAAATTTTAAGGAAAGTTTCATTCCATGATGCTGAGAAGGTCATATATAATATCTTTGATACTTAAATCTGGTGCAAATTGAAATATCTAGAAAAGTTTACAAAAATCTAAGAAACTAAAATATTTAAAAAGTTTAAAAAAATATATTTTTTTATATAATACTCAATGAGATGAGTCCAATGACATTAGTTTCTTATCATTTAGAATTGCTACAAGTTACAAAAATAAATATGCTTAAACAATAATAAATT
Organism: Vanilla planifolia; assembly: GCA_023846275.1. NCBI lineage: Eukaryota > Viridiplantae > Streptophyta > Magnoliopsida > Asparagales > Orchidaceae > Vanilla > Vanilla planifolia. Next base: position 2,745,065 of record JAIUJO010000032.1, on the reverse strand, counting down.
AATTTTTTAACATCAAGCAAATATATATTAAAGCTAAAATGAGATAAATTGCAATAATATAATATAAAAATGTTAATAAAAAAAATTTAAAGAAATGAGATAAATTGTATGTGAAAGTTGCATTACATCATATTTAGGATGATAGACAATAGCATGTTCTATCATAAGATATGCAGTAAAAAATAATTCTCATAAAACAAACAATAAACCTTAAAAATAAAATTTACAAAAGAATGAAGTGAATATTTGATTTGTTAGAACTAATTGAGACAACACACAATGTTTGTTTAATCTCTATATGTCCTCGTTTAGAATTATTGTCAATAACAAAAATAAGTATGAAAAATTATAGTAAATCATTTTTACAATTTGAAATAAATATATATATTAAAGCATAAATAAGATAAATTAAAGCAATGAAGGATAATAAAATAAAATAAAAAACCGAAAAAATAAGAATAATTAATTTGAAAAGCTACATTCTAAGATACAAAGGGGATTGATCACATCGAGATAAGTCTAATAATGTTGGTTTTGTCTCTATGAAATCTACATTGGAACAAACATCATTTACAAAATTTAGCATTCATAAATAGTATTATATTATTTTTGTAATATTAAGTAATTTTTAATATGAAGTAAATGTATATTAAGGATAAAAAGACATAAATTGAAGAAATATATTATAAAAAGTCAAAAAGAAAAGGTCACATGATAAGAGAATTATAGTTTCATAATAATATAACTTAATCAAAACAAAAAATTTGGAGGAATGTCTTAAATTATAATGGAAACATAATTTCAAGATACTATGTAGATAGAATGAAAGATTCTTGATCATTAAATTAGGTGCAAAACAAAATATCGTGAAAGCTATCAAACCATTAAAAAAATTAAAATATAAAGTTAAATATTAACTAGAGAAAACTTTTCAAGATAAGTCCAAAGACTTTGTTTCATCTCTATTGAAACTTGTTTAAAATTGTAACAAATTATGAAACTATGTAGGCACAAATAAAACTAAATTTTTGTTTCAAATTTAAATAAAACTATATTAAATCTTAAATGACAAAATTGAAGTAATATAACATAGAAAAATAGAAATGATCTAAAGACAAACAATATATAATGAGAGTTACAAAGTAAAATAATCAAAGCAATATAACATTACAAAGTCAAAGCTATGTGAAGTCACATAAAAGGATATTTAGAGTTACATAGCAATGTAAAATAAATCAAAGAAAATAATTTGAATAAATGAGACATTATGTTAGAAAGTTACGCTTAAAGACAATAGAGACTGATCAAATGTGGTGTAATTCAAACTATATCATTAAACTTGCAAAAACATTAATTAATAAAAATTTTAAAATATATAATTGAATTTTTAATTGGTCCATTCTCCTTCAGATGTTTTAAATAATGATTTTTTTTGTTTAGAATTTATCATGTTTAGAATTATTATGAATTAAAAATTCGATAAAAAAAAATTATATTTAAATACTAATTTAATAACACATAAATAGGTATTAAAGTTGAAATAAGATATATTTAAATAATATAATATATTAAATTAAAGTGATTAAAAGGATATAAGAGAAGATTTAGGTTTCCATAATAACAAAAATAATTTGAAATGAAAATTTTGAAGAAAATAAATAAACTATTTGAGAATGTTGCATGCCATGATACTAAAGAGATTGAGTTAATATGTTTGACAGCTAAATCCAATACAATCAAACTTCTCATAAATGATACCAAAATATTATTTTAAAAAAAATTGTATTGAACAATTTTTGGAATATTTGCTTAACCTTGATTGAACTGTGTTTGAAATTACTTTCAAAAATAATTAATCAGCACAAGTAATACTAAATTATTATTTTATTATTTCATAAATATATATTAAAGCTAAAATAAGTATAATTGAGGTAATATAATATAACCTAATAAAAGTGATCTAAAAGTCATATAAGTGAGGAATTTGAATTTTGTAACAATATAACAAATATAAAATAAAATATTTAAAGAAATAAGATAAATTATAATTAAAAGGTTCATTCCAAAATTCAAAGGACATATGATACAATAGCATCAATCATCAAAACAGATTTGAATGAAAATATTTCATCAATTATGCACAAAATGTTTGAAAATTAAATACTGAATAATCAAAAATAAATAATTAATTTAATAGAACCTACTGAAATGAGTCTAATAATGCTATAAATGGCACACTAGTGGAGAGATGACATAAATTATGTTAGAAAGTTCTAATCTAAGACACTAAAGAGTTTAAACATAAGATCCTTGACCATCCAGTATGGTACAAATAAAACATCTCATAAAATGACACAAAAACATAAAAAATAAATTTCAAAAAATAACGAAAAGTGAACATTTAGTTGGGTTAATGAAGTTTAGATTTCTTTAATGATTTTTATTTCATCTTGTAAATGAATTATATAGAAATACTACAAAATAAAAAATAGAAAAAAACTAAAAAATAAAAACTATTATGTTCATATTAAATTAACGTATATTAAATCCAAAAAATTAGATAAATTTAAGTAATGAAATATATCAAAATCAAAATAGTGGAAATGTAACACTATGATAAGATTAGTGTTTCATAATACTGTTACCAAATCAAAGTGAACAAGTTGGAGAAATGGGATAAATTGTATAAGAAAATTACTTTCCAAGATATTATACGATTTAGTGTAACATTCATTCTTCATAGTCAAATAAGATACTAATTAAAATTTCTTAGAGGGCTTGGTAAGTCTTAAAGAATAATTTTTTAAAATATAAAAATAAATATTAAATTTTTTACAGGTCATTGAGAGGACTCTAACAACATTTGCTTTTTCTTAATCAAACCATGTTTAAAATTCATGTGGATAACAAAATAGATTCTACAGAAATAAAAGGAATTATTATTTAAATGTAAACTAAATATATGTCAACATTCAAATGAGTTAAATTTAAATAATGTAATATAACAAAATCAAATTCATGTAAATGTAAGTTAAGAAAGGTGTTTGAGTTATATAGCTATAAAGCCAAATCTTAGCAAAAATGTTGAAAAATTCAGATTAAATTTTACAAAAAGGTTGTTTCCTAATATATTAAAGTAATAGTGTATCATCCTCATTCATAAAAAAGGTGCAAAATAAATTCACTCATAAATACTACGTAAACAAAGGAAAATAAAGTAATAAAAAATATAAAAAAGAATATATCTTTGTATAGATCTTATGAGGATAGGAAAATGAAGTTTGCTTTGTCTAAAATTGATATTGTCTTGAATGACTTCAAATTACCAAAGTAATAAAGCATAAATAATAAAAAAGTTTTTTAAAATTATAACATTAAAATTAGATAAATTTAGGCAATATAATAGAATAAATTCAAAGCAATGTAAAAGTCACATGGTAAGAGATTTAGAGTTATGTAGTAATATAAAATGAATAAATTTAAAATTCAAAATAATGAAATAAATTATATTAGAAAGCGATAGTTCAACTCACTAAAAAGATTGAGTGTAACATTTTCAATTGTCAAATTAAATATAATTCAAAATATCTTGTATAGCATCCTAAAATCTTAGAAAATAAAATTATCAAAATGAGTTTTTATTTGGTTAGAAATCATCAAAAAGTGTCTAATGGTGCCCATTTCCTCTCGATTAGACCTTAATTAGAATTATTTAAAAACTCTAATAAAATAAAAAGATAAATACTAAATTATTTTTTTAATATTAAGTTAGCATTATTAATCTATAATGAGATAAATTAAAACAATGTAATAAAACGATATCAAATGAAGTAGACGTCACAAAAGAGGAGAACAATAGTTTCAAATAAATAAATCAACATAGACGGATAAATATTAAAGTAATGAGTTGAATTGTATTACAAAGTTCCACTTCGTGGTGTTAAGCACATCAAGTGTAACAGCCTTAATTAAAAAATCTAGAATGAGATAAATTAAAGTAAAATATTATACTAAATCAATGTGATGTAAACATAACATAGTAGAAGAATTAGAATTTCATACTAATATAGCCCAATCAAAGTGAAAAAGTTGACTAAATGAGATAAATTATAGTAGCAAATTGCAGCAAAAGATACTTATAAGATTGAGCATGATATGCATGATAATCAAATTAGGCATTTATCAAAATGCCTCACATAGCAAGCCAAGCCCTAGAAAATAAATTTTTTTTTTAATATAAAAATGAATACATAATTTGATAAATGTCATTGAGATGAGTCCAATAATATTTGTTTAATTTTCAACAAAGTACATTTAGAGAAAATTTGGATAACCATAGGAAATAAGCATAAATAATGAAATTATTTTAATGTTACATAATTGTAGGTTGAAGTTCATATAAGATAAATTTAAATAATATAACATTACCAAATCAAATTTGGTAAATAATATTACAAAATTGTAATTTAACATAAATAAAAAACATTCAATAAATTGAGATAAATTAAATGAGAAAGATGCAATTCAAGAAATTAAGAAGATTGAGTATAACATGCTCAATCACCAAATCAAGTACAATTAAAAATATCTCATAAAGATGCCAAAATCTTAAAAAATAAATATTCAAAATACATAAAGAAATTGTTATTTAATTTGAAAACATTAAGAGTCCAATGACATTCATTCCTCAAGATCAGACTTTATTTGGAATTCTAGCAAATTATTGATATAGATAAGCATAAATAATAACAAAATATTATTTTAATATTAAGTTAACTCTATCAAACATGAACAACGTATATTAATTCTATCTGATAAAACAAAATCAAATCAGTGTAGACGTTGCATGAGAGGATTATAAGAGTATTATAATTATAAATCCAAATAAAGTGAAAATATATTGAAGAATTGAGTTTAATTGTAAGGCAAAGATTCACTCCAAGATACTAGTGCATCAAGTATAACATCCACATTTGGAAACCCTTGTACAAATGAAAACAACTCATAAAGTTTGTTGAAGCCATAGAAAATAAAGTGTTTAAAAGTGTAAAAAAAGATTTAGTTGTATGGAGCATATCAAGATGTGTAAAATAATGTTTGTTTCATGTTGGTCAAATATTATGTTAAATTACAGCTAATTACCATAAAAATGAAAAGAAAAATAAAAAAATTACTTTTTAAGTGACAGATAAATATATATTAAAGCAAAATAAGATAAATTAAACCAATGTAAAACAGCAAAATCAAAGTGATTTAAAAGTCACATGATATAAGATTTAGAGTAACATAGTATTATAACCAAATTAAGGCAAAACATTTTATAAAATGAGTTATTTTGCACATGAAGGCTGCATTCAATATTTTGTGATCGAGTTTAACATCTTTAATCATCAAATATACTACCAAACAAAATTCTTTATAAAGTATGCGAAATCCATAAGAAAATAAAAATATGTTAAAATATAATGTGAAAATATAGTGATACAAAAGGTCACAATAACGAAAAATAAGTTTTCAAAGTAATATAACCAAACAAAATCAAAACTTTAGAGGAAATGAGATCAATTGTATAAGAAAGTTGCATTCCAAGGCACTCAAGAGCTTTAGTGTAACATCCTTAATCATCAAATTAGTAATGAATCAAAACATCTCATAAAACATGCAAAAAACACTAGAAAAAAGATAAAGTATGCTAAAACTCTAGAAAAGTAAAATATTAAAAAATTTAAAAAATAAATTTTAATTTATAAGAGTTTATCAAAACAAGTCAAATGACCTTTGCATCATCTTAAACAAACATTGTTTGGCATTTCTACAAGTTGTCATAGAAAAAAAAAGCTAAAAATGAACATGTTATTTTTAAAATATTAGGTAAATGTGTATTAGACTTAAAGTGGTAAAATTGCAATAACATAATATCACTAAATAAAACCAATGTAAAAAGCAGATCAGGTTAAATGTGTAGGTACATAATAAAATAGTCAAATCAATGCAAAAGTTTTAAAGAAAAAGGATAAAGTGTTGGAATAGTTGCATTGTAGTAAAAAAGAAGATGGTGTGTAACATTCTCTTTTTTCAAATAAAAAATGAATCAAAATAACTAATAATTCAATCAAAAACCTAACAAAATAATATATTATAAATATGTAAAAATGAATATTCAATTGGACATAACTTGTTTAGATGTGTCCAATAATTTTTTCATCTTAATTAGACCTAGTTTTGAATTAATATGGATTGGAAGACAAGATAAGAGTAAATAGAAAAAGTTTATTATTTTAATATAAGGTAAATATATACTAAAGTTGTAATATGATAAATTAAGATAATATAATGCATCAAAATAAAACTGATGTAAATGTCACAAATGAATAGAATTAGAGTTTTATAAAAATTACAAGAGATGATATAAATAATGTTAAGAAGTTCCACTCTAAGATATTAAAAAAGATTGAAAAATTATATAAATTAAAACTTAATTAGGAAGATCTAATTAAGAGAAGTCTAATAAATTTTGCTTTATCCTAAGGCATCACTTTGAATTACAACAATTATAATATTAAATAAGACTAAATAATGGCATATTATTTTTTTAATTATTACAAAATATATATGAAATCTAAATTGAGAGAGATTAAGGTAAAGTGAAATATCTCGAATCAGTATGTCATGTACAAGTCAAAATGTCACAAAATATATGCCAAAACTACATCAAATGAAATATTGAAAATATAAAAAATAATTTTTAATTTGATAAAGCTCCTCAATATAAGTTGAATGACCTTCACTTCATCTCAATCAATTATTGTTTTTAATTACCGCTAATTACCAAAGAAAAAAGAACATAAATATATCATGTTATTTTTATATTATAAGGTAAATATAAATTAGACTAAAATTATAAATTTTGAACAATCTAATATAAGAAAATCAAGGTAATATAAATATTGCACTAGAGTAGATTTATAGTTACATAGTAATTTAACAAAAAAAAATGCAAAAAATTTGAAGAAAAGTGTTAAATTGTGTGGGACAATTGAATTCCGACGACAAAGAAGATTGAGTTTAGCATTCTAATTTGTTAAATAAAAATATCTTGTTAATCTATAAAAACTTAGGAAAATATTACGTTATTACATATATATATATATAATGCAATTTGTATTGTGATATACTTTTTCAAGCTGAGTCCACCAATGCTCTTTCATCTTGATTCGACCTCCATTGGAATTACTATAAATTATCAAAAAAGAGAAACATAAATTAAAAACAATTATTATTTTAATATTAAGTAAGTATATATTAAAGGTAAAAACAACAAATTAAGGCAATACAATAAAAGAAAATAAAAGTGATGTAAATATCAAATGAGAGAAAAGTTAAATTTTCATAGTAATATAATAAAATCATAGAGAAAACTTAGAAGAAATGATGTAAATTGTACTAAAATCTTGCATTTCGTGACACTAAGGAGATTCAATGTAGTACTCCTAATCAACAATTCAAGTACGAATCAAAATGTCCCATAAAAAATTAAAAAACCTAAGAAATTAAAAAATTTTAAAAATAAATAAGCTAATAGCAAATTTTATATACCTTATTGAGATAAATCCAATAATGTTTGTTTCATCATGTAAGACATCGATTACAATTACAACAAATTACAAAATTAAATATGACTAAATAATAGTAAATTATTACTTTAATTCATGGTGAATATATATTAAAGCTAAATATATATATATAAGTCAATCGAGCATAATATACGAAAATTGAAGAGAAACATTGAAGAAATGTGATGAATTTTATAGGAAAGATGCATTCTAAGATATTTAAAAGATCAAGTGTAACATCCTTCATCAATAAACTTTGTATAAATTGAAATGACTGATCGAGTGTGGCAAAACTCTAGTAAATAAACTATTTAAAGAATATAAAAAAGAATATCTTTTTTGATAGATATCATCAAAAAAAGTTTACTGATGATTATTTTATCTCAATAGGACGTCATTTGAAATAACGATTAATTATCATGCTAATCATTCATAATAATAAATTATTATTTTAACATAAAGTAAATAAAAATTAAAGATTGAATGATGTAATGAAGCAATGTAATATAACTAAACTAAGCAATGTCAAAGACGCACAAAAGAGATTATGTGTTACATAATCGATAACCAAAGAAAAGTAAAAAAAATTTGAAACAATGAGATGTGATATATAGAAAGTAGCATTCGCAGAAATTAAAGTGATCAAGTGTGATATCCTCAAATATTAAATAACATCTAATTCAAAATGTCATCAATAATAATTTTTTTTTAATAATAAGTAAAAATATATTAAAGATTAATTGACACAAATTGAAGCAATGTTATATAACTTTAAAAAAAGATGCAAAAATCACATGTGTGGAGATTCAGAGTTAAATAGTAAAATAACCAAATCAAATAAAAAACTTTGAAGAAATGAGATAAACCTTGTGGGAAACATGCACACCATAATACAAATAAGATCAATTGTAACATCTTCAATCATAAAATTTCAAAACATTTCAAATATCCTCTATAGAGTGGTAAGATTGTAAAAAGTAAAATGATGAAAAATTATGCAAAGTTAATATTTTGTTTGTTAGATCTCATCTAGTTTTGCCTCAACTGTTTTTGCTAATAATTATTTCCAATTACCAAGTAAAATATGATTAAAATAATAAAAAATTATTATGTAAATAATTTACGAATATTTATGTTAGATCTTCTTAAGATCAATTGAAGTAATGTAATGTAATTATAAAAAAGTATACAAAGCTTTCATAAGAGGAAAGCAAGTGTTTCTTTGAAATAAAAGCAAATGAAAGAAAATATTTTAGAAAAATGAGATAAATTGAAAGGGAAAGTTGGGTTACATCATACTAAGAAGGTTGAGTGTAATATCCTTAATCAATAAAACATTTATTAAAATAAAAATCTCATAAATCAATAAAAAAACATAAGAGACTATAACTTTTAAAAGTACAAAAAATATTTAAATAGATAAAAGTCATCAAGACAAGTGCAACAACATTTGTTTCTTCTCTATTGGGTCTCGTTTAGAGTTAGAATGGATTATCAACCTAAAAAGATGTAAATAATAAAAAAATGATTAGTTTACTATTAAGTAAATAAATATAAAAGAAAAAATAAGACAAATTGTTGAAATTTAACAAAAATACATCAAAGCAATAGAAATGCCACAAGAGAAGAGATTTAGAGTTACATAGAAATACAACCCAATCAAACTAAAATATTTGATAAAAAACAAGAGGAATTGTACTATATGATTACATTGCAACGTATAAAAGAGTTCACATGTAGCATTCACTATCCTTAAATTAGAAAATAAAACAACTATCTCGTAAAACATGCCAAAGATCTAGAAATTATAGTAAATTATCAAATAAGCACAAAAAATAAGAAGTTACTTTCTTTAATATTAAGTAAACATATAGTAATGCTAAAACAACATGAATTGAAATAATGTTTTATAAACAAATCATGGTAATGTAAACATTTTGCGAGATGAAATGTAGAGATACATTTTTTAACCAAATTAATCAAAATAGTTTGAAGAAATGACATGTTATTTTTAAAAGTTGTATTCCAAGATACTATGAAAATTAAACATAACATACTCATTTGTTAAATTAGGTATACATAAAGACATACTTTAAAGCATTTCAAAATACTAAAAATGTACTAACAAAATTTTGAAATAAAGATCATCGAAAGAATACTATTGACATTTGTTTAATCCATATCCAACCTCGTTTGGATTCACAGCAAAATACGAAAATAAATATCCACAAATATAATTAAGTAGATATTTTAATTTTAAGTAATTACATATGAAAGTTGAAACTAAGATAAATTTAAGAAAAGTAATTAAACAAAACCAAAATGACAAAATGGGACTTTAGAAGAGATTTATAGTTACAAAGTAATGTAACCAAATTAAGTTCAAAAAGTTGAAGAATCTAGAAAAATGTTTTAGGAATGTTGCTTTCCAAGATAACGAGGAGATATAGTATAACATTCTTGATTATCAAATTTTGTATGAATCAAAACATCTTATAAAGCATACTAAAACCCTAAGAAATAAAAAAATTATAAATATAAAAATTAATATTTAACTAATAAAGCTTATCTAAAAGAGTCCAACGATATTAGTTTTTCCTTCCATGTCCTTTTCTTGAATTTCTTCCATCAATAGGGCCAATAGACATAAATAATTTTAAAATACTAATTAAATATTTAGTAAATATATATTAAAGACAAAAAATTAAAAATTAAAGCAATATAATATACGCAAATTAAAGCCATTTAAAGGCCATATTGGAGAAAATTTTGAGTTTCATAGTAATATAATAAAATAAAAAAAACATTTGAATAAATGTAATAAATTGTTTAAGAACTTTTATTTGCAAGAAACTAAGGAGAATGAGTATAAATCTTCAATCATCAAATCATGTGTGAGTCAAAATATCTCATAAAACATGCCAAAAGCCATTAAAGATAAATGTTAAAACTATTAAAAATAGATTTAATTTGATAGAGCTTTTTGCCAACAACACATTAATAAATAAAATTGCTACAAATTGTCAAGGTAAACAAGCATGAAAAAAAAATGATAATTGTAATATTTAGTAACTATTTGGAAACTAAAACAACATAAATTGATTCAGCGTCATAGAACAAATAAACAACATTTGATTAAATGACTTAAATTTTATGAGAAATTTTGCATTATGACACTAAGAGGATGAACTACAACATCCTCAATCTTGAAAAAAGATATTTATCAAATGTATCTTTAAAAATTCTAACACCTTTTTAAATAAATTTTGTTATTATGGAAATTGATATTTAATTTAATAAAGCTTGTTAAGATATGTCTAACAAAATTTTTCTCCTCGATAAGATCTCATTTTGAATAAGTAAGAATTACCACAACAACGAAGAAAAGTAAAAAATAAATTATCATTTTAATGTTTAGTATATTTATATTAATCAAAAAATTAGATAAATTGATGCAATGTCATATAACCTAAAGAAAATATTGTAAAAGTCACATGAGAGGAGATTTAGAGAAAAATAAAAAGAAAATCAAATTAAACCAAAATCATTAAGAAATGAGAAAAATAATTTAGGAAAATTGCATTAGAAAATTCTATGGGGATTCATTATAACATCCTTGTTTATGAAATCAATATCAATGAAAATATTTAGTTAAGCATAATAAAACTCTAACAAATAAATAATTTTAAAAAATAAAAACGAATATTTAACTAGATAAATCTTATCAAGATGTGTCTAATGACATTTGTTTCTTCTTGATCAGAGCATGTTTTGATTTACTACAAATTACAAAAGTTAATATTCACAAATAAAACTAACTAATTATATTAAACATAATCAAATTAATTTTAAATTTGAAATATGATATACTAAAACAAAGTAATATAAGTAAATAACAGTACTATAAAAGTCATAATAGAGGAGATTTAAAGTTACATATTACTATAACCAAGAGTACAAAATTTGAAGAATTGACATAAATTACAAAGCAATATTACATTCAAAGCGAGAAAGAAGATCGAATGTAGCATCTTCAACAATTAAATCTTGTGTAAATCTAAATTCCATACAAAGCATACTAAAACCCATGGAAATAAAATATTTAAATTTTTAAAAATTAAAATTTAATTGGATAGAACATGTCAAAATAAGTCAAACAATGTTTGTTTTGCTCAATAGACTTTACTATAGTTACTTGAGTAAGATAACTAAATAAACAAAAGTAACTCTAAATAATTTTTTAATATTTGGTAAACATATATTGAAGTTAAGATGACATAAATTGAAGTAATATATCATAAGCAAAGCAATGCAATTTAAAGGTTCATGAGAGGAGAATTTGAGTTCGTTATTGATGTATTAAAGTCAAGCAAAAAAAATTTGAGGAAATGAGATAAATTTTATGAAAAATTTTCATTCCAAGATACTAAGGAGATCAACTATAACATCATTAATGGTCAAATTTTATATAAATTGGATTGAACTTTGACACTAATGTAGTGACATCTTTTTCATCTGAATCAAATATTGTTTGGAATTATTATAAATTATCAAAATAAAAAAGTATATGTATTAATAAATTAAAATTTTAATATTAAGTAAAATTTTGAAGTCTAAATGGGACAAATTAAACCAATGTAATGTAACAAAAAATGGAACATTTGATTAAATAAGATTAAATGTGGGAGAAATTTTCATTCTATATACCAAAGGAGATTAATTATAAGAACCATGATCAACAAATAAGGTACTTATTAAAAAACCTCATAAAGCATGCAAAAAAACTAGAAAATAAAATGTTTTAAAATCTACAAATGAATATTTATTTTAATAGAGCGTGTTATGACAAAAAACCAGATTATCTTCATCTCGATCAAAGATCATTGGAATTTTTGCAAATTAACACCATAAATATGCATAAAAAATTAAATTATTTCTTAAATATTATGTAAATATGTATTAAAGTTGAAATTAAAAAACTTAATCACTATAATACAACAAGAAAGTCATGTAAATGTTACATGAGAGAAGATTTACAATTACATAATAATATAACAAAATCGAAAAGAAAGGTTTGATAGAATGACATAAATCATATGAGAAAGTTGCATTAAAAAATGTTGAGATAGTGTAACAAGCTTGATTGTCGAATCATGTCTAGATCAAAATATCTTTAAAAGTTAGCAAAAACTCTAGAAATCATAACATTTCAAAAAGCAAAAATAAATATTTAAATGGTTAAGGCTCATCAAGATGAGTCCAATTATGCTTATTTCATATTAATTTGATCTTATTTTGATTTAATTCAAAAAGCAAAGATAAATGTACACAAATATAAGTTAATTACTATTTAAAAATTAAGAAAAGTTTCGTTTAATATAAAATAAGATATATTGAATCAAAGTAACATAACCAAAGTAAAGCATTGTATAGGTTTTATAGTAAGAGATTTAAATTAACATAGTAATATTACAAAAAAGAAGTAAATAATTTAAAGAAATGAGATATATTGTAGGAGAATGTTGCACTTTGAGTGAGAAAAGAGATGAAGTGTAGCATCCTCCATCATTAAATCTTGTGTGAATTATAATGCCTTATAAAGCAAGCCAAAACACTTGGAAATAATATACATAAAAAATATTAAAAAATGCATATTTTACTTCAAAAATATTATTTAGATGAGTCTAATAATTTTTTCTGTCACAAATAGGACTCATTTAGAACTACTCTAAATTATAAAAGTAAACAAAAATAAATAATTATAAATTATTATTTTCAATGAGATAAATTACACAATGCAATACCAAATCATGGACATGTTATGATTACATAAGAAGAGAATAAGACTTTCATAGCTATATAACACAATCAAAATAAACTATTTGAATAATTGAGAAAAATTATGCAAGAATGTTTCATTCTAATACACTAAAGAGATACTGCATAATGTCCTCGATCATAAAATAATGTACGAACCAAAATATCAAAGAAAATATGCCAATACCATAAAACAAAATACTTAAAAACATAAAACAATATTAACTTGATAGACCTTGTCAAGATGATGTAAAGGACATCAATTTCACTTTAATCAAACCTCTTTTTGAATTATTACAAATTTCTAATATAAACAACTGATATAAATAACAAACTATAATTTTAATATTAAGAAAATATATTTAAGTAGAAATGTCATGACAAAAACAAAGTGAAACATTTGATTAAAGGAAATTAATAATACGAAAATGGCATATTTTAAGAAACTAAGAAGATCAAGTTTGACTTCCTCAATCATCAAATAAGTTATAAGTTGAAATACCTCACAAAGTGTGCCAAAACAATAGAAAAAAAAGGATTTAAAAAGATATTTTATTAGATAAAGCTCAATGAGACAAGCCTTACATTGTTTGTTTCAATTCAATTGAACCTCATTTAGAATTAGAAGAAATCACAATAGTTAATATGTATAAATAATAATGAATTATTATTTTAATATTAAATATATATTAAAGCTAAATTGAGATAAATTGAAGTAATGTAATATGGCCAATCAAAGAAATGTAATAGTCACACTATAAAAGATTTAGAGTTGCATAGTAATATAAGAAAATCATAAACAAAATTTTGAATAAATGAGACAAATTACATGAGAAAGTTAACCATCAAAATACACAGGAGATCGAGAGTAACATCATCATTTACCAAATAAAAATAAAACAAAATAACCCTTAAAAATAGTCCAAACCTTTGAAAATATGATATATAAAATTACAAAAATTAACATTTAATTTTATAAAGCTCCTCAAGATTTTCCTAATAATGTTTACATCCTCTTCACTTAGGCTCATTTGTATTTACTTCGAATTGATAACATAAATCAGGATAAATATGGATATAATATTATTTTAATAATATGTTAATATATTGAACCTAAACGATAAATTGAAAGAATCTAATGTAGTTGAATAAGAAAGAAGTAATAAAAGAAGGGAATTTGTTTCATTATAATATAAGCACATCAAAGCAAACAAAAATGAAGAGTTGAGATAAATTATGTAAAAACATTGCATTTTGGGATACAAGGAAAATAATTGTAATATCTTCTATTATTAAATAAAATATGAATTGAAATGTCTAACAAAGTATGCTAAAAAAAAAAAATAAAGAACTAAATAATATTAATATATATATATGTGTGTGTGTGTGTGTGTGTGTGTGTGTGTTATTGGATAGATATCATTAATACAAGTCCAACAATGACTTTTTTATCTAGATCAAAACATGTTTGCAATTACTAGGAATTATCTAAGTAATTAAGTACAACTAATAATTTAAGATATCAACTTTGGCAACCTTGATTTCTACATAAATGATAAATCAAAATGTTATAAATCAAAATATTATAAATCAAAATGTCTCTTGAAACATACCAAAGCCCTTAAAAATAATTAATAAAATATAAAAATAAATATTTAATTACAAATTTCAATGGGGCCACTGGATTGACATCTATTTGATCTTTCTAAGACCTTACCTAACTTATTTTGAAATAATTTAAAATTTTTATTTTAGGTATAATTAATAATTAAATATTATTTTTATATTAATTTAATATGTATTAATACTAAAAATATATAAATTGAAGCTTTGTAATATAAAGAACCAATGTCATGTAAATATCAAACTAAAAAATATTTTTTGTTAGTAATGTAACAAAATCAAAATTAAAATTTGAAAAATAAGATAACTTTTACTAGAAAGTTACATTCTCAGATTGTACAAAAGTCTCATAAATTGAGAAAAATAATATAGAAAAAATATTTAAAAATTTTAAAATAAGTATTTAATTAGATAAAGCACACCAAGACAATTCAAATGACATTAGTTTTTACTGGATTGGAACTCATTTGGCATTATGCATATTTATTTTAATAATAGGGAAATACAATTTCAAGTTGAAATGAGATAAAATTTAATACAACCAATTCAAAGTGAATAATGTGAAGAAATGAGATAAATTTAAAAAAAAATTTACTCCAAGAAACTAAGGAGATCAACTGTAATATACGATTATTTAATCAAGAACAAATAAAAAATTTTCATAAAATAGTCAAAATTATTGAAAATAAGATATCGAAAATATACGAAAAATGAAAATAGAATTGGACAGATCTCATCAATATGATACCAACATCGTTTCATTCATCTCAATGAAACCACTTATTAAATTATTAAGAATTTAAAAAGCAAATAATCATAAAAAAATAAATGACATTTTAATATTAAGTGAATATATTTTAAATCCAAAATAGCTAAAATCAATGTAGTGTAGTCCAATAAAATCAAGATAATATAAAGGTTACATAAGAGAGGATGTAGACTTACAAAGCAATATAAAAAAATAAAATTGATAATATTTGAAAACATGAAGTAACATTTACAAGAATGTTATATTCTAAGATACTAATGAGATCAAATGTAACATTCTGAATTGTGAAATAAGGTATAAATAAAAATGACTCATAAAGCATATTAAAACTCAAGAAAAAAAATAAATGAAATATGAAAATGAATTGATAACGCTTGTTCGTACAAGCCCAATTGCAATTGCTTTGATAAAAACGAACCTCATTTAGAATTACTAAGAATTATCATAACAAATGACAAGAAAAAATAATAAATTACTATTTTAATATTAACATATTACATATTAAATCTAAAAAGTGCTAAGCTAGAGCCATGAAATATAACAAAAAATTTAATATAACTAATATGTAAGGGAAAATTTAGAGTTTCAAATTAATATAGACATATCGTGGAAAAAATGTTTAAGAAATTAGTTAAATTATATGACAAAGTTGCATTCAAAGATACTTTTTCATTTCAAATAAGGTATAAATCATGATGTCTCAAAAAACCAAGAAATGCCTTATATATATATATATATATATATTATTAAATAAAGGTCGTTGAGATTGCTCGAAAAATGTTAGTTTCCTCTCCATTAGGTCTCATCTTGAATTGTTATGAATTAATTAAGTAAAAAAATAAGAGTAATGGAAATTATTATTTTAATTTTAAGGAAACATATATTAAACAAAAAATAAGATAAGTGAATCAATGTAATATAACCAATTCATATTGACATAACTTTCACATATGGGGAGAAAGCCATATTCCAAGATATTAAGTTGTTCGAGTGTAACATGCTCAATCGATAAATAAGGTCAGAATTAAAATGCCTTCATAACATTCAATCACAATTGAAAATAAAAAATTTAAATTTACTAAAAAGAATTTTAATTTTATAACACTCATCTAGATGAGTCCAACGATGTGTCTTCTTCTTAATTAGACACCATTTTTAATTACTACGAATTAACACAGTAAGCAAAAACAATAATCATTTCTTAACAATTAGTAAGCTCATATTAAAGCTAAAATAATATAAATTAATTTAACATAATATTACAAAATAAAATCATTGTAAAGGTTACTTAAGGGTAGATTTGGAGTTGACTAGCAACATAACCAAATCAATGAGAAAATTTGAAGATATAAGATGAATTATATTAGAAAGTTGCATTATAAGATATGAATGAGATTGACTATAACATCCACAATTGTTAAATGGAAATGAATTGAAATGTTTTTTAGATTATACAAAAACCCTAAAAAAATTATAAAAAAATATTAGAATAAATATTTGATTGAATAAAGCTCACGGAGATGAATCCAACAATTTTTTCTTCATAATGACCGGACCTCGTTTGGAATTGTTGCAAATTAGAAAAACAGCATAAAAGTCTCTTTTTTAAAATATTATATTTTTATTTGTTTAATTAATATGAAGTTCTAATTCTTCTATAATGTAAATTGTACATCATTTTCTTTTGGTAATGTCATACTACTTCAATTTATCACAATCTAGAATCGAAATAAAGTTACTTAATATAAAATATTAATTTATTATTTATTTTGAAAATTTTTAGTATTTCCAAATGTGGTTTGATCAAATAACCACACATATTTGTACTTATCTCAAAGCAGTATGTCTAATTTTATATTATTTTGTGTATTTATAAATATTTTGATTTCAAAGATTTTATCACATTTTATGAGATATTTTGCTTTATCGACCGAGGCTATTACACTCGATCTCCTTAATATTTAGTAATTCAACTTTCTTGCATAATTTATTTCATTAAAATAAACTTTTTTGCTTTGATTTGGTCATATTATTATGAAACTATAGATGTCCTTATGTATGATCTTATAATGTTGTTATTTAATTTATCTTATTTAAGAATTAAATAATAATCTATTAATAATAAAATAAATTTTTTTAATTATTTATGTTTATTTACTACTACAACTCATAGTTCTTAGAGAGAAGATTTGATCATGATAACACAAACATCGTTGGACTTCTCTTAGAGATCTTTATTAAATTTAATATTTATTTTTATATTTATAAATAATTTATTTTTCTAGTGTTTTAGGATATTTTATAAAGCATTTTGATTTGTACTTGATACTATGATTAAGAAAGTTATAGTGGATCTCCTTTTTATCTTGAATTGAAAAAATTTTGTAAAAGTTATCTCATTTCTCCAAATAGTTTTCTATGATTTGCTTATATAATGTTGAAACTCTTCATCATCTCTTATTTGACCATCACATCACCTTTATTTTTGTTATTTATATTGTTTCAATTTATCTCATTTTAGTTTTAATATATATTAACTTAATATAAAAATAAATAATTTATTATTATTTATGCTTTGTTTCTTTGGTAGTTATCAATAATTCCAAGCTAAGTCTGATTAGAATGAAACAATCATTGTTTTAGTCAACTTTTTGTGCTTCATTCATTCAAATATTGATTTTTATATTCTTAAATATGTTATTTTCATGGTGTTTGGCAAACTTTATGATTTATTTTAGTTCATAACCATTATGAAGATTGAGGATTCTATGCTTGATCTCCTTAGGAATGTGGAATGTAACTTTCATACAATATATCAATTTTTTATTTTTTATACAGAATACAATTCACTCTATATCTCTTACCATATGACCTTGATATTATTTGTATTTGGGTATATTGAATTACTTCCATTTATCTTATTTCATCTTTTATATACACTTATAATTAAAAAAAATTATTATTTTTGCTATTTAGTTTTGAAATTTTTTGTAATTCCAAGTGAGAATCAATAAAAATGAAACAAATGTTGTTGGAGCTACCATGACGAGTTCTATTCAAATATATGTTCATTTTCATATCGAAACAATATTTGTTTGAATCATACTTGATTTTATGAACAAGGATTTTACATTAGATCTCCTTATTATCTTTAAATGAAAATTTTTTATAGAATTTAATTTCTTTAATTTTTTTTGCTTTGATTTGGTTATGTTATTATATATCTCTAAATCTCCTCTGATGTGATATTTATATCACTTTGATTTTTTAAAATTATTTTGCTTAAATTAAACATATTTTAGTGTTAATATATATTTACTTAGTATTAATATAATTTTCTATTATCATTTATGTTTATTTTTTTTGAAATTTTGAGTAAAAACAAATAGGGTTCAAGCTAGATGAAATAGTCATCATTGGACTCATTTCAATGGGTATTGTCAAATTAAATAGTCATTATTAGATTTTTAATATTTTGGCTAAATTTATAAGATATTTTAATTAATACTTGATTTGATGAATGATGATGTTGCACTCGATCACCTAACTATCTTGTAAAACAACTTTTTTGTCTAATTTATTTTACTTCTTCAAGGTTTTCAATTTTATTTTACTATGTTACTTGTCTCTATGATCTACAAAAAACTAAGGATTCATTTTTAAATTTTAAAATATATAATTTTTTAGTGTTCTTCAATGCTTTTTGAGACATTCGATTTTTAGCTGATTTGGGGATTGAAAATGTAACACTCGACCTCGAAAGTATGTTGAACTTCAAATTTCTCATAAACTTTGTCATATCTTGAATTTTCTTTACCTTGATTTGTCTGAATTATTACATAACTCAAACTCTCCTCTTGTGTGTGCTTAATATCCCTTTTAATTGGTTATAATACATTGCTTCATTTATTCTTATTTTTGTTTAAATTTATTATTTCTTAATATTAAAAAAAATATTATTTATCTTTATTTATTTTGGTAATTCTTAATAATTTCAAATGCATTCCAATTGAGACAAAACAAAAGTCACTAAATTTATTTTTATCGACATTACTCAATTATACATTCGTTTTTATGTTTTCAAATATTTATTTTTTAGGATTTTGGCTTGGTTTGTGAGATATTTTCATTCATACATGATTTAATGATCGAGGTGGTTATATTTAATTTCTTTAATATATTCAAGTGCAACTTACCTATATAATTTATCTCATTCCATGAAAAGGTTTACTTTAAGTTTGTAATATTTTTAAATGATAATAAAAGCTCTTCTCAAGTGATGTTCACATAACATTGATTTTGTTATATTATATTGCTTCAAATAATCTAATTTTACATTCAATATATATTAACTTACAATTGAAATTATTACTTATTAATTATTTTTTGTTTATTTTCATAATTCAAAACAATTTTGAATGGTTCATTCTAGTTGAAATAAATATTATTGAAGTTGTCTTGATGGGTGTTATCCAACTAAATATTCAGTATCCAACAAGGGATAGTGCACTTGATCTCAATATCTTAGAATGCAACATTCCTATATAATATGTCTTGTTTTTTAAATTTTTTTTTTATTTGTTTATATTATTATGTAACTCTAAATCCCATTAGTAATGACCTTTAATCACTTTGACTTAGTCATATTATGATATTTCAAACTATGTGATTTGAACTTTTAATATATATTTACTTTGTATTAAAACAATAATTTCTTATTATTTATGCTTATTTTCTTTAGTAAACAATATTATTCCAAATGAGGCCCCTTCAAAGTAGAGCAAATTTCATTGGACTTGTCTTAACAAATTAAATCAAAATTAAACATTCCATTTTATATATTACTTTTATTTGATAATTTGTTTGCATTATTTATGAGATATTTCATTTAGTGCCTTATTTGAGAAATGAAAATGTAGATCTCAATTTCTTACATATTATTTTTAAGTTTTTCATATGCTTTACAAGATAAGTCATCTCACACATTATTCAACTATCAAAGATCTTACATTTGATCTCCTTATTACCTTAGAAAGAAACTTTAGCATAAAATTTATCTCATTTCTTAAAATTTTTTATATTGACTTGGTTACAAAAAATCTCTTCTTGTTCACATGTGAATTTGCTCTACTTTTGTGTTACATTGCAATTTATCATATTTTAGCTTCAATATAAATTCACTTAATATTTAAAAAATAATTTACTGCTATTATTTCTTATTTAATTTTGTAT
The DNA here is from genome assembly GCA_023846275.1 of Vanilla planifolia. NCBI lineage: Eukaryota > Viridiplantae > Streptophyta > Magnoliopsida > Asparagales > Orchidaceae > Vanilla > Vanilla planifolia. The sequence goes on along the minus strand of JAIUJO010000032.1, from coordinate 2,724,011 downwards.
GTTGTTTTAATTCAAAATAAGGTCTAATCAAATATTGTTCAGTTCATCTTAATAAGCCATACTAAATTAAATTTTTATATTATTTTTCAATATTTATTTTCAAGAGTTTGGCATACTTCTAATGACAATTTTTGTCTAATTTGTAATATAAGAAGTTATACTTAAACTTCTTAGTATTTTTAAAAAAAGAAACTTTCACATTTTTTAAGGTAGATAAATGTCACATAATAAACGTTGTTGATCTTGTCTTAATGAGTTTTATAAAAAAAAATATTTTAATTATTAAATTTTCAAGTATTTTTTATTTTTTTTCTTTTCTTATTTTTTAAGTAATTTTTTATTTGCTTCTTTATTTCATAATTAACAATGTGAAACTTGGTCTCATTTTTTTTTTGAAATAGATATAATATATATTATATCAAAATGGCCCAGCCATACATGAGATACAAGAAGGATCCTCAAGGAGGATCGAATGCGAAATCAGACAACATAAGCTTTAGTAGGGGCTTAAGGATAGAGTCCCCAAGGACCCAAGTGAACTCCTTAAGGCACGCAGCCGATGCAACCCAATCGGCAGGCGTATTCCCGTCTCTAAGGATGTGGGTGAACCGGACAGCCTCCAGACCTCTGGCAAACTGAATGGCCGCAGCAAAAATACCCATCACAGGAGGGTCAGAGATCATCTCACGCACCGCCTGAAGCACCAACATCGAGTCAGTTTGGAATTCCACCGCATGGTGCAGGGGAAGGGATTCCCTCAGCATATCAAGTGCCATAAGTAAAGCCTGTGTCTCCATCATGTCCACCACCTGGGAGAGCATCCTCTTCCTAGCAGCCAGGAGGGGTCTGCTCATGCAATCCCTCACAATCATGCCGAACCCAGCAATAGAGTCACCAACCGTAGCATCGCAATTCACTTTAATCAATCCTGTTGGGGGGAAGCCAACCATGCGCAACAAGCAAGTTCGAAGAATTGCCACGATTCTTACTGGACAGGGAGGAGAGAAATGTATGCTGTTTGAGAACAGATTGTGCCTCGATCTTAATAGTCTGGATGATTGAGCACGACAAGGGCACCGGTTGTTATGTTTGGCGGCATTTCTCCTAAAGAAAATATAGTACATCGTAGTGTTTAGAATGGCCGCATGCGACTGCCCAGCTCCATGTTGCGCACTAGGCGAGCCAACAAACCGGAGGACGCGATCAATGAACAGTGGACCGGCCCCCGTTGACTGGCCCAACCCGGTCAGCACCGCGTGAGCCATGCGGTCAGCCCAAAGATCTTGGGCACGTGGGTAGTCCCAAAATAGGTGCTGCATGGTCTCCTCCACCACGCAGCACTGCTAGTTGATGGGGTCCCTGCAAAGCCCCCGACGGGCCAGCCACACCGCCGAAGGGAGGAAGTCGCCGGCAACCCTCCACATGAAGAAGCGAACCCTAAGAGTAGCCTTGAGCTTCCAGACGCTGCAAGATTCCTCCATAGGCCGACTGTCGTCATGCCTGCCGCACTTCCGAGCATTGCAGACAATGCTCGAGTAAATCTTGCCACAATCAACCCGTGTCTTCTCGGTATGAGTCTGGTGCAAGGCATCCTGAGAAGACCACAGGGCTCTCAGGAGATGCAGGATCCGGTCAATAAGCTCCCCGCTCACCCAAGAGCAAATGACCTCCATGTTCCAATTCCCAGCAGGCTTAATACATTCTGCAACGCTGGCCAGCCATTGGCAATCCATATTGATGAAGGTTGGCCAGCAGCACAGAGGAAGAATGCCCAGCCAATTGTCCTCCACGAACCTCACCGACTGCCTGTTGTCGAATAGCTTGGTCTCATTAGTATCTTGGAATATAATTTTCTCTAATAACTTGGTCTCATTAGTATCGTGTGATGTTTATTTTCCTTTTGTTTGTTAATGTTACATATATTTTATTTATCAGATTTAATCTTTATTATATATTAACTTAATATTAAAATAGTTATTATTTATTATTTTTAATTATTTTATTTAGTATTTCATAATAATTCAAAAATTGGCCTAATCGACTTGAAAAAGAATTTTTTTACATATCTTAATATGCTATTTAATTAAACATTATGTTTTTTATTTTTTAATATTTTAATTTGTAGTGTTATTTATCATTTATATGACATTTTAATTCATACTAGATTTGTTGATTAAAGATATTACTTGATCACCCCAATTTCTTGAAATACATCTATGTCATGCACTATATCTTATGTCTTTCAATTTTTTATTTTTATTTGGATATATTACTATGTAAGTCTAAATCTTGTCTCATGTGACATTTACATTGCTACAACTTCCTTATTTTAATTTTCTATAATTTATGTCCTCTTAGGTTTAACATATATTTACCTAATATTAAAAAAAATTATTACTTATGGTTATTTAATTTGGTACAAATAAATACTTCGAGAAAGTTCTTATCAATATGAAACAAATGTTATTGGACTATTCTCGACAAGCTCTATCGAATTAACTATCCATTTATCATATTTCAAGAATTTTAGTTTTCTAAAGTTTTGGTCTGCTTCGTTAGATATTTTTATTCATAGCTCATTGATACTCAAGAATATTATTTTAGGTGTTCTGGCATCATGGAATGTTGTTTTGCACTGTAATTTATTTCAACTTTTCAAATTATTTTTTTATTTATATTAATATGTAGCTATAAATCTCTTGTGTAATCTTTACATTGAATTGATTTGTAACATTATCATTCTTCACTTTTTCTCATTTCAATTTTAATAGATCTTTACTTAACATTAAAATAATAATTTATTATTATTTGCAAAAAATTTTTTTGTTAATTTGTATAAATTCCATTAAAGGCTTATTAGATGCAAAACAAACAATAATGGGCTATCGATGAGCTTTATCTAATTATATATTATTTCATAAATTTTGAAATATTTTATTTGCTTTGATTTTTCTTGTTTTATGAGATATTTTCATTTTTATAGGATTTGTCAAATTAAGATTTTACACTCAACATACTTAGTATTTTGGGATGTTATTTTTGTACTTAATTTAACTCATTTTTTAATTTTTTAGCTTTCATTTTATTATATTTCTTTCTAACATTAAATCTTTACTTGCGTGAAATTTATACCATTATGGTTTGGTTATAATATATCGAATGCATTCAACTTATTTCAACTTTAATATATATTTTATTAATATTAAAATATTAATTAATTTTTATTAATGTCTATTTACTTTGAGAATTCATAGTAATTCCATAAACAGGCCAACTTAGGTGAATGAAACATCTTTGTTTTAGTTTCAATGAGCTCTATCAACTTGCATATTATTTTTATTTTTTAAATAATTTTATTTTTAAAAACTTTGTCATTCTTTAGGAGGCATTTGATATCTATATGATTTAAAATTACAGAAAGTTACACATGATTGCATGAGTATATGTAATCTCCCAACATCCCATACATTTTTTGTCATTTCTTCAAATTTGTTTATTTGATTTTGTTTTAGTACCATGAAACTATTATTCACCTTTTATGTCATCTTTTCATCACTTTAAATTAGTTATATTGTAATTTCTTAATTTATCTCATTCTTGACTTTGATATATATATTCATTTAATATTAAAATAATCGTTTATTATTATTTATGTTTAATTTCTTTGAATGTTTCAAGAAATTCTAATTCAAATCGGATGGAGATGAAACAAATGTCACTAGACATATCTTGAAATTGCTATCCAACTAAAGGCTTATTTTTTATTTTTGAATACAACTTAGTTTCTTGCAATTTTTTGCACTTTATGAGATGTTTCGATTCATACCTAATTTGACAAAATGAGGATGTACACTCAACCTCATTATTATGTTTGAAAGCAACTTTCACATATAACTTATATCATTTCTTCGAAGTTTTTTTCTAGGTTTGCTTATATTCTTAATTAACTCTAAATCTCATCTCTTGTGAGTTGTACATAACTTTCATTTTGATATATTATGTTCCTTAAATTTATCTTATTTCTACTTTTAAAAATAATTCTTCAATATTAAAAAATTATTATTATTTATTTTATTTAATTTAATAATTCATTATAATTTCATGAGAGGTCCATTTGAGAGGAAACAAACATCATTGGATCCTTCTCACTGATATCTATTTAATTAAATGTTTATTTTAATAATTTTAAAAATATTTTATCTAGGATTTTTAGAGACTTTAGTAAACATTTTAACATGTACCTAATTTTACTTTCGAAATTGTTATGTTACGTCTTCATTGTATCATGGAATGATATTTTCTCATACAATATATCTCATTTTTCAATTTTTTTATTTTTCCATCTAACTTTTAAATCTAAATCTCTTCTTATATGACTATTACATCACTCTGATTTGGATTTATTAAAGTGCTTTAATTTGTGTCATTACTATTTTATTATAATTTTAATTAATAATAAAGTAGCAATTTATTATTATTTATTATTATTTATTATTATTTATTATTATTTATTATTATTTATTATTATTTATTATTATTTATTATTATTTGCATTTCAAAGTCATAGTAATTCAGAACAATGCTTGATCAAGGAAGAACAAATGTTGTTGGACCGTTATATGACATATGTCCAACTAAATGTTAATTTTTATGTTTTAACAATATTTTTATATGACTATGGCATCTTTTTTCAAAAATTTGTATTTATATATTAATTGATGATAGTGGTTGTTACGTTCAATCCCCTTAACATCTTGGTAAGCTACTTCCTAAAACAATTTATCTCATTTGTTTATATTTTTTGTATGCTTTGATTATTTTACTATGTAGCTCTAAATCTCCTCTCATGTTACTTTTCTTTCTTTTGATTCACTTATGTTACATTACTCTAATTTATCTCATCTCAACTTTAATATATATTTATTAAATAATAAATAAATTTTTTTTATTTTTTATAATTATCTAAATTTTTAATTTTTTGTAATTCAAAACAAGCTTTGATCGAGATGAAACAAACGTTCTTGGAGTAGTCTTGAGGAGCACTATCTAGTTTAACTTTCGTTCATACATATATATATATATATATATATATATATATATATATATATATATATATATATATATATATATATATATATATATATATATATATATTTGAGGCTTTTGCATGCTTTATGAAACAAGTAATTTTATTTTCTTTTTGATGGTTAAGAATATAATACTAGATTTTATAGTTTCCTGGAATGTGGCATTCCAATGAAATTTATCTCAATTCTTCAACTTTTTACTTTATATTCATTGCATTTTTTGTAATATTAAATACCCAAATGTTTGACATTAACATCGATATTAGTTTTTGATATATTATTTTAATTAATCTTATTTTAGATTAAATATATATTTACTTGACATCAAAAAAATAATTTTTTAATGTTTATTTACTTTGGTAATTTTTTGTGATTCCAAATAAAATATGATTTGATGAAATAAATTTCACTTTATTTCATCATGATGAGCTTTTATAATTAAATAAACATATTTATATTTTTAAATATTTTATATTCTAGGGCTTTGCAAATTTTCTGGGTTATTTTGATTTGTTGATTATTTAATGGTTATAGATATTATAGTTGGTATCTTAGTAACTTGAATTGCTACTTTCCCCTAAAAGGTAAGACATTTCTTCAATTATTTTGCATTGATTTGGCTATACAATTATGAAATTCCCAATTTCCTCTTATATGACTTTTAAATCACTTTGATTTTATAATATTACATTGTTTCAATTTACTCATTTTAGCTTTAATATATATTTACTTCATAGAAAAAATGTTATCTTATTACTACTTACTTTGATAATTTATAGTAATTACAAAGAAGGTTCCTTCGAGACACAGTAAAATTCATTTGATTGAAGCTGATGAGGTCTATGTAGTTAAATATTAATTTTGTTAACTATAAATATTTTATTTCTAGTGTTGTAGCATGGTTTATGTGATATTTGAAGTTGTGCTTGATTTGAGAATCAAAGATTGCTTGCTCAATCTCCTTATTATCTTACAATAATACATCTTTCCCACATAATATATGTTAAATTTTTTTATCTTGATTTTATATTATCTATGTAATTCTAAATCTCCTATAATGTTATCTTTAGATCACTTTGTATTGGTCATATTATGTTGTTTGAAGTTTTCTCATTTCAACTTTAATATATATTTATTTAATAGTAAAAGAAACATCATTATTATAATTTTTATTTAATTTTAAAATCATAGCAATTCAAAAAGAGGTCTTATTGGTGCAGAATAAATGTCATCGAACTCATCTTGATGAGCTCTCTCAAATTATATATTTATTTTCAATTTTTAATGTTTTATTTGTACGTACTTTTGCATGTTTTAAAGGGCATTCAATTCACGTATGTTTGACTATCAAAGGTGTTATACTCGATACCTTAAGCAGCATAGAATCTAATTTTCCTACACAATATATTTATTTATTTCAAATATTTTACTTTGACTTTATTGTACAACAATGTAACTCTAAATTTCCCTTTCTTTCACCCTTATAGAGCTTTTAGTTTATTATATTATAATGTTTCAATTTTTATCATCTCAATTTTAACATGTATATTTTCTTAATATTATAAAAAAAAATTTTATTTATGTTAATTTACAATGATATTTCACAATTATTCCTAAAAGGAATTAATTAAAATGAAACAAATATTGTTGGAATTGCGTTGACAAGCGTTACCCAATTAAAATTTTAATTTTTTTTAAAAATACATCAATTTGCAAGATTTCTATATATTTTATGAATCACTTCGATTTGCACATTACTCATCAATCAAGCATGCTATACTCTATCCTCAAATATCTTTGAATTTAATTTTCCTATTAAATTTTACTAATATCTCCAAAGTTTTTGCTTTGATTTGGTTATATTTCTATTTATCTCTTCTGCCATGTCACCTATACATTGCTTAGTTTTTGTTACATTATACTACCCCAATTTATCTAAATTTAACTTTAATCTATATTAATTAATAAAAAAAAAAATTTGTTTATTTATGTTATTGATTTTAGTAATTTGTAATAATTTGAAACATGGTGTGTTCAAGATAAAATAAATATTATTGAACATGTTTCTATGAGATTTATCTATTAATATATTCATTATAATATTTTCAAATTTTTTCTAGGGGCCTTTGTATCAAATTTGATAATTGAGGATGAAAATCTTGATTTCTTTTATATCTTCAAATCAAACTTTCTTATATAATTTATCTCATTTCTTCAAATTTTTTACTTTTCTTCAATTATAAGACTATGAAATTCTAAATATTTCCTTAGGTTTTGTATATCTGGCTTTGATTTTATAGTACTACATATAATCAATTTATCCCATTATAGATTCAATATATATTTATTTAATATTAAATAATTTTTTTATTATTTATACTTATTTTTTTTGGTAGTTCATTGTAAATCAAAATTAGTTCTAATTTATAAGCTTAACGAGGCTTATTTATTCATAACAAATTTGACACATGGATGTTAAACTCATCTCCTTATTATCATGAAACGTGACTTTCTCACATAAAAGATCTCTATTTTTTAATTTCTAGTTTTGAGTTAGCTATATTACAGTGACCCTTAAAATGTCATCTTTGTAACATTTAAATTGCTTTGACTTGATCATATAAATTTGCTTCAAATTATTCCATTTAAAGTTTAATATATAATTATGTAATATTAAAATAAAACATTACTATTACTTAAGCTTATCTTGGTAAAATATAGTAATTCTTAATATGTTACGATTGATCTAAAACAAACACTTTGGGACTTGTCTCGATCTAATTAACTATTTTTATATTTCTAAAGATTATTTTCTATAATTTTTGGCTTGCTTCACAAGATACTCAAACTCTTAAGTACCTTGGAGAGAAACTTTTGTGTAATATTTATTTCATTTTTTTAACAATTATTGGCTTTGATTCTATTGTATTACTATGAAACTCTAAACGTCTTCTCATTTAACCTTTTGCATTGCTTTGATTTCATAATATTTACTGCATTATTTCAATTTTTATCATCACAACTCTAATATATAATTATATAATATTTAAAAAATATTTTTTTATTATTTTTCCTTATTTCTAATGATAATTATTTGTAATTTTAAATGTGGTTGTACTGAAATCAACCAAATTTCCATGGAATTATGAAAGGATGGTTCACCGTATTGAGAATTGTTTTTTGTATTTTTAAATATATGATTTAGATGGGTTTGCAATTTCTTGAGGAGATTTTTCAATTTATACATGATTTCATGCTTACTGATTTTATGCTTTATATCGTTATTATCTTGAAATATAACTTTCTATTACAATTTATCTTATTTTTTAGAAATTTTAGCTATAATTTTGTTTTATTAATATGTAATTTTAAATCTCCATCCATGCAACCTTTAATCATCATAGTTTGGATAGATTAAATAACTTTAATTTATGGTATTTTAGGTTTAAAATATATTTAATTAGTATACAAAATTAATTTATATTATCAATGCTTATTTATTTAAAAATTTCACAGTAATTTCAAAAGATTAATAATTGAGGCGAAGGAAACTTCTTTCGACCTGTCTGAACGTACTCTATCACATTAAACATTCATTTTTTGTTTTTAAATATTTTATTTGGAATATTTTGATGCACTTTGCAAGGCATTCTATTTGTACATGATTCCTTCACATCTTTCCATTTATTTTCTTATTTTACCATAAAACTTTCTTTCTCTGCTCATTTAACCTTTATGTTTGTTTGACTCAATTTTATTATATGCCTCAATTGATCTCACATGACCTTTAATATATTTTTACTTGCAATAGTAATAATATTTTACTATTTTCAGTGTTTACATTTTTCAAATTTTGTAATAATTCCAAACAAGACCCAATGGAGACAAAATAGATGTCTTTAAGCTCATCTCATTAAGCATTATCGAATTAAATATTATTTTTAGATTTTTACTTAATTTATTTTCTTTAATTCAATGTTTTACAAAAATGGAAATTCATGCCATATTTCATGAAATGAGGGTGTTACACTTAATCTCCATAGTGTGTAGGAAGAAAACGTTATCATACGATTTATATAATTTCCTCAAATGCTTAGAATTTTTTAAATTCTAAAGTAACTCTTAATCTCATTTCTTACGGCCTTTGCATTGCTTTTATATGGTTTTATTAACGTGCTTTGACTTATCTCAATTTAGCTTTAATATTTCTTTTCTTAATACTAAAATAATATCTTTTTGTTATTCATGTTTATTTTCTTTGGCAATTTTCTATAGTTCCATACAAGATTATGTCTAGCTGAAATTGTTGTCAACAAGATCTATCCAATTAAATATTTATTTTTTTATTTTTTAATATTTTATTTCAAGGATTTTTAAATCTTTTATGAGTAATGTTTTATTTTTACCAAAAACATAATCAATGATGTTACACTTGATCTCTTAAGTTTCATTGAAGGTAATTTTCTCTTAATATTTATCTCGTTTTTTAAGTATTTTTACTTTAATTTTGTTATATTATTATATAACTCTAAATATTTGCTTATGCAATCTTTTAATCACTTTTATTTGATTTTATTATATTTCTTTGACTTATTTTGTTTCAACATTGATATATTCTTACTTAATATAAAAATATTTTTTTTTAATTATTTATTCGAATTTATTTTTATTTAATTTTTTATTTCCAAGCAAGGTCTGATTGACTTAAAACAAATGTTGTTAGGCTTGACTCGAAAAGAATTATCTAATTAATTCTTAATTTTTATGACTTATAAACATTTTTTAAATATTTTGGCATGCCTTACAGTTTATTTTGATATGTACTTTATTCAATAATAGAGGATTTGATACTCAATCCCCTTAGTATCATGAAAGAAAAAATTCTTGTGATTTTTATCTTTTTTCTCCAATATTTTTTCTTACATTTTTTTATTTTATATAACTATGATTCTTGACTCTTGTTACGTTTAAATTGCTTTGGGTTGGTTATATTACATTTTTTTATTTATCACATTTCACTTAAAATATATATTTACTTAACATTAAAATATTAATTTATTATTTGTTTTCTTATTTATTTTGGTAATACTTAGTAATTCCCAATGAATTCCAATCAAAATGAAACAAAATGTCATTGGACTCAACTCAATTAGCTGAATCTTGATAACTATTTATTTTTATAATTTCAAATATTTAATTTTCTAATATTTTATCACACTCTTCAAAATTTTTAAATCATACCTAATTTAGAAAAATCAAGGTTGTTAAAAACAATCTTATTATAATCTAAGATTAAAAATTTTCTATAAAATTTATCTGATTCAAATAATGTTTTTGCTTTGAATTTTTTATTACAATGTAATTTTAAAACTCAACTTCCACTATCTATACATCACTTGGATTATATTATAATATATTACTTCAATTAAAACTCTTTTCAATTTTAACATAAGTTTACCTAATTTTACAACAATAACTTTTATTATTTATTTTTATTTAATTTGGTAATTCACAAGAATTGGAAACGAGTTTTTGTTGTCATAAAACAAATGTCATTAGACTCGACTTAATGTGCATTATGCAAACAAAAATTATTTTTATGTTTTTAAATATTTTTTAGGGTATTGGCAAGCTTTGTGAGAAATTGTTGATACTAATTAATCTGACTGTTAAGAATACTACATTTGACCTCCATAATATTTTTGAAAGTAACTTTTTTGTAGTAACTATCTCTGTCCAAATTTTTTTGCTTTTATTTAGTTATATTACTCTTTAATGGTAAATCTCCTTTAGTGTGGTTGTTAAATCATTTTCAATTAGATATATTATATTTGTTTCATTTATATTATTTCAGCTTTAATATACATTTACTTTATTTTTAAAGATAATGTATTATTTTTTAATGATTATTTAATTTTTAAATTCATAATAATTATAGACATTGTCCAATGAAAATGAAATAAATGACTTTGGAGATGAGTCAACTTACTCTAACGAATTTAATTTTTTTTTATTTTAAATATTTTTATTTATTTTGTTTTTGCATTATTTTCTTGACATTTAATTTGTTCATAATTTGGCAATCGAGTATGTTACACTCAATCTCTTCAGTCTCTTGGGATACAATTGGTATATTTTATCTCTTTTTACCAAATTTTTCTATTTTTATTTGGTTATAATCCTATGAAACTTTAATTATACTTTTATGTGATCTTTATATTACTTTGATTTAGTTAAAAAAAATTCACTAATTTATATCATTTTAGCTTTAATTTATATTTATTAAAATTAAGATAATAATTTATTATTAATTATATTTTTTTTAATTTTGTAATTCCAAATAAATATAAAAGAGTTCCAATGGAGTTGAATTAAACATTTTTTTGTTTATCTCGAAGTGCTATATTTAATGAAATATCCACTTATATATTTTTAAATGTTACATTTCTAGGATTTTGCATACTACATTAGATATTTAGAATCATATCTTTTTTTATGATGGAGGATGTTACATTCAATTTCTTTACTATGTTAAAAAGTATTTTCTAATGTAATTCATCTACTTTTGCTTAAACTTTTTGCTCTAATTTGTTTATATTATTATGTAACACTAAATCACCTCCCGTTTGGCCTTTACATCACTTAAAGTTTTTTGATATTATATATTTTTCTTTTTATCCTTTTGTCTATAATTTATATTAGCTTAACTTTAAAATAATTATTATTTTTTATTTATGCTTATTTAATTTGATAATGTTTAGTAATTTCAATTGAGTTTTAATGATGGAATGGCAAACAATAATGGGGCCACCACAAGAAACTCTCCAATTAATTATACATTTTTGTAGTTTTAAACATAATAGTTTTCAATGTTTTAACATAGTTTGAGACATTTTGATATATATATTTGTGGATCATGGATTTCACACTCAATCTCTTTAGCATCTTGGAATGTAACATTCCAAATATAAGTTACTATATTTATTCAAGTTTTTCACAGTAGTTTGATTATATTATTATGTAACAATAAATGTGCTATCTTGTGACCTTTAAATCATCTTAATTTCAAAATACTACACCAATTTAATTAATCTCATTTCAACTTTAACATATAATTATTTAGCATTGAAATAATAATTTATTGACATTTAAGTTTATGGAATCTTAAATTTATTAAAATCTATAAACAAATTTAAATAATCATAGATTAAACATTTATGGCTTGGTGTCATCAAGCTTTGTCTAATTAAATATTTATTTTCTTATTTTTCGATATTTTATTTTCTAACGTGTTAGCATGGTTGATGAGACATTTTCATTAGTACCCAGTTTTGTGATTGACGACATCTACATGATCTTTTTAGAGTCATGGAATGCATCATTTTTGTATAGTTTATTCCATTTTTTGAAAAGTTTCATTTTAATTTTGTTATACTACTTTGTTAACTCTAAATTTCTTCTTGTACAACCTTTACATCTCTTCGATTTTGTTACATCATATTATTTCAATATGTTTTTTCTCAACTTTAAAATATGTTTAACAAAATTAAAATGTTAACTTTTTTGTTATTAAAACTTCTTTACTTTCATAATTTATTTTACTTTGAAACAGGCTCAAGTAGAGGTAAAACAAGTATTGCTAGACTTGTCTTGTGGACATATACATTTGAACATTTTAGTTTTTACAGATTTTGCATACTTTATCATACACTTATAATCATGCCTAATTTAATAATTGAGGAAGTAATACTTAATCTCTTTAATATCTTAGAATACAACTTTCATATATAATTTATCTCGTGTTTTTAAATTTTTTTTCTTTCATTTCATTATATTCTTTTTTAACTCTAAATATCCACTCTTGTGACCTATACATTGGTCTAATTTGGTTATATTACATTACTTCACGAACATCATATTGGCTTTAATATATATTTACTTATTATAAAGATAATAATTTATATTTTTTAATAATTGGGTAATTTATAGAAATTCCAAACAAAGAATGATCAAGACGAAACTATGGTAATTATATCACCTCAACGATGTCTATCTATTTAAATATAAATTTCTATATTTTTAAACTTTTTATTTTCTAAAGTTTTAACATGTTTTGCTAATTATTGTTATTTGTATCTATTTTTGTGATTTAGGATTTTATGCTCAATCTCATTAGTATCATGAACACAGCTTTCTCACATAATTTATCTTATCTCTTCAAATTTTTTCTTTCATGTGATTATATAACTATGTAACTCTAAATCTCCTTGCATGCGACCATTCCATTAGACTGATTTTGTCAAATTACATAGGATCAATTTCTCCTATTTTAGCAGTAATATATATCTTTTATTAATATGAAAATAATAATTATTATTATTTATACTTATTTATCATGGTAATTAATCAAAATTTTCAAACATATCTGATTAAGTTTAAACAAATGCTATTGGACACAACCTCATGTTCTTTATATATTTAAATATAATTTTTATATTTTGAAATAAATTATTCTTTTAGATATTTTCATGTTTCATAAGACATTCAATTCAAAACTTATTTTATGATTGAGAACATTACATGATATCAACTTAGTATATTTAAATGTATTTTTCCAATACAATTGCTCACATTTCTCCAAATCATTTGTATTCATTTGGTTATATTACTACGTAACTCTAGATCTTCTCTTTTGTGACCATTACATCACTTTGATTTGGTTATATAGCAATGCTTTGACTTATCTCTTTACATCTTTATTATATATTTTCTAAATATTGAAATTGTAATTTCTTACTATTTATGTTTATTTAAATTTGTAATATGCAGTAATTTGAAATGAACACTAATTACAACAAAACAAATGTCATTGGATTTGTTTGAATAAGCTCTATCAAATTAATTGTTGATTGTTATATTTTTAAATATTGTTTTAAATATTTTTGCATGTTTTATGAGACAGTGAGATTCCTATCTAGTTTGATAATCCAATACATTACACACAACCTGATTAGTATCTTAAAATTAATTTTGCAAAAAAGCTATCATTCTTTAAGAATGTTTATCTTTGATTTTGTTACATGACAATGTAATTCTAACTCTCATCTCAAGACACCTTTATATCACTTTATTTGCTTAATATTGCATTACTTGAATTTATCTTATTTTTTCATTAATAAATATTTACTTAATATTAAAGTAGCAAGATTTTATTATTTATGCTCATTTCTTTTAGCAATTTTGAGTGCTACTAAACATGGTTTGATCAAGACAAAGCAAATTTCATAAGACTCATTTTGAAGAGATCGTTCTAATTGTATAATCATTTTAAACTTTTCTGTGACATTTCATTCATACAAGAATTGTTGATCAAAAAAGTTACATTCACACTCCTTAGAATATTGGGAAGAACATTCTTATAAAAGTTCTCTTATTTGTTTAAATGTTTTTGTTTTATTTGGTTATATTATTATGTAAGTATCCATCTATACTAGTATGGCCTTTATATCACTCTTATTTTGTTATATTATAATTTTTCAATTAATTTCTATTCAGCTATACTATATACGTAATTATAATATAACAATAATTTTATATTATTTATAATGTTTTCTTTTGTACTTCATACGAATTATAAATGAGGTTTGAGTGAGACACGAAAATGTGACCACATTAGTTCATAATAAGCTCTATCAATTAAATATTTATCTTTTAAATTTTTAAAAATTTTCTTTTCTAAGATTTTTACATGCTTTAAGAGATATATCTGAATTTTTCTTAAAATTAAGAAAGTTACACATGATTTCAAATTGTTTACTTTGATTTGGTTATATTAATATATAACTATGAATCTCATATCATTTGATTCCACCTTCATTTTCGAGTTTTCTACAACCAAAATGAAGCACATGCCCAAACATGTCTTCCACCATGGCGAGAGCTCCAGCCATAACTAGAATTCTGCTGAGCTTCCTCTCTACCTCCAAGTTCTACCACTTAGCTCCACTTACCTTCTACTACAAGGAATATCATCTACCTAGACAAACATCATATTTTGACTATCTATCCTCAAACAATATCATGAACATCATCGATGTCTGCTTCCACCAACTTGTGGGAGTATGGTCACAAGGCTAAAACATAAAGGAATATATGTGAGTGCACCACCATGAGTGGAGCCTATAGCTTAATTTGACTAAGTACTTAGAAAGTTACTTTGTCCAAACATAGTAAGGTTTAGTTCAGTGCTTATTCAGCTTTAGTTCAGCGCCCACTTTACAGCTAATGCATCTTGTAACCTAGAGGATTCACCCACATCATCCTTAGATTAATTCATAACACATTAGACCTCCTTTGACTCAAACACATCTAGTGAAGCCTCCACATTATTCCTTACATTTAGTTCAGTTCCACTTCAATAATTTGCTAAACCACTTGGTGTAAAGACAATTCCAAGATCCCTAAAATTTTCTCTTAAAGGGATTAGAGCCTCTTCCCCCTTCACTCATGCCTAGGATACACATATAATGCCTTTAAGTTTTAGTTTGCAATCTTTCTAGACTTCATGCATATCATTGTTCTCAACTCCACATAAAGTACTCAAAAAATTGTTGATACTAGGTCCATTTCAATGCTCTATAGTAATAGAAAATGTGACACGTAAAAAAGCCTTCCAAAGTAGATGAACAATTCTTCCTTTCAATTATTCCTTCCTTCACCTACAATTTCATCCACCAACAATTCAATTTTTCAACATCTCTATTCTCCTACAATTCCAACAACTTGGCAAAATCTTTAGGTTTTAGATCAAATTTTAGGTTGCTTGATAAGGAAATGGCCAAAGAATTAAACATACTCTCCTATGGAGGTTCATAAATAAAAAAAAAAAAGAAAACGTTGAAGCAATTATGGAAGGGGCATTCCGTAATCCCATGAAAAATCGTGAAAAATAGCATGATGCACAATGCAATTGGTTGTAGAATTGTCTTGTTCCAATTTGTCAGAAAGTTTGAAGGATTGCATACCCTTCACAAAGATAATAATGACTCAATGAGAAGTCCATTAATCCTTATCATTTAGAGGAAGGAAAAGTCATAACAAGATTTTAGTATATAAACCAATCGAAGGATCATTAAAGAGTGTTATAAATGATTAAGTGATCCGCACAAATAATAAGGGTGCAACAACTATTCAATGTCTCATTCTTTCATCATATGTGCTCTTGCTTCTACATGGAGGAGATGTTATAAAGGAAAAACAAAAACCTATCGACATTATCATGCATGAATGGAGAGCAAATGTTAAGCTGGCAATGAGTCCATTGTTCACAACAAGGTTTAGTGTCGATTGGAAATCAAACATTGAAAAACTCTCAACAATTAATGTCTTGGTTCTCACACTTTTGAAGAATGCAATGAGATGTGACACGTGTTATGAATTGTTGAATCTTTTCAACATATGATTTTTTTGAATGCAAGCTGCACTGATGGATGTAAGGCAAGGGAATAAGATGTGGATGGCCCTCCAAGCTATGGCATAAAGTGTTGAAGCATTATGTGATGTTCAGTTATCAATGTCCTAATAGATGTATGCTGCTAAGCATTATGGTGTTGGCCAGTAGGAATCAATGTTGCAGCATAAAAAGTAGGTGCCTATCATAAATCCAACTCCATGCTCCTCAGTGTGGAATTGTGTCCCAAGGTTAATAAGGCTTCCCACTTAGTTTTAACATAAAAAGAAGTAGAGAAGGAACTCATGAGGATTCTCTTGGTAATGACAAGCAAAAATTGTCTAACCTTGTGTGGAAATTAGGATACTTGAACCATGAGTTGTAGTCCAGAGGGCTGTCCTCCAAAATACATTATAATCAAATCCTATGAAAGGGGGCATTGAGGAGGGTGAATGCCCTTTTAGCTCATACCATACTCCTACAAAAGGTGGTATGAATTAGTTGGGTTGTTTAGAAGTGCAATTCAAACTTGGTAGAAAATTTTGTCCAAGGATAAATAATTACAATAGGCTAATAGCCAGCAAGTAACATAACAAAAAGATCAAAAGTAGTTTCAAAAAAGAGTTAAAGAGTGCTTAACATTCTTAAGATGAACCATATGAAACCCTATGATGTGCTTTTGCTTCATACAAAATGTCATCATAAAGTTTGTTGCATGGCTCAAGGAGCTGATCGCCAGAGGCCATCATAGCAATAGCAGCCTAGAAGGTTTGCCCCGTCATGGCAAGCCATGGAGCATTGCGTGTATTTGTGATGGCCAATAGGCCTTCTAGGTTACCAATCTTGAATGGCAAAAAAAAATGTTTGACTTGCTTGTGAGTCGACTGGTGAGAAAGTCAAAAATATGGAAGGATGTTGATTGGTGTGAGCTTTATTCAAGAAGTGAGCCATGGAGTAACCCAGATCTTCTGCAAATGGTTTAGGTGAGAGAATGCCATATGAGACCTAAAAGATAAAGAAATATTCTAAAGTGAGTTGATGCTCGAGGAAACTCTAGTGGAGGTCCATAGTGATACTAACATGAAAATCACTCGTCTTACTTTGGTATATGCGAAAAATGCTAATCAAACCATATTGTAGCAAGTTTTCTTTGAAGATTCCCTTAGAATAGTTGGAGCCATAGCTAGAGTTCATTTAAGTAAAGACAATAATTAGAGGCATTAAGAGCATAATGCCCTTAATATTTTCATAATCCCTAAACAAGTAAGAATCCTCAGCAACTTCCATGAGTTGAGCCAAGGAATCTAGGTTCCAAATGAGTCATTTATGGTAAGAAAAACTCGAGTTGTGGGATGAACTAAACACTAGATTATTGGTGTAACTATGAGCTAACCAAAGTCCCATAAAGGTTGTTAGTTAATTAAGATAGCAAGATGGTGGTTTTGAAAGTTGAAATTTTGCCAAAGAATGTGTAAAAATTTAGTAACTTATTCAATTATCCCAAAAAATTAATAGTACTTAAGTGTGTGACCCACATCTTACTGTCATTGCAATTCAATGCCAGGACAAATAGGAGGGCACAATGGTCACTAAAAAATAAAGCAACCCCATGTCGAGCATCTATCGATGTAGATCTTTATTAAAGTATCAAATATTCAAATGAGAACTTTGAAGGGCAAAGGGTGGAATGGTTCCTTGCAGATGGCACTTGTATATGTGTTAGTCGATGCTAAGAGATGGGGGATACCTATTTGGGAGTGTTATTTGACATGAGCATAAAATTGAACTTTAGTTAAAATTCTTGGTTTGGGATATAATAGTTGATGACAACTTCAAGTTGTTTAAAGGCATTAGTATGGGCCAAAGTATTGTTATCATTTCTTCTTAATAATTTATCAACCCTAGAAACTACTTAGCTAGTAACAGAGCAAAGCAATTGAATGTGCTGAGTAGTGCTTGATGCACCCAAAATGACCAGTTAAATTTCAAATGGCCAATTGCCTTCCATGCCAGATTATACTCATAACCAAGCCTAGTCTCCAAGGTGAACATCCTCTTGTCAATGGATCAATGCAGATAGTAATAGTTTACAAAATGTATCTATATCTTTGGGAAAAGTATTGGCTCTATGTGTTAGGCATAGGGTCCTGATATCGATCCCAACAACTATTAATGGATTGCTCATGCTACTCACCTGATGAGAGTGGGTCAATGCACACTGGCTAGAGGACTAATTTAGTGAGAACCCTATGAGAACCATCTCTAAGTATCAAACAATTGACTCAAAATTGGTATAAGCATAGGAATCCAACTTGTGCATTATTCACTACAATTTGTGCATGCTAGGTTGTTGGCCTAGATACATAATACTATAGAAATTATTGTGATGAAGAGTTTCAATCATTACAAAATTGTGCATGTGTGACAAAAAACTAAATGCATTGTGGCATTATGCACGTGGTGAACAAAGTCTGCATATGCCCAACGACACCCAGTGCATGTGGCTGGTCGAGCTTGAAATGTGTAACTTTGTTCGGGGATTTAAGCACTATAGTGTACTAGCGCTTGGATAAGGTTATATTCTATTAAGAGACAAGCCATCTTTCTTATAAAAATAGTTGCATTTGTAATCCTTAAAGGGAAATGTGTCGTGTAGTGTGTCCAACAACAAAGTAGAACATAGATGGTACAATATGCGCTAGGGTTTGTGCATTGTTGGTTGTAGCCCTAGCTGTGCACTATTGCTACTATGTGTGATAGAGCATCCTTTATATGCAATTATTGGTGCTTATAATGTGTAACATTGTTTTGTATTTTTAGTGCTGCAAGATGCTAGCACTTGGAGAAGTTGTTGCCTTATTAGGAGACTTGACCACGTCCTTGTCGAAATTGTAATACACAATCTATAAGGAGCAATGTGTGGCGTGGTGTGGCTATGGTGATGTCAAACTTGGATGATGTAATATGCACTAAATTTTGTGCACGCTGGGCTACACCCATAATTGTATGGGTGCAGCAAAGAATTGTGCACGTTGTGCACTAACGCATTTGGGAATTCAGTTTGTGCATGTCCACCTCCATCCTTTGAGAGATGTGGGTTGCACCCATAACTTGTAACCTTTTTTTTCAAATTTTTAGCACTATGACCTTTTGGTACTTGGATTAGGTGATGCCTTATTGGGGGACATACCTTCTTAATTGGCAAAATGGTCACAATATGTAACTCACAATAGGTAATTGGTAGGATGATGCAACCTGAGGTTAAGCAGAAGGATGGAGCACTAAGCGATAAGGTTCGTGTTGCTACAGCCCTCACTATACACTACCACAGCTACACATACAATAAAGCACTTCATGAACTTTAGCACAATGGACTCATGCAGTATTGCACTTTCCATGTGCAAGGCAATGAATTGTTTGCACAAAACGTGGCCAGTTCATGCACCCTACATCCTTAAATGTGTACAGTTGGTGGGGTCACACAATGTGTAACATTGTTTTTGGAATTTTTAGTAATGCAGACTACTAACACATCAACCATGGCAAAATTGTCACAATGTCTGATCTACAAGGGGCAATGTGCGGCATCATTTGGTTTGTGGTGACATGCAAGTTGGATGATGAATATGTACAAGGATTGTGCATTCTAGCTTACATCACTAAATGTTCACTACAGCATTATGTGTGTGCCTAACAACCAGTCAATGTAAGCCCAACAGCACATGCACTAGTGTCACCCATAAAATGAGAACCTTTGTTAAATTTTTAACAATGTGTGTAGCTAGTGCTTGGATAAGTTGATGATGTATTAACAGACTTATGTTCACCTTTGATGGAATTATCACAATATGGAATACAAAAGGATCAATGTGTTATGTGTGCCCAACAGCATTGTAGTAGTTGGATAGTGCAATATGTGCTAGTGTTTGTGCAAGATTTACCATAACCCTAGCTTCATGCTGCTGTAGTGATGCATATAGTAGAGTATTGGGTATGTTTCAGCACTAGTAGTATACTATTCACTTGTGGGTATCTTGTGCATGCATTCCCTTTTTCTTATAATGCATAAAACCATTCTATCTAGCAAAGTGTATCTTCTTGTAGGATTTTTAGCACTATAATCTTTTTTGGATGGATAAGGTGATTCGATATTTACTTTCCTTCCTCCATAATAGAATGGTTTCAATAGGCAATCTACAAGTGATATTGATTGACACAGTGTAGTTTGTGATGAAACAAAAGTTGGATGGTGTAATACGCACTAAGGTTAGTGCAAGTTGGGCTTTGTCTAGAACTACTCATAGCAGCCAACTATTTGTGATGCTTTATTGGGAAACTTTTCTTCATCCTTGAAAAAATTGTTGCAATATGCAATCTACTGGGGGCAACGTGCTTCATTGTGTAGTCGATCATACAACCCATGGTGGATTGGAACTTGGATGGTGCAACATGCACTAGCACCTATGCATGTTTGGCATTGTCCCTAAAAAATACAATAGTCCACTGTATGTGTCTGTCGTAGGAAGTTCATGTAAGGCCTGCAACATCCTTCATGAAGTTAGTGTAGCCCACAAAGTGTAACTTGCTTGTTCATTTTTAGTGCTCATGCTTTTGGCACATGCATATGATGATTCCTTATTGAAAGACTTGCCTTCTTACATGGCTTAAATTTCATGATATGCATTCTACAAGAGGCAATGTGCAACAGGGAACATTATGCACTAAGGTTTTACATGCTTGGCTTTGGCCTAAGACATATGCTTCAATAGTTATCCATGTGATAAAACGATGGGTGTGCTACAACACTATGCTTATGCATGGCATGCACCCCATGTGTGCCATGTTGCATTCTTTGCTCATGTCTTATTGGGCCCTTGAAGTGTAACATTTTTTTAAATGTTTTGCACTACAAGTTGCTGGCACATGGATAAATTGATGCCTTATCAATGGACTTGCCTTCTTCCTTGGGAAAATTCTTCTAATATGTAATCTATTTAGGTAAATATGTGGTGCAATATGGGCTGTGGCAAAATAAGAGTGATGTAATACAATATGCACTTGGATTTTTGTATGTTAAGCTCTAGCTCTAAGCACGTGCTACTACAACTATGTCTGTGGTAGAGCACTTGATGTGCTACGATACTTTCAATTCATGCCTAATAGTACACTTCGCACACTTGTAGAAGCTAGTCCACTTGGACCTTAAATCATCTTGTATGTGCACAAATTTGGGCCCACAAAGTGTAAAATGTTTTAGTATTTATAACATTGTGGGTTACTCGCTCATGATAAGGTGATGTCTTATTGTCAGACTTATTGATGTACATTTTCTCAGTGACACTTTTCTTCTTTACTTAAGGCATTGTGAGATGCAATTTTGCACATTTTGCAATAAAAGTTAAATAATGGAAGGTGCACTCAACAATGTCCTTGTCATCTGTGCTATTACCTTTCATGGTGCAATGCATTGTGGCATTCGCCTGGCCCATGTGATGGTTTTCTTCATTCATGAAATTTTGTGCCAAAATCACGTAACTCTTCTTACCATTGTCATTGCTCGAAATTGTTACGACAGGAATGACATGTGTCTCTAATGGGGACCTAAAGTTGTTGGCTCTCTAAGTAGTCAATGAGGGGACCTTCTATTAGTGACGAATTAGCAATGCTCATTCTCCCTCCAAAAAGTGACTCCTTAGAGCATACCTTAATCTAGCTAAGTGTTTCATGTTTGTCATTCCAACAATTATCTTCCACGACAACTGCAGCATTCTTATATGCGCCTTTTATGCAACCACATAAATCACCCACATCAACACCTTTTGGATAGGGTGACTTCTTTTGAGAGTGTATACATAATTAGTATGTTCATTATATGGAACTATATTTTCCCCACACTTCCTTGAATTTTGCTACCAATGTTAATGAAAGCTCTTACTACAATGGGAAAGCCAAAATCCAAAATGCTCACATTGAGTTTGTTAGGCTCAAAAGCATCACCAACCTAATTCTAAATATTGTAACTGGACATCCATCTTAAGGATAATTATGCCAAGCTACCACTTATTATTTTTGCAGTCTTACAAGATTTAGTTCTAGTCATAGATCATTACATCAACTATCAACATAGAGCATTATGAATTCTAGATCCATTTCAAAATTTATTAAAAAAAGAATCAAACATCGAGATGCCCAAACAACTAATGCCTTCTAAAATTCTTTGGGTTCCTTGATAAGGAAATGGTTGAATCCTATATCAGCTTCTCTTTAAAAAGGTAAACAAATAAAATGAAAAAAAAACTACAATGAAGTAGTTTCTGAAGTGCCATTCCCTAATCCCAAACAAATTCACACAAAAAATTGAAGCACAACCCAGTTGGCTACATTATTGCTTTGACACTTTATGTGAGATAGTTTGAAAGGACTACATACCATGCACATATATAACAGTACAATGACTCTTGTTCATTGTGGATGTAAGAAATAGGTTCACTTCAGTATTTCCCGTTGCAGAGCCAGATTTGATCTTTGCTATGTGGATATCTTGGAAGTAACATTCTAAGAAGCTCCATTTCTTCAAGAATAGCAATAATCTTCATGGCAAAAATTGAACATGAAATCAAAATTTTTCCAGTAGAAATAATAGGCCTGTCGATGTCATCTTTAATAACTATACCAATTCTAGCATTTAGATTATCTTGTACTTTTGGATCATAACTAGGCCAAAACCGACGTATTTAAGGAGTCCAATAATAGGTAACAAATAAGCTCTAAAGGCCATCAGAGCCTCTACTGGATATGATTGAGGAAATGGAGGAAGCAGCATCAACAAATTTAAAAATTCTTTATAGTGCAGCAAATCTAGCAACTTGTCCACATGTGCTTACAACTTTCTATTAAGCCAAAGGTGATATAACATTGAAGTAGCAAATTTAATACAATGAGATTCATTTGGGACCCATATACTCAACACAATCATTCAAAGAGGCTTATTTAAAGAATTAAAAATCCTCACAATTTGCTCCATTGGGCATGAGAGTAGCATTTGGAAGGCTGTTGGACCAAAATTCCTTTGCTGTATGGCATTCTCATAAGCTATGATTCCAATCCTCTATCACATTATTGCTTCATGGATAAAGACCTGGCATCTCAATCCTTGTTCACACAACCAAGAGCAAGTAGAAAGGCAATTCAAGACAAAATATCCATGTGAAGACATTAACCTAAGTCTACAACCATAATTTTTAAACCCATGTAAGAAGCAAAACGTTATGCCAAAAGATTGTGTTCTAGCTCAGTAAATCCACTCCTTTATTTCTTAAGTTCAAGCTTTTGGTTGTCCTCTTCTAACTGGAAAGGCTTGTAATAAATATTACAAAGCCAAGCTACACTTCATTTCTTTAATGTTCATAATGCTCATCAAAATTTAATGGACAAACTAACGATTGAGTATCCACTGATAGTTTTTTCCAAGCTTCCTGTATTACATTAGTTGATTGTAGAAATGATAGCCATATGTTTTCAAATTTTCTTCCCCTATTAGTTTTATTCAATGCCAACTACTAAAACTAAGTAAACAAAGGGCAATGGTTTGAGCTGGTGTGAGAAAAATGTTGCACTATAGCACTCGAGGATGCTTGCACACAATCGACATTCATGAAAGCTCTATCCAATCTTTAATATATAAGAGTTCTTTCTACCTTATTATTATACCAAGTGAACTTATTCTAAATAAATCCCAAGTTAGTAAGATCTAAATCATGAATGAAGCTAGAGAACCCATACTGAGCCTCTTTGCTATTGATTATTTTCTCCCTCATTTCTCATTCTATATATTTAAGGTATTGAAATCCTCTATAATAATTGATAATCCACTAAGTTTTGTTGATTCTTTGATTTGGTCCCAAGCTGCCTGATGGTTAAAATAATCTTTTGATACATACACCACACAACACTACCAAGTATCTTTGACACTAGATCTTACTATATAGTAACCATTTATGAGGGTGAATCCATAATAAAAGGCTCAATTCAATGCTTCCATAAAGTTAGAAATACCCCTTAACAACCTTATTGAAGATGAACAAAATTGTTCAAATTCTTACCTAAAAGCTTATCCACCTCATGTCTACAAACATTCTCCCCTTGAGTTTCCAGAAAAGAACCTACGAACACGTTACTTTCCCTTACAAAGTGTGCAAGTAGCCATATGATTTGTTTTCTCTAATCCCCAAAATATTTCATACAAATGATGAAACTATATTTTATTAGTTGAAAAACATGCCCTTATACAGAACAAAACTAAAATTACTTGTCCCCACCCCCATAAATGTAGGAATTTTTTAGCCAAACTTGAACCTTAATAAATCAAGGTCAACACCAAGTAGGTAATGGAATATTGTCAAATTCTATACCAAATTTACTTTGCATGATTAGAGGCAATATAGTAGTATGAATACCGTCTCTACCTCTGATAAAAATTCCCTAAATTCATGACAAGATAAAGCCATGAGTAATACCAAATATAATTTCTATGTAAGCCTAGTAACAACAAAACCATCTAAAATTCAATAGAAGTTATGGGGTAAAAGGGGCCATAACCCTACACTCTACCAATTCTAGCTTTCCTCTATAGTACCACAATTACTTATATTTTTAATTTTCAAAACTATCAAGGAGAATAGTCTCCTATTGTTCTTTGTTATTTTCAATAACATCCATGATTTCATGCTATAGTGTCATTGCTCCTTTCTGAACTCCATACTATAGTGTCTTTGCCTCTTTCACTATCTATTAGACTTGGCTCTTTTATTTCCATCCTTGTCCTTGTTATTGTGATCCATTTTGTTGTTAATGCAACCGACATCCCTTAAGATTCATCCTCATCATCCTCAGATGAATTATCATCTTTTAGGCAACATCAGACTGTAATGCTTCCATTTATCTCGCAACATTGTTCCCTCCATTTCCTTATGCTTCACTATAACTTGCTAGAGCTTAAACAACAAAACCAATCTTGAGGTCCAAAATTACTAAAGAATTGTCACGTATAGAGTTCTACACATTTTAACTGGTTGTTAGTGTCGGGGTAGTTGCTTTAAGCCACCTTTATTTTTTTTCTTTGCATTATTTCTAGATTTAATGGTCACCATTAATTACTACTCATACATTACATAGAGAGATGTGGATTTCATATCCACTTAAGATTTTTCCAAAAATAGAATAAAGCAAAGAGAACACACGAACACCATCGAGTGAGATGACAACTCTGACAAGATACAGAATTTGTCCATGCTTCTCCCCTGCCTCCTTCGTTGACAACTAGATAAAGTATTTTGGGTTATTAGAACATAGAAAAAGTGTTGCCTTATTGGGAGACTTGCCTTCTTCATTTACAAAATAGTTGTAATATGCAATTCACAACTGGTAATGTACTTCATAATGTGGCCTACGTTGAGCAAAATTTGGAAGATGAAAATATGCAATATGTAATAGGTTTTGAGCATGTTTAGTTGCTATCCTAACGACATGTTGTACAAGCTATGAGCATAGCATAGCACTCAGCACTCTTTAGTACTATGTGTGAGATCATGAATGTAATGTTCAGTTCCATTGTAGTGAACTATTCGCATGCATGACAACTAGTCCTCACACACCCTATGAAGTGTAAATTTATTTTTGTGACATTTACCATTATGTGCTAGTAGTTCATGGATATGATGTTGCATTATTACAAGACTTGCCTTTCTCCATAAAAAAATTGTTGCAGTATGTAACTTGCCTTTCTTCATGCTATTACATTTGGGCATACAAAAAGAACTTGATGTGCTATAGCACAAATAGTATATTATTCTCTTGCTCCAATGCCAATACACATGCTCCCTACTACATTAAATGGACATAATTATTAAGGGCCACAAAGTGTAACATCTTTTGTGATTTTTAATGTTACAAGTTGCTGGTGCATAGATAATGCAAAACCTTATTAAGAAACTTGATTTCATCATTGACAAAAGTTGGATAGTGTAATTTGCTCTAGGGTTATTATCCACTAAGATTCATCCGTAGCCTCACATGGTAGTCAATTGTTCTCATACATGGTGGCACACCTACAAGCTACCTGTGGCATCTTGTGGACTCATAGAGATTGGAAAGTATAAGTTATTTTGGGAATTTTAACACAATGCACCATTGGTGCATGGATTAAGAGATGAACTATTGGAAGGCTTTCCTTCCTTCTTGATAAAATATTTGCAAAACACAATCTTCATAAAGCAATGTGTGCTACGATGTTGCCAATGACAAAGAAAAAGTTGGATGGTGCAGTATACGCTAGTGTTTGTGCGTGTTGGGCTTCATCCCAAGTAACGTGCCATAGTCTACTATGCAGACCCATGGTAGTTCACTATGCATGCACGTCACAACAAGTCTATGCATGTCCTTCAACATTCTACTTACGACTAGTGGGGCCCATAAAATGTAACTTCGTTCAGGACTATTATTATGACGTGCCATTGGTGCATGGATAAGGTGATTTCCTTCTTCATTAATGGAATTATTACAATATGCAACACAAAAGAAGCAATTTGTAATGTGGTGTGGCCTACGTTGAAGTAGAAGTTTAATGGTGCAATATATGCTAGGGTTTGTGCATGATGGGCTTTGTCTCTAATCAAGTAAGATAGTCCACTGTATGTGCCTATGATAGCCAATTTGCACGTGCCGTGCGGAATCTTTCATGTGTCTTGTCGGCCCTACAAAGTGTAACATATTTTTTGTTTTCGGCATAGTAGTTGGTAGTGCTTGGATAAAATGTTACCTTATTAGGGGATTTGCTTTATTCCTTGATTGAATTGTCATAATATGAAATCTATAATATGTAGTGTATGACATGATGTGCCCTATGATAAAGTACAAGATGGATGGAGTAATAAGCATTAAGCTCTGTGCATGCTTGGTTGCAACCAAGTCATGCACTAAAGTAGCTATGCATGCAAAAAATGACTAGGCATGTTGTAGCACTGTATAAGCCTATGCCAGCCTCCCACTTATGCCCTTACATCTTTTGTGCATGGCTAGTTGGGCCCATAAAGTGTAATGTTTTTGGAGATTCTTAACATTATGAGCGACTAAGACAAGGATATGGTGTGGCACCAATGAGAGACTTTCCTTCTTCCTATTAGAATTATCATAACATGCAATCAGTAAGGGGCAATGTGTTCGTGGTGCACCCCATAGTTAAGTGGGAGTTGGATGTTGGAATATACATTAGAGTTAGTGCATGTTGGGTTATGACCTTAGCCATATGGTGCTATAGCTATGCACATGATAGTGCACTATGCTACATGTGAAAGGCAGTTTGCTCATGCCTTATGTCATCTTGTGCACACAGTGAATTAAGCAAACAATATGAAATGTTTTGGTATTTTTAGCAATATGAGTTATTAGATCATGGATAAGCTATTACCTTGTTGGGAGACTTATCATTATGTAAGTTTGAAGTGCCACACATTTCCCTCTAGGTAATGTTTTTGCTCATGTTATAGTGGAAGGTATGTGGTATCGAGTGAGCTAAGAAATGTCCTTATCATCTATGCTTTTGCTTTTCATGGTGTGGCACATGGTGGCATCCCTTTCGCCTGCGTGGTGGCTTTCATCATGCACAACATTTAGTTCCAAAAATGTGTCACTCTTTTCAATCAATGCCATCTCTCAAATAGAGTTCTTTGAAAATAGAGCAAAACACCATGATGCTCAAACTCACCTCTAGCGAGCTGTCATCATTGGTTAGAACCAAATTTTGCCAAAGCTCCAGTTCCACCACCTCCATCCACCATAGTTTTCCTCTCTTTCCATCACTAATGATGCCTTCCACCCAACCATACATCGCTGTTTTCCAATACATATGTCTCTAACATTGCGACCTTCCTTTGCAAAATTCTTTGGGTTCCTTAATAAATAAATGGTAGAAGCCTACAACATGCTCTCCTTATAAAGGCTCATACATGAAATTAGAAAATAAAAAAACAACAATGAAGTACTTTGGGATGGGGCATTCCCCAATCACACATAAAATCAGACCAAAGAGCATGATGCATTACCCAATCGATAGTAGAATTTCCTTTATCCAATACATGGGAAAGTTTGAAGGTTAGGAAGTAGTGTTCTAAGGACCTCTGTAGCATCAAGAAAAGCAATAGCTTCCATGGTAGATGCTGATCTTAAAATACATATTTTACTAACAATAGCAATCAACCAACCCAAGTCATCCTAATATCTATACCAATTCCATCATTATGATTATGTTGCATTTGAGCTTAACCCACCCTATTAGAGGAGCCTGATAAAAACTTTAAGAATATCCCCTAAGGGACATAAGAACTCTTATTGGATGGGATTGAAGAAGGGAACATGTAGTAATAGTAGCAATTGGAAAATGTGTACCCATTTTAAGCACATCTAGACTAACCACCTTACTTGCATGTGCTTAAAACTTTTTATTTATCCAAGGATGATATAGCACTAAAGAAACAAATTTAGTTTCTTATGATGCACTTGTGACCTTAATATTGACTACCATCTAGTTTAGTAGCACTTTTAAAGATTTAAAAACCATGCTTTTAGCCCATCCAATAAGGAGCTTAGTAATTATGAATTCATTTGTCCAAAATTCGATTGCCTAATGATATTACCAAAAGTAATGCATCACATTCCCTTCCATTGTACAACCCCATGGACAAAGCATCAACATCTGAATGTCACTTGCACACTTCTAAGAATGAGTGGGAAGCTACAACTTCCAAACACACTCACCCAAGGTTGTTGCTTCAATTTCCAAACCCATGTAGCATCCTCTATTATGAAATTATGGTTGATGTACATGTTTTAAGAAATAAATTTTTTTCTAACTTCATGTCATCACCTTGATTAAAATACAATAAATCTCTATTAACTAATTTGTCTTATAGGGAATGCATAATCCAAAACACCAAAGTAGATGCAAATAGATTTTTTATCTTATCTTAGTCTCATACATCGTGCTCCTTAACAAGATCTACAGCCTAAATTAGATGTTCCATGTCCATGTCGATATAGGTAGGTGACAAAGAATTAGCAATAAAGCCAAGTACATTATCGAACAAGAACGAAACTTGCCTACCCTTAGTAATTTGCCAACTTTATTCTCACTTGTCCAAGATACCACACTACAAAGGAGCTCGCATATATTCAAGCCCCACATTTTATAGAAATTGTTTATTGTCATACAATGCTTGGACATGCACACATGAACCCAAAGAGACCTAATAAAGACCTAATCCACCATCATGAAATACTATTTTCAACTTAATCAAAACGAAGTGTGAAGTCTCTTTTTTTTAAATTTGTGTTGCCACAATAATTATGCCTTTATGTCTCAATTGAGAAGTCTTTTTCATATCTAAATTTTCTATTATCATATTCCTACTCTTATGATCTATTCCCTCACTAAACAATACTCTGGATTCATAAAGATTGACCCCTTGTCTATAGTCTTGCTCGTACTTGTTTGTAATCTCCTAAATGGTACATGTTATAGCATAAGTTGTAGTTGTGTATATCAAAATGTCATCAACATAAATAAGGTGAACAATCGTAGGTGAAGAAGGGCCAATCTTAATCCCAACAGTGATGGTAAGATTCACCTGGTGCTTAATACACAAAATGAGATTTTTTGATATTATTGAAAAGTGGTATAGTGAAAATGGATACACTTATCTGAGAACCCTAGTAGCTTCAATCCATGAATAGTAGATCACATTTAATATAATCTCAAATCTTGGTACTACGATATAAGCCTCAACCCATTCACACCAAATATTCAAAAACCATAGATGCTTTAACATATCAAGCATAAATTTCTAATTGATCTTATCATAAGCCTCATTCATGTCCAACTTTAGTGCCATCAGCCCCTCTTTAGATGTAGATGTGTTCGTATGGTAGTTATCTCCTATGACATGACTGGGAATAAAATAAATTTGTTTTCTTACAATAATATCAAAAAAACCATCTTTAGTCTACCCACAAAAAGTTTAGGTAAAGCTTTGTATATCATATTAGAAAGATTGATGGCTTTAAACTATTTAGGTTTAAAAGCACCCTATACTTTAGGAATTAGAATAACCAACTTGCCTTTCCATCTTTTGGGCATACTTCTATCATCAGAAGAGTTCTTCATAGTTGTGATAGTAATGACCTGGGTAATATTACAATATCCCTTTACAAATTCTATTGAGACACCATCCATGCTTTGAGGTTTATTTTTTTGATAGACATAGCAAAAATCTTAATCTTATCATTTAGTTTGCTTCCTATTAGTACTTCGCAAAGGTTGTAAAGGTAGGGGAGGATATTATTGCTCAAAACTACACTTGTACTAAAGAACTACATGGGTATCTCTTGAATATTTGTTGGGGAAGCAGATAATTCTCTATTATCTTTTTTAAGTTGATGTATATAATTTCTTTTATTTGTAGAAGTAACCACTGCCTAAATGAAATGCCTGTTTTTATGCCCTGGGTTAGCGTAACAAAGCATGGCACTCTGTCATTACCAAGCCTCTTATAAAGTTGTAGTGTTATGGTTAGAGACAATATGTTGTGCCAAAAGATCATGTTTCTGCTCAGTTAATCCCATCTTAGACTCCTTACATTCGAGCTCCTTGATCTCCCAATCAAACTAGTAGGGCTTGCTAATAATATATCAAAGTTTAGTTACACTCCTTTTTTTAAAGCTGACAGTGCTATGCAAAATTTAGTGGACAATCTATCAATAAAGTTCCCCTAATAGTTCCATTCCATGCTTCTTGCACAATATTAGTTGAATGTGAAAATAAAAACCATAAATTATTGCATTTTTATCTCCTTTGAGTTTTATTTAAAAATAATTATTTAAATTGTATAAGTATAAGGTAGTGTTCTGAGCTAATATAAATAAGATGTGTAATATAGTGCTTATAAATGCCTACATACCATCAATATTCATGAAAGCTTTACCTAAACTTTCAAATATGTGAGTGTTGTGCACCATATTATTACACCAAGTGAATATATTCTCAACAAACCTTATGTTAGAAAAGTCATTAAATCTTGCATGAAATTGGAGAATTCATTTTGAGCTTAACCATTATAGAATTTGTTCCCTCCTTCTCATTCTACACAAGTAGTACAATGAAATCCCTTATAAACAATAGTGCTCCACTAGGATTACAAATTTTCTAAGTTGGTCTTGGGCTGCCTAGTAGATCATATAATGTTTTGATACAAACAACACGCATCACCACAAAGAATTGTTTCTATCAGATGCCACTTTAATAAAAACTAGCTATAAGAATGACTCATAATTTCAAACTCCACCTAATACCTTTATAGCATCAAAAAACCCCAATATAACGTAGTCAAAGATTAGACAAAGTAGTTCCAATTCCTATCCAAAAGCCTACCCACCTCATGCTTGTTGAAGTTGTCCACTCGTGTTTCTAGCAATGCAAGAGCAAATACTCCGTACTCCTTTACAAATCATTGCAAATAGCAGCGAGATTTTATCACTCTAATCACTCGAATTTTCCAAAAAAACTAACATAACCCGTATACAATTAGCTAAAAAAATCTTGCACATGGGCAAACTATGAACCTCAGCATCACTCCTAACCCTCCATTAGATGCACCACTCAAATGCAACAGCAACACCCATAGTAGTTACATCCAAAAAAAAGGTAGAATCATTTGGTGTTTTTATTCATTTCGTAAGCTTTCAACCTACCATTTGTCATTATCCTCCTTTAGATTTCTTCTTCTACCTTAAAAATAGAATACCAAATCTTGGTAGATCAAGAAGCACTAGCCTCTTTATTAGTTATGTCTGAACATTTGTTAGGCCGTCCATTGAAGTTGCCGAATAAAAACAACACAAACTTTCTCCTAATTTGCCCTACTTAAGTAAACTACTATAAATTAGCTCCTTTGAAGTAAACCAAATCTCTTAATACCTACAATTCTATAACTTCTTGGACATGGTAAAATAGCATTGAGCACATCAATAATCATAAAAGTTGGCCTATAAGCCTGCCCCAAATCTAATAGCCCCATTAATTATCAAGAATCATTACTATATTATCTCTAAGAATTTATGCAATGAAGATCTCGATGAATTGTACATCCTTTGTGTTTCCATTTAGATAACTTCCTTTGATGTGCACACTTGATAAACTTGCATTCCTATTAATCACCATATCTTACCAAAACTTCAAGTTACATCTCCCTATCTCATTGGTGCACAAATATTGGAACCAAGCTTATACCACATCCAGGAAGATCATCACCAAACAGTTAGCCAAGCACTTCTAGTTTTTATGCTAAGTGAACTTCATGTTTTCCATAGGAATGCAGCAAAACAAACTTCTATAGATACAGCTTTGGATAGAAGGCTGACGCTCCTGGCTAACACTTGCATTTAAGGAAAAATTCTAGCATCCCAATGAGGTCCTCCTTTTGAAGACGTCCTCCTCTTTCGTAGTAATAAAGTACCCAATAGAGTAATGAAAGAAGCACTTAGCCATATTTGAACTCTATGCGAGTGATTGCAAGTCCATCCAATTAACGTGAATCACTCGAGTTGCAAGCCATTGCTCTTACATTGCCTCTACTATACTAAACTGATAACCACAAGCTTCTTTGATGAATACTAAATCCCCATTTGTTGATTATCTACAACTTCCTCCACTAATTGTATCTCCCAATATTTTTTGCATAATATGTCTCCAAAATTTCAATATCCTCATAGTTGTCAATCAGTGTCCTTCCTTTATCGTAAGTGGTAAAAAAATTTTCATTTCTATTAATCACTCTATCCTAACCAAACATGAAGTTTTTACTCCTTATGTCATAATTGTATCCATGCTCAACCCATGTTTGAACCTCATCCCATAAGATGATCACCATAAAGGCAATCAAATTCCTTAAACATATATAACCATGCACACATGTACACTCACACATGCACATACACATACACACACACAAACACACTTCTGCTCAAACACACACTCATGCATGCATGCACACACACACTCACACATATTCATGTGCATGCATATAGATGCACACAAACAAACACCAACACCCTCATGCATCAATCCATGTGCACACATGAAGATACACACACACACACACACACACACTCAAGCATGCACTCACTTATGTGCACATAGCATAAGCACATACCCCTTGACTAACACAGCACAAACAAAACATATATACATAGGCACACATAGAAACCCACTTATGTGCACACATACAAACACATGAACACCTACACTTACACAAATGTATGCATACAAACACAAACACACGTGCACCAATATAAACATATAAAAAAAGATAGAAATGCACATGTAAACACACACACACAAACATAATCACATATGAATACATGCACACACACCCACACCCACACCCACATCCACACCCACATGATCAAACATAGAAGCATGCACAACAAGACACACACACACATCCACACATGTGTCCATGCACAGATGAACTCATGCACATACACACACATAGGCATGCATATATCTATGCATGCTTGTGTGCATATGTGTGTTTAGGTGTGTGTGCATGTTTGTGTGCACTTCTATGTATGCATTTAAGTTCATGGGTTGCAAGTGTGTGCATGTATGCATGAGTGTGAGTGTATGTGTGTATGTATGTGTTTGTGTGTGTGTGTGTGTTTGTATATGTGTATGACTATGCATGTGTGTGTGTGTCCATATGTGCACGTGTAAGTGAGAGTGTGTATACATAAACATGTGTTTGTGTATGTGTGTGTGAGTGTGTGTATGCTTGCATGCATGTGAGATCATTTGTGCTTAAGTGTGTGCATATCTGTATGTTGATATATGTGTTTATGTTTGTGCATGTCTTTGTGTATACATGTGTGTGTATGGATGTGTATGTGCGTGCGTGTATATGTGCTTGTGTGTGAGAGTGTATGTATTTTTGCATAAAGTGTGTATGTATGTGCCCATGTGTGTGCATGTGCATGTTTGTGTGTGTGTGTGTACTTGTGCATATCTATGAATGTATGTGTGTATATCTATGCATGGATGTCCATGTGTGTTTGTGCATATGTGTTTATGTGCATATGCAGGTATGTGTTTGTGTTTACATGTGTGAATGTATCTCTATGTGTATGTTTGTGTTAGTGTATGTGGGTGAGTGTGTTCATGTGTGTGTGTGTGCATGTGTTTCTGTGTACAAGTGTATGTGCATAGGTGTGTGTGTGTGTGCATGAGCTTATGTGTGTGTCTTTGTGTGTGTGTGTGTATGTGCATTTTATACATGTGTGCATGTCTATTCATGTGTAAGTATGTGTTTCTTTGTGTGTGCATCTGTGTGTACATGTACATGTCTGATTTTGTGTACGTGTGTGTGTACATGCATGCATTTGTTTGTGTGATCATGAGTACACATGTGTGTGTACGCATATATACATTTGTGTGTTTTTGTTTGTATGTCTACCTATATGTGTGTATATGCATGTGTATATATGGATTTGTGTGCGTGCATGTGCAAGTGTCTATGCTTGTGTGTCTCTAATTGTTTTGACTTGTGTGTGTTTGATAGTGTGAGTATGTGTGTGTGTACATCTGTGTGTGTGCCTTTGTGTATGTGTGAGTGTGTGTATGAGTGTGTGTATGAGTGTGTGTGTGTGTGAGCATATGTGTGTGTGTGGACATGTTTGCATGTGTGTCTATGTGTGTATGTGTGTGTGTTTATGCATGTGTGTGTGCTTTTATGTGCATATGTGTGTACGTATGTGCTTGTGTGTATGCATTTGTGTGTGCACATTTTTGTGGGTGAATGCATGTGTGTATTTATGCATGTGCTTGGGTGTGTAATCTATGTTTATATGTGTATGTGTTTATGTGTGTGTACCTGCATGAGTGTGTGTGTGTGTATGCCTAAGTACGTGAGTCTATGCACGATGTGTGTTTATGTTTGTGTGTGTACATGTATGTGTGCATGTGTGTGTTTGTTTGCATGTTTGTGTTTGTGTGCATCTATGTACCTACTACTGTACATGTGTGTGTGTGCATCCATGTGTGTATCTTTATGTGTGTGTGTGTGTGTGCTTGTGTAGGTGCATATCTATGAGATTATGTGATTTCTTGTGGATGTTTGTGTGCATGTGCATATGTTTGGATGTGAATTTAATTGTGCATGCATGTGCATGGGTACATGCTTGCGTGTGTCTATGTGTGTGTGCATTGTGTGCACATGTGCTCTTGGGTGCAAGTGTGTGTGTGTGTGGGTGGGTGTTAGCATGTGTGTGTGCATGTTTGCATGCATGTGTGTGTTGTGCCTGCATGTTTCCACACATAGGTGTATGCTTATGTGTGTGTAATGTGTGTATAATATGTGTGTGTCTCTATGTGCATATGTGTGAGTGTGTGTGAGAGCCTGAACGCTTGTGTATCCATGTGCATTTGTGTGTGTGTGCAGCCATGTGTGTATGCTTGTGCATGTATGTGTGCATGTGTATGTATGTTTTTGTGACTTTTGTGTGTGTCCATTTTTGTGTGAGTGTGATTCTGGATGTGTGTGCATGTAGACATGTGTTCATGTGCTTACACAAGTGCTGACATGTGTGCATGGGCCATTACATGTATTTGTGTGTTTTTTGTGCATGTGTGTGTTTATGCATATGCAATAATTTGTTGGTTCATACATGTATTTGCATACAGGTGTGAGCTAGTGTGTGTGCATATGTGATTGCATACATGTATGAATGTATGTGTGTCTTTATGTGCACATACAATTGTTGGTGTGTACATGTGTGCACCAGTGCATGCATTTGAATATGTTGTTTGTGTACATGTGTGCATATGTGTGTTTATGTATTTGTGGGGATGTGTGGGTGCATGCATGTGTGTGCATGCATGTGTATGCTTGTTGGTGTGAGCAAGTGTTTGTGGGTGCGCATGTCTTTGAATGTGCATGTGCGTTAGTGTTTGTTTATCCATAAGCGTGTGTGCGATCATGTACTTTGTGTGTGTTTGTATGTATGTGTCTATGTCCATGTGTGTTCGTGTGATTGTGCATGTTTGTTGTTGGTTTGTGTTGCTATATGTGAGTACATGTGTGCCTATGTGCTTATGTGCACATAGCTACATGCATGTGTGCAAATGTGAATGTGTGTGCATGAGTTTGTGGTTGTATGTGTGTGCATGGGTGGGTATGTGAGAGCATATGTGTATCGGGTATTTATTTGTGTGAGCAAGCATGTGTGTGTATGTGTGCACGTGTGTGTTTTCATTTTTATGTGTATTATGTGTGCTTATGTTCAGGTGTGGGTGTGTCAGTGTGTATGTGTCTATACACAAGTGTGTGTGCACATATGTGCATGCATGTGTGTATGCATATGTGAATGTTTATGCATGTGTGTTTGTGTATGTGTGTGTACGTGTTTGTGCTTATGTTTGTGTGTTTTTACTTATGTACATGTGTATGTGTGTATGTATGCACCTATATGTGTTTGTGGATAT
The DNA here is from genome assembly GCA_023846275.1 of Vanilla planifolia. NCBI lineage: Eukaryota > Viridiplantae > Streptophyta > Magnoliopsida > Asparagales > Orchidaceae > Vanilla > Vanilla planifolia. The sequence continues at coordinate 2,686,891 of JAIUJO010000032.1, read as the reverse complement.
GTGTTTGTGCATATATGTGTTCATGTTTATCTCAGCATGTGATTGTGTGTGTGTATGTGTTCATGTGCAAGGGCATGTGCATGTGTAGATGTGTGTTTGTGTGCATATGCATATGTGTGTGTACACCTATGTCTATGCATGTGTGTGCTTTATGTGTATGCAAGGGTGTGTGTGCATGTGTGTGTATATAGTTGTGTGTGCATGTGCATGTGTGTGTGTGTGTGCAATACATGCATTTTTGCATGTGTATCATTGTGCATATATGCGTACACCTTTGTGTGAGTGTGCCAATGTGTTTGTGTGTGTGTGTACATGCACACATATGTGTATGTGTGTGTACATTTGTGTGTTTGTGGACATGTGTGTGTGCATATATGTATTTGTGTGTGGGTGTGTGTATGTGTGTTTGTGCATATGCATGTGCATGTGTGCATGCTTTGTGCTTGTGTATTTTTGTGTGGACATATGTGCATCTTTATGTATATGTGTGTACATGAGTTGCATATCTATTTGTTTTCATGTTAGTCTATTTGTGAATGCGTGTGTGTGCATGTGCATGTATTTTTGTGTGTTTTTGTGCTTGTATGTGAGCAAGTTTGTATATGTGTGTGTCTATGTATGCGTGCATGTGCATGTGTATGAGTGCATTGGTGCATGTGTGTATATGTGTGTACGTGCATGTTTGTTTGTGTGCACTTATGTGTATGTGTTTCCATGTGTGTATGGAAGCATGAGTGTGTAGCTATGTGTGCATATATTCTTCTGTGTATGCATGTTTGGGTCATGTATGTGTGTCAGGCTAGTGTGCATGCATGTGTTTACATGTGTATGTTTGTACGTGTGGGTGTGGGCTTGTGTGTGTGTGTGTGTGCATGTGTACGTCTACATGCTTGTGCCTATGTGTGTGTATAAGTGTATGCATGCACCTATTTGTGCATGCACATGTGTGTTTGTGCATATGTGTATGTACATTTGTTTGTGCATGTGATTATGTGTGAATGTGTTTGTATGTGTGCATGTGTGTGCGTACGTGTGCATTCTTATGTGTATGCAAGTGCATTACTGGTTGTGTGTTTGTGAGAGCTTGTGTATAGATGTGTGTATGTATAGATGAGTTTGTGTGTAGATATGCATATTTGTGTGGTTGTGTGTGTGGGTGTGTGTCCATATGTGTGTATGCAAGTGTGCATGTGTGTGCACATTCATGTGTGTCTGTGCATATAAGTTTGTGTGTGGATGTGCATCTATGTGTGTGTGTGTGTGTGTGTTTTGCATGTATGTGCTTCTGTGTCTCTGTATATGTGTGTGTGTGCATATGTGAGAGTGTGCCAATGAGTTTGTGTGTGTTTGGGAATGCATGCATGTATGGATGTGTGTATTTTTGTGTGTGTACATTTGTGTGTTTGTGTATATGTTTGTGTACATGTGTTTGTGTGTGTCAGTGCATGCATGTGTGTGTGTGTTTGTGTGCATGCTTTGTATATGTGCATTTGTGTGTGCACGTGCGTGCATCTATACATGTGTCTATGTGCGTGAGTTACTTGTGTGTGTATGTGTGTGTGTGCATAAAGGTACTTGCATTTGTTTTTGTATCTGTGTGTTTTTATATGATCCTTTCTATACATGTGTCTGTGCATATGCATGCATGTGTGTAAGTCGATGTATGTGCATATGTATGTGCATGTATACGTGGGCCCATGTGTGTGCATGCATATATGTTTGTTTGTGTATATGTGTATGTGTGTATGTCTGCATGTGTGTTTGTACCTATGTGTCCACGTGTTCTTATGTTTATGCATGTTTGGGTCATGTCTACATGTCATGCAAGTGTGCAAGCATGCATGTGCATGCGTACGTGTGTGTTGTGTTGGTGTGGGCATGTACGTAAGTTTGTGTGTGTGCATGCTCACGTATGTATTATTGCAAGCATGTGCAAATATGTTTGTGTGTGCATTTGTTTTTTTTATGAACATGAATGCATGTGGGTGTATGCATATTTGAGTGTGTCTTGTCTGTGCATGTCTTCTTATTTGAATGTGTGTGTGTGTGTGGCTTTACATGTGTGTGTGTGTATGCATGTATATGCACATGTGTGTGTTTATGCATGTGTATGTCTGTGTGTGTGTGCATGTAAGTGCATGTGTGTACTTGCATGTGTGTATATCCATGTGCATGTGTCTGTGTCAATCCATGTGCATGTGTTTTATGTGTGTGTGGGAGTACTTGTGTGTAAATGTGTTTTTTTTTGTCGTGTGTGCATTTTTGTGTACATGTGTTTGTGCATGTGCATGCCTGTGCATGTGTCCATGTGCTTGTGTGTGCATGTGTGTATGCATGGGTGCATACATGTATGGATTTTTACATGTGATCATGTGCATGTGTGAGTGTATGGCTATGTGTGTGTGGGGGTGTGGGTGTGTGTGCATGTGTGCATGTGTGTACATGTATGGGTGCATGTGTGCATGTGTACTTATGTTTATGAGCAAGCATATGTGTGTACATATTTGTGTGTTATGCATCTGTTCATGCACATATATTGGCATGTGTGCATGTGAGTGTAAGCACTGTATGCATGCATGCCTATGTGTGTGTGTGTTTATGTACATGCATGCTTGTGTCTATGTTTGCAAGTTTATGCTTATATGTGTGCATGTATGACCTTGTGTGTGTGTGGGTATTCATTTGTGATTTTGTATGTGTGTGAGAGTGTGTGTGTCCATGTGTTGTTGTGTACATGCATGTGTACATATGTTTGTGTGTGTCTACATGCATGTGCTTTTGTGAACTATATGCATGTGTTCTTGTGTTTGCATGTATTTGCATGTGTGTGCACATGTGTATATTCATTTGTGTTTGCATGTGTGTGTGCTTGTACATGTGGATGTGTGTCTTTGCATGAGTGCATGTGTTTTCATGGGGGTAAATGTGAGCATGTTTGTACTTGTGTGCATGCAAGTGTGATTTTGTGTGTGTTTGCATATGCATGTGTCTGTGCATAGGGATAATTTTGTGTGTGTGTGCATACAAGTGTGTGATTGTGTGTGTTCTTGTGAGTCCATATTTGCATGTGAACATGTGTGTGTGTGCATGTATATGTGTGTACTATTGATGCTTATGTGCATGTGTGTAGGTTTGGGTGTGAGTGTGTTTGAGTGCATGAGCATACATGTGTGTGTGCATGCACAAGTGTTTATCATTGTGTATGTTTGTATGTGTGCATATGTATTTGTGTGTGTATATGTGCATGTATGTTTCTATGCGTATGTGTGTGTAGACACAGTTGTCAGTGTGGGTGCATGTGTATGCAATTGTGTAAGAATATATGTGTGACAATGCTTGTGCACGTGTATACATTTGTCTTTGCCAAAGTGTATGTCATGGGTCTATGCATGTGTATATGTGTGTGTGTGTGTATGCACACACATGTGTGTATAAGGGTGTGTGTGTGTTCATGAATGTATTTACATACATGTATGCATACATTTTTGTGTAAGTGTTGGCATGCATGCATATGTGCTTATGTGTACAGAAGTATATGCATTGGTGCATGCTTGTGTGTGTATACATATGTGTGTACATGTGTGTCTACAAGTGCATGTGTGCATGCCTATGAGCATGTGTGTGTGTGTGTGTGTGCATTTGTATGTGTGCTTCTTTATGTATGTTTCAGTTCATGGGGTGCAAGTCTGTATTTCTATGTGTGTGTGTGTGAGTATGTGTGTTTGTTAGTACTCATGCTTATGTATGTGTGTAGGTGTGTGTGTGTGTGTGTGCATATTTGAGTGTGTGATTATGTGTTTATGTATGTGCATGTTTGTGTGTACATGTGTGCATCTATGTATGTGTGCTTGTCTACCCATTTGCATAGGTTTGTGTATATGTGAGTCTATGTGCATGCATGTGTGGGCAAGCATGTGTATGTGTGCATGTGTATGCTTGTGTGTGATTGTGTGTGCATTTGTGCGTATGTGCATGTGCATGTGTCTATGTATATGTGTGTTTGGCCATATGTGTATGGATGTCCATGTATTTATATATGTGTATGCATGACTATGTGTGTAAGTGTGTGTGCATGTTCATGTGTGTGTGCAGGTGTTTATGTGCTTCTATATCATCTAAGTGTTTGAATGTGTGGGTGTGTGTGCATGCAAGTCTATTCATGTTTGCATTGCTCATGTGTGCATCTATATGTGTTTGTGCATATGTGTGCGTGCATGTGTGTTTGTGCATATATATATATATATATATGTGTGTGTGTGTGTGTGTGTGTGTGTGTGTGTGTGTGTGGGTGTGTGTGGCATTTTTGGTTGTCAGTGTAGGTGTGTGTGTTTGCATTTGTACAAGCATGTGTGTGCATGAATGCATGTGTGACATGCAATCACTTGAATGTGCGTATGTGTGTTGTTGTGTGCTTATTTTTAGTGCTTGTGTGTGTGCTTGTGTGTGTGTGTGTCTATATTCATGTGTGTGGGTACATTTGTATGTGTGTGCTAGTATACCAGTAGTTTTGAGTCTATGCATGCATGTCAGCATGGGTACTTGTTTATATGTGTGTGTATGTGTGCATTTGTGCAAGTTTGTGTGTATATGTGTGCATGAGTTTTGATGCATGTGTTTGTGTGTGCATATGTGTATGCATACATGTTTGTGCGATTATATGCAGGTGTGGGAGCATCTATGTCTTCATGTGTGTTAGTGTGTGCATGTGTGTATGCATACATGTGTTAGGTTTGTCCCTATGTCTTTGAATACATGTTTATGTGCTTGTGTTTATGTGTATATGTGTATGCATGTTTGTTTCTATGTGTGTGTTTGTGCTTGCAAGTGTGCATGCACATGATTGCATGTGTACTTGTTTATGACCATAGTCATATACTTGTGTGTGTGCGTGTATGTGTGTGTGCATGTGCATCTACATTTGTGTGTGTGTATGTGTTCATGCACGCTTGAGCTTATCTGCTTGTACATGTGTCTATCTGTGTGTTTTTTCATTGGTCTATGTGTGTAATCTTATGTGTGTGCATCTACATGTATGTGGGAGCATGTTTGTGTGTGCATGTACTTTTGCAGGCATGTGTGTGTGAGGGCAAGCTTCTATGTGCGTGTGGATGGGTGTGCCTCTGTATGTGCATTTAAATATGTGCATATGTGTCTACAAGCTTGTGTGAGTGTGTGCACATGATTGTGTGCATGCATGCGTATGTGCATGTGTATGCATAGGTACGTGTGTGTGTGTGCATGGATGCATATGATTGTATATGTGTGTGTGTGCATGCATGTCTATGTACATGCATGTTTATTTCTGTGTATGTCTTAGGGCATCTGTGCTTTTTTATCTATGTGTGCATTCATGTTTGTGTTGACATGGGTGTGTGAGCATTCATTTGTGCATAGATTCATGTGAGCATGTATATGTGTGTTTGTTTGTGTGCATGTGCGTGCATGTCTGTGCTTGGCCATGTGTGTGTCTGTGCTTGTATGTTTGTGAGCATGTTTACATGTGTTCATACGGAGGTGTGTGTGCTTGTATACATGTGTGTAAGGGTGTGCATGCTTTTGTTTGTGTGCAGCTATCCACATGTGTGCTTCTATGCATGCATGTGTCTGTGAGTGTGTGTGCATGTGTGGGTGCATGTTTGATGTATGCATCCATGCATGTATGTGTGCATATGTGTGTGTCTGTGTGCTCATGTGTGTGTGTGAATGTGTGCATGTGTGTGACTTCCTGTGTGTGATAGTGGATGTGTTCATACATGTGCAAATGTGTGTGTGTTTGTGTGTGTGTATGTTCAACCAGATGCATATGTGTGTGTCCTCATCCACATGCATGAATAGATGCATCAGTGTGCAACTATTTGTGCTTGTGTGTGTGTATGTATGTGAGTGCAAGGTGTGCATATATGTGCATGTGTGTGTGCTTGCATGTGAGTGTGTGTGCACATGTGTATGTATGCATGTGTGTATATGTGTGTGTGTGTGTGTGTGTTTGTGTGTGTGTGGTTGTGTTGCATATGAGTGAGTGTATACTTAGGCATGAGTGTGCACGTGTGTATGTTTGTGTAACCATGTGTATATATGTGTGCATATGTGTGAATGTGTGTGCATGCATTTGCATGTATGTGTACATGTGTGTGCTTGTGAGCATGCATGGTGTGTGTGTGTATGTGCATGTGTGGACACATGTAAATTCATTTGTACATGTGCAAGTGCATGCACATGTGTTTGGATATGTGTATGCATCAATGTGTGTGTGCATATGTATTTTTGCATGTGTGTGCATTTGTACATCTATCCTTGTCTATGTGTGCATGTGCATGTGTGTGCATACCTATTTATAAGTGTGTGTGTTCACATATGCATATGTGTACGTGTATGTGCACTTTTGTGTGTGTTTGTGTGTATCCATAAGCATTAATGTGTGCATGTGTGTGTACAATTGTGTTTGTGCAAGGCTATGCTGTGTACATATCTGAGTGTGTGTTTGCATTCTTGTGCACATGTGTGCATGCTTTTTGATGCATGTGCATGTGTATGCGCATGTGTATACACATGTATGTGTTTTTTTGTGTTTACATGTGTGTGTGTGTGCTTGTATATATTCGTGCACATGTTTGCATAAGCACGTGTGCAACTTTGTGAGAGTGCATGTGCATGTGTGTTTTTATGTGCTTGTGTTTGTATGAATGCACAAGTGTGTGTGTGTGTTTTTGTATGTGTGTGCATGCATGCATGAGTGTGTTTGTGTGCATGTGTATCTTTGTAAATCTGTGTGTGTTTTCATGCATGTTAGGTGCATGCACATTTTTATGTGTGTGTGCATGTGAGTGTGTATGTATATGTGTGTGTGTGTATGCATGTGTGTGTTCATGTGTATGCATATGTGTTTACGCATGGGTGGGTACGTGCATGTGCTCATATTTACATGTGTGTAAATGCATAGGCATGTGCATGTGCTCATATGTGTGTATGAATGTGCGAATGTGCATGTTTGCAAGCACATGTCTTTATTCATACTTTTTTATTTTTGATTACATGCCTTTATGTGTGTGTATGTGTATGTGTATATGCATGTGTGTATGTGTGCATATGAGTGTCTGTTCTTATGCATGATTGTGTCTGTGAGTATGTGTACATATGCATGTGTGATTATGTGTGCATTTATTTGTGTGCACGTCTATGTGTGTGTTTGTGCATATGTGTGTTTTTTATTTACGTGTGTGTGTGCATGTGTGCTTGTGCCTATTTGTCCATTTATGTGTGTGCATATGTGTATGTGAGCATGCATGTTTGTATATGCATGGGGATCTATGTGTTCTTCTATATGTGTGCATGTGTGTGTCTAAGTTTGCATGTATGCATGATATGCATGTTTACGTGTTTGTGTGTGTACGTGTGTGCCTATGCATGTGTATTTGTTGACATGCATGTTTGATGTGTGTAAGAGTGTGTGCATGCCTGGGTGGATATGTGTGCATGTGTGTGTATATGTGCATGCACGTGTGAGTGTGTGTTTGCACATTTTAATGTTTATGTGAACGTGTGCAAGTGGTGTGTGTGCACGAGTGCATGCATGCATATTTGCAACCATGTGTGTTCATTTAACCAAGTACATGTATCAATGTTTCTGCATTTGTGTGTATATTTCATTGTGTGAATGTGCATGTGTGTGTATATGTGCTTATATATATGTATATGTGTGTGTGTGTACGCATGAACATGTACCTCTGTGTGCTTGTGTGCGTATGTGTGTGTGTATATGTGTGTGTGCATGAGACTGTGTTTATATGTGCATATGTGTTTTGTGTATGTGTTTGTGTTCAATCTTGTTTGTCTATGCATCTATTCATTGTGTGTATGTGCATTCTTGTGTGTGTGCATGTATGCCATACAAGTTTGTAAGAATGTGTGCATGTGTGTTTGTGTATCTTTTTGAATATGTGTGTGTTTGTGTACATGTGCATATGTGTGCATGTAAGGTTTTTACATTGACATATATGTGTGTGTTCATGTGTGTGTTTTTGTATGTGTGTGTGTAGGCATGGGTGGTTGGTTGTGCATGTCTACTATGTATGTGTATATGTGTGCATTTGCATGTGTTTGTGTGTCTATGTGCATTCATGTGTGTGCTCATGCATTTATATACTACTTTGTGTGCTTGTGTGTGTGTACATGTGTGTGCCTAATTATGTACAAGTCTGTGTGCATGTGTGTACGTATGTGCGCATGAGTATGCATGCACGTGTGCATGTATACATATGTTCATGTGTGCAAACAAATGCTAGCATGTGCATATGTGTGACAATGCATGTGTGTGTGTATGTCCATGTGCTAATGTGAGAATGTGTGGGTGGATGCATATGTGTACATGGCATGCAAGCAAGTGTTTGTGGATGTGTGTGTGTTTGCATGTGCTTGTGCATATGTTATTTCTTGTCCATGTTCATGTGTTCATTTATTTGTTTTATGTGTGTGTGTGTGTGTGTGTGTGTGTTTATTTATGTGGGCATATACAAGTATGTTGATGTTCATGTGCAAATGTGTGACTATGTTTTTGTGGGTGTATATGCTTATGCATGTGCATGGGTGCAAGCATATGTGAGAATGTGAAAGCATTCAAGTGCGTGTGTATGCATGAGTCTGTAGCTATGTGTGTGTGTGTGTGTGTGTGTATAAGCATGTGCATATGTGTATGTATGTGTCAGAGTAGGTACATGTGCTTGTGTGTGCATGTGAGTAAGTGTGTGTGTGTATGTCTGGGTTCAAGTGCATACATGTGCATGTTTGTGTGCATGTTGTCTGTGCTTGTGTGTTTGTGTTGGTGTGTGTGTTCACACGTGTATGCATGAGAGTGTGATCGGGCATCTGTGTATGCATATGTGTTTGTTTGTGCTTGTGTGCATATATGTATGCATATTGGGTGTACATGTGTGTGCACGCATGTGTGCATGTTTCTACATATCTGAGTACATGTGTACCTCTATATGTGTGTGTTTGTGTATGAGTGTGTACATGCACTTAAGTGTGCATGTGCATATGTTTTTATGTGTCTATCTATGTGCATTTATTTGTGCTTGTGATTGTGTGTGTATGAGTATGTGTGCATGCTTATGTGTGTGTGTGTGTGATTATGTGCATGCGTGTATATGTGTACATGTGCATGTGTATATGCATGCGTGCATGTGTTTATGTGTAAGCTTATGCATATATGATTGTGTTTGTGTGTGTGCGTATGCTTGTGCATGTGTGGGTGTTTATGATCATGTGTGTGTGTGTGTGTTTTTGTGTTTGTTTGTGTGTGCATTTGCAGGTATGTGTGCATGAGCATACCTGTGCATGTGCTTGTGTTTGTACGTGTGTGTGAGCATGTGTGTACATTTGTGTATGTGTGTGTGTGCATGTGTTTGTATGTGTGTGTGTGTGTGCACAATTGTGTTTGTAGATGTGTGCGTGTGTATGCACTCATGTCTATATGTTTGTACAATGGTGCATACGTAGTTTTCTGTTCATGTGTGTGTCTGTGTACATGTGCGTGTGTGTGTGTGCTTGTCTATATGTGTGAGTGTGTGCTTATGTATGGGTTTGTGTGCATTCTTTGTGTGTATGTTTTTATTTGTACATGTGCATGCATCTAGTTGTATTTGTGTGTGAGTTGCATGCATGTGTGTGTGCATCCAAGTGCATGTATGCATGTGTATACATTTATGTTACCTTTGTGCAAGTTTGTGTAAGTATGTGAGCCATTCTATAGATGCATGTGTGTATGTCTATATGAATGCATGTTCTTGTGCTCATGCATGCGTGCATTGGTTGATATGGATGTGTGTATGCATGTATGTTTGTTTGTGCATGTGTGTCCATGTGTGTTCAGATGTGTTCATGTGTGTTTGCATATGTGTATGTGTTTGTGAGTGTGTACCTATGTGTTCATGTGCTTTTGTGTGTAGTTTTTGCTAGTGTGTGTACATGTGTTTGTGCATGTGCATGTGTGTTTGTGTGGGTGTGTTTATACATGTGTGTCTATGTGTGCATGTGTTTGTGTGTGTGCATGGATGCATGAATGTGGGCACATTTGCATGCGATCATGTGAGTTTGGGCATGTGTGAGTGTGTGGCTATATGCCAGTGTGTGTGTTTGTGTGTGTGTCTATGTGTACATGGGCATGTGTCTATGTGCATGTGTTCTTCTATTCTTGCAAGCATATGTCCATGTGCATGTGCATACATGTGTGCCTGTGTTGATGAGTTGTGAATATACATTTATGTTTGTGTGCGAGCATATGTGTGTGCATATTTGCATGTGCTATGAGTTCATGCATATGTGAGTATAAGGGTGTGCATGCTTGGGTGTGGACATGTGTATGCATGTGTGTTTGTGTGTATGTGTACAAGTATGCTTGTGTTTGTTTATGCAAATGTGTATGAGTGGCACGTGCATTAATATGTAGGTGTTCTTGCATGTGGCTATTTCTGTGTGCATGATTGTGTGTTCAGGTGCTTGCATAGGTACATGTGCACATGCATTTATGCCTACTCACGTGTATGCATTTGTGAATGTCAGAGTGTGAGTCCATATGTCTATTAGTGCATGCATGTGCATGTGTGAGTGTGTGTATGTGTTCATATTTGTATGTATATTTTTTCTATGCTTGCATATGTGTGCATGGGTGTACATGTTTGTGAGTGTGTTTTCTTATGTGTAAACTAGTGCATGTGTGTGCATGCTTGCAAGAGTTTGTGGGTGCATGTATGTGCTTTTGTGTGTGCATATGTGCATGTGATTGTTTATGTTTGCATATGTGTGCATGTGTGTGCATGCACTTGTGTGTGTACATGTGAGTTTGTGTGTACATGTGGATGCAAGTATTTGTACTACTAGATATCTATACATGCATGCCTATGTGTATGTGTGTGCCTCTAAGCATGCTTTGGCATGTGTGTGCATATCTGCATGTCAGTATGAATGTGTATTTGCCTATACATTTTCTTGTGTGCATGATTCTATGTGTGCGTGTCTATACATGTGCGTGTGAGTGTGTGTGCATATCTATGTGGGTATGCACATGTGTGTGTGTGTGAGTGTGTGTATTTGTGCATGTGGGTGCATGCAAGTGTGTGTTTTTGCCATTTTATTAGTGTGCAAGTGTGTGTATGCATGGGTATACTTGTGCTATGCATGTGCATGTGTGGGTGTGCATGTGTGTATTTTTGTGTGCGTATGGTTGTGTGTTTGTGTGTATGTGCCTTTGTGCATATGTGCAGGTATGTATTGTGTGAATGTAGTGTGTGTATATTTGTGTGTGCATTTGTATATTTTAATGCATATGTTTACGCGTGTGTGTGTGTGTGCATATGTGTGGGTGTGCATAGGCATGTGTGTTTGTGTGTCTATACCTTTGGCTATGTGTGCTTCTGTGTGCACCATGTTTGTATGCATTTATTTTTTTGTGTTTGTACCTTGAGTGTGTGTGTGCGTGTGCATCTACATGTGCATGCATTTGTGTGTGTGTGCATGCATGTGTGTCTACCTATGTGCACACATGTGTTCATGTTTCTTTATGAGCTTGCATGTGTCTATCCACATGTGTGGGTGTATACATTTGTGCATGTTTGTGTATGGGCTTGTGTGCATATATATATATATATATATATATATATATATATATATATATATATATATATATGTTTGTGTGTGTGTGTGTGTATGTGTATCCATGCATGTAAGTGTGTGAGCAAGTCTCTGAGTATGCATGTGTGCTTATGTGTGTGTGTGTGTGTGTTTATGTTTGTATAATGGTGTGTGAATGTGTGTTTGTTAACATGTATGCACATGTGTGCATGTGCATTTGTGAGGATAGGTGCATGTGTTCATGTGAATGCATGATTATGCATGCATGCATGGTGCATGTGTCTAACTTATGTGTGAGTCAATGTGTATGTATGCTTGTTAAAGTGTTTGCATGCTTATGCATGTGTATGTGTATGTTTTGTGCATCTATTTATGTCTAGACATGTTTGTGCATGTTGATTTGTGTGTGTGTTAATTTATGTGGGTGTTTGTTTTCTCATGTGTGTTTGTGTTTATGTGTGCAAATCCAAGCAAGTGTTTGTTTGCATAGGGGAGCATGCATATGTGTATGTGTGTGCCTACTTATGTGTACATATGCATGTGTGTGTGTGTGAGTGCATGTGCATGTGTTTATATTTATTTATATGCATGTTATGTGGGTGTTTATGTGTGTGTGCATTCGATTTTACGTGAGTTTTTGCATGTTTGTGTGAGTGCATGTGCATGCATGTACTTGTGTGTGTGTGCATCAGTGTGTGCATGAGCATGTGTTTGTGTGTGTATGCATTTATGTGAATGTGTGTGTGTAATTATGCATGTGTGCATGTCCATAATGCATACACATTTGTGTAGGTGCCCATGTGAGTGTGTGTGTGTGTGTGTGTGTGTTTGCATAGGTTTGTTCACGTGTGTGCACATGAATGTGCTTGTGTCTATATCAGCATGTATTTGCATGTGCATGTGCATCCATGTGCATGTGTGTGTGTATGTGCATATGTGTCCACATGTGTGTTTTCTTCTTTATGAACACATGTGTGTAGGTGTGTTTGTACGTGTGTGCAAATGCAGGTGCATGTGTGTGCAAAAGTGTGCACCTATGTGCTTGTGTTTGTGTGTATACGTTTGTGTTTTCACATTTTCATGCATATCTATGTGCATATAGAATGTGTGTGTATGTATCTTGTAAAGCGTGTATGTGTGCTTGCATGCAAGTGCTTGTGTGTGTGCATTTGTGTGCATGATTAAGTGCTTATATGTGCATTGGTGGGCATGTTTGTGTGTGTGTGAATGTGTTTTTGTGTGGGTGCACATTTTTGTGCATGTGAGTGGATCTGTGTATGTGTGCATTTGAGTATGTGTGTGAATCCCTACATGAACATGTGTGCTTATTTGTGTGTGTGCATGTGCATGTATTTTGGTGTGGGTCTGCGCATGCATGTGTATGTTCTTACTCATGCGTACATGTTTTTGTGTGTGTGTGCATATGCAATTGCATGCATGTGCTTGTGCATGTGTGACGGTTTTTATGTGTGTGTGTGTGTGTGTTTGTGCATGTGAGTGTATTGTTGCAAACATGTTTGTGTGTACCTTTATGTGTGTGTGCCTATGTGCATGTGCACAGATGCATGCATGTGTATGTGTGTGTATGTGTACATGTAGATGTGTTTGTGCTTGTGTGTGTGTGCACCATTATGTGTGCTTACACAGGTGTGTATGTGTGTGTGTGTGTGTGCACATGGACACATGTGATTATGTGTGGGAGCACAAATGTTTGTGTTTGTTCTTTCTTGTGTGTGGGTGTCTCTATGTGTGTCAGTTCATGTGTGTGTGCCTGTATGCACATGGTCAAATGTTTGTGTGTGGGTGCATATGTGTTTTGTGCATCTTTGCATGTTCATAAGTGTGATTCTACAGGTGCATGCATGCACGTGTGTCTCTGCATTCTTATGTGGGTATGAGTGTGTGTGCGTGCGTGTGAAAGTGTTTGCATGTATGTGTGTTTGTGTGCATGTTTTTGTGTTCTCGTGTGCATCTATGTGGATGTGTGTATGTGTGCATATGTCAATGCAGTCATGTTTGTCTTTGCGTATGTGCGTGTATGCATGTGTGTGTGTGCCAGTGCCCACACATGTGTTCATGCATGCTTGTATGCATGTGTGTGAGAGAGTTTGTGTGCATGCAAGTGCATGTTATTTTTACTTTGTTGGTGTATGTGTGTGTCTGTGCTTATGTGTGTGTATGCTTGTGTGTGTGAGTACATGCACAAATTAGTGAATGTACATGTATGTGCTGGTGGGTTCGTATGTGTGTGCATGTGTTTGCATGCATAAATGCATGTGTGCGTGCATGTCTACATGTGCATGTAGTTGTGTACATGTACATATTGGTCTATGTGTTCGTGTGCTTATGTCTATGTTTTTTGTGTGTGGGTGTGTATAGGTATAGTGTGTGTGCTTACATATGTGTTTGTGGATGTGATTGCATGTGTACATTTGTGTACATGTGCATGTGCATGTGTGCGGATTAGTGTGTATCCATGTCAACACATTTGCTGAGTACATGTGTGCTTGAATTCATGTGTGTGTGTTTGAATTAGCATCTTAGTGAGCACACTTGTTTGTGTGCATGTTTGTGTTCATAGTCATGTATGCATGTGTATGAGTGCATTTGTGTGTATTTTTGTGCATTTATATATGTGTGCAAGCATGTGCACATATGGGTGTGTTTGTGTATTTGTATGTGTGCATGTATATGGATGCATGTGTGTGCATGTGTGTATGTGCTTATTTGTTAGTGTGTATGCATGTTTTTGTGTGTGTGCACATGTGTATGTGTCCTTCTATGAGTGCTTATGTGTCTATGAGTGAGTGTGTATGTGTGTGTGCATGTGCGTGTGTGAGTTCATGTGCATGTGAGAGTGCATGTGTGTATATCTATGTGCATGTGTTTGAACATGTGAGTATATGTACGTGTGCATGTTTTTGTGTGTTTGCATATTATGCACATGCATGCATGCATGTGCATGTGTATTCATGTGTGTTGTGCATGTTTGTGCTTATATGTTTGTGCGTATGTGTGTGCATGTGAGTACAAGTATGGATGTGCCCATTTACATGTGCATGTTTATGTGTGGGTATGCACAAGTGTGCAAGTATGTGTGTGTGCATGAGTGCATGCATGTGTGCATATTTTCATACTTGTGTGTTTGCATGTGTATAAATGTGTGTGTGTGTGTGTGCATGTGTGGGTTGGTATGTGTGTGTTTGTCTGTGTGTGTGTGTGTATATGTGCTTGAGTGTGTGTGGGTTCATGTGTGTAATTTTGTGTCTACATATATGAGTGCGTCCATGCATGTGTGTGTGTCTATGTGTGTGTAAGTGTGTACATGCACACATGTGTAGGTACATATATGTGTACTATGCTTGATTTTAGGAGCATGTGTGTGGTTGTGTGTGTGAGTGTATGCATGCGAATGCTTGTGCATGTGCATGTGTGTGCATGGGTATGAGTATGTGCGTATCTGTGTGTGCTCATTTGAGTTCTTGAGTACATGTGGGTGTGCTTGTGTATGTGCAGATGTTTGTGTTTGTGTTTGTGTGTGCATTTGTTTGTGCGCATGTATGTGTGTGCATTTGTAATCATTTGTGCATATGTTTGTGTCTGTATGTATGAGTGTGTATGTGTGTGAGTGTGTTTGCATGTTTGTACATGTATTTATGTGAGCATGTTTGTGAGTGTCTGTTTGCATTCCTACATGTTTATTAATGTGTGCATGTGTGTGCATGTGTGTGGGTATGTGTGCATGTGTTTGGTGAATGTGTGCACATGTGTGCTTGTGTGTATGTGTCTGCATTTGTTCATATATACAAATACGTGCATGCCTTTCTGTGTGTTGTCAACTATGTGTGTGTATAGATGTAGATGCATGAGAATGTGTGTATGTGTGTATGAGTCTATGAGTATCTTTGTGTTTGTGGATGTTTGTATGCATGTCTCTATGTGCATGTACATGTGTTTATCTATTTGTGTGTTTTATGTGTGTGTGTGTGTGCATGTGTTTGAGTGCATGTGTGTGTGGGCATGTGTTTGTGTATGTGTGCATATCTATTTGAGTGTGTGGGTGCTTACATGTCTATGTGTTTGTTTGTGTCCATGTGTGCATTTGTCTGTGTGGGTGTGTGCATGTGAGTGTATGTGTGAGCGTGTGTTGCTATGTTTATATATATTTTTGTGCATGTTTGAATGCATGCATTCCTTTTTTTGTGTGTGTATGTGTGTGTCCTTGTATAAGTGTCTTAGGGTGCATGTCAGAGATTATTATGTGTGTATGTGTATATGTGCTGGTTTGTGTTTTTGTGTGTATATTTTTGTCTGCAATTACATGCCCTTGGGTGCATATGCTTAAGCGTAAGTTTGTATGTGTATTTGTGTGCATATGTGTGTGCATATGTGTATGTGTGCATGTGTATGTTCTTGTGTGTTTGTGTGTGTTGTTGTGTGTATGTGCATTTGTTCATGCTTGTGCATGTGTATGTTTGTGTACACGTGTGTTTGTGCATGTGAGTGTGTATGCATGAGTTTGCTTGTGTATGTGTTTGTGTATGCATGTGTTTGCAGATGCATAGACATGTATATGTGTGTGCATGTTTGTGCTTATGTGCGTGTGGCTTTTTATTTAAATGTGTGTGCTTGTGCATATGTATGTGACTATGATTGTGGATGCACTTGTCTGCATCTATGTTTTTGCTTGTGAGAATAGACATGTGTGCAAGTGTGTATGCATGTGTGCTCACATTCATGTTTGTGTGTGTGTTTTTGTGCATGATTGTATGCATGTGTGCATGTTTTCGTGTGTGTTTATGTGTGTGCATGTGTATGCTTGTGTTTGTCTATTGTGGTCGATGGTTGTGTGTGAGTATGTGTGTGTGTGTGTGTGCTTGTGTGCATGTCTACGTCTATGTGTATGTGTGTGTGCATGTACATGTGCGTGTGTGTGCATGAGTGCGCTTGTGTATATGTGCATATGTCTACACATATATGCGCGTGTGTGTGTGTGTGTATTTATGCATGTGTATATATGTTTGTGTGTGTATGCATGTTTGTGCTCATGTGTGTGTCATTTGTTCTACATGTGTTTGCTTGTACATGTGCATGAGTATGAGTGTAGACTTTTTTATCTACATTTGGATATTTTTGTGAGTACATGTGCGTGTCGATGTGTTTATTTATGTGTGTGTGTGTGTGCTTGTTTTATGTATATGTCCATCTGTGCATGCATGCATGTATATTTTTGTGCATGCTGTGTGTGTTGGTGTGTGTATGTGTATGTGCACTTGTGTGTGTGTCCATGCATGTGTGCACTTGTTTGAATATATATATATATATATATGCACATGCATGTGTGTGTGTATGCACATGTTTGCATGTGTGTGTGAGTGCATGTGTGCTTATGTGAGGTGTGTGTGCTCATGTGTGTGAGTCCATGTGTGCCTCCATGTGTGTGTGTCTATACTTATGTGTCTTTGCATGTGCGCATGTGTGTTGATTTTTGTGCATGTTCTTATTAGTGTGAGTGCTTGCTTGCATGTGTATGTGTGGGCGAATTAATGTGCGTGCTTGTGTTTGCTCGTGTGCTTTTATAGTTGTGCACATATTTGTTCTTGTGTATCATGTGCATGTGTGTGTGTGTACCTATGTATATGTGTGTGTGTGTGTATGTGATTTTATATGTATGTACACCTGTATGTGTTTGTGTGTACATGTTAAGGTGAGTTTGTTAGCATGTGTGTGGTGTGTAAGTATGCATCTATGTGTGTGTGGGCATGTGTATGTGTGTTCGCACGTGTGCATGCATGCCTACATGTCTGAATAAGTGTCTACACGTTCATGTCTTGCTGTGATTGCATGTGTGTGTGCATGTTTGTGTGCATGTATGTGTGCATGCGTGTGTATGTGTGTACCAGAGCACCTATGTGTGCGTGTGTGCACGTGTTTGCGTATGTGTCTATGTTTATATGTGCATATGTGTTTTGCACATATGTTTGCGTACATGTGTGTATGTGCAAACATGTGTGTGTGTGTGTCTATATGTGTTCAATCGCACACATAAGAATGTGTATGTTTATGTATGTGTGTGTGAAAGTGCACATGGGTACATGTGTGTGTGCATCCATGCATAAGTGCTTATACGAGTGTATGGGTATGCATTAGTGTATGTTTGCATGTGTATGTGTGTGTGTTTATCGGTGTGTGTGTGTGTGCTAGTGTGTGTGCAGTTGGGTGTGTACTTGTTAGTTTATGTGTGTGTGTTTGTATAGGTATGTTTTATGTTTGCATGTATGTGTGTGTACGTTTATGTGTTTTTATGCATGCATGTGTGTATTTGTGTGAGTGTGTGTGGCTATTTTTGTAGTTTTAATGTGTTTTTGTTTGATTATTCACATGTGTACATGTTTGTGTGCATAAGTGTGCCTCTATGCGTATGTGTGTGTATGTGTATATGCACATATGCTTGTGTGTATATGCACATATGCTTGTGTGTGTATGCACGTGTGTGTTCGCATGCATGTGTGTGTGTGCATGTGTGTGCCTATGTATGTGCATGAATCTGTTTGTATGTGTGTGTGTGAGTGCATGTATGTGTGCATGTGTGTGCATAAGAAAATGTGGATTTTTGTGTATTCTTGTTCATGTGTGTGTGTGTGCATGCATGTAGGTGTGTGTATTTGTGGGTGTGTGTAAGTGGTTGCATGTGTGTGGTTATGCACCTATATATGTATACATGTATGTGTGTGCTTGATTTTGTGTGCATGTGTGCATGCTTTTGTGATTACCTATGCATGTGCATATGCATGCATGGGGTATGTTTGTGTGAGTCTATGTCTGTGGGTCTGTAGCTAGGTTTGTGTGCATGCATGTGTGTGTATGTGTATTTATATGTGTGTGATGCATCCATAAACAAGTGTATCTATGGGTGCATGGGTGTGTGCATGTTCATGTGTATGGGGGTGTGTGAGTGTGTTTGTGTGTGCGTGTGTGTATTTATGTATATATGTGTGCACATGTGTGTGTACATGCACCCACATGTGTGTTTGTGTGGTGCATGCACATGTGTGTGTCATTAATTGTGTATGTATGTGTGCACGCACATATGTGTGTTTGTTCATGTGTATTTATCTATGTGTATGCAACTATGAATATTTTTTCTATGTGTATGTGCATGTGTGTGTATGCATGTAGATGTGCATATGTATATAGATGTGCTACTATCCACATGTGTATTTGTTTTTTTGTGTGTGCATGTGTGTTTTTGTGTGAACATTTGAATGTGTGTATGTGTGTGTTTGAGTTTTTGTTCTTGTGTGTGCGTGCTCTTGTGTGGATGCGAGCATGTAGAAGTGTGCATTGTGTGTGAGTATGTGTGCAAGTGTATGTGCATGTTTTTGTGCATGTGTGTGTGTGCATATGTGTGTATCTTCATCTGTGTGTGCATGAGTTTATGTGCTGATGCATGTGTGTGAGTGTGTTTGTCACATGCATGAGTGTGTGAATGTGAGTCCATGTGTGTGTTTATTGTTTTGACTATGTGTGTGTGTATGTGCAAATGTGTGTGTTTATGAGTGCGTGACTATGTATCTACACATGTGTGCGTGTGTGCGTTAGTATGTGCAAGCATATCTCTATGTGCATGTGCATGTGTGCATTTGTGTATGTGTGCACGTGTGATTTTGTGTGTACATGCACATATCAATCTATGTGCATAAGTGTGTGTGTAGATATGTGTGTGTGTGTGTGAATACATGTTAGTAAGGGTGTATTAGTATATGTAACTCTTTGTGTATTTTTCTACATGTGTACATGTGTATATCTTCATGTCTGTGTGTGTATTTGTGAATGTGTATGTGTGTATTTGTATGTATGTGTCTATGCATGAGGTTCTATGTATGTGTGTGTGTCGGTGTGCATGTGTATATGTGTTTGTTGTTGGGTGTGTGCATGTGCATGTATGGGTGTCTATGCATGGGTGTGCTAATGTGTGGGCATGTTCATGTGTGTGTGTGCATGTGCATATGTCTATGCATATGTGTGTGGGTTGTCCACATGTGCAAGTGGGCATGTGTGCATGTGTGCATGTGTGCATGTGTGCAAGTGTGTGTGTGGGTCTATGTGCATAGATGTGTGCTTGTATAGGTGATTACTTGTGCATGTGTGTGTACATGTGTAATTTTTTTTGCTTGTGTGTGAGCATGTGCATGTTTGTGTGCATGTGTTTGTGTATTCATATTTTTATGTGAGTCTACACATACGTCTATGTGTGTGGGTGTGTTTGTGTGCATGTGTGTGTGTGAGTGCATGTATGTGTGTGTGCATATGTGTGTCTGTGCATGCATGCGTGAGTGTGTGTTTGCATGTGTTCATGCATGTGTGTCATTGTGCAATTGTGGATGCAAGTGTTTGCATCCACATGTACACATGCTTGTAGATATGTGTATGTGCATTTGTGTGAGTGCATGAGCATATAACTTCATGCGTGTGTGTGTATTATGCTTATGTGTCTATATGTAAAATGTGAGTGTGTGCATGTTCTTGTTTGCATGAGGGTGCCTATGTTAGTGTGCATGTGTGTATTCATGTGCATATTTGGATGTGTGTGCATGCATGTGCATGTGTGTATATCTATGCAAGTGCGTGTGTATGTGTTTTTGTATACATATGCATGTTTGTGCATATGCTAATGTGTTCTTGGATGTGCATGTGTGTACACATGTGTGCCTGCTAGTTTATGTGAGTGCTTGTATCTGTGTTTGTGTTTGTGCATTTATGTGTGTCTATGTGGGTGCATTTGTGCATGTGCATACTTTTGTGTGTGCTTATGTGTGTGATTATGTGTGCATGTGTTTTGGCATATGTGTGTGTTTCCATGTATATGTACATGTGTGTGCATGTGTATATGCATCTATGTGCATATGTATGCATATAACCCTGTGTTTGCATGGGTGGGCATATGCAAGTGTACTTGTGTGTATGCATGCATGTTAATGTTTGTGCATGTGTGCTTATGTTTTTGTTCATGTGTGTGTGTGTTCAAGGCCATGAGTGTGTGTGGGTGTGTGTGCATGCCTATACAAATGTGCATGTGTGTGCATTTGTAGGAATGTGAATTAGCACCTTTTGTGTGAGGGTTCATATGTATATGAGCATTCATGTATGTGTGTGTTGTGTTTTAGCATTTGTGTGGTAGTGTGTTTGTCTTTTGTGTGTGAGCATATGTGTGCAAGTGTGCATGTGTGCTTGTGGGCATGTGTGTGCACGTGCTTGTGTGTGCAAGCATTATTAATGCATGTGAATGTGTGCTTGTGTGCATGCATGCAAGGGTGTGAGTGTGTGTGCCTACATGTGTGCTCATGGATGTCTGCATGCATGTGTTAATTTGTGCTTTTGTGTGCTTATACAGGTGTGCTAGTGCGTGGGTGTACCTGGAAACGTGCATGTGTGTGTGAGTGTGCATAGACTTATGTATTTGTCTGTGCATATTTGTTCATGTGTGTGTATATGGGTATGCATGTGTATGCATGTGTTGATGTGTGTGTATGGGTGTGCTTGTGTGTGTATGTTTAAGTGTTTATTCGTGTGTGGGTGCTTTTATGCAATTGTCTGTACATGTGTACATGTATGCATGCATGCATATGTGCATGTATGCATGTGTGTGTATATGTATGTGTCTGTAAGTGTGTACAAGTTACTCGTATGTGCATGCATGTCAGTGTGCATGTGTGTGCATCTGCATCTATGTGTGTGTGTGTTCATGCCTATGTGTATGTTTGTATGTGTATGTGTGTGTGTGTTTCCACAAGCTTGTATGTCTGCGTGTTAGTTGTTTTTTGTGTGCTTGTGTGCCTATGTGTGTGGGTGTGTGCACCACATGTACAAGTGTGAGTATGTGTGTTCATGCATGCATGTGTGTGTGTTTGTCCACACCCTTGCTTCTGTATATTTGTATATATGAATGTATGCATGTGCATATGTATGTGAATGTATATGTGCATGTGCACATACATGTGAGCAAGGGTATGTGTGTGTGTATATGTCTATAATTTTATGTATGTTAAGAGTGTACATCTGTGTGTGCATGCTTTTGCTAGTGTATGTAGTGTGCAAGTGCATTTGTGCATCAGTTTGTGTGCAGGTATGTGTGTAAGTATGTATGTGCATGTCCAATTGTTCATGCATAAGTGTGTGTGTGTGTGCATGTTTGTGATCCATTGAGAGTGTATGTGCCTATGTACCTACGTTACTATGTGTTCGTGCATGTGTTTCTTCTTAAGGGTGCATGTGTGAACATATGCATGTGCATGCATGTGTGTGTATATGACTGTGTGCATGTGTGTGTGTATTTTCTTGTATGAATTTTTTTGTTCTTGTATTTTTTTGTATATGTGTGTGTGTGTACATGTGAGTGTGTATGTGTCCTTGTGTTGATTTTTTTGTCCATGTGTGCATATGTTAAGGTGTTCATACATACATACGTGTGTGTATGTGTGTGGGTGTGTGAGAGTGGACATGCTGGCATGAATATTTGTTTTTTTGTTCTTGTGTGTGTGTGGGCTCATATGTGTGTGTGCATGTGTACATGTGTGCATTTTTGTGTGTGTGTTCGTGCGTCTGTCTATGTTTGCATTTGCACACTTGTGTGTGTATTTGCATGTGTGCATGAGTCTATGTTTGTGAGCATATGTGTATGCATGTGTGAATGTGAGAATATATTTATGCATGTTAGTGTCTATATATGTGTGTGTATTTTTGTGTTTGTTTGTGCATGTGCATTTGTGTGTATTTGTGTTTGTGTGTGTTGATGTCTATGGGTTCTTGATTATTTTTGTATGTATTTGTGTGTGTGTGTGAATGAGTAGTAGTGTGCACACATGCATGTGTGTGTGTGTGTATGTGTGCTTGTTGATGCATGCATGTGCATCTATGAATGTGTGTTTCTATGTTTGTGCAAGTATGTTTGTTTACATCTATGGTTGTGGCTGTGTGTGAGCATGTGTGTGTCCATCAATGTTTGTGCATGTGTGCATGTAAGAACAAATGTATTGGTGCATGTGTATGTGCATATTTGTGGGTGCTTGTATGTGTAAGTGCGCATATACATGTGTATACAAGTAGACCTATGCATGAGTGTTTGTGGGTGTGCATATATATATATATATATGAATGTGTGTGTATAAATATATATATATGTGTGTGTGTGTGTGTGAGTGTGTGAATGCACATGCATGTTTGGATGTGTTGGTGTGTGAGTGTGTGTGTGTGTGTATGTGTGTGTACATGCATATGAGTGTGTATATGTATGTGTGTGCATGCATTTGTTTGTGTATGCATGTGTATATTTATGCATGTGTGTCTGTGCGATTGCACTTGTTTCTATGCAGTGTATGCATGGACTTGTGTGTTTTTGTGCATTTATGCAGGCATGAAAGCAAGTGAATGTGTACATTTTTTTCATGTGTATGTGCACGTGTCTTGTTATGTGCAAGTGTGCTTATATCTTTCAAAGTGTGTGTGTGCATGTGTGCATGTGACCATTCTTAAGCTTTTTATGTTTTGTGTCCATTTGTGTCTCTGTGTGTGTGATTACATGTGTTTGTGCATGCATATGGATGAGTGTGTGTGCATTGTGTATAAATGTGTGTGTATCTATGCGCATGTGTGTACATATGTGAACATATGTGTGTTTCTTTGTCAGCTTTTGTGTATGCATGTGTGTGTTTCTGCACCAATGCTTGCGGATGTGAGAGCATGTGCATGTGTATACATGTGTGTGTTTGCATGGACATTCATGTGTGTGTGTGATGGGTGTGTGTGTGTATACGTGCAGGCATGTTTGTGAGAGTCCATATGCATGCGTTTCTATATATGCATATACATGTGTGTGTATATATGTCTAGGTGTGTTCAAATGTGTTTACATATAGGCTATATGCATGTGTGCATATCATTCATGTTTGCAAACATGTGTGTGTGTGTATGTGTATGTGTGTGTATTGGAGCATGTAAGTACATGTGCATGTATATGTACATGTGTTTGTTTATGTGTATGTGCTTATGTGTGTGTGCTTGCATGGGTGTGCCCATGTATTTGTGCATGTGCTATGTGTGTTGTTGCATTGTGTGTGCATGTGCATGTATTTGTGAGCATGCATGTGTGTGTATGCATATGTGCATGTGTGGACAAGTGTGTATGTATGTTTAAAAATGTACATACATCTATGCTTATGTTCATGTCTTTGTGTGCTTGTGCCAGTGTGTGTGTGAGCATGAGTGCACTTGTGTGTTCTTATGCATAAGTTTGTATCTATGTTTGTGCATGTGTGTGTGTGTGCATGTGTACTTTTCTGTGTGTGTGAATTTGTTAAGTGAGTTTGAGCATGCATGTGTATGCATGTGCATAGATGTTAGTGTGTGTCGGTGTATGCGTTTACATGTGTATGACTTTTTGTGTTCAGTTGTCTATATATTTTGTGTGTTGTGTGTATTTGTGTGCTTGTGTATGTCTGTATATGTATGTGTGTACATTCTTGTATGTGCATGTGTATAGTTGTGTGTGAGGGTTCTTGTGAGTGTTCATGTGTTTATGTGCTTGTTTGTGTCCACAGGTACATACATGAGTGTGTGCTTTGTGTCCTTATGTATGTGTATTTGTTCATATAGGAGTCTGTGTGTGGGTTTGTGTTCATGGGCATGTTGAGTTTGTGTACATATGTGTATATCTGTGTATATGCATGCATGTGTGTATATGCTTATGTATGTGTGCATGTGTGTGTTCACACAAGCATTTGTGTATCTTTTGTAAATTTTGTGCATGCATCGTGCATGTGGGTGGTTGTGTGAGTCTGTGTGCATGTGCCTGTGTGTAGGCAGGCATCCATGTGTACACACATGTCTATAAGCATGTGTGTGTGTGTGGGTTTGTATGTGCTTGTACATGTGTTTGTGTTGGTGAGTGCATGTGCATGTGTGTATGGTCATGCACATGCATGTGCGAAAGTGTGTGTCTACATGCACATTCATTTGCATATGCATGTGTGTGTGTGTGTACTTGTGTGTGCATGAGTGTGAGTGTGTGTGTGTGCTTTTTGTATGCTCGTGTGTGCATGTGTGTATGCATGTGTATATGCATGTGTATGCATGTGCATATGAGTGCATGTGTGTGTGTGAATGTATGTATAGGGTGTGTGTTTTTATGTATGGGTGTGTATGTTTGTGCACACGTATTGGTAACTATATGAAAAGGCACACATGTGTATAGGTTTGTGTAAGGGTGCATGTGTATGTGCGTTTGTTTTTGTGGATGTGTGTGAGTTTTTTGTGTGTGTGCATGTGTGTGCATGTTCTTGATGTGTATGTGTGTGCTTGTGTGTGTGCATGTAGGTGCATGTATGTGTAGGTATGTATGTGCATATATGTGATATTACATGTGTGTTTGTTCCTGTATGCTTCAATTCATATGCATGTCTGTGTGTGTTTGTGTGTGTGTTTGTAAGTGTGTGTGTTTCTATGTTTGTGTGTGAGTACAAGCATGTGTCTATGTCTTCACATGTGTGTGAATAAATTTGATTGTGCATATGTGAGTGCATGTGTGTGTATGTGTGTGAGTTTGTGTGTGTACATATGTGTGTATGTGTTCCTATGTGCATACATGTATTTTTGGATGTCTATGCATGCTTATGTGTGCATGTGTGAGTGTGCATGAGTATGTGTGTGCACATAAGCATGTTTTAATTTTTTTGTGAATGTTTGCATGTGTGTGCATGTGTATATGTGCATGTATGTGTGTGCGTGTGTTCACGTGTGCTTGTGCACATGCATGCATGTCTATATACACATATTTGGTTAGGTTAGTGTGTATAAGTGTGTGTATGTGTGTATGCAGATGCATTTTATTGTGCATAAGCATGTTTTTGTTGCTTATGTATCTGTGCGTATAAGCTTTTGTATGAGAAGTTTTTTGCATGCATATGACTGAGTGTGTATAAGTGTGTGTGTGTGTGTGTGTATGTTTGAGTTTGTGAGAATATACATGATTGTGTGTGCACGTGCATGTCTGTGTGTGCATGCTAACGTGCATGTGTGTGTATGTGCATTTGTTTGTTTGGTCATTTTTTTCATGTCTGTGTGAATGTGTATGCACGTGTGTTTGAATGTGTGTGCATGTATTTATGCTTATGTTTATGTATATGTATGTGTGTTCACTTGTTTATGATATGTTTATGCATATATGTGTGGATGCATGTATATGTGCATGTGTCTATGTGTGTGTGTGTGTGCATGTGTGTATGTGTGTTTGTATGAGTACATGCACACATTTATGTGTGTGAATGATTCACGTGTGTGTATAAGCGTGAGCATGTGTGTTCTCATTTGTGTGTGACTATGTTCATCTTTGTGTTTGCTTGTTTGCACCTATATGCACGTGCATACAGGTCTCCATATATGTGTGTGTTTTATGTGTGCGTGTTCATGCAGGCACATGTGTTTGTTTGTACATTTGTGCATGTGTCCGAACATGTGCATGTCTGTGCATTTGTGTGTGTGTGGGTGTGCCTATGTATGCCCGTGTGTGTGCATGTTTCCATGTGCCTGCATGTGCAAGTGCATTTGTGTATTTGTACATGTGTGTGTGTGTGTGTATGCATATGTATGTGCATGTGTGTTTTCATGTGTGTGTATGGGAATGCATGTGTGTGTTCATGTGCTTTTGTGTGCATGGCTACATTTGTGTGTGTGTGTGTGTGTATGTATGCATGTTTGTTTACATGTTCTTATGCATGTGTTTGCATGCATGTGTATTTGTCTATTTGTATACATGTTTGTATGTGTTTGTGTGTCATGCATTTGTAGGTGTGTTTGTGTATTTGTGTGCATGAGTGTGTAGGTTTGTGCATGTTTTTGTATGCATGTGTGATTGAAAACAGACATGCATTTGTGTTTGTGTGTTGGCGAGTGCATTGACATGTGCGTGTTCATGTGTATTCGTGTGTGTGAGCTTGTGTATGTGTGTGCACCCTTGTGTTAGGGGGAGTACTAATACATGTGCATTTTGTATGGGTGTGTGTATTTGTCTATGTGTGTGAGTACTAATACAAGTTTGTTTGTGTCTTTGCATATACCTATGTACATATGTGTGTGTGTGTGCTTGTGCATGCATGTGTGTGAGCATGTTTGAGCATTTTCTTATGGGTATGTGTGCATGCATGTGTGTATGCATATTTGTGTGTGTGTATAGGCATGTGTATGTATGAGTATGTGTGGGTGTGTGGTTATGTGTGTGCGTGTACTTCCATTTTTGTGTTCTTATATGTGTATGTGGGTCAATTGGTATTTGCATGCGTTTGAGCATATTTCCATTCATGTGTACATGTGTACATGCATGCATGTACTTGCATGCATGAGCATGTGCATGTGGGTAGGTGTGTCTCTTTGTGTTTGCATGTATGTGTGTGTATGTGTATGTTTGTGCACATATGTGTGCATGTTGCATTATTTGAGTGTGTAAGCATATGTAAGTGTGCATGTGTGTTATGTGAGTGTGTTTGCATGTTTGAGTAGGTATGTGTGCATATGGGTTAGGCATCTGTGTGAGCATTCACATATATGAGTGCATGTGTGTATGTCCATGTTTTTGCATTTGTGTTTGTGTTTAGGTGTATGTGTGCATGCATGTATATGCATATGCATACACATGAGTATGTGTGCATGTTCCTATTGTTGCATATGCATGTGTATGAGTTTGCACATATGTACTATGTGTGTGTGTGTGCAAGTTTGTATTGATGTGAGTGTGCATATGCATGTGCAAGAGCAAAAAGGTATGCATATGTGTAGGTATGTACATCAGTGTTTGTGTGTACATGTGTATGTGTATGTAGGTGTGTGCATGTGTGTATGCACATTTATGTGTCTTGTGCATGTGTAGGTACATGCATTCATGTGCGTGCATGTGTTGGTGTATGTGTGAGTGTGTGTGATGAGTGTGCATGTCTATATACGTGTGTCCTTGTGTGTGCTTCCCCATGTGCATGAGCTATGCTCGCATGTGCATGAGTGTGTGCTGTAGGGTGAGTGTGTGCATATGTGTGTCTGTACACGTGCATGTGTGTGTATGTTTGCATGTTTTTGCATATGTGCATGTGTGTATTCCTGAGTATGTGTGTGTGTGTATGTGCATGTTCATGTACGAGCATGTGTGTGTTCACATTTTTGCATGTGTGAAGGTTTATGTGTGTGAATTTTGTTTATGTGTGTCCACATTTGTATGTGTGGTTCTACACATGCATGCATGTACCTGTGTACATGTGTGTTTGCATGCATGAGTATGTGTGTGAGCATGCATGCATGTTTGTCTTTGGATTTGTGTGTGAGCACATGTGTGCAAGTGTGTGTGTTCTTATTTGCATGTGTATGCACATGTGTGTGTTGGTGCTTGCATGTGTGCATGCATGCATGCATGCATGTATGCATGCTTGTGTGTGTGTGTGTGTTCACATTCACACATGTTTGTCTTATGGAAACTTGTTTGTGCGGGTGTATGTGTATTTGTGCAAGTCAGTGTGTATGGGTTTGTGTATGCTTGTGTGTTTATGTGTGTGTCTACATGTGTGGTTGTGCATATGTGTATTTGTAGGTGCATACATGTGCATATGTTGGTGTTTGTACGTTTGTGTGTGTGTATGCACGTGCGTGTGCAGGTGCATGTACATGTGTGTGTCTGTATGTGCATGTGCACATGTGCATGTATGTGCGTTTGTGTGTGTATGCTTGTGTTTGTCCATGTGTGTGTTCTTCTGCAAGTATGTGTGGGTGTGCATTTTTATTCCTGTGCGTTTGTTTTGGCGTATGTGTGAGCATGCACATGTGCATGTGAGCATGCATGTGTCATATGAGAATAAGCGTGCATGTGCATGTCTATGTGTCCATGTCTGTGTGTGGGCTTGTGCATGTGTATGTGCATGTGTTTGTGTGCTTGAGCATGTTTGCATGTGTGCATGTGCACATGTGTGAATGTGTGTGTGTTTATGCTTTTGTTTGTGAGTGTGTGCATTTGTGTGCATGTGCTTGCATGAGTGTGTGTGTGTGTGTGCATTTGTGCATTTGTGCATGTGTTCATATATGTTCAGATGCTTATGCATGTGTGCATGCATAGTAATTAGCGTGTCTGTGCATTTGTGTGTGCATATGTGCATGTATGTGCATGTGGGTGTATGCCTATGGTCGTGCATGTATGTGAATGTGTGTTTGTGTAAATGTATGTGCATGTGTGTGTGCATGTGCGTGTTCATGTGCGTGAGTATGCATGTGTCTATGTATGTGTCTGTGTGTGTGCGTATATATGCATGTGAGTGTGTACTTGTATGAGTGTATGTGTATGTATACATGTGTATTTGTACGTGTGCATAGATGTTAATGTGTGCGTGCATGTGTGTGTGCATGTATATGTGCTTAAATCTATGTGTGTATGTCTGTGTACATGTGTGTGTTTTTGCACGTGTTTCTTTGTATGTATAAGCACACATGTATGCATATTTGTGCATTTATGATGCATGCATGCATGTGCATTGTGCTTGTATGTGTGTCCTTATGCATATGTATGCACGTGTGCTCTTATGTATGTGGGTGTTCGTGCTTATGTGTGTGCGAGTTCATTATTGTGCATTTGTATGTGTTTGTGTGCTTTCGTTAGTGTGTGTTTGTGCATAAGTGTTCGTATGTGTGTGTATGCATGTGCAAGCATATGTGTGAATATGCATATTGTGTCTTCGTATGTGTGCATGTTCATGAGCAATTATGTGTGCATGTGTGTGTTTACGCCTGTGTATATGTGTGCATGTGTGTATGTGCACATGCAATTCTCTATGTGTGTGTATCCATGCATGTGCTTGTGTGTATGTGTGTATGTTTGCATGTGTTCTTGTGCGTGTATGGGTGTGTTTGCACATGTGTGCATTAGATGTTCGCAAGCATACATGTGTGTGTATATGTGCATGCATGCTTTCATATTTGCATATGCATGTGCATGCACTTGTGCATATGTTTGTATGCATGTAAGCACATGTGTGTGCGTGTGTTTGTGCTATTTGTGTTATGTGTGCTATGTGAGTGCTTACATGTATTCATGTTTGTTAGTGTGGTTTCACATGCATGTGTGTATGCAAGCACGTGTCTGTGCATGTGCATGTGTCTATGTGTGTGCTTGTGTGCACATGTGTGCATGGGCAGACATTGGTGTACATGTTTGTGTGTTTATGTGGGTTCATGTGTTAGCATGTGTGAACATGCCCACGTTTGTGCTTGTGTGATTACGATCTTAAAAGTGTGCTAATGTGTGCGTGTGAGTTCTTGTGTGTGCATACGCATTAGTGTGTGTCCATGTGCGTGTGTTTGCATTTGTGTATATGTGTGTTCTTATGCACACATGTTTGTGTACATAGGTTTCTATTAGTGTGTGTGAGTGTGCATATCATTGCATGTTAATGTTCATATGTGTGCATGTGTTCTCCAAGTGTTTTATGTGTGTGTGCATGTATGTGAGTACATGCATGTTTGCATGTGCATGTGTATGCATTTGCGTGTGTGTGAGTGCCTATGCATGCAAATGTTTGTGTGCATGTGTGTGAGTGTGCATGGGTTTGTGCAAAGGTGTGTGAGGTACATGTGCATGTGCTTGTGTGTGGGTGTACGCATGTGTGTATTTGTGTGTGTGCATGGGTGTGCATTTGCTTGCATGCATGTATTTGTGTGCTTGTGTCCATGTGCATATGTGTTCATATATGTGCATGTGAGTGTTTATGTAGAAGTGTGTGTGTGCATATTTGTGTGTGTGATGCACATATGCATGTGCATGTGTGCGGTTGTGTGTATTTTTATGTTTGTTTATTCACATGCCTAAGTGTGTGCATGTGTGTATGTGAGTGTGTGTGTGTGTGTGCATGTGTTTGTATAAGTGTTTGTATTTGTGTGTGTATGTTTTTGCATAAGTGTTTATATTTTTGTGTACATGTGTGTGTGACTGCATGTCTATGCATGGTTGAGCATGTGTGTGTACCTACGTGCATGTGTATGTAGTCATGTGTGTATAAGTGTATGGGCTTGTGTGTGTGTGAATGTGTGTGAGCATTTGTGCCTATATGCAAGTGTGTCTAAGGGTGTGTGTGTTGTGTAGAGGGTGAGTATGTATAGGTGTATGTGTGTAGGTATGTTTAAGTGTAAGTGTGTGAGTGTGTAAGTGAGTGCATATGTGCATGTGTGTGCATGCGAGCACATGTGTTTGTGTTCTTGTATTTGTATGGATGTCCAACTGTATATGATTATGCATGTATGTACTCACATGTGTGTACATACTTGTTTGTGTGCATGGGTTTACAAGTAAGTCTATGCATGAGTCATCATGTGTGTCTATATGCATCTCTGTATGCATATATGCTTGTGTGTTCTTGTACTTGTGTGCATATATTTGTGTATGTGTGTGTATGTGCATGCATGTGTGTGAGCACGCTTGTGCGTGCATGTTTGGGTGCTCTTGTGAGTTTGTGTGCATGTTAGTGCACGCGCGCACGTGTGTGTGTGAATGTGAGCTTGTCTACAGGCATGGGTGCTTATCTACACTCATGTTTGCATATGTGTATGTGTGCATGTGCATGTGTGCACATGTGTGTGCTTTTCTGTGTGTGTGAATGTATGTGTGTGCATATGTGTTTGTGCTTATGCATGTGTGATTACATGTATGTGTGAATGAGAGATAGTTTATGCACAAATGTGGTTTACTTTATGCGTGCACTTATGTGTGTGCATGCATGTTTCTATGTGTGTGCACGTGTGTGTGTGTGCATGTGTATGTGTACATGTTCATACACTCTTGTGTGTAGGTGTGTATGGGTATTTTGTGTGGATGTTTGTGCTTGTATGTATGTGTGCCTATTAATGTGTGTGCATATATGTGTGTGCACATGCATGTGTGCATGTCTATGTGTAGTTATGTGTATATATATGTTTGCACGTGTGCATGCATTTGTGCTCATATGTGTATGTGCATTTGTTTTTTTGTGTTTGTGTGCATTTGTACATGTTTGCATGTGTGTGTATGTGCATGTGTGTATGTATGTGCACATTCTTGTGTGTACAAATGTGTTTACATTCTTGAACATGCTTGTGTATACTTGTGTACGTAAATTCACTTACATGAGTGTCTTTGTGCATGTCCATGTGTGTGCATTTCTGTAAGCATTTGTGTGTGTGTGTGAGACATGTGTGTATATGAGTATTTGTGTGTTTGTGCATGTGGACAGGCATGTGAGTGTTTGTGCATTCATGCATGTGCATGCAAGTATGTTTGTGCCTATGCTATTGTTTGCATGTGTGTGTACCAACATGTCTATCAATGTGCATGCATTTTTTTGTGCATAAAAGTGTGTGCTTGTGCTTGTTTATCTTTGTGTGAGTGCATGTTTTGTGTTCATGTGTGTGCATGGGTATGCCTATGTATTTGCTTGTGCATTTGTGTGCATGGGTACCTATACACACATGCATGTGTGTGTTCATGGATGTTTGCATTGGTGTTCCTTTCAGCACAGTGTGTTTTTATGTGTGTGTGTGTATTTATGTATTTGTGTGTTTATGAGTGAGCATGTGCATGTTTGTACATGGGTGTCTACATGTGTGTGTGCTTACATGTGTGTATGTATATGTTTGTATGCATTTGTGAGTGCATATGCATTTGTGTTTGTGCATGTGCATCTAAATTTGAGCATGTGTATATGTATGTATGCTTGCACATGTTTGTGTTTGTTTGCATGTCTTTGTGAATGTGTATGTATATGCATGTGTGAGTGCATGTGTGTGGTTTTGTGTGCATTTGTGTGCATGTGTATTTATATTTGTGTGTGTATGTGTGCATGTGTGAGTACAAGAGTGTGCATGCATGTGTGTGTCTGTGTGTTTGTGTGTGTTTGTGTGTGTGCATGCATGCGTGTGTGCTCTCGCACACTTGCATTTCTATTGCACATGCATGTGTGTGTGCATGAAAATGTGCATCTATGTCTATGCATGTGCAAGTGTGTGTGCATATGTGTGTGAATGTGTGGGTGAATATGGGAGTGAATGAGTACATGCATATGAGAGTAAATGCCTGTGTATGTGTACGTGTATGTTAGTGCCTACGTGTGTATGTGAATTGTTATGTTTGTGTTTGTGTGTGTGTGTGCATGCTCGCATGTCTATTTGTGTTTATGTGTGTGCTTGTGTGCATGTGTGTCTATGTGGGTTTGTGTACAAGTTATTATGCATATGTGTGTGCTTGTGCATGTCTATTTGCGTGTGCTGATTTTTTGATGCATTTGTGTGAGCACACATGTGTGTGCATGTGTGTGTGTGCATGCATTTGCATGTCTTTCTATTTGTGTGTATACTTGTGTGTGTGTGCATGTCTATGAGCTGATGTGTGCTTTTGTGTCTCTATGAATGTGCATATGCATCTATATGCGTTTGCCTATTCATACATGTGTATGATCATGTGGGTGACCTTGTGCATATGAGTTTTTGTGTGCATGCATGATTATTTGTGTGTGCATGGGTGTGTGTGCACATGCATTTTCTTGTGTTTGTGCTTATGTGGGTGCATGCATGTGTGCATGCCATGTGAGTGTGCAAGAATGCATGTGGACGTGTATGTGCATGTGTGGGTGAGTGTGTGTACACTCTTATGTCTTTTTGTATCTGCTTGCTTGTTTATGTGCATGTGCACAAGTGTGTGGGCATGTTTACTTCCACATGGGTGTATGCATGCATGTGTCAAAGCATGTATGCATCAGTGTGTAGGTGTGGGTGTGCGAGAGTATTTGAGTGTGCTTGTGAGTGTGCTGCTATACATGCATGTGTGCGTGCATGTGTTTGTGTATATATGTGCATGCGTGTGTGCTTGTGTACCTATATGTGTTCATGTGTGTGCATTTGTGTATGTTTATGCTTGTACAAACATATCCACAGGCAAAAACAAGTGCAAGGATATGCATATATGTGCCTATGCATGCTCATGTGTGTGTTTGTGTGCATTTGTAAGGTTGCATGCGTGAATGCATGTGGGCACATATGGATGTGAGTAGGTGTAAGCTAGTGTGTGTAGGTGTTATTGTGTTTACATGTTCATCTATACTTGTGCATTTTTGTCTTTATACATGTATGTGTTTGTGTGTTTATGTGTGTGTGTATGTATGTGTGCATTTCCATGTGTGCATGTGTTAATGTTGATATGTGTGCATGAGTGTGTTGGTATGCAAGTGTTTGGTTGTGAGTTTATAGGTGTGTGTGCATGGGTGTGTATGTGTGTG
Organism: Vanilla planifolia; assembly: GCA_023846275.1. Lineage (NCBI taxonomy): Eukaryota > Viridiplantae > Streptophyta > Magnoliopsida > Asparagales > Orchidaceae > Vanilla > Vanilla planifolia. Next base: position 2,652,948 of record JAIUJO010000032.1, on the reverse strand, counting down.
CTTATGTTGTGCATGGGTTCATGTGTGTGTGGAAGTGCATATGTTAGTTTATGGCTATATGTATATGTGTAGGTGCATGTGTGCATAGGAAAATGTGTATGTATGTGTGTGTACATGCATGTGCACATCTATGTGTGTGCATGTGTCTAAGTGCAAGTGTATTTGTATGCATATTTGTGTGTGGCATGCAAGCCTACATATGCTTGTGTGTGGGAGTGCATTATTGTGAAAGTGTGTGTATGCACAAGCTTGTGTTCATGCATATGGGTATTTCTACACACGTGTGTTTTTCTGTACATGCATATGTGTGCCTATGAATGTGCATATGCATGTTTGTGAGTTTGTATGTATGTGTGTTTGTGTACCTACATGTGTGTGTATAAATGTGTGCATGTGCATGCGTGTTTGTGCATGTATGTGTGCATGTGTGTTTGTGCATGTATGTGTGCAAGTGTGTTTATGCATGTATATGTACATGTGTGTATAAGTGCAAGCTTGTTTGTATGCTTGTGTGTGTTTGTATGTGTGTTTGTGGTTGTATGTTTCTTTTTATGCATGTGTGAATGTGCGTATGTTTGTGTGCTTGTGTTAGCAAGTTTGTATGTGTGTGTGTATGCATGTATTTACATATAAATATACATCTATGTGTGTGTGCATACTTGTCGACATGTGTGTGAGCATGTGTAGGTGTGTGTGTGCATGTGTCTATGTGTGCATGCATGCTTTGGTGCATTTGTGAGTGTGTGTGCATGTATACATGTTTTTGTATGCGGATGCATCTATGTGTGTGTACGCAAGTGCATGCCTGTGAATGTCAATGTGTGTGCATGAGCATGTGTGTGTGTTTGTATGTGCTTTTGCATGTATGTGTGTATGTCTGCATTTATGCATGTGTGTGTACATATATATTCATAAATGCACATGTGTATGTATGTGCATGTGTGTGTCTATGCATGTGCATGTGTTTGTGTACATGTGTGCATATATATATATATATATATATATATATATATATATATATATATGTATGTATGTATATATATGTATAGATATATATATATATATATATATGTATATATATATATATATATATATATATATATATGTATATATACATATATATATATATATATATATATATACATATATATATATATATATATATATATATATATATATATATATATATATACATATATATATATATATATATATATATATATACATATATATATATATATATATATATATATATATATATATATATACATATATATATATATATACATATATATATATATATATGTGTGTGTGTGTTTTTGAGTATGTGTAAATGTGTAGATATGCATGTCTAGGTTTTTGTGAACATGAGCACATTTGTGCTGGTGCACTTGTATTCATGTGTGCATACATGTATGTGTGCTTGTGCATGTGTTTGTAGGCATGTTCTTGTGTTTATGTGCATGTGTATCTATGTGTCTGTCCATGCTTATGAACATGAGTGAACATCAGTTTGTGTTTGTGAGCATTTGTGTGTGTGTAAATATGCGTGTCTATGTTTCCATGTGTGTTTGTGCTTGTGTGCATGTGTGTCTATGTGAGTGTGTGCATATGTGATGTTGTTGTGTGGGTGTGTGCATGCTTGCATCTTTGTGTGTGGGTATGTGTGTGTGCATGAATGTGCATATTTGTGTGCATGCAAGTGAATGAGAGTGTGTGTGCATGGCTGCACATAAGTGTGTATGTTTGTGCATACGTGCATGCATGCATGTGTGTGTGTGTGTGCATGTGTGAGTGTGCATATGTAGGTGCATGTGTGTGATGGCATGCATGTGTGTGTAAGCATGTGCATGTGTCTATGTTCATGTGTGTGTGTGCATGTATTCTTTTGTGTGTGTGTGTGTGCATGCTTTTATGCATGTGTGTTCATTCTTGTATATGCCTATGTTTTTTTTGAAAAGGATATATCATTATATCAAAAGTGGCAAAGCCACACAGGTTTTACAGTTAGATCCTCAAGGGGGATCAAACAGAAAATCAGACAACATGAGTTGGATGGAGACAGTATATGCCTATGTGCATGTTTGCATGTGCACGTGCATCATTACGTTTGGGTATGTGTGCATACAGGTTTTTGTGCATGCACATATGTGTGTTTGTGTGCATGTGTCCATGTGTTTTTGTGTGTATGTATGTGTTTGTGTGCATATGTGTGCTTGTGTGTGCAATTATATAAGTGACTGCATATGTGAGTGAGTGAAAGTGCATGTGCATGCATGTTTGTGAGCTTGTGCATGTATGTGTGTCGTATGTAATGTATGTGAATGTGTGTGTATGCATGAGTATGCTTGTGTGTTTATGCTTGTATATGTATGTTTGTGTATGTATGTGCATGTGTATGTGTCTACACAAATATGTGTGCCTCCGTCTTCATGTGTGTGTGTGTGTGTGTGTTTATGCTTGTGCATATGCATTTTTGTCTGAGCATGTGTGTGTGCGGGTGTTTTGTGACTCCTTGTTTGTGCAAGAGTATGTACTTTTTTATATGTGTGTGCATGCTTCTATGTGTGCATGTTTATGTGCATGAGTGTGTTTGCATATGTATACATGCATGTGCATGTCCATTTTTATGTGTGTAAGTGTGTGTGTTGTGTGTACATGCATGCATGTGGGTGTGTGAGCATGCATATCCCTATGCTTACATCTATACTTGTGTGTGTTTTTATGTGTATGTATGTGTTTGTGCATGTGTGTGTTGTTTGTGCGTGTTTCATTTTGTCTATTTGTGTTTTTGTGTATACGTGTGTGAGCGTGCATGTGAATGTGTGTGCATGCATGCACTTTTGCATACTTGTGTGCATGTTTTTATAGTATGCATGTGTATGTATGTGTTTGCATATGCATGTGTGTTTTTGTGTGCTTGTGTGTATTATGTGTTTGTGGGAGGGTGTGTGTGTGAATGTGCACATGTGTGTGTGTCTGCAAGTGAACACACTTGTGCTTGTGTGCATACATTCGTGTTTGCATGTATAGGCATGCGTGTGCTTTTGTGTAAGTGTATGTTTCCAGTGCATGTAGTTGTGTGTGGATGGATTGTGTGATTATGCATGTGCATATGATTGTGTGTCCATGTGCGCATGTCTTTGTGCTATACATGCATGTGTGGACTTGTGTGTGTGAGTGCATGTGCCTATATGTGTAACTATGTGCATAGTTGTGAGTGCTAATGTGTGTTCATCTGTTCTTTTATGCTTGTTTGTGTGTTTTTACATGTGCATGTGGGTATGCATGTGTGTGTTAGTGTGGGTGCATGTATGTGCATGTGTGGTTGTGCACATGAATGTGTGTATGTGTGTGTGTATGTGCATCTTTATGTTCATGTATGTATACACATGTATGAATGTGGGAGCCTATTTACATGTCTATGTGTTCTTGTGTTTGTGCCTGAGTTTGTATGAATGCAAGTATGTGCGTGTACGTGCTTGCATATGTGTGTGTGCATACATCTATGATTACATGTGTGTGTGTGTGCATTTATGCATGTGTATATACCTGTGTGTGCATGTACATATACATGTGCATGTACATGTGCACACTTGTTCATCTATGCTTGTATGCATGCATTTCTGTGCATGTGTGCATGTGTAAGTGGGTGTGTTTGCATGTGCATGTGTGTGTCGGTGTGTATGTACACATTTTAATGTATTATTCTCTATGTGTGCATGCATGCATGTGTATTCTTGTGTGCATATGATTGTGAGTGTGTGTGTGTGTGTTGTGCATGCATGTGTGCATCTATGTTGGTGTGGTTGTGTGTGAATGAGCACATGTTCCTACGTGTGTCTACATATGTGCATGTGTGTATGTGTATGCTTTTATTTGTTTGTAAGTATGTGAGTGTGCTTATGCATGTGTGTATGTGTGTGTGTGTGTGCATGCTTGCTTGTTCCTCTATGTGTGTGTATGTGTACGTGTGTATATGAGTGTGGCTACATGTGTTTGCTTGTGTACATGTATAGTTCTACATGTGCATGTGTGTATAAGTGTGTGTGTGTCTGTGTGTATGAGTGTGTAGGTTTGTTGTATGTGCAGTTACAAGCATGCTTGAGTATGTGCATATGGATGTGGTGTGTGTGTATTGGTTTGTGTGTGTGTGTTTGCAAGCTTGTGTGTCTATGTGCACATGTGTACATGTGTGTATTCATGTGTATGGGGGTGTGTGTGGGTTTTTGTGTGTGTGTGCATTCTTTTGTTGGTTTGTGTGTGTGCTTGTATGCACACACATGTCTGTATGTGGCTACATGTGTGTGTGTGTATGTATGTTTATGTGTGGGGTCATGTGTATGTGTGCATACATTTGTGTCACTTTGTGTGTATATGTATATGTCTATAACTTTATATGTGCATGTGTGCATGTGCATGTGTGGGCACTTGCATGTGTGTTTGTGTGTGTGTGTGTGTGAGTGCAAATGAGTTTACACATGTGTTTGCATGTGTGCATATGTGTATGTGTGTTCACATATATTTGTACTATTATGTGTCCATGTGCTTGTGCAGATGTGTGTATATATATATATTTTCATGTGTATCTATGTGTGTGTTTGTGTGCATGTGCATTTCTTTACATGCATGTTTGTGCATGTGTATGTATCTGCATGCATGTGTGTGTGCATGCATGTTTGCATGTCTTTATGTGTAAGTGTGTGTACATGTGTGTGCACATTTGTGTGTGTGTGTGTGTGCATGTTTTTGTGCATGCATATCTACGTGAGTGTGTGTGCATGTATTTGTGTGCATTCCTATGTGTGTGCATTTGAACATCCATAAGTATCAAAATGTGTGTTAGCATTTGTGCACGTGTATTTGTGTGTGTGCATCTATTCATTTGTGCATGAATGTATGCATGTGTGTTTGCGTGTGTATATGTATGCATATATGTATGTGTTTGTTAAGGTGTGTGCCTATGCACCTATATGTGTGCACGAGTGTGTCTATGTACGTGTGTCTGTGTGCATCTATTTGTGCATGTGTGTTTGTGTGTGTACTTATGTGTGTGTGTGCATGCATATCTGTGTGTCCTTACATGTGTGTTTATATATGTGCTTTTGTGTGTGTGTGTATGCATATATGTATGGTTGTGTATTTGCTTGTGTGTGGGTATTCTTTTAGTGTGTGTGTATGTACATGTTTGTAAGCATGTGCATTTGTGCTTATGTGTGTGTAGTTTTGTGTTTAGGGGTTTGTAGGTGTGTGTAGGTGTGTGTTAATGTGTGTGTGCATGTGTGTGAATAGTGAGCTTGTTTGAGAGCATAGGTGCATGTGTGGACGTGTGTGTGCATGTGTATGTGCATGTGTCCATGTGAGTGTATGTGTCTGTGCATGTGTGGGCATGTGTATATATGTGTCGATGCATGTGTGTGCCTATATGTCCATGTGTATGTCTGTGTGCTTGCATTTCTATGTGCATGTGCATGTGTGTTTGTGTATAATTTTTGTGTGTGTGCATGTTTGGACTTGTGTATGCATGTGTTAATGTATATATGCATGTGTGTGCATTTGTGTGTGCGTGTGCACATGTGTGTGTGGACATGTGTGTGTGTGTGTGTGTCTATGCTTGTGTGTATACGTGTGTGTTTGCATTTATGTGTACTTGTGCATGTGTGTATGTACATGTGTGTGTATGGGTACATATGTGCTTGCACATGCATGTGTGTGCATGAATGCTCGTGTATGTTAACATGTCTTTGTTTGCTTGCATTTCTTTGTGTGCATGTCTATGAGTGTCCATGTGTGTGTGTATGGGTTTGTGTGTATGCACATGCAAAAGTGCATGCTTGTGCATGCATGATGGTTTCTTTTTCGCATGTGTGTGCATGTTTGTGTGTCTCCTCTACTTTTGTTTATGTTTGTACACATGTGTGTGTGTGTGCATATGTGCATGTGTGTTTATTTGTGTGCATGTTTGCATTTGCAAGTGTGCTTGGGTGTACATGTGCCTATGCATGCATGCATGTGCATTTGTGTTCTTACATTTGTGTATGTGTTTGTGCTTGTTTGTATGTACTGTTCATGTATGCATGTCCATGTGTGGATGTGTGTATATGCATAGGTGTGCATCTATGTATGCATGTGCATAGTTGTGTATGTGTGCATGTATTCTTTATGTGTTTACATGTGTGAGCTTGTGTGTCATGTGCTCTTGTGAGTGTGTTTAATTTTGTTCATGTATGTGCATGAGTGTGTGTGTGTGTGTGTTGCCTGTGCATATGCTTTTGTATGTATGTGGTTGTCTGTCCACATGCAAGTGTATATGTGTGTCTGTGCATGTGTGTGTAAGTGTGTGTGTGTGTGGAATGGGTTGTGTGTGAGTGGGCATGTGTATGCATGTATGTGTATGTGTGTGTGGTGGTGTGTATGCAAGCATGTCTAAGCATGTTTTTGTGTGCCTTTGTACTTGTAAACATACTTGTGTACGTGTGCATGAGTACATATACGTACATGTTTGTGTTTTTGTGCACGTATGTGTTTGTGTGTGGTTGTGTGTGTGTCTATATATATGCTTTTGTGTGTGTGTGTGTGTATGAGTGTATGTGCGTGTGTGATTATGCATGTATGTTTGCATGTGCACATGTACTTGCATGTGCTTTTGTGTGTGTGCTTGTGCGTGTGCATATGTGTTTGTATGTGTCCTTGTGTGTACATGTGAGCGTGAGAGTGTGTGTGCACATGCATGTGTGTTTGTTTATGCACTTGTGCTTGTACATATTTATGTATGCATCTTTATCTTCTAGTGCAAGTGCATAAGCGCAAGTATGTGTATGCATTTGCAGTGCGAGTGTGTGTATGCTTATACATGTGTGTGTGCTTATGCATATTCATGTGCAAGTGAGTGTGTATATGTGTGTGTGTGTGCTAATGTGAGTGTCGATAAATGTGTGTCTACTTGTGTGCATGTGTTTGTGTGTGTGCATGCATGTCCATGTACATTTGTGCATGTGTGCATGTGTGTGTGTGTTTTACATGCATGTTTGTGTGCATACATGTGTGTATATTTACATGCATGTGCATGTAGATGCAGAAGTGCAGTTGTGTGTGTAGGTGTGCTTGCGTTTGTGTGTGAATGTGTGTGTGTGTGTACTTGTGTGTTTCTGTGTGTTTGTGTATGCATTTGTGTGTGTTGGTTTCATTGTGCTTATGTGTACTTGAGTGTGTGCATGTGTATGTGAGTGCATGGGTACATTTGTGTGGTGCCTTTGTGTAAGAGACAATGTGTGTGTCCATACATGTGTATATGTGTCTGTCTGTATGGGGTGTGCATCTGTCTATACATTTGTTTGCGTGTGCATGCATGCATGTGTGTGAATGTGCATGTGTGTGTCTATGCAACTGCATATGTGTGACTACATTTATGTGTGTGTGCATGGCCACATTGATGTGTGTGTGTGAGTGAATGCATTCACATGTGTATGTATGTATGTGGTTGTTGATCTTTGTGTATGTGCATGAGTGATCGTGCATGCATGTGTATATCTGTGAGTGATTCATTATATATTTGAGCACGTGTATGTGTGCACATGTAGATGTGTTCATGCATTTATGTGTCTATGAATATGGGTAAGAGTGTGCATCCTATTGTTTATATGTGCATGCATGTGAGTATGTGCTTGCAAACTTGTGTGTGTGTGTGTTTGAGCATGTTTGTCCATGTGTACATGCATGTGTGCCTATACGTGTGCATGTGAGTGTGCTTATGCATGTTTGTGGGAGTGTATGCATGTGTGTTCCTATGCAAGTGTGTGTGTGTGTGCATTTGGGTGTGCATGTGTGTGTCTACTTTTGATTGTGTGTGAGTGTGTCTATGTGCATGTGCATGTTTGTGCATTATAAGTTTGTTATGTGTGTTCGTGTTATTGTGTGTGTGTGCATGCAAGTGATTGTGTATGTGCATGCTTGTGTTTGTGCATGCTTGTGCATGTGTGTGTGTTGCATGTTGATTGTTTATATGTGTGTGTATTGCATGTTTATTGTTTATATGTGTGTGCATGTTTGTGTGTATGTGTATGCTTAGGCATGTGCACATGAGTGTGCCTGTGCATATGTGTGTATGTGTGTTCTTTGTGTGCATGTGTCTTCTTAGGCAAGTGCATGTGAGTGTGTGTGTGCATGTGCATGTGCATGTGTGTGTGAGTGCCTATAGGTGTGTGTACATGTGAGTTTTTGTGTGTGTTTTTGTGCATGGTATGATTGTATCAACATGTCTGTGTGTATGTGCATGTGTGCACATTTTTGAGTGTGTGTGTGTTTGTATGGCTACATGTGTGTGGGTTCTTAGGTGCATGTGTGTGTGTGCTTATGCATCTGTGCATGCATATATGTTTGTGTGTCTATGTCTTTAGGTGCCTGTGTGTGCATGTGTGTATACATGTGGGTGTGCATGTCTGTAAGTGTGTGTATCATATGTGTGCTTGTATGCATGCGTGTATCTATGTACATATGTGCATGTGTTTGTGTTTTTTGTGTGTGTGCATGTGTGTGTGCATGGCATTGTGTTCATGTGAGTGCAAGTGTATGCTTGTGCATGTGTGTGTGTGAGTGTGTTTACTTGTCTATAAGTGGGTGTGTGTATGTACATGTTTGCATATGTGTGTGTATGCATATTTGTGTGTGTGTGTGTGTGCTTGTGTGTAGTTTGTGAGTTTGTGTACACCTATATCTATGCATCTACATTTACATGTGTGTGTTCTTTCCCACATGTCTGGATTATGCACATGTCCTTGGTACATTCTTATGTGTGTGTGTGTCTTTGTGTTCATATATGTGTGCATATTTATGCATGTGCTTGTGCATGCATCCATAGGCTCCTGTGTGTGTCTTCGTGTGAGTAAGGATGTGTGGGCACATGTGGACATGTTCATGCAAGTGTGCATGTTCATGAGTGCACGTGATTGTGTGAATGTGAGTATGCATGTGTGTTTGTATGCCTGTGTGTTTGAGTGTTTGCATGCAAGTGTGTGTGTGTGTGCATGCATGTGTGTGTGTGTATGCATTTGTACTCGTGTGTGCATACATTTACGTGTTTGTGTGGTGTAAGGGTGTATATGAGCATGTGTGCATGTGTATTTGTGCATGTATGTGTGTTAGCATTTTAATGTGTGTGCATGTGTGCATGTCTACATATATGTTTAAATAAGTGTGCATATATTTGTTTGCATGTGTACTTGTGGTGCTCATGTGTGTATATGTTTGTATTTATGTGTGCATATGCCTGTGTTTAAGAGTACATGCATGTGTGTGTTGCATGCATTCATGTTTGTGTGTGTATATCTAGGTTTGTTTGCCTGTGTGTGCTCAAGTCTAATATGTATGTGTGGGTATGTATGTGTGTGTGTGTATGTGTGCTTGCTTATATAAGTGCCTATGTGTATCTATGCATGTGTGAATTTGTGTTTCATGTGTGTGTGTGTGTGTGCATGTGTAGGAGAGTGTTCATCAATGGGGACAAATGTGTGTGTATGCATATGCATGTGCATGCTTGTGTGTGTGTGCATGCATCTATTTATGTGTACATTCGTGTGTGTGTGTGTGGTAGTGGTTGTGTATTTATGTGTGCATGTGTGTGTGAATGCATGGGCATGAGTGTGTGTACATGTGGGTGTGAGATTTTGTTCATCGTGTACATATGTGTGTATGCATATGTGTATGTGTGTCTTTGTATGTGTTTGTGTGTGGATTTGTGTGCATGTGAGTGAATGTGTGTGCATTTATATGTATGTGCTTGTGTGTGTCGAGAGGTGTATGCATGTGTGTCTATGTGTGTATGTGCTCCTGTATACATGTCTATGTGTGTCCATGCTTGTGTATACATACACATGTGTTGTATGGGTTCACATGTGTCTGTGTGTGTTTTGGTGTGTGGGAATTTTTGTGCGTGCATGTGTGTGTGCATGAGTGGGTGCAGGGTGTGTGCATTTGCACGTAGGCACAGGTGCATGTGTGTGGGTACATGTGTGTGCGGGCATGTTTGCATCTTAATATGTGTGAATGTGCATGTGTGTGTTTGTACAAGGTTTCTAAGTGTATTTGCATGTATGTTTGCATTAGTGTGTGTGTATGTGTGTGCATGTGTGCAAATGTGTACGCTCATATGGGTGTGCATGATTGTACGCTTGCGTGGCTGCTATTAGATGTGTGTGCATTTATGTCGGTGTGCATGCATACACATCTATGTGCATATGTGTGTGCGGGTGTGAGTTTGTTCACATATGAGTGTGTGTGTGTGTGTGAATCTGATCTTATATGAGTGTGTGGGTGCATGTTTGTTTGCTTATGCATGTGTGTGTGTAGGTATATGCATGTGTGCACATACGTACATGTCTACATATGTGCGTGCATGTTTGTCTTCATCCTTTGCATTCATGTGTGTGTGTCTATATGTGATTGTGTGCATGTTTGTGTGCACATAGTGGTTGTGCATATGTGTGCATGTATGTTTGTCTAGTTGTGTGTGTATGTGCCTATACATGTGTGTGTGTGTGTGTGTGTATATGTGCTTGTGTGTAAGTGTGCATGTGCATGTATGGTTGTATGTATGAGTCCATGTGCATGTGTGTGCATATGTGTGCATGTGTGTGTGTCCATGCATGCGTATGTGCGCTTATGAGTGTGTATGGCCATTTTTGTGTCTATTTGTGCATATTTGTGTGTATGTATTGATGTGTTCATTCATATGCACGTGTGTGTATGTGTGTGTGTGTGTGCATGTGTGTTAATATGTGCATGTGTGTATGCATGTGCATGTTCATGCACATGTGTATAAGTGTGTGTGTGTGTGAGAGTGTTTGATTCTATGTTTGTGCATGTATGACAACATGTACATGTGTGGAGGTGTTCTTCCACGTGTGTGTGTGTGTGCATGTGGGTGTGCTTATGTGTGTGTGTGAGTGGGTGTGCATCTCTAAGCATATGCATATATTTATGTAAGTGGGCATGTGCATGTCTGTGCATGGGTATGCATATTTATGTATGTATGCATGCTTTTCTTTTTGTGTGCATGTGTGTACGTGTGTATGTGTATGCTTATGCATGCACATGTGTGCAAGTAGTTGTAGGTGGGCATGTGTATGAGTGTGTGTTCATGGGTGTAGATGATTGTGTGCCTAATGCTATGGGCATGTGTGTGTGTGTGTGCATGTGCTTGTATGCTTTCATGCATATGTTTTCTTACATAGATATGTGTGTGTGTGTGTGTGTTTTTGTGAGTTTGTGTGCTTCTATGCATGTGTTTGGATTCTTTTGTGTATGAGTACATGTGTACATACATTGGTTTGTGCAATCATGTGTGCCTATGTGCATGCCCATGTTGCAAGCACATGTGTGGTTGCTAGTGCACGTGTAGGTGTGTGTGTGTGTATTTATTTGTGTGTATTTATGTGTTTATACGTTTGCAGGCATGTGTGAACATTTTTGTGTGTGTGTGCACGTGTCTACGTGCTTGCATTTGTGTGCTTTTGAGTGCATGCGTGTGTGTGTGTGCATCTGATCTTATGTAAGTGTGTAGGTGCTTGTGCATCTACTTATGCATATGTGTGTGTGTGTGTCTATATGTGTTTGTGTGCTTGTTCATGCGATTGCATGTGTGTGCATGCATACGAATGTGAATGTTTGTACGCATGTGTGTGCCCATGCTTGTGGGTTTATGTGTGTGCGTGCATGTGTGCATATTTGTGTGCACTTATGTGGTTGTGCAGATGTCTCCATGCATGTGCATTTGGTTGTGTGTCTGTGTTGATACATGCATTTGTGTGTGTGAGTGTATGTACGAGTTGTGTTCATGTGTGTGTGAGAGCTTTCATGTCTCTGTATGTGTGTGTGCATATGTATGTGTGTGCATGCATGTGTATGGATGTTTAGGTGTGTGTGGGTGTGTGTGCCTACTTTTGTGTGCATGTTTATGTGCGTGCATATGCATATGCACTAAAGCATGCATGTGTGTTTTTGTCAATCTATGTGTTTTGATATTTGTGTTGTGTATGTGTGCATGTGTGTATGCATATGTGTGTGGATGCTTATACAGATGTGGGCATGTGCATGTACATGTGTGTGTGTTTGTGTGCATATTAATGTTTGTAAGTTAGTGTATGTGTATCGATGTGTGAAAGCGTGGGTGCATGCACATTTGTTTGTGTGTGTATGTGCATAAATATGTGTGTGCGTGTTTAGTTGTGCCTGTACTTGTATGTAGGAGTGTGTATTTGCACGTGGTCAAGAGTGTGTGTTGGTGTGTATGGACATGTGTATGCATATGTATGTGTGGGTGTTTGTAAGTGAGCATATGTGGGTGTCTATGTGTGTGTGTGTGTCTATTTTTGCATGTTTGAGTGCATCTACTACAATGTTTATGTGTGTGTGTGTGTGCATCAGTGTGTTAGGTTATGTGAGTCTGTTCGTATGTGTGTGCTTATCTATATGTACATGCTCATGGGAGCACGTGCTTGTGTGGAGGTTTATATATGTGTTTTTGTGTGTGTGTGAATGTGCATATATATGTGTGTGTGTTTGTGCAATTGTATGTGTGAGTGTATGTGTGCATGTGCATGAGCTTATGTAAGCATGTGCACATGCTTTCGCATGTGTATGTTTATGTGCATGAATGTGTATAAGTGTGAGTCGATGTGTGTGAGTGTGCATGTGTGTGTGTGCATGTGATGCACACACAGATGCATGTGTCTATGTGTGTGCATGTTTGTGCTCATGAGTGTGTGCCATTTTGTGCGTGTGAGTACAAATGTTTTGTGTCTACCAGTGAAGATTTGCGCATCGATACACATGTTTACTTAAGTGTATGTGTGTGTATGCATGTTTTTGTGTGTGTGAGTCTGCACGTGTGTGTGTAAGTGTATTTACGTGTGTACGCATGTGTGTGCAGATGTGTGTTTGTGGATGTGTGTGGGTTACTGTGCATGTGTGTCTGCATGTATGTAGGCCTATGCGTGTTGGTGCATGCACATGTACTTATGTGCTTGCATACGTGCATGTGTGTGTATGTGGATTTGGGCATGTGTGTGTATGTGAGTTTGTGTGTGTGCATCTGAATTGTTGTGTGAGTACACTAGTATGTGCATGTATGCACATGTTTGTGCATTTCTGTGTACTATACATGCATTTGTGAACATGTTTTCATGTGTGGGTGTGTAGGTATATGTTCTTGCATGTGTGTGTATGCTTATGTGTGTTTGCATGTGTGTAATTATGTATGTCCATGTGCACATGTGTGCTAGTAGGAGTGCATATATATGTGCATGTGCATGTGTTGCTATGTGCTTGCATGTGCATACATGCGTGTGCATGTCTATGTGTATGTTCAATTATGTTTATGCGTGTATATGTCTATATGTGTGCATGTGTGCATGTGGGTTTGTGTGTCTGTGCTCATCTGTGTGTGTGTACATGTGTGTGTTGGGGGGTGTGTTTATTGGGGTGTGTGTGTGTGTGTTCAAGCATGCTGTCAAGTTCTTTGTGCTTAAGGAAATTCCACAAGAGGGGGGGGGGGGGTGAATTGTGGTAAATAAAATTTTTCGATTTTAGGTTTCAATTAAAAATTAAATGTGTTAAGCACGAATAAGAAGAAATATAACACACAAGATTTTTAAGGTGGTTTGACTCAAAATCGAGCCTACATCCACCCCCAACCGGTGTTGGGAAAAACAACACTAAAAATACCAAATTACAATCGAGGTTTTTCGTACGGTTCACCTCAAACATACTTGGGATTTTTCTTACGGCTAATCCCGAACCTACTTGAGTTTTTCGGGGCTTAACTCAAACCCTGGGCTTTTGCTCAATGCTGGGATGCCCTTACGCCAAAGAATAGAATACAAAAATTGGCAAAAACTTAAAACAACTTGAAGTGAAATAAGAGGCACACACGACCAAAAAATAGAGGAATAAAGATGGAGAGATTTTTAAAGCAATAACCTCTAATTTCAGAATCTTTCTTGCCACTTTCTCTTTATGAAATTGGAAGCACCGTATTCACTTGATTTTGCTCGAAATCATGATCTTAAGCTTTGAGATCTTAGCAAAATGTAACCTCTAGAAGTTCTTCATTCTTCCCTATTTATAGAGCTTAAATTTGAGCTCTAAAATCACTCCCAACGGCTCTTAAAATCAACTAGCCGTTTGGGTAACGGATGGAAAATAGCTACCGTCCGATTCGGGCCCAAACACGGACGACATAGATTGAATCTCGAATTTACCGTTTGAGATTAATCCCGTCCGTTCGATCTAAGCGGGCTTGATCTGAGCAGAGTGCATAGTACCCTACATGTATTAGTAAAATGTGTTCTGGCATAATTCAAATTAAAACAATTTAACTCAATGGTTCCGCGTCCTAGCGCATATCCGCGCAACCTTGGTTTTATTTTTCTGCATGTCATTTTTGGCTAAATAATCTCAGCCGTCCGATCACGCTCGTTCTTCTTATTTCTTTGATAGTAAGGTTGGATTTTAGTCCCACATCGCAGAAAATTCTTTGCCATTGCGCTTTAAAGCTAATTCACTTCCTGCTACTCTCGAGCCTCTTTGGGGTTGGCTCTCCCCTTCCTTGACCAGGATTTCATCACCTGGTTCGGGTTGACTTGATCTTGCACTGTTCCGTTGTCGCTTGCGTCCTGAAATTGCAGTGCTCTGTTCGGCGTTGCCTGCGGCCTTAATTCCTTTAGACTATGGGTGCCCCTACCAGGTTAGCCCACCAATTTTTTATATTTATTATTTTCTTTTTTAATTTCGAAAAGCCTGGACGGGCCAGTGGTCTTGTCGGGTCGACCCACCCAATGCTACAGTGAAAATTCTCGAGAGCAACGTTGTTTTAGAGTGTCTTGTGGGAGTTTTTGTGCCAAAATATTTAATATTAGTGTACCAAAATAATTTTATATTATCATAGTATTATAAGTTTTGTAAATGACTATGAAAGGAAATTCATGAAAAATAATTCCTAAATAATTTTAAAAAATCAAATACCAATATCTATACTTTTTGTCAATAAAGCTTGGCCAAAAATAAAAATTCAATAATTATTAATTTTATAACATTTTTAAATGTTAATACTACTAGTGTGCCACATCATCTCAAAATTTGGACATATCAAATTTAAGAAAAATAAAAAGAAAATCAAGTATGAAATCTTTAGTACATGTCTTCAATTTCCTTGAAGTTTGCCATGACTCCAAGAGCCTTGAAGACCACTATTTTAGGCATTTAAAGTTTATGGCTTGTCTTAATTGAATATTAACAATTTTTTTTAGAACAAGCCCATATGAAATATAAAAATTTATTCTTAACTCATCAAACACAAGGGTGTAACATGCTACATATTGTGTGTGTGTGTGCATGTGTTATTCACATGCACACATGTGTGCATATGTACTTTTGTATATTTGGGTATGTGCACATGTGCGTGCAAGTGTATGTTTGTTTGAGCACATGTATACATGTGTGAGTGTGTGTATTCAAGAGCTTGCGTGTACGTGTGTTTGTATTTGAGTATGTGCTCGCACAAGTGTGTACAAGCACATGTGTGTGTATCTCTGTGTACAAACGTGCATGTCGTATTGCATGTGCATGTGTGCGTGCATATGTTTATGTGCATGTGCATGAGTTTTTGTCAGTGTGCACATGTTCATGCATGTGAATATGTACGTGTTTGTATGTGACTATGGAAGTGTTTGTGTGTGTATGCGTCATGTGCGCTCATATGCATGCATCCACATGTGTGTGTATGTGTGCATGTGTGTACGTGTGTGTTTTTTGTGCATGTGTGTGTATGAATTTTTGGTTCTTGGTGTGCATGCACATGCATTTGTATTTTTGTGCACCAGTTTGTGTTTGAATATTGTGTACTCGCATTTGTGCACATGTTTGTGCTGGTATAGGTTTCTTTTATGTATGCATTTGTATGTATACTTGTGTGTGCTTTTTTATGTGCATGCTTGCATGTGTGTGTGTGTATGCATTTGTTTATGTGTACGCATGGAATTGTGTACATGTTTATGTGTATTTCTATGTATGGCTGTGCATCCATGTGGGTATGTTTATGCATGTCTGTGTGTGAGCAAGTGCATATGTGTGTGCCTGTATGTGTGCAAAAGAATGCGTAATTTTGTGCATGTCTCTATGTGTGTTTGTGTGAGTGTGTGCTTGGGTGTGTAGATGTGTGTTGATGTGTGTGCAAGCACACATGTGTGTTTGTGCATGTGTATTGTTGTACGTGTGTGTGTATTTGTGGAATCATTTGTATTCATGTGTGTGATTCTGTGTGTGTGCAAGTTTATGTGGTTGTGCATGTGTATTTATGTACGTGTGTGTGTGTTTGATTATGTGTGCATGTATGTGTGTGATTATGTGTGTGCATGTGTGCACAAATGTGTGTATGTGTGTGCATCTGCTTGTGGGGGTCTATATGTCGGTGTTTATGTGCATGTGTGTGTGTCCATGCAAACATGTGTATATTTGTGTTTGTTTATGCATGTTTTGTGGGCTTGTGTATGTTTGCATGTATGTGAATGTGTGCATGCATACATACATGTGTGTGCACAAATGTGGCTATGCACACATACATATATATATGTGTGTGTGTGTCTGGGTGCACAAGTGTGTGTCTTTGCGTGTGTATGTCTCCGTGTGTGTGCGAGCGCGTGTGTGTGTTTTTTGTATATGTATGTGTGAGTGCATTTGTGCATGTGTGGTTGTTGGACATGTGTGTGTACACTAATTTGTGTTTGCACATTTGTGTACTCATTTTTATATGCTTGTGTGTGCTTGTATAGGTTCCTTTTATGTGTGCATCTGTGTGTATACTTGTGTGTGTGTTTTTGTATGTGCATGCTTACATGTGTGTGTGTGCTTCTTGATGCGTATACTTGTTTATGTGTGTTTCTGTGTATCACTATGCATGTATATGGGCATGTCTATGCAAGTTTGTGCATGTGTATACATGCACATGAATGTGAGCAAGTGCACGTGTGTATGTCTGTATGTGTGCATTAGTGTGTGTATTGTGTGCATATGTCTATGTGTGCGTGTGTGGGAGTGTGTGTGTGTGCATACGTGTGTGCAAGCACACGTGTGTGTATTCTTGTGCGTGTGTGTATTTATGGGATCTTGTGTGTGCTTGTGTGGTTCTATGTGCATGTAGGTGTGTGTGCGTTTAGTTCTATGTGCATTGTGTGCATGTATGTGTTTGTGTGCAAATGTATTTGCTTGTGTGTGTGCATGTGCACATAGATGTGTGTTTGTGTGTGAATGTGCATGCGAGGGTCTATGTGTTGGCTTGTGTATGTGCATTTGTGTGTCCATGCGAGCATGTGTGTGTGTGTGTGTGTGCATGCATGTGCTACAAGTGTGCATGGGCCTGTGCATGTGTGTGTGTTCGTGTTTATGGGTGTGTTTGTGTGTATGTATGCTTGTGTGTGTGTGTGTGCATATGTGCATGCATACATACATGTGTGTGCATATATGGGTATGCACATGCATATGTGTGTGTATGGGTGTACAAGTGTGTGTCTTTGTGTGTGTATATCACTACGTGCTTGCGAGTGCATTGTGTGTGTTTGTGTGTGCTCACTTTTGTGTACTTGTATGTGTACCTATGTGGCATGTGTTTTTGTGTCTACGCATATATCTGTACTTATGTTTTTGCATAGTTGTGTGTGTGCATGTGCGTGTTTGCATGTATATATGCATATGCATGATTGCATGTGCATGTGTTTCAATATCTATATGCATGTCACAATACATATATAAGTGCCTGTGTGAATGTGTGCCTATGTATATTTATGCATGTTTGGTTATGTTTGTGTGTGCATGTGCATATATGCATAAATGTGCGTGTGCATGGGCATGAGTGTGTGTGTGTGTGTGTAAGTGTACATGTTAATGTGAGTTTGTGTATATGTGTGTGTGTTCTTGCATGTCATTCTACATGTGTGTATGCATGCGTTCCTGTGCATCTTTGTGTGTTTACATATTTGCATGTATACAT
Source organism: Vanilla planifolia (assembly GCA_023846275.1). NCBI lineage: Eukaryota > Viridiplantae > Streptophyta > Magnoliopsida > Asparagales > Orchidaceae > Vanilla > Vanilla planifolia. Next base: position 2,634,911 of record JAIUJO010000032.1, on the reverse strand, counting down.
GTGAGCATGCATGTGTGTGTGCTTGATGGTATGCATATGCATTCCTATGTGCATGTATTTATGCATGTTTGTGTGAGTGTGTGTGCATGTATTATGTGTGCGAGTATGCTTGTGTGTGTGCATGTTTTTGTATGTATATGTGTGCTTGTGTATATGTGCATGCATGTGTGCATGTATGTGTTCTTATGTATGTGTGCCCTTGATTATATGTATGCATGGTGTGTATGTGTGTGTCTATGGATGTGTGCGTGCATGTGTGTGAGCTTATGTGTGTTGTTGTGTGTGTACTAATTTGGGTTCATGTACATGCGTTTATTTTTGTAGGTGCATATGTGGGCAAGTGGTTGTGTGTCCATATATATATGTATTTGCATGCATGTGTGTTTGTGTTTGTGCTTATATTTGTGTCTATGTGTGTATATATGTGTATGTGTGTAAGTGTGTCTATGTATGTGCTTGTGTGTCTTCCTGTATGTGTGAGCAAGCATATGTATGCATGTATTTTTCTTATTTGTTTGTTTGAAGGTGTGTGTGCATGTATATGTGCATGCATATGCTTGTGCATTTGTGCATGTGTTTATGTGTGCATGTGTGCGTGTTGCTTCGTCTATGGTTTTGCTTGTGTTTATGTGCTTGTGTGTATGTGTGTGTGTGGGCATGAGTGTGTGTTGGTGTGTGTGTTTGTGTGCATGTGTTTGTGTAAGTGTGCATGTGCATGTGTGTGTCAATTTGTATGTGAATGTGAGCATGCATGTGTATAAGCACATGTGTGTGTGTGCAAGTTTGTATGTGTCCATGCATGCTTATGTGTGTACGTGTGTTGTTGTGTGCATGTATGTTTGTATGGCTATGTGTTTGGGTTGCATGCTTGTTTATTTGTGCATGGGCATATGCGTGTGCATATATCTTGTATGTATGTGTGTGTTTAGGTGTGCATGTGATTGCAATTGTGGGTTTGTGTGTGAGTGGCTATGCTTATGGGTAAGTGTGCGAGTGTGTGTGTATGTCTATGTATGTACATGTGTGTGGGGGTACATTTATGCATTTGTGTGTGCATTGAAGTGTGCATGTGCATGCGTGTGTGTGTTTATGTGTATTTACATTTGTGCATATGTATGTGTGCATGTGTGCATGTCTATGCATGTTATCCACTTGTGCTTGCACCCATGTGTGAATATGTGCATGCATTAGAGCATTACATGCACATGTTTGTGTGTGTGTGCATTTACGAGACAATGTATGTGCGTGCATGAGTGTAATTGTTAGTATAAGCACTTTTGTGTGTGTATTTGCATGAGTATGTGTGTTGTATGTAAGAGTGTGTGTATGTATTTGTTTTTATATGTTGTGCGTGCAGGCATTCACGACAAGTGTGCATGTGTGAGTTTGTATTTGTGTGTATGTATGAGCGTATGTGTTCATGTGCATGTGTGCATGTGTATGTGTGCATTCTTTTACAGGTGTTTATCTGTGTCTGCATGTGAGCAAATGTATATGTAAATGACTATGCATGTGTTTGTGTGTGTGTATGAATGTGTGCATATGTGATTGTATGTGTGTGTGTGTGCATCTCTTTATATGTGTGTGCATGTGTGTGAACCATTGTGTGTCTGCATGTGCAAGTGCATGTGTTTGCGTGGGTGTGCATGTGTGTGCATGTTAGCTTGCATGTGTGCTTATTTGTGTGCATATGACTACATGTGTGTATGTGTTCCTATGTGCATGTATGTGTGTGTGGGTGGGGTTTGTTTGCCTATATATGTGCATGAGTGTGCATGTGTTTATGCATATGTGTGCATATGAGTAGTTGTGGGCATGGGTGTGTGTGCATGCATGTTTTGTCTTTGTGTGCATGTGCATGAGCCTATATGTGTTTGCATGGGTGTATACATATGTGTATGCTACATTTGTCTGTGTTTGTGTGTGCTTGTTTGTTTGCATGCGTTGCAATTGTTTTTGCATATGTGCATTTGTATGTGTATTTGTGGGAGTGTTTGTGTGTATGTGTGCATTTGTGTGCGTATGCGTGTGTGTATGTGCACATGTATGCATGTGTGTGTGTTTGTGCATGTGAGGTTAAGTTTTTGTGTGTTTGTATGGGTACATGTGTGAATGTGAGCATAAGAATGAGTGTGTATACGTATATGTGCTTGTTATGTGTGTGTGTGTGTGTGTTCATGTGTGCATTTGTGTGTGCTTGTGTGCATGTGTGTGAGTGCACATGTGTGTGTGTGTATGTTTGTTTGCATGTATGTGTGTGAACATGTTTACGTGTGTGTTGGCAAGTGTATATGCATTCTTATAGGCATGTGTGTGTGTGTGCATGAGTGGGTATGTGTTCATGTATGTGTCTGTGTTTGTGTGGGGCATGTGTGTGTGTGTATGCATGTGTGCATATGTTCGTCTGCCTATGTAGGTGTGTTTGTGTATATGTGCATGCGTGTGAATGTGTGCATAGAAGTGTGTGTGTGCATGCACGTGCTACATTTTATGTGCATGTGTTTGTGCATATGCGTGTGTGTGTGTGCATGTGTGCATATGTGGTTGTGTGTTTATATGTACAAGTATGTGTGTGTCTGTGCATAAATGTGTGCTTATGTTTTTGCATATTTATGTGCATACATTCAAGTGTTTGCATGTATATGTGCATATGCATACATACATGTGCATGTGTCTGCACATCTGTTTGTATGTCATAGTACAAATGTAAGTGCATGAGTGCATGTGTGAATGTGTGCCTATGTTTATTTATGCATGTATAGCTTTGTTTGTGTGTGCATGTGCATGTATGCATGCATGTGGGTTTGTGTGTGTGGGCATGAGTGTGTGTGTGTGTGTAAGTTTGCATGTTAATGTAAGTTTGTGTATATGTGTGTGTGTGTGTGTGTTAATGTATGTGATTCTACATGTGTGTATTTATGTGTGTCTATGCATATGTATGTGCTTCCTCTATGTCTGTGTATATTTATGCGTGTTTGTGTGAGTGCGTGTGCATGTCTTATGTGTGCATGTGTGTTTGTGTGTGTGCATTTGTGTGTGTGAAGATGCCTTTGCTTATTTATGTGTGCTTGTGTATATAAGCATGCTTGTGTGCATGTATGTGTTCTTATATGCATGGACCTAATTATGTGTATGCAAGGTGTGTGTGTCTATTGATGTGTGTGAGCCTAGTGTGTTCTTGTGTGTGTACCAATGGGGGTTCATGTGCATGTGTTAGTTTTTGTAGGTGCATATGTGGGCATGTGGTTGTGTGTTCATGTGTGTATGTGTTTGCATACATGTGTGTTTGTGTCTGTGCTTGTTCTTATGTTAGTGTGTGTCTATATGTTTATGTGTGTAAGTGTGTCTATGTGCTTGTGTGTGTTATTATGTGTGTGTGCATGTGTATGTATTCATGTATTTTGCTTATGTGTATGTTTGCATGTGTGTGCATGTGGGTGCATTTACATATATATATATATATATGTGCATGTATATGCTTATGCATTTGTGCATGTGTCTATTTGTGTGCATGTGTGTTGTTGCATTTGTGGTTGTGTTTGTGTGCTTGTGTGTATATGTGTGTTGGCTAGAGTGTGTGTTGGCGTGTGTGTCTGTGCATGTGTTAATGTAAGTGTGCATGTGCATGAGTGTGTTAATGTGTGAATGTGTATGTGATTGTGTGCATGCATGTGTATAAGCACATGTGAATGTGCAAGTTTGTGCATGTGCATGCATGCTTTTGTCTATACGTGAGTTGTGTTTTGCATGTATATGTGTATGGTTGTGTGTGTTTTGTTAATATATGTACATGCATGTTTATTTGTGCATGGGCATACGTGTGTGCATATGTGTTGTATGTGTGTGTGCATATGGGTGTATATACATGTGCATTTGTGGGTCTGTGTATGAGTGGTTATGTTTATGGGTAAGTGTGCAAGTGTGTGTGCATGTCTGTGTATGTCTATGTGTGTGTGTAGCGGTACTTTTATGCATTTGTGCATGCATTCGTGAGTGCATGTGTAGTGTGTATAGGTGTATGTGTGTAGGTGTATGTGTATATGTACATGTGTGCATGTGGGTGAATGTTATCCACATTTGCTTGCAAACATGTATGCATTATGTGCATGTGTTAGAGCATTACATGCACATGTTTGTGCATGTGTGCATGTATGTTTACATTTTGGTGTGTGTGTGTGCAAGTGTGTGTGTATGCATGCGTGTGGGCATTTGCGAGACTATATTTGTGTGCATGTGAGTTTAGTTAAGTGTAGGTGCATTTGTGTGTGTAATTGCTTGAGTATGTGTGTTGTGTGCAAGAGTGTGTTTATGTATTTTTTCTATGTTGTGCATCCATGCATTCATGAATCCGTGTATGTGTGAGTGTTCATTTGAGTGTATTTGTAAGCATATGTGTTCATTTGTATATGCATGGTTGTGTGTGTTTATATGTACAAGTATTTGTGTGTGTGTGTGCATTTACATGAGGATGTGTGCCTTTGTTTGTGCTTGTGTGTGTCTGTGGTGTGTATGCATGAGTGTTTTATGTGTTAAGCTTGTGTGTGCATGTCCATGTCTGTGTTTTTGTGTGTGTGTGTGTGTGCATGCATGTGTGCCTTTCTGTATGAATTTATGTGTTTGAGTGCATACATGTGTGTTTGCATGCCTTCGCATGTGTGTGTATTTGTATATGTGTGTGTAAGTTATGTCAGTGTGTGTGAGTGCATGTGTGCTTGTGTTCGTACACACAGATACGTGTGTGTGTGCACATGCATGCATGCATAAATATGTGTGTCTATGTGTGCAAGTGTGTGTGTGTTCATGCATGTGAGTATGTGTGGCATTATTTTGGCAAGTATGTGTGTGGATGCATTTGTGTGTGCCAGTGTGCATATGTGTGTCAGTGTGCAATGTGTTCTTGTGCTTGTGTGTGTGTATATGCTTGTATTATGCATGTGTTTATGAGAATGCATAGATGTGCCTATGTGCATGCATGATCATGTGCTTGTGTGCGTGCATGTACATGTGTATGCATGTGTATATTTGTGTGTGTGCCTTTGTGTGTGTGCATGCTTGTGTGTGTGTGTGTATGTGTGTACTTGTGTGTGCATGGCTACATGTGTGCTTGTGTTCATGCACATGTGTGTGTGTGTGCATGTTTGAGTGCATATGTGCATGTTTTGGTGTATGTGTCAGTGCATACAAGTACATGTGTGGTCTATATGCATGTGTTTGTACATGTGTGTATGTGTGTGTGAGTATTTGTGTGTGTGAGTGCTTGTGAATGTCTATGCAATTGTTTATGCATGTCTATTGGCATGCTTGAGTGTATGTATATGTGCCCATGCATATGTGTGTGTATGTGAAAGTGCACATTTTTGTGTACATGTGCAATCATATGTTTGTGCTTTCATGTGTGCATGATTGAGCATGTGTATGTGCTTGTGCATGTGTTCATGAGTGTGCACACTTTAGTGTGTGTACATATTGGTTTATGTGTGCCTGTGCACACATGTACAGGCATGTGTGTATGTGATCGTGTTTAATTGTGCATCTGCATGTGCATGTGTGAGTGTGTTCAAGTTCATGAGCCTATGTGTGCATATTGTGGGTGCTTGTCCATGTATGCATTTATGCATCTGCATGCATGTTCATGTGCTTATGTGTGTTTGTGCATATGTTTGCACATATGTTTGTTCAAGTATGTGTGCCTATGCATGTGCATGTGTATGTGCATGTGTGTGCCTATTTGGGTGTATGCATTTTCATGGTTGCACGTGTGCTTGTATGTGTGTGCAAGCATGTTTTTGTTTGTCTAAGTGTGTGTGAGTGTGCTTTTGTTTGCATATGTGTGTATGCATGTTAGTCTGTACATGCATGCAGATGTGTTTGCATGTGCATGTGTTTGTGTGTGTATGTGTGTATGTGTATGTGCATGTGTGTGCTTGGGTGTGCCTATCTATGTACATGTGTGTATGTCTATGTATGCATGTGTGCATGTGTGTTTGTGTGTGTGAATTTAGATGTGTGATCATCTGTGTTTACCTATTTGCTTGTGTGCGAGTACATCTATGTGTGGATGAACATGTGTGTATGTGTGTATGCATTCATTTGTGTGTGCATGTGATTCCTTGTATGCTTGCATGTGTGTGTGTGTGTGTATGTGTGTGAATGTGTGCATGTACATGTGGTTGTATGTGTATAGGTACTTGTGCATTAATATATTCTTGTTTGTGTTTAGGTACATGCATGTATGCATGTGCGCAAATTTGCATGCATTTGTGCATGCATTCAAGGATTTATGCAGACGTGCATGCTGGTGTACTTCTGTTTGTGCTTGCTCACAAGTGTGTGTGAGTGCATGAGTATGTGAGTGTGCATGTGCTTGTGTATGTTCGTATATGTGTCTATGTATGGGCATGAATGTGTGTGTGTGTGTACATTTGTTTATGTGTACACACATGTGTGGGTGTATGCATGTTTGTGTGTGCATGTATGTATTGGTATTCATGTGTATGGGTGTATGTATGTATGTGTTAGAAAGTACATGTGTATGTGTGTGTGTGTGTTTTTACATGTGTGTGAGTGCATGTGCATGTGTAAGTGTGCATTCGTGTATATGCGAGTTGTGATCATGTACGAGCATGCTTGCATTCAAGCCTTCTTATGTTTGTCAATGTATTTGTGTGTCTAGATATGTGCATATGTGTGGATGTGTGTGCCTACATGCATGTTTGTGCATATGTGAGCATATGCATGTGTGTACTTATATGTGTATGTTTGGGTGTACATGTTTTTAGTTTGTGTGTGTTTGTGTATGTACATGTGCATGTATGTACGTGTGATGGTGCTTTTCTTTGTGTTTGTGTGTATATGTGTATATATGCATGTGAATTTTTGTTTATGCATGTGTGTACTTGACTGTGTGTGTGTGTTTATTTCTATGGGTGTGAGTGTGTGTTTGTGGTGTATGTGCATGTGTGTGTATGCTTGTATGTGCACACATGTGTTTGTGTGTGTGTGTGTGTGTGTGTGTCTATATGAATTGTGTGCGTGTGTGCATGCATGAGAGTGTGCATGCGTGTGTGTGTGTGGTGTGCTTGTGTAAAAAAATACTCTCATGCATAAAAACACACACATACACATAGGCAAGCAATACACACACACACATGCACACAAATATGCACAATCACATGCATGTACATGAAGAAATGCACACACACATGCACATGTACATGTACACACGAGCACTCATGCACACACACATACACCCACACACAAACAGCCACACACAGGAACACGCACACACACACACACATCAACACACACATGTATGTGTGTGCACATGCACACACACACACACACTCTCATGCATTCACACACCCACACACATACCCCCAAACACAAACTCCGACAAACACGCATGTGCATGTGCGTATCGAACATGCACACACATACTAATCCATGCACAAATACAAACTCACACTCATACACATGCTCAAGCACATGCATATCTTTATAGACACATACACATATGTGGGCTCATACCTAATATGACACACACACATGTAGATGTGTGTAGACATATACATATATTTCCATGCATGCAAGCTCCTAGCTAATTAGACACATGCACTCAGAGGGAAACATACATGCACGTGCATACACATAGATGCGTGCATAAACACACAAACATGTACACACACTCATGCATACACATGCAAAAACACAAGCACATGCATGCATATGTGTCCATAGCACACGCAAACACAGACCCCTTAGGTGTGTATATACACATTAATGCAGACAAACACAACAACATATGAACATGCACATGCATACAAACCCATATATAAACCTACAAATACACACATGCATGCACTCATATGCACTCACAAATATGCACATGCATGCATGCATGTAGAAATCTATACATACTCACAAGCATACACACACATGTAGACACCACACAAAACTACACAGAGATGTACACACACACAAACATATACACACATACATGCACACACATATATATACATGCATCTAAAACAGATGACCACATGTGCACACACATGCTCATGCACACACACTAACACATAAAAACATAAGGACACATATAAGAACATTGGTATACATGAACAAATTTACACATAAAACATAGGGACACACATAAGCACATAGATAAACATGCACTCACATGCACACTCATGTATGCACAAATACACACATTCACATGAATACACTCACAAACACATGCACACATTGATGCACATGCACTTGTTGCCAAAACATGAACATGCATTTACACAAAATGCATATGCTCTTACACAAATAAGCACATGCATATAAAAAGGCACACATACATGTGTATACACATACATAGATACACCTACACATGCACAAGTACACATACATGCATGCACAAGCACATGCACCTACACATAATTGCACTCACTCACAAAGACACACATGTTCACATGCACACACACATACATACATACTTGCACGTAGGCATGTACACATGTGCATGTCCATGTAGACATGCACACACATACAAATGCATAAAACATGCACACAAATAGACACAAACACATGCACTTACACACACACACGCACATGCTAACACGCATGCATGTAGACACATACACATATATGCACACACATGCATATGCACACACGCACAGAAAACACCCATATCTTCACCCACACACTCACATAGACACACACTTGTATGCATATCCACTCATAGTCAGACCCATTCTATCACTCGCATAGACACACACTCACATGCACACACAAACTCAAGCACACACTCACGTGTACACACACGCACTCATAAATGCATGCACACACACACACATATACACATGCATATGCATACATACGTGCATACAAACATGCACTCACATGCACACACACACAAAAACACATTTGCACATGTGCACTCATGTACACACATAAACACATACACACATAGGCACATGCATGCACACTCACCCACATGGACACACACAAACACAAACACACATGCACACACATGCAACTCGTTAAGGATCATCATTGACTCATGCACACACAAAGGCTTAGAGTCATACACACACATGCACATAGACCTATGCACATAGACGCAGACATGCATGCTCATGAATGGACACACATGCATACATATGAACATAATAACATGCTCACACATATACACACACACATAGACTCGCACACATAGTCACCCCACTCATGCACATGCGAATGTGCACATATGTGCATAGACACAGGTGCACCTACACACTTACACACTTTCATAAAAATACACAAGCATGCAAACAAATACATGCACACAAATATATGCATATGTGGATGTGTATGCATACACACACATGCATAGATACACAAACACATGCATGTGCTTGGATACACACCCATCGAAACACATTTGCAATCACAAACACGCATACAAAAACAAGCATTCATACACACACGCACATGCACAAACATATGCACACATACATACATAGTCGTGTATATGCGTGCATAGACATAAACACATGTACACAAATATGGATGCACAAACTCAGACATGTATGGACACGTGCACACACAAACACACATACATGTATAATATGCACACACACACATGCACACATGCACTAAAACACACATAGGTGCACACTCACTCATACACACACACACTCACATGCACACACTCGTACACACATATACAAATGCACACACATAGCTTTACATATGCAAACATAAACACACACAAACATGCACACGTGCATAAAGACATCCATGCTTGCACATACACACATATTCACAAATGTGTACGTGTACACACACATAAAAATAAACATGCACACAAACCTATGCTGACACACTAACACACTTATGTTGATAAAAACACATGCACATGCATGAACATTTATACATGCAAACATGCACACACAAACATAAATAAACATAAGCATGCACCCACACACACATATGCATAGTCACACACAAACGCACGCGCACACCAAAACATGCACAGGCACACTTGTGTGCAAACACACACATATATAGATGTATGGACAAGCACCACCACACACACATAAACACACACACACACACAAAGACACACCCCCCACACATGTCTATACACATAGTATACACATACATGCATGAATCCACTCATGAACACACACACAAACATATGTATACAAACATGCATGCACAGTAACAAATACACATATGCACACACAAGCACACTCGTACACACATATAGCCATACATGCACATATATACACACATACAAACACACATAAGAACACATGTACACACATACACAAGCATACACACACACATTCAAAAACACATAAGCATACACACATACACATCTACACACACACATATACATGAACACATGCATACACGACACAAAAACATGTGCTCACACAAATTTACATGCATGCTCACACACATGCACACACATAGACATACCCATACACACATGCATGCTTACATACATACTCTCATATACACACACATGAATAAATAAATGCACATGCATGACACACACACTCTCACACCACACCTTCACACATGCACACATGCACATGAATGCACACATAGACACACACATGTACAAACTCACAAAAAACACATGCACACACCCACACACACAGACCTACATGTAGACACACACCTACGTGCATGCCCACACACACACACGTACCCACGACACACAAATGCACACATGCATACCCAAATGCACATGTAAACACACATAAACAAAAAAAGTGCACACATAAGCTCAAGTATAGCATGAACACATATGCACATGCACATACAATTGCATGCACACACACTTACATAGACAGACATGCAATACATGCATTCATAGACATACCAACAAACACATCGATGTACATGTGCATTCAAAAACAAATGAACATAAACTTGCATGCATAGTGCACAACCCACACATAGATGCACACACACTCACAACTCACACATGCAAATGAATGCAAACACAAACATACATGCACATATATACATACATACACAAACATCTAAGCATATACACACATACATATGCACACACATAGGCAGACACATGTACACAAATGTGCATAAGCATACACATACACAAACACATGCACACACATGCATGCATGAACACCTTTACACACATACACACACACGTATACACATGCATGAACACAAATAGATGTATGCATATAGGAACACACTCACGCACAAGCATACATGCACACATATAAGCACATGTGCAGCAATGTAAACACATGCACTTGCATACACACACAAGTTAATATGTAGGCACATGCAAAGGAACACATACTCATCATCAAACACAGGCACACACACATACAAAAATACATGCACAAACACAAATAGCTAATGCACTAGCATAGGCTCTCACATATGCACTCAATCACACACATGAATGCACTCATATAAGCACTCACATGAACACACACATGCACACAAACACACACACCCATGCACACTCATGCACAAACATATAAGCATAAGTAAGCACAAACACATACACATACACATACCCAACCAAGTGAACAAGCATGTATTAGCATACATACACACACATACGCACATGCACACACAAATACATGCACCTACACATACTCACAAACACATGCCTGAACACATCATAGATGCATGCATGAGGACATGAACAAACATGTAAAAATACGCTCATGTAGGCACACTCAAACACAAACACAAACATGTGCATGTATTAACACATGCACACACATACATGCTTTGAGACACACATGCAAATACACACACAAATGAGGGTAGGCACGCACACAATTGCTCATGTGCATCCACATGCACACACATACACATGGACACAAGAATACATGAACACACATGCACATATACCTACAAACACATCAACACACACACACACAAAGACACGTATGCACACATAGACATCATAAACACATGCGCATCATAAGAACATACATGCACATACACTCACACACCCACAAGCAAACACACACACATCAAACATACCTACACCCTCACAAACACAAATGCACACATGCATATGCATAAACACACACACATGCACTCGCAAAGATACACAAATTTGCACAAACCCTGACACACACACATGCACACTCACGTGCATACACACAAGCATGCATGTGCATACAAGTGCACACACACTCATGCACAAATGCACATGAACACACATGCACATAAACACATCCACATACATAAGAAAATGCACACACATGTACTAACATACATGTGTCAACAATCACACATAAGCATAATCACAAAACAAACATGCAAGCATGTATACACTCACATGTTCATACACAAACAGACATATACACACATGCACAAAAAAAAGTTGCACACACACACACACACACATATACATTGACACCCAAATGCACACATGCACAATCATAAACACTCATAATACACACACAAGCAAAAATACACACATCCATAAAAACAAATATACATGCACACACACACATACACAATCACATTTACATGCAATCAGACACACATGCACACACACACACATGTATATGCACACATGCACACACACTCACATGTATATGCACACATGCACACTCCTACACACATACACATGCATGCAAACACACTCACTTTTGTATGCAAAAACATACTCAAACACAAGTACACACATGCATAAATGCATACACATACATACACACATAGACATGCTCATACCCAAGCACACACACACTCATACATAGCCATACCCATGCACTCACCCAAACATACAGACACACATATGCACAAATAAATACACAGACATATACTCAGGCAAACACATGTACATGCACACACACACACACATAACCAATGACACATGCACACATGTGCATATAAACACATGCACAAACACACCACAAAAATAGACATGCATGCACGCACATACATAGACATGAACAAAGACACATACAAACCCACATGCACACACAAACAAACACATGCATACATTCATACACACCCATTCACAAGCACACACACGCACAAGATATCTACATAAGTAGACATGCACAAATGCAAACACACAAAAGACATTGACACACATGCTAGCACTCATAAATGTGCATAAACACATGCTCATATATACACATTCACATGCACATGCATATAAACAAATATACAAAAAAACATGCACACATAGAAACAAAAGAATACACTCAAGCACACACACATTGACATACACGTACACACACACACATAAGTGCAAATTCACACATGCACACACATGCATATTCATATATATATATATATATATATAATATATATATATATATGTATATATATATATATATATATACATATATATATGCACACATAAGCACACACATACATGCGGAGACATGCACACATGCACGCACACACATACATATTCACACACACACACACTTATGTTAGTATAAGAACACACATGTATGCAAACAAATACACACACATTCAATCACTCACACTTACACACACGAACAAACTCATGTGCATGAGTGCAAATGTATAGAAATACACATACACACATGCACACCCCCCACACACATGTACATGCACACACACACAAAGATGCATAAACACGCATGCACCCGAATACTCACACATACACACATGCATACACAAACGTGTGCATGTACACACCCACACACATGGACACACATGCATGTGTATGCATCCACACATACATATGTGCAGACATGTAAACAAAAGCACACATACATGCATGGACTCACAAATGCATATATACACACACATCCAAACACATAACCCCATGCACATGCACACACACACACATGCATATGCATACACACACTTGCACTGATGCACACACAAGTAGAAACACACACACAAACATGCACAAATTCACATTCACTTGTCTAACACACACACATAGACACACTAACGTAGACGCATGTGCCTACAAATGAAACAAGCATATAGACACACACTTGAACACTTGGGTTCACACGCAAAATAGGACTCTTACACAAGCACACACACACTCACACAAAAGCACACATATGTACACACATATACACACATGCATGTGCATCTTTGCATACTCACACACACAAGTGCACATGTAGGCATGCGTTCACGCCTACACACACATAGACATGCATATACACATGCAAACATGCATGCACATGCAAATAGAAGGGTATGCAAACACATAGACACACATATACACAAACGTACACATGTGCACACATGCAAACAAACATAGATAGGCATATTCAGGCACATATGCATTATACACACACATCTACATGCACACACAAATATATTAGCACACATAAAGGCAAACATGCACATGTGCACATGTACCCAAAAAAAACCATGCACACACACTCACTTATGCAAACATGAATATACACACACCTACACATCTACAAACATGCACACACATACACACACCGACACATCCAGACCCAAAAACACTCATAAACATGCATAAACATTGGCACACACATGCATGCATGCACACACATGTATAAACATGCAAAAACACAAACACACTTGCAAGCATAAAAGCATGCATAAATGTAGATACATGCATGGATGCACACACATAGGTACACATACACCCATGCATACACAGGTTTACACACACACACACTTGAACACATGTACACATGCACACATGCACACACTCCCATACACACAAACATGTACACAGACACATTTATGTACTCATGCATGCACCTTAAACACACACATGCAAACACACGCAAACACATGCACACACATAGACATATGCAAACTCACATGTGCACACAATTTGTGCAAACAAATATACACACAAACATGCACACAAACACATGCACATAAACGTGCATAGCTATATATGCACCACACACACACATAATTCACTACACAAACACACCTTTACACAAACATGCACAGTTATACATGCATACATTCATACACGCACACCCCTCCTCCTTTCATGCAACACACAAATAAACATGCACACACACCCACACACACACACACTCGAATCGATATTCACAAATAAATATATGCCCACACACATCTACATACGCAAGCATGCACACACATACATGCAGCACACACACGCATATACATATACTTCCACACATAAACACATGCATAAATGCATAAACTCGTGCACAAACACACATTGGCAAAAACACATGCCCATGCACACACAAACACAAGCACATGTACATGGACACACACCTTCATTGACACCTGCACAAACATACACGAATGTAAACATGCACATTTGCAAACTTTTACATACATAAGCACAAATAGACACACTTGTGCACATATACACATATATAGTCCCACACATGGAAACATGCACACACACACATTTATGCTCTTATGAATACACACTGACACACATATATGTAAATGCATGCAAACATATGCACACACACACACATACATGCACACATGCAAACATTTGAAAACTTACATGCACATGAAAATGTGCAAACAAACATACACACAAACATAGGCACAAACACATGCACAACTATACATGCACACATACATGCACCAGACAAGTACACAAACCTACATACGAATACACACACACACACACCCCTCTCTCACACATGCACACACACATGTAATTGAACCCTCATTCACATAAGGACACTACAATCATGAGCAAACTTGTGCAAACATGCACATGCATATAAAAAACTCACACACACACAAGTACACATAAAATTATAAAAATATTTATTATATTATTGTGTAACTCAAAATCACCTCTCATGTGATGAATATATCACTTTTATTTTATCATTATATATTATTTTAATTATATCATTTTTGCTTTAATATAAATCTACAGAAAATTATAAAAAGTGTTTATTATTATTTGTGTTT
This sequence comes from Vanilla planifolia, assembly GCA_023846275.1. Lineage (NCBI taxonomy): Eukaryota > Viridiplantae > Streptophyta > Magnoliopsida > Asparagales > Orchidaceae > Vanilla > Vanilla planifolia. Next base: position 2,619,020 of record JAIUJO010000032.1, on the reverse strand, counting down.
ATTTACCTTGGTGATTGATACTAAATCAAAACAATATTCAAATTAGGTGAAACAAATATCATTTGACTAACCTTGATAAGCTTTATTGAATTAAATAATGATTTCTATATTGGTAAATTTTTTTCTTAGTTTTTTGGTATGTTTTATTTTTGAGTTTGACAAAAATATTTTTAAAAATAGAGAATATTATACTCGATATCCTTAGTATTTTGGAATGCAACTATCCTTTAGAATTTATTTGATTTCTTCAGTTTTGTTTTCAATTAGTTACATTACTAAAATACACTAATTCTCCTCTCATTGAAATTTTGCATAACTTTGATTTTGTTGTATTACTTTATATCAATTTATCTCCTTTTTTAATATATATAATTAATAACAAAATAATATTTTGTTATTATTTATGCTTATTTTATTTTTAATTATAGTAAATCTTATTAATGTTTTTGGAAATGTACAAAACATCATTGGACTCGTTTCAAAGAATGCAGTGATTTTGTTATATTACAATACTTCAATATAGATATTTAAGATTTAAAACACATTTGTTATATATTTAAATAATAATTTATGAATATTAATGTACATTTACTTTGGTGATTCATAGTAATTATAATAGATGTTTGGTTGTGGTGAAACAAACGTCGTTGCTCTTATCTCGAAATAGTACATATAATTAAACATTCATATGAACAATTTCTATATTTTATATTCTAGGGTTTTTTATTACCTTATTGACATATGGAATTTTACTTTATTAATGATTAGAGGAGTTGCACTTTCTCTCCTAGGTATCTTACAATACAACTTTTTCATACAATATTTCCTATTACTTCACATTTATTTTCATTTATTTGGTTTATTACTTTGAGAGATTATTTCTACTCTCTGGTGACCTCTATGTTACTTGGGTTTAGTTATATTATATTATTTTAATTTATCATATTTCATCTTTAATAAATAATTACTTTATATTAAAAAATTAATTTTATTGTTGTTTATGCTTATTTATTTTTCTAATTCATAGGAATTCCAAATAGTATTTGATCGAGATGAACAAACACTGATGAACATTTCTTAAGGAACACTGTATTTGTTATTTTTTAGGATTTTTGAATGTCTTTTTGCGAAATTTTTATTAATAATAGTTTTAGTGATTGAGGATGTTGCAGTCGATCTCCTTAGTATCTTTGAATACAACTTTCCAAAAACAATTATCACATTTCTTCAACTTTTTTCTTTAATTTGGTTATAAATAAATGAAAGTCAACCTCTCTTATCGTGTGATGTTTACATTGCTCTGATATGGGTATATTATATTTCTTGAGTTTATCTCATTCAAAATTATTATATATTTATTTAATATTAAGAAAATAATTTTATATTGTTTTTTACATTGATAAAACAAAAAAATTGTAAAGTGGTCTGATCATGATGAAAGAAACATTTTTGGATTGATCTTTACAAGCTTTATCATTTTAAACATTCATTTTTTATATTTTTAAATATTTTTTCTTAGTATTTGAAAAATTTATTGAGACATTTAAATTCATAATTAATTTGAAGGTGAAGGATGTTACACTTGATCTACTAAATATCTTTGATCGCAATATTATCGAACAATTTCTAACATTTCTACAAATCTTTCTTTATGATTTCGTAATATTATTATGTAACTTTAGTTGTCCTATCAAACGACCCTCACAAATCTAAGATTTGGTTACATTACATTGCATGAATTTATCCTATTAGTGCTTTAATATATAGATTTAGCTTAAATTAAAATAAAAATTGATCATTATTTACAATTAGTCACTTTGGTGTTATTCATAAAAATTTGAATCAAGCTGTGTTCAAGATGGTACAAACATCATTAGAATGATCACAAAAATCTCAATCCAATTAAATATTCATCTTTATTATTTTAAATATTTTATATTTTAGAGTTTTGGTAAGTTGTAGATGAAATTTTGATTTACATTTGATTTGACCAACGTGTATGTTACAGTCAATCTATGTAGTATATCAGAATGTAATTTTCCCATAGAATTTGTTTAATTTCTCTAATTTTTTTTCATTTTGATATATTACTATGTATTTGTAAATCTGCTCTGTGAGGGCTTTATATTGATTTGATTTTACTATTCTACATTGCTTCAATTTATCTAAAAGAGACAAACATTATTAAAAACATCTAGATGACTTTTATTTAATTAAAAAGAACATATTTATATGTTTTTAACATATTATTTTTTGAGGTTTTTTTGCATGTTTTATAAGATATTTTAATCTATACTTTATTTGATGATATAAGATGGCACACTTGATCTTTTAAGTATCATGGAATGTAACTTTCAAGAAAACTTTATCTCTTTTATTCAACATTTTTGCTCAATTTTTGTTACATTATTACATAACTTTAAATCTCTTCTTATGTGACCCTCACATTGCTTAAAATTTGTTATATTACATTCCTTAAGTTTTTCTTATTTTAGTTTTAATATATATATTTACTTAATATTGGATAATTTTTATATTAATCATTTACTTTTGGTAATTCATTGTAATTATAAATGAGATCCACTCAAGACAAATCAAATGTTCTTAAAGTCATCTTGTTGAGTTTATCCAATTAAATATTTATTTTATGTTTTATTAATTTGTTTCTATGGATTTGACATGCTTTATGAGGCATTTTGATTTGTATTAGATTTAAGGAATGAGGATGATAAACACAATCTTCTTAATTTATGCAAATTTATTCTATACTTTATCTCATTTTTTCAAAATTTTCACTTTTATTTGGTTATATTACTATGAATTAATAATTCACCTAACTTGCAATGTTTATGTTTATGTAATTTATTTATGTTACAATGTTTAGTTATCTTATTTTTTTATAATATATTTACATTTTTTTTAAAATATCGATTTATGTTTGGCTCATTTAACGATTCACATAAACTCTTACTTGTAGTAAAAATAATTAATTTATTATTATTTACTTCATCATAATTTGACCTCACCACAAATAGCTCATCCAATAAAATATTCTTTTTATATATATATTTTTTAAATATTTTTTTAATCTTTTGGCACATTTTAAAAAATATTTAATTTCTTACCACATTTGATGTTCGAGGACATCACATTTAATTTATTATAAACTACACTTGTTTACTTTTTATAAATCATAGTAATTCGAAATGAGGTCCAACCATGATGAAACAAGGTCTTTGGACTCATAAAAAATCTCTATCCAGTTATATATTTAATTTATTATTTATTAATATATTAATGTTTTAAACATTTTGATAGGTTTGATGAAATATTTTTATTACTAACTAATTCTATGAATGACGACATTTCACTTTATCCTGTTAATATATGGAATACAACTTTCTTGCACAAATGTCTTTAGTTTTTCATGTCACTTGTTTGGTTATATTACATTTCTTCAAGTTGTCACATTTTTTCTTTCATACAGACACACACAAAAACACATACACATGCACACACACACACACACACACACTTAATATTTAAAAAAAAATATTTTTTTATTTTTTAGATTAAATAATTTTACTATTTCAAAGTAATTTAAAACAAGACTCAATTGTTATAGTTAATCTCTTTAGTATCTTAGAATGCAACTTTCTTACACAAATGTTGTTTCTTTAAACTTTTTGTTTAGATTTTGTTAGACAATTATTTAACTAGAAATCTTCAATCAAGTGACTTTTATATCACTTTTTTTTTGTGTTATGTTCCTTCAATATATCTCATTTTTGTTTTAATATTAAATTTCATTAAATAAAAATTAATTTATTTTTATTTGTTCTTATTCAATTTGTTAATTCATTATAACTCCAAATGACATCTAATTGAGAGAAGATAAAAATCATTGGTGTTTTTTGTGAGCTCTATCAAGTTAATATTCCTTTTTTATTAGTTTTTAGATATTTTATTTTTCTAAATTTTAGCACACTGTAATGATATTTTCATTCATACTTAGTTAGATGATCTAGAATGTTGCATTCGATCTCCGTAGAATCTTGGAATGCAGCTTTCTCATTTTATCAATTGTTTCAATTTATTTTGGTTTTATTTCTATGAAGGCTTTATCTATTAATCATGTCACATTTATATCGTTATGATTTAGTTACATTACATTGCTTCAATTGAACTTGTTTTAACTTTATTATATGTTTAATAAATATTAAAATAATATATTAAGTTTAATGATTTTTTATTTACTTTTATAATTTAAAATAATTCCAAATGTGGTTTAATCAAGATGAAACAAAGAAAAGTAGACAAATCCCAATGAGCTTTATCTATTTTGAATGATGTTTTATATTTTTAAATGTTGTTTTTATGATATTTGCATGCTTTTTGAGTCATTTTAAATTTTAAATAAATTGATAATTAAGAAAATTCTCTTGCTCTATTTAGTATTATAGAATGTAAATTTACTATTTAATTTATCTAAGTTTTTCAAACTTTTTATATTGAATTGGCCGTAATATTATGTTGCTTTAATTCTTTGCTCATGTCTCCACTACATCACTTTGAATAGTTAAATTACATTACATTTATTTATCTAATCTAAGATTTAATATAAATTTAACTAATATTAAAATAATAGTTTGTTATTATTAATGTCAAATTAATTTGATAATTTGTAGCAATTCTATCGAGTTTCAATTAAGACAAAAAACTTTGTTGGTCTCATCTCAACGTGGTATATCTTAAAAAGTATTTAGTTTTATATTTTTATATTTTTTATTGTTTAGTGGTTTGTTATATTTTATAAGACATTTTGATTAATACTGATTTGATAATCAAGAATGTCATAATAAATCTTCTAACTATCTTAAAATAAAACTTTATAATATAATTTTTCTCATTTTTTTTAAAACTTTTCTTTGATTTGGCTATATTTTTATGTTGCTCTCTATCTTTTATTATGTGTCCTCTATGTCTTGATTTGTTTATATTACATTAATTCAAATCATCTCATTTTATATTTAATATATTTATTTATGTAATATAAATAATAATTGATTATAATTTATGCTTGTTTACATAGCAATTCATGTAATTCCAAAAGGTGTTTGATCTAGATGAAACAAACATCATCGAACTCATCTTCATGAGCTATATCTAATTATATATTTATTTTTATATTTTGAGTACATTATCTTTTAAGATTTTGATATGTTTTATAACATAATTTAATCTTTGCCCTTTTAAATAACTAAAAATGTTACTCTTGATCTCAGTATCTTTGAATACAACTTTTCCTTAAAATTTATGTCATTTTTTCAAAGTTTTTATTTTTATTTGAATATGTTACTATATATTTCTAATTCTCTTCTTATGTGGCTCTTGTATTTGGTTATATTATATTTCTTCAATTTATCTAAATTTTTCTTTAATATGTATGTTTAATTAAAATTAAAATTAGATTTTGTTAATTTTCTTACTTTGGTAACTATTGGTAATTTCAAAAGATGTCTGGTCGATATAAAACAAATGTTGTATTGCTCATCTTAACGTGATCTATGCAATTCTATATCATTTTTATATTTTTAAAAGCTTTATTATTTTATAGCTTTAGGTTTCTTTTCAAGATATTTTAATTTATCTCTAATTTGATGTTTGTTAATGACATGCATGACCACCTTAGTATCGTGTGATGTAGCTTTCACATATAATTTGCCTTATGTTTTTAAATTTTTTGCTCTGATAAGTATATATTACTATGAACTCTAATGATCCTATCATGTTAGCTCACTCTGATTTGGATATATAACATTCCTCAAATTTATCTCATTTCTATTTTAATTTATGTTTCTTAATATAAACAATAATAATTTATTATTAGTTATTTTTAATTATTTTTAAATCCATATTAATTGGGCATGAGGTCCAACGAAGATAAAATAATAGTCATTGGACTTGCCTCAATTAGCTTTATCAAATAAAATCTTTATTTTCTATTTTTAAATATTTTATTGTTTAGGATTTGGCACGTTTTACGACTCATTTGGTTTGTAACATATCTTGTGATCAATGAGGTTACACTTCGTCTCTTCAGTGTCTTGGAATGCATCATTCTAGTAATTTATATCATTTCTTCGACTTTTTTGCATTTATTTGGTGATGTTATATTGCACAAAATCTCACATCATGTGGCACTTACATTACTTTTATTTAGTTATTTTACATTACTTCAATTTATCCCATTTTAGATTAAATATATAAATACTTAATATTAAAATAAAAATTTATTATTATTCAAGTTTTATTATTTTTGTAATATGTACTAATTTCAAAAGAAGTCTAATTGAGATGAAATAAATATTATTAGATACATCTTATTGCGCTTTTATGATATTGAACATTTTTTTATAGTTTTAAATATTTTGTTTTCTAATGTTTTGGTGCACATTTTGTGAAATTCTGATGCTTACTAATTTTATTATAAAGAATATTACACTTGCTCAAGTATAAATCTTGGAGTATAGCTCGCCCACAAAAATTCTATTTCTTAAATGTTTTGGTTTTATTTGTTTACATTATTATGTATAGTAAATCTTCTCTCGTGTGAACTTTAGATTGCTTTTGTTTAGTTATATAATATTATTTAAGTATGCTACTTTTAAGAAATCACAAGAAATTAAAATAAGGCCCAATTGATATGAAAAAAATATTGTTGGGCTAATCTTGATAAGCTTTATACATTTAAAACTTTTTTTTTTTATTTTTTAAAATACTTTTCTATAGTTTTATCCACTTAATGAGCCTTTTTGATTCACAAAAAAATTGATGATTAAGAATGTCACACTTGATATCCTTATTGTCCTAGAATGCAAGCTTCCATTATAATTTATCTCATTTGTTCAAATTTTTCTTTTTTATTTTATGGCATTCTTATGTAATTCTATGTCTTCCCTTGTGTGATTTTTTTCGATTGATTTGATTTGGTCACATTACATTGTTTCATTTTATCTCATTTTAGCTTCAATATATATTAAGAATATTTTAAAATAATAATTTATTGTTATTTATATTTAAATATTTTTGTAATTCACAATAACTCCAATCATCTGCTCATTGAGATGAAAGAAATACCACTAGAATAATCTTGACAAGCTGCATTCAAGTCGATAAAAAATATTGCATTTTTAAATATTTTATTTTGTTCAGCTTTGGTACAAATTTTGGGACTTTTTGATTTGTACCACATTTGAATTGCTCTATGCAATATAGCAAATTAGATTGTAATTTTCACATACAATATCTCATATTTTCATAAATTTTTTTTATTTGGATTGCTTATATTAAAATGCTTCATTTTATCATATTTTAGACTTAATGTATATTGTTTTAATATTGAAATAATATTTTATCATTTTTTATCATTTCTGTGAAATATTCATTTTTAACATTACAAATGTTTGTTTGTCAAAGGTAATAGCACATTTTAATGAAATTTTGATTTATACCTCATTTGATAATTGAGAGTGTTGCACTCAATCCCTTTAGTATATTAGAATGTTACATTTTCAAAAATTTTATATCATTTTTAATTTTTTTCTTTAATTTGATGTTATTTTGAAACTCTAATTCTCATCTCATTTCACCTATACATCACTTTAATTTGGTTATGTTACATAGCTTTAATTTATTTTGTGTTAGTTTAATATATTTTTATTTAATATTAAACAAAATTCTAATAATTCAAAATTCGATCTAATCGAGAAGAAGGAAACATTATTTGTTCCATCTCGATGAGCTATAATCCAATAAAATGTTTGTTCTAATATTTTTAACTTTTTTGTTTAGCACATTTTACAACATATTTTGATTTTTATTTTATTTGAGGTTCGATGTTCTTACACTCAATCTCTGTAGTATCATGGAATGCATCTTTATTATATAATATATCTTATTTCTATTATTTTCTAGTTTTTGCTTAGTTATGTTAACATTTACCTTTAAATCTTCTCTCATGTAACTTTCTTATTACTTTTACATGGTCATATTATGTTTCATCAATTTGTCTCAATTGAAATTTAATAAATATTTACTTAGTATTAAAATAATAACTTTTTAGTATCTATGTTTATTTTGTTGGCAATTCATAATAATTCAAAAAGAGGTTTGATGGAGATGAAATAAATGTCATTTGATTCATTAAACAAACATTATCCAACTCTATTGTTTTTTTATATTTCTAATTATTATATTTTACTAGTAATTTTGGCATGTTTTAAGGTATTTTGATTCGTACTTGATTTTATGATCGGTGATGATACATTTAATCCTTTAAGTATCTTATAATGCAACATTCCTAAATAATTTACCTCTTTCATTCAAATTATTTGATTTGATTTGCTTATATTGCTATGTGACTCAAAACCTCTTCTCATGTGACCTTTTTATTACATTGATTTGGTTACATCACTTTTTTAATTTATCTCAATTCAATTTTAATATATATATTTGCTTAATATTAAAATAATAATTTCTTATTATTCAAGCTAATTTACTTTGATTTTCATCATATTCTAAATGAGATCTAATCAAGATAAAATAAATAATATAGACTCATCTTGATGAGCTTTGTAAAAATAAATATTTTTTTATATTATTAAATATTTTTTTTCATGGCCTTTGGATTAGTTTCCAAGGCATTTTAATTTCAACCTGAATTGATCATCGATGTTGTTATCCTTTGAAGCAAAACGAGTGCTTGTAAACCCATAGGAGGAACATTAAACTATGTGTTTTAAAATTGTTTTTCTAATTTTTAATGGTAATTTGTTTTCAAAAACTCTTAATAGAAATAGTTTCATGTCATGGAAATCTTGCTTTTTTATATTTATATTAATTTTTAATTTTTATTATTAAAATAAATGAAAATAAAAATTAAAAGTTTACACCAAATTTCTTTATTAGTTTGGTTCAAACAAGAACCAATATCTACAGCCAATTGAGGTTAGGAAAAGCTCCACTTTTAAAAGACTTTTGCTTTAAAGTTTTTGTTGCGATTTAACTCAAACCTACTTAAGGGTTTTTTATGATTCACCTTTAACATAGTTGGCTTTTTTCTTTATAGTTCACCACCAACGTTCTAGCTTTTATTGGTTCAACTATAACTTTTGTTTTTGTAGGCTCAGCACCAACACAGGTTTTTATGAGATCAACACAAGTTCAAGCTTTCACAAAAGTCTAACTTCTGAACCCAAAGAAAAAATAAAAAATAAAATGAAATAAATTTCTGATAAAAGCATAATAATTTTCTAATGCTTGTTTGATGAATAGATTAAGGCACAAAAGGTTCAAAATCATGACGAAAAGTGAGAAAATGGAAGCTTAGATTATTGAGGTTTCATTGAAAGAATTTGAAATTTTGTTTTACACTAAGCCAATGGCGTAGCTAGAAGATTATTAGCTAGTAGAATATGATGTAGCCGTTCTTTGAGATCCAAAAAGGTTTTTCATGTTCATTAGTTATTTAATTCATAATGGATACTTATTTATAGAAACAATTTGATTATAACTTTTAAAAAGCTAGGGAAACTCTATTTCAAGAGCTATTATCAAATAGCTTTAAAAGGTTTTGTAAATAGCTAAAAAAGTTTTTTGAAAATTGCACTGCAATATGTCAAATAATGGCTTGGGAAATAACCATTATGAGGGATTAGTTGGTGTTTTTAGATTCAATCAGAAAGGTTTTGGATCATTGGGTCACAAATTTTTTAAGAAAAAGAATTCTAGATGGTTAGATCAAAGTGGATTAGATTTTGGCTATCTAATGAATTAGATTAGATTTGATTCATTAAATTCATCAATGATAAAGATAAGTATCATCTTAGTCATTAGAAGCAAATATGGAGAGATCTAGATCGTCTAATTAAAACTTAACACTATTTACAAAATAAGTGACAATCATGACTGTTCGATTAAGTTAGATGTGAACATGGTCATCCATTTGAAGCTTCGAAGAAGGATTTATAGGCATGTGAGATTCTTGCTTTTTGATTAGTGCTAAGATGGTGAATATTTATGCAAGCTTCAAGCAGTGTGGTCATGGAGGAATTTAATCCAACATGGTGTAATAGTTAAGGTTTTTCTAATTATAGTGATTCTACAACATAATATACTAATAAGTTTATTCATGATTAAGGGTTATCCTTATTAAAGTTCAGCTTGACTCAATCCTTTGTTGGCCATACCTTAACTGGTTCAGAATTGTAGTGTAGGAAACATTGATCTCAAGTTGGTCTAGCATATATTATCTCTTAACCCAATGCTTGCAAGATCATACCTGAGCACCACATGCTTGGTGTGATGCAAGGATATATATTTTTTGAAATATGAATTTTTTTACAATAATCTTTTCTAATTTGACTAAAGTTTCATAACTAACTTAAGCATAAAATTTGGCAAAGTTGCACAAAAAGAATTCATCCAAAGTAAGATTAAGTCATTAAAAATGGATTTTGTATGTTTCAAACATGTGGAAAAAATTGAACATGTTTCAATACTTAAGTAGGATTTCAAAAGATTAACTATTGAGAAAATGATTCGAATGTTTTAAAATTAAAGGATATCTCAAGTTGGAGTTGAAAACATTTGAGAAGGGAAATGTGCCCTATGAGTAATAATGAACAAGCTAACATTTTTAATTCATAAAAAAAGAAAAACATCTTAATCATTAATGTGAATGTCTTCAATTTTTCCTAGCTTATAAAATACTCTAAGGTACTTTAAAAAATATTAATTCTCCATCTTCAAAAGTGCATGTCTTGTTGTTTACAAGTAAAACTATTTCATAGTAAATAAGTCAATTAGAACCAGATATAAACACTCTTAAGTCACTTTAAAGGACATTAAATCACCATCGCTACCTTTTCATGGTGGCAAGACATAAATGTCTAATTGATAGTACCATAAGGAAAAGCATGTATTTTAGAAATGGTATGAGATAATAAATATAAAAAAGATATGCTTCCTATTACTTTTTGACTAAAAAATTTATCTAAACTATGATCATTCTTCCTTATTGTCATCATCAAAAGAGGGGTATAATTTACAAAAAGTTCTTTATATTATTTAAAGGCTTTTATAAATATATTTTCCAAATATCACTTTCATGGTACACATTCTTATAATGTTGTTTTGAATATATACCCTAAAGAGTAAACTTAGTCTTGTCTCTAATTGCCACTTGATTTTCTTATACTTTATTCTTAAGTGCCAATAATTAAGTTTTTGTCACTATGCCTAGGAACTAATTGTTATACTTAAGTTTTCTAAAGCCTTTCAAATTATTAATTCATTACATGAACCTACACCCTAAAGGGCATATTAAAAAAATAATAGCTCTATCAAAGATGTAATTGTACTTAGTCAATTTTGTGATAAAAAATCTTTTATCTACTTGAATTGAATATCATTTATTTGATTTCTATAGGATTTGATACTATTAAACCCAAGGTAGTTGCCAAATTTAATTTCTTCATTTTCAATACTAGGTTCATGAATGACTCCAACTAATCATTAAATTTTTCTAATAACTATTTTTTAATTGTCTCATCAAACACAACATCTATGTTTTATCTATCCAACTCACAAATCAAACGAACAAAACTATTGATTATCTATTTTATTCTCAAAATAAAATTACTAATATAAATAAAGAATGTCATGATCAATCTAAAATTTATATAACTTTTAAAACTTAAGTAAATAATCTCCAAAACTATAGTAATTATCATGTCATTTTTAGATCAATAAACAAAGTGTAGTGTTTTTTCTTTTCTTCTATGCAAACTTACAGGCTTCTCTAAGTTGGACATATAAATTGATATGATATTCTTTAATAATTATAATCATGCTAACATTTATTTTAAAAATTAATTACCATTATAATAAAATTATTTTTTCTTTTTAATTCTATAATCAATTCAACAAAAGCTACGTTTGCCTTATTTTATATTCTTATGAAAGTTTACACAAATAAATTAAGAAAAATCAATGTTAATAAAAAATTTAGGTTTCTTTCCAATTTTGTTTCGAAAATTATTAAGATAAAGTATCCCTAAATATCCACTATATCTAAAGTCATTTGAAGTCACTGCTATACATAACTTAGTTTTTCTTTCCCTTTTATTTAATATTCAATTCTTAAGTCAACTATTGTTTAACTATAAGCTTATAAATATCAACACATTTACATTTTTAGTAACAAATGATATGATCCTTCAATCATATTTCATCAAGGCATGTTAAGGACAAACTATGGTATTTACTTGCTCATAATATTTTAATTCTTCATGCAATAATTACATATATTGAATAATAATTCTAAATGTTTAATATTAGTGAATATTAAGCAAGTTTAGAAATAATTGATCTTCTATCCTATGCTAAGTAAAATAAGGACCAGAAATATTTTGCAAGTGAGTCACACAAACTCATAAAGCGAGGCTTGTCTCCATATTTCCTAAAATTTGAAGGCACTCCAACAAAACTATTTATGCTTTAAAATTAGCAATCCAAACCATCTTCAGTTCGCTAGTAGTTGGGAGTGGATGTAGTAAGTTTGAAAAAAAATTTCCAAAGTTTGTTCAATTAGGAATCCACTCATATCTATTATGCTTTAGATTTATGGATTACTTAATTGAGAAATCTAATATAAGATATTCAAATTTCGAATTACAATTGCATAAAACATTAGATTTAACTTCATAAACTGATATATGGAAAGAAGGAATAGATGATGTCTTGAACACATGGATACGAGATTTTTCCAATCTATAATTATCATGCAAACATACTATATTTCATGTCACATGGTGGTAAGATGAAGTATGTTTAAGCACATGTGAAACATTCAAGTAAGCATTACTCTTTTTTATGTGAGTCAATAAAATGATAGATAAATCTACATATGAATAATCACAAGTAGATACATGAGGAAATAAACAAGCATACTTTGACTTTAGATCATGTATTATTTTTCATGTAAATCATGTTTTACTAATTTTTCATGTATCAAAGAATTTTCTTTTCTTAAATTATCATTCAATATTTTTGAAGTATCATTACATGTAATAAGATTGGATAATTCATTTTCATATTCTTTATTTGAAGCTTCCAAATGTAAAATACTAAAAATATAGGTATTATTAGTTAAGAAAATATTTCCCTTTTTTGTAGTATCACATTATTCATATAATATACTATTAAAGATTCATGTTTGGCACAAAGTTTCTTAACATCTTCTGACATCTTAATTAATTTTTATGCTTAATAACTAATTAACAAGAACAATTTGATATTTCATCAAAAGATTGAAAAGTAGGCTCATGGCTAGCATTAGAAGTATTGGATAGAAATTTACCTCTATGATTCATCTCTAAATTGAGTTTCCTCTTCTTCCCCTTTATCCTGTCTTCTTTCTTTTTATTGTTCATCTCCATATTGTCATCATCATTATCTTGAGATTCATTCTCATGATATAACCTATCTAATCCCTACGTAATCTCAAAACAAGTTATAACTAAACACACCCTAAGACCAATTTCTTGAATCAATGCACAAAATAAGTAATTCATTCCATTAGCATTTAATTGAATTAACATTCTTACTTATTATGTTTATCATTTTTAATTATAAAAAATGAATAATGAGATCCCACAAATCATTACTTGTCTTTTAAGTAACATTTTAGAAGTATTTTTTCCAAACAAAAAAGCATACACCCTTAATAATGGAGGATAACATGATGAAAGTCATTCATCTAAAGTTTCAAAAATATCACCTATGGGAGAAGTCATATTTAAACACCTAAATAAACTAATTATACTAACAAAATTAAGATTTTTGTTAATAAAGTAAAATGGTGAGGTTGCAATTGATGTTAGAAAGAAACCAAATAAGCAAACAATTAGAATTAGTAAAAAAATTAATTCGCACACATAAATAATCAATTGTACAAGTTATTTTACTCTCTTTTGTATGGAATTGACTCTTAAACCAATAGAAGTAATATGTGTCTGTGCATTCGAATTGAATAGAGGGGGGTGAATTATGCCTTTAAAAGTAGTTATTTTAATTTTTGGATCATATTTTGTTTTAAAAAACTTTTTAAAGAAAAAAATTATGCTTGTAAAAAAACTTGAAATATATATATATATTAATTTTTTTATGATTAAGAAAAATAAAAATTAAAGTTATAGAGCAAAAGCTTTAGGTTTTGTGGGAAAACAAGAACCTTTCTCCACCCCCAAACCAGGTTAAGAAAAACTCCATTATTAAAAGAGTTAGAACTTGAGGTCTTTCTTTATGATTCATCTCCAACTTATAATTTTTTCCTTAGCTTTCAACTCTAACTTACTTGAGGTTTTTTCTCATAGTTTGACTCGAACATACTAGCTTTTGTTTGTTTAATTATTATTTATGATTTTATGAGCTCAACCTAACTCATTGTTTTTGTGAGATTAAACTAAGCCCATGTTTTTAAAAAAGCATTGTCACCTAGCCCAAATGAAAAAAAGTATATGAAAAGATAAATTTTTGATTAAAGTATACAATTTTCCTAATGCTCATTAATGAAAGGAATAAAGAGCTCATAACTATGAATATAAGTAAGAAAATAAGAACCTAAATACTTTAGGATTACATTGAAGAATTTTTAATTTTGAGTAGTAAATGAATGGTATACCAACAAATTGTTAGGCTAATAGTATATGATATAACCATTTATAGAGATCTTAAAATCTTTTTTATATTCATTAGCCATTTTATTCATACAGATTATGTATAGAATATGTTTCATTATAGCAATTAAAAATTTTGGCAAAACCTATCTCAAAAGTTGCTATTAAGGTGCTTAAATTATTTTTCAAATGTCTTAAAAAATTCTTTCAAAATGACCATGAAACAACATATATAAATGAGGTATCAACTAGAAGCATTAGAAGCAATTGGAGAGGTTCCAGATTGTTAGATCATGAACTACAAAAGCAAAAGAGTTTTGGATGATTATATCAAGTATAATTAGTTTTGGGTTATCTAATCAAGTTAGATTAGATCTGAATCATTTTATTCTTTAAATGTAAATACAATAATCACAATCATAAGATTAAAATAGGGAGAGATCTAGATACTTTGAGTCAAGCATAAACTATTTGAAAAATTAAAAACAATCATAAACACCTGATTAAGTTCAACATGATCGTAGTCATCTTATCGCAGCTTTGCAGAAAGACTTATAGGTAGTGAGATTTTAGCTGCCAGATAAATGAATGAATGACTATAATTTAGGCATGGTTCAAACCATGTGACTATAGAGAACTTAGTCTCATATGGTGTAAGTTGCAAAGGATTTTCTCATTATAATGATTAAACTACGTGAACAATTCAAGCAAATACCCTGGGTTGGCTCCCCCATTGTGTGCTCAAGAATTCTTTTCGTAGGTCCACTCATACACTAATAGGATTATTATTGATTAAGGGTTTGACCTATGCCATTCACATACTTATTTGAGTTTACCCAAGCTAATTCCTTTATTATTCATACCCTAATCAATTCAATATTGCAGTGTGAGAAACATCAGGCTCGACTTGATTTGGTTCTTACAATCTCTTGACTTTAGGCTTGTAAGTGCTCACTCGGGCTTTCTTAGTTGAGAGCTTTGCACTTGGACACAACATGCTTGGGATGTTGTAATGATTATTTTTTTAATTTTGAAATATTTATAGTATTTATTTTTTCTGGGTTAAACAAAGT
The DNA here is from genome assembly GCA_023846275.1 of Vanilla planifolia. Lineage (NCBI taxonomy): Eukaryota > Viridiplantae > Streptophyta > Magnoliopsida > Asparagales > Orchidaceae > Vanilla > Vanilla planifolia. The sequence goes on along the minus strand of JAIUJO010000032.1, from coordinate 2,603,206 downwards.
TTCAAAACTAACTTCAATAAGAAATTTATTAATAAAGTGTACAAGGACTTTAATCAAGGAAAGGATTAAGTGATTGAAAGATGGATTCCTATATATTTCTACGTTAAGGAAAAGATTAAAACAATTAATACTAAAGTGGTATTTTAGAAGAATAAAGGATTAAAGAATTGAATCTTATGTTTTGAAAATCTAAGAATAGTTTAAGATTTGAGTAGAGAGATGTGTCTTATGATTAGTAATCTAAAAGCTAACATTCTTGTTAAAAATAAAAAGAAAAACCATTTTAATGATGATGTGTATGTCTTCAATTTTGAAACTTGTTAAATAGTCTAAGAATGTTTGAAGACCAGTAATTCATCACCTTCAAAAGTGCATGGCTTGTTGTTATCAAGTGAACATGTTTGAAACCAAATAAACTAATTAGGATGAAATGATAAACACTTAAGGTTCATCAAACATAAGAGTAATCTAACACGCTTGATCTACTTAGTGTCTTGGAAAGTCAGATTTCTTGCATAATCTACCACTTTTATCAAAGTTTTTTTTATGTGGTTATAGCACTGTTTTGCCATAAATTCCATCTCTTGTGATCTTGTACATTGCTTTTATTTGACAATATTACATTACTTTGATCTATCGCATTTAAGAACTAATATAAATTTTCTTAGTATTTCAATATTAATTTATTTATATTTTTTGTTGTTTAATTTTGTAATTTGTAGTAATGTTAAGCTATATTTGATGAGGACAAAACTAATTTTGTTGGACTCCTCAAGGTAAGTTCTATCTATTTAAATATTCATTTCTATGTACTAAGGTATATAATTTTTTAGTGTTTCATTATGTTTTACATGACGTCTGACCTTGTACATGATTTGATGATAGAGGATGTTACATTCAATCTCTTTTGTATTTTGTAATGTAACTTTTTCATATAATTTATCTCATTTCAATAAATAGTTTTATTTGTGTTACACCTCATTTTTTCCTAGGCTGATTTTTGGCATACATTTTTTTTTTTTTTTTTTTACATATAGACAGCTCAGATCGTCCCATACCAACCTGAGTAGCCTACGAAAAACATAGGATATAACACATCATTACACACCTACTTTCCTTAACAATGTGGATCCCATCTCCCGGGTACACCGTCAAATCAGGTTCATGACTCCTGAATTAAGAGATGGACTCGCGCAATGTTACTCCTGCTAGACCCAATACTCCTAACCCATACCGATAGGAGAATCGATCTAATAGAAGTCTGAACCCCCACGGTTAAGTTCCATAGTCATGTAATGACCTCACCATCAAAAATAAAATACATAACATCCTCAGATAAAATATGGCACTCCACACACTATACCACCAAGACAATAAAGTAAAACAGTGAATGGAAACTACATCACATCACAAGAATAAGATCCAAGTCCAACAAATACAATATCATCCAACTAGATACATAAGTCAGAATCACCCTCACATAATACAAGACATAAAAAAAACAGTCTCACTGAATACATCCAACAGCAACAATCAACTAACCAGAATGTCTCGGATAATCACAGATCAGATCTCCTCCACTAGCCTACTGATCACGATCCCACCTAAAGCTGGGTGGCGTCAAGTCTGCCGAGCCACAAGAAAAATATAGATAAAAAGGAATGAGCTACGCCCAGTAGGAAAGACAGCTAGTAAAAACTCACATGCAAGAGAAGGATAATAGCAAAAGTATAGGAATACAGCATAACAATGTAGGGTGGAAAGACACTCTCAGTCCCAGACTCCGACCAACCACAGTCACCCCTAGTCACACCAGAGTAGCTCTCCTCTGGCTTCCAGGTAGCGTGCCAGTGGGAACGCCCATCTCGAAACACGCATGGCGCCTAAGTACCCGACACCGCAGCGTCTCTCGTCAATCAATCTCCTGGAGACTATAGACAAATCCAGTCACAAAATCTCTAGCCAACGTGAGACACCCCTGTCACCCTAAGGCGCGCAGGCCTACACACTTGGCTAGCCACTGCGAGACACCCCTGCCACCCTCAGGCGCGCAGGCCTACACACATGGACCAGGAGAGATCGACTCAGCCACCGTCCCAAGGAGTCCTCTACCAATAACTTCCATAGAAGCTCACGCCCCTACAGTCATTGCCAATCTCTAACTCCAAGATCCGGCAACATGTGTCCAGGTACAACAAGGCGCATACCAGTCACATGTATACTGTGGAAGCTAAGTCTGAACCGCATAGTTACCTACCACAACTACCCTAAAACATCATATAGGGTCTATAGTAGTCCGGTCCAGTATGCCAATCCATAAAATATGCCAACACTGAGTAAACTGACTCAATCCATGTCAATGCCATCCAAGTAACATAAACTGTATCGAAATTCTGATTATTCTGGTAACACTTACCCAAGTGTCACACTTCCTTCCAACTGATCCAGCTGTACTGAATTTATGGATAATTTCCAACAGTAACTTTCAACTTGTCTATGTGATTTCCCTAAATCACCTTTTTCTCGTTTCAGGAAATTTTAAATTTCAACTTCAATTTCTGCCCTTTATCCATTTTCCGAAATTCGGAATAAATTTCCGAATTTAAAATTTAAATTCCACATATATCTTTTTTTCCGAAAATTTGAAATAAATTTCCGAAAATTTAAATTCCACATATTTTCCGAAAATTCGGATTAATTTCCGAATTAAGTTTTTCCTCCGCCGTTCGTCCGCGCCCGCGTTCCGCTGAACCGGGTTTCGCTGCCGGTTCGAAAAAAACCGCGCTGAACCGCGAACCCACCGGCCGAACCTTTAAATAAAATTTTCCAGCCGACGTTTAGTATTTAAATATTATTAATTATTAATTAATTACAATTATTTAATTAACTAAGCTGAAATTAATCTAATCCATCTCCTTCCTCCGCCCGGCGCCTGCGAAACCCTAGCCGGCGATTCCTCCGGGAAATTCCGTTTTCCCCGTCGATTTCCGGCGACCGAGATCAAGGCGAAGCAAAATCCGATGTTCATACTATCCTAATTTGTCAATAATGCCACTAATTTCTAAGATTCAATCAAATTTCCCGCCGAAGTTTTCATCCGATCCTCATTTAACAATTTATGAAATTAAACGAACAATCTATGAAATTAAAAAATTTTCAGCATTTGATACAATCTTAACATGATTAAAGTCCATAATAGAATCATCAATTGCTCGGTAAAATTTCCAATTTGACGGGTATAATTTTTTTCCGAAAACCCTAAAATGCTAAAATCAATAATTTGCATTAATAATTTTCAAAAACCACAATTCGCATGCTCCGGTAGCTAATTGCAAAATAATCCATATTTTTAAATTGCTAATTAACTAATTTAAGCAGAAATTTCCTACCTTTTTCTTCTCCGGCGACGGTCGCGACGGTGAAGCTCGCACGCGACCAACCGCTGCTCCTCGCCGCACGAAACCGGTACCAATCGATTCTACTCGATCACGCGAACCTCCAGGTACAAAAAGCCCCTTGAAAGGCTGCCGGAAAATATCGCCGTCCGCCGCGAACACCTCGTCTCCGGCCGCCATTCGAAACCCTAAGGGCCGAAACGGTTCGGGTTAAATACCCCGCTTAAACAGGTAATAACCCGTTAAGAACCCATTAAGCGCCGGTTGACCTTCTAAAACGCCGCTTAACACCCGATCAGCCGGTTAATCTCCACCGCTGATCTCGTCCGTCCGATCCGCTTATCCGCGGCTTATCCGAACGCACGCGCAAATGCACCTCGGCGAACCGCACCCGCCTTCGCTGAACCGCTCCGGTCCGGTTCACGCGCGGTAAAAACCAAATTCCAGTTTAAAAATCTAATTAACCGATTTAAATAGATTTTCGAATTTCCAAAAATTCAATTAAACAGGGAAAATTACTTAAAAATTTCCTCGGTGCTCCGAAAAATCCCCAGAAATTTTCAGAAATTCTAATAGCCTCCAATTGAGCTCCTGGCTCATCCTACTATCGATTTGAAATCATCCAAGCCATAATTTAATTATTGAAGATTAAACCTATAATATTTTATCGGGTATAACAATCTCCCCACCTTATCAGGAATTTCGCCCTCGAAATTCAGCAAGAAGTTCCGGCCACTTTTCCGCAACATCCTCTCTAGCTCCCAGGTTGCCTCCCTTTTGTCATGTCTATTCCACAGAATCTTGACCATAGGAAGCGACCTATTCCTGACATCTTTCAATATCCCAATCCAAGTCTAGTATAGAGTCAGAGACTAACATAGTATGCATAACTGCGTGCCTGCTCAAAGCATCAGCAACAGGATTAGCCTTATCCTCGCAGTAATTTATCACCAGCTCATAGTCCTTTATCAATTCCAACCATCTCCTTTGCCTCAAATTCGGTTCTAGTAAATCATCAATACGTGGTAAAGGGTACCAGTTACGAATCGTAACCTTATTCAATTCCCTATAATCCACACACAGCCTCATACTACCATCCTTTTTCTTGACGAATAAGACAGGGGCACCCCAAGGTGAACAACTGGGGCGTATGAGTCCCTTGTCTAATAGGTCCTGCAACTGAGTCTTCAACTCTGCTAGCTCGACTGGAGCCATCCGGTACGGAGCTCTAGCAATAGGAGCTACTCCTGCCTCTAAATCAATCGAAAACTCCACTTCCCTAACTGGTGGAAGTCCAGGCAATTCCTCTGGAAAAACCATAGGGAAGTCTTTCACCACTGGAATATTTGACATAATGGTAGTGGTGGCTTGACTATCTGCCACATAAGCCAACCAACCAGTACATCACTTCCTCACTAGTCTCTCTGCCTGAAGAATTGAGATCAGGGGAATCTGCCTATTCAGACCAAAGTATATCACATCCTCCGAACCAGGCACCCTGATCCAAACCTTCTTCTCGCAACAATCCATAACCACTACATGGTAGCACAACCAATCCATCCCCAAAATGATGTCGAACTCTGTTAGCGGCACACATATCAACTCTGATATGAACTCGTGTCCACTAATTAGAATAGATCCATCAATCTTCTGAACAGTGGGAATCTCTTTCCCATCAGGAAGCCTAACCAGTAAGGATTCTTTTAAATAACCCTTGGATCCTGATATCTGATTCCAGATCTTCTCAGCAACAAAAGAATGAGATGCACCAGTATCAAACAAAGTCACGCACTGTATGTTACCAAAATAAAGCATGCCTGTGATCACCTCTGGTGACTCTGAAGCCTGCTGCTGAGTTAATGCAAATACTCTGGGCTGTCCCCCAGATGAACCAACCGGTCCTGTGATCCTCTGTTTCTTCTATTCTGGGCAGTCGTACCTTATGTGTCCTGGCTGCTGACAGTGGTAGCAAATCATTCCCCCCAGTCCGAGTACCTGTCTGCTGCACTGGCCTCTCGGAAATAGGCCGTGGCTGGATCACGCCCTCCTGGGTACCACGGTGATCTCTGTGTCTCTTGTCCTTTTCGTTCTGTTGGGCATTTCTGAATCCCTTCCTCTTGTTGTGAGCCTCTCTCTGGGCCTCCATCCGGATGTAAATAAGCTCAACGGATCTCGCAGCCTCCACTAAGTCACGAAATCTGGCAAACTGGCTCACAACCAACTGACGCTGCAGCATAGGACGAAGTCCCTCCAAGAACATCTCACATCTGCGCTCCTCAGATGGTACCAGCTCTGTGGCATACCTCGCCAGATATGTGAATCTCGATAAGTAGTCGTTCACTGACATCTAGCCCTGCCTGAGGTGTATAAGGTCCCTCCTGAACTGAGACATGGCAGAAGCCGGAATGTAGCATTCCCTGAATGCCTCAACAAAGTCCTCCCAAGCTATCTCGCTGTTCTGGACCTCTCCAAACACAGCGCGCCGCTGGCCTCTCCACCAGGTAGCAGCCTCTCCCTCCAATACTAGAGCAGCAAGTACTACCCTCCTGCCAAGTGGACATCCCAAGGCATCAAACAGCTCAAGCATATGAGCCATCCAGTCATCTACCACCGCTGGGTCAGTCGACCCACTGAAGCTCCGCGGACGCAACCGCATGAAGGCATCGATCCAACGATCCACGGCTGGCTCAACTGGCAATGCTGGGCTCGTCACCGGGGTAGGAGTAGTAGATACAGGTCTGCCTCTAGCTGCTCCACGAGCGGAAAGTCTCCTGGTACCAGCCATACTGTCAAAAGCAACTAATCTGGCATTAGAGTCGTCATTTGGCAATTGGCATATGGACTACTATAGTAAACAAAAGAATCAACAGTTCTCCCCACCTTGGGTTGAACTCCTATACATGTCTAGCCCCGCTATTTCACCTAGGGCTCTGATATGTCTAGCCCCACTATCTTAACCTAGGGCTCTGATAACACTCCTGTTACACCCCATTTTTTCCTAGGCTGATTTTTGGCATACATTTTTTTTTTTTTTTTTTTACATATAGACAGCTCAGATCGTCCCATACCAACCTGAGTAGCCTACGAAAAACATAGGATATAACACATCATTACACACCTACTTTCCTTAACAATGTGGATCCCATCTCCCGGGTACACCGTCAAATCAGGTTCATGACTCCTGAATTAACATATGGACTCGCGCAATGTTACTCCTGCTAGACCCAATACTCCTAACCCATACCGATAGGAGAACCGGTCTAATAGAAGTCTGAACCCCCACGGTTAAGTTCCATAGTCATGTAATGACCTCACCATCAAAAATAAAATACATAACATCCTCAGATAAAATATGGCACTCCACACACTATACCACCAAGACAATAAAATAAAACAGTGAATGGAAACTACATCACATCACAAGAATAAGATCCAAGTCCAACAAATACAATATCATCCAACTAGATACATAAGTCAGAATCACCCTCACATAATACAAGACATAAAAATAACAGTCTCACTGAATACATCCAACAGCAACAATCAACTAACCAGAATGTCTCGGATAATCACAGATCAGATCTCCTCCACTAGCCTACTGATCACGATCCCACCTAAAGCTGGGTGGCGTCAAGTCTGCCGAGCCACTAGAAAAATATAGATAAAAAGGAATGAGCTACGCCCAGTAGGAAAGACAGCTAGTAAAAACTCACATGCAAGAGAAGGATAATAGCAAAAGTATAGGAATACAGCATAACAATGTAGGGTGGAAAGACACTCTCAGTCCCAGACTCCGACCAACCACAGTCACCCCTAGTCACACCAGAGTCGCTCTCCTCTGGGCTTCCAGGTAGCGTGCCAGTGGGAACGCCCATCTCGAAACACGCATGGCGCCTAAGCACCCGACACCGCAGCGTCTCTCGTCAATCAATCTCCTGGAGACTATAGACAAATCCAGTCACAAAATCTCTAGCCAACGTGAGACACCCCTGCCACCCTAAGGCGCGCAGGCCTACACACTTGGCTAGCCACTGCGAGACACCCCTGCCACCCTCAGGCGCGCAGGCCTACACACATGGACCAGGAGAGATCGACTCAGCCACCGTCCCAAGGAGTCCTCTACCAACAACTTCCATAGAAGCTCACGCCCCTACAGTCATTGCCAATCTCTAACTCCAAGATCCGGCAACATGTGTCCAGGTACAACAAGGCGCATACCAGTCACATGTATACTGTGGAAGCTAAGTCTGAACCGCATAGTTACCTACCACAACTACCCTAAAACATCATATAGGGTCTATAGTAGTCCGGTCCAGTATGCCAATCCATAAAATATACCAACACTGAGTAAACTGACTCAATCCATGTCAATGCCATCCAAGTAACATAAACTGTATCGAAATTCTGACTATTCTGGTAACACTTACCCAAGTGTCACACTTCCTTCCAACTGATCCAGCTGTATTGAATTTATGGATAATTTCCAACAGTAACTTTCAACTTGTCTATGTGATTTCCCTAAATCACCTTTTTCTCGTTTCAGGAAATTTTAAATTTCTACTTCAATTTCTGCCCTTTATCCATTTTCCGAAATTCGGAATAAATTTCCGAATTTAAAATTTAAATTCCACATATATCTTTTTTTCCGAAAATTTGAAATAAATTTCCGAAAATTTAAATTCCACATATTTTCCGAAAATTCGGATTAAAAATTTTTCCACATATTTTCCGAAAATTCAGATTAAAAAAAAATTCCACATATTTTCCGAAAATTCGGATTAATTTCCGAATTAAGTTTTTCCTCCGCCGTTCGTCCGCGTCCGCGTTCCGCTGAACCGGGTTTCGCTGCCGGTTCGGAAAAAACCGCGCTGAACCGCGAACCCACCGGCCGAACCTTTAAATCAAATTTTCCAGCCGACGTTTAGTATTTAAATATTATTAATTATTAATTAATTACAATTATTTAATTAACTAAGCTGAAATTAATCTAATCCATCTCCTTCCTCCGCCCGGCGTCTGCGAAACCCTAGCCGGCGATTCCTCCGGGAAATTCCGTTTTCCCCGTCGATTTCCGGTTACCGAGATCAAGGCGAAGCAAAATCCGATGTTCATACTATCCTAATTTGTCAATAATGCCACTAATTTCTAAGATTCAATCAAATTTCCTGCCGAAGTTTTCATCCGATCCTCATTTAACAATTTATGAAATTAAACGAACAATCTATGAAATTAAACAATTTTCAGCATTTGATACAATCTTAACATGATTAAAGTCTATAATAGAATCATCAATTGCTCGGTAAAATTTCCAATTTGACGGGTATAATTTTTTTCCGAAAACCCTAAAATGCTAAAATCAATAATTTGCATTAATAATTTTCAAAAACCACAATTCGCATGCTCCGGTAGCTAATTGCAAAATAATCCATATTTTTAAATTGCTAATTAACTAATTTAAGCCGAAATTTCCTACCTTTTTCTTCTCCGGCGACGGTCGCGACGGTGAAGCTCGCACGCGACCAACCGCTGCTCCTCGCCGCACGAAACCGGTACCAATCGATTCTACTCGATCACGCGAACCTCCAGGTACAAAAAGCCCCTTGAAAGGCTGCCGAAAAAAATCGCCGTCCGCCGCGAACACCTCGTCTCCGGCCGCCGTTCGAAACCCTAAGGGCCGAAACGGTTCGGGTTAAATACCCCGCTTAAACCGGTAATAACCCGTTAAGAACCCATTAAGCGCCGGTTGACCTTCTAAAACGCCGCTTAACACCCGATCAGCCGGTTAATCTCCACCGCTGATCTCGTCCGTCCGATCCGCTTATCCGCGGCTTATCCGAACGCACGCGCAAACGCACCTCGGCGAACCACACCCGCCTTCGCTGAACCGCTCCGGTCCGGTTCACGCGCGGTAAAAACCAAATTCCGGTTTAAAAATCTAATTAACCGATTTAAATAGATTTTCGAATTTCCAAAAATCCAATTAAACAGGGAAAATTACTTAAAAATTTCCTCGGTGCTCCGAAAAATCCCCAGAAATTTTCAGAAATTCTAATAGCCTCCAATTGAGCTCCTGGCTCATCCTACTATCGATTTGAAATCATCCAAGCCATAATTTAATTATTGAAGATTAAACCTATAATATTTTACCGGGTATAACAATTTGGTTTGGTTATATACTATGAAACTCTTTTTCTACACCTTTACATTAATTTGATTTGGATATATTACATTACTTCAATTCATCTTTTCTCAACTTTAATATATATATATATATAAAATTAATATTGAAGTAATTTTTTTATTATTTATTTCTATTTATTTTTATAATTCTTTGTAATTTGAAAATAAGGTTCAATGGAGATGAAGAAATTGTCATTTGACTCATGTTAATAAGTTCTATCCAATTCTTATTTTCTTATATATTTCTAATTTTTTATTTCTAGCATTTTTGCAAGATTTAAAACATATTTTAATTGATACATGATTTTATAGTCAAGGATGCTTTACTTGATCTTCAAAGAGTCATAGAATGCAAATTGCTCTTAATGATTATCTCAATTATTCAATTATTTTTTTATTTTGGTTATACTAAAATGTAACTCTAAATCCCTTCACTTCAAATATTTACATTGCTTCTATTTCATTATAATACACTACTTCAGTTTGTCTTATTTTCAACTTTAATATATATTTGCTTAATATTAAAATATTATTATTTATATTTTTAAATATTTTATTTAATATGATTTTGTATGCTTTTAGAGCCATCGCAATTTGTATCTGATTTGATATTTGAGTAAGTTACACTTGTTCAGCTTAGAATGTTGGAATGGAAATTTCTTACATAAATTCTCATTTCATCAAATTTTTCATTTTCATTTGGTTAGATTACCAGTTAACCATAAATCTCATCTTGTGTGGCCTTCACATCCTCTTAATTTGGTTATATTATATTGCTTTAATTATTCACATTTTTGCTTTCATATAAATCCTCTTACTCTTAAATTGTTTATTTTTTTGTGATTATTCACTTTGGTAATTAACAGTAGTTACTAAAGAGGTTATTTTGAGACAAAACAATTGACATTGGACTTTTTTGCTTGAGTTCTATCCAACTAAATATCATTTTCATTCTTTAAATATTTTTTTAGGAATTTAACAAACTTTTTAAGACATTATGATTCATATCTTATTTGACACTCAATGATGTTATACTCGATCACTATAGTATCTTTTGATGAAAATTTTACTTATTCTTTATCTTGTTTCCTCAAAATATTCACTTTGATTTAAGAATATTACATTGAAACCCTAATGTTTCTCTCATGTGATAGTTACATTTCCTTGAATTGGTTGAATTAGATTGCATTAATTTCTTTAAATCTTTGGCTTTGATTTAGTTATGCTACTTTTAACTATTTTTTCTAATATGACTATTAAGGAAATTATGCTTGATCTCCTCGGTATATGGGTTTCAAGATTTCTCGTATAATTTATTTCACTTTTATAAAAATTTTTCTTTGATTTAACTATTTTTTAATGTAATTTGAAATCTTCTCTCCTGTGATCTTTATATTAGGGTGATTTAGTTTTATTATGTTGCCATAATTCATATAATTTTATTTTTCATATATATTTACTAAATTTTAAAATAATATGTTTTTATTATTTATGTTTCCTTAGAGTTATCTTGATGAGTTTTATCATAGTAAATATCTATTTTAATAAATTCAAATATTTTATTTTCTATGGTTTTAACATTTTTTAGAAGAAATTTTAATTCAAACCTTATTTGATGATCAAGAATTCTACACACGATCTACTTATCCTCTTGGAATGCAATATTTCTTTAAATTTTATATCATTTCTTAAGATGTTTCACTTTGATTTGTTTATATTTCTATATAACTAAAAAACTTTTGACTGATGGTATTTACATCTACTGTATTTGGTTACGTGAAATTAATTCAATATAACTTATCTTAGCATTAATTTATATATGTAGTTAATATTAAGATAACTATTTTTTATTACTTAATCAAATTTGTTTTGGTATCTTATAGTAATTCAAAACAAGGCCTACTTGAGATAAAAGTAATGTTGATAGAGTTGTCTCGACAAGCTTTATCCTATTAAATATTCATTATTATATTTTTAAAAAACATTTATTGTCTAAGATTTTAGTCGTCATTTATAAGACTTTCAATTCGTATAAGTTTTAACAATTTATATGTTATACTCAATAACCTTAGTATCTTGGAATGCAACATTCCCTTTTCAATTTATCTCATTTATTGAAACTTTTCTTAGATTTGGTTATATTATTATATGACTTTAATTCTCCTTACATTTGACCATCACATAGGTTAAATTTTGTTATATTATAATAATTAAATTTTTCATTTAAACTTTAATATTTATTTTTATATTATTAAAATTAAATTTTATTATTATGTATAATTATTTACATTGGTAAGTTGAAGTTCTTTTAGTCTAGATCTGTTCAAGATAAACAAAATCATTTGACACTCTTCAATGGTATCTTTTAAAAAAATAATAGCTTATTTGTTTTAAATACATTGTTTTTAAGCATTTTCATATGCCTTACAATATTTTTTTTAATACTTAATTTGATGGTAATCCACAATATATTTCATCCCTTAGTACAATGGAAGGCAAGTTTCTTGTTTAATTTATCTCATTTCATATAGTTTTTTTTCTTAGATTTATTTTTATTACTATGTAAATCTTAATCTCTTCCCTTTTGATCTTTATAACTACTTGATTTAGTTATATTACATTTCCTCAATTTCTCTCATTTAATGTTTACAATATATTTACTTAATATTGAAATACAAATTTATTATTATTTATGGTTATTTAATTTGGCATTACACATTAATTCCTAATGATGTCCAACCAAGAAGGAAAAAAATCCATTGATCTCATGTTCACAAGTAACATCGAGTTAAATATTCAATTTTATATTTTCAAATACTATATTTTGAAAGGTTTTAGCATGTTTTATAAAACATTTCAATTCATATCTTATTTAACAAAGAATGATATTACACACAATCTCTTTAATAACTCAGAATAAAACTTTCTAGTAAAATTTATTTTATTTTTGTCAAATTATTTGCATAGACTTTTATATATTACAATGGAACTCTTGTTCTTCACTCATTTGATCATTACATCACCTTGATTTTAGTATTTTAAGTTGATTTAATTTATTTTTATTTAAGTTTATTTAATTTTGTGATTTGTTATAATTTTAAACAAAGTGTGATTGAGATGAAATAAATGCCAGTGGACTCATATGAAAGAGATCCATCCAATTAAATAAGACTTTTTATATTTTAAATTTTTTATTTATAAAGTTTTTGGTATGCTTAATGAGGCATTTTGGTATGGAAGAATTCAACTTTTCTATGTAATTTATATAATTTTTACAATTTTTTTTATTTTAATTGGATGTATTTTTTTGAAATATTAACTCTCCTTTCATGGCACCTTTATATCACTTGGATTTGGTTATATTAGATTCCTTGAAATTATCTCATGAAAGGTTTAATATTTATTTTTTAATATTAAAACATAAATGCATCATTAATAATGTTTAATTAATTTTTTATTTCACAATAATTCCAAGCATGGTCCATTAGAGACAAAACAAATATTGTTGGGCTCATCTCAATGAGCCTTATCATTTTAAATATAATTTTGTGTTTTTTAAAATTTTATTTTTTAATGTGTTGGAACTCTTTACAAGGAATTTTTGATTCATACCTTGTTTGATGATCGAATATTTATAGTCCATCTTCTTAGTATCATAGAATGAAAATCTTCTATCATAATTTAACAATTTGTTTTAAATTTTTAGCTTTTTCTAAGTTAAAATACTTAACACAAAACTCCTCTTGCATGACCTCACATCTTTTTTATTTAGTTATATTACATTGCTTCAATTTATCTCATTTTAACTTTTTTATATGTTTTTTGTTTATTAAAAGATAATACTTTTTTGAACTTATTTACTTTGGTAATTAATAATTATGCCAAAAGTGGTTGGATTAAGATGAAATAAATGTAGTTGGAGTCACTTAAACATGCTGTAACAAAAAAATATTTCTTTTTTTATTTCTAAATGTTTTATTTTCTAAAGTTTTTTAATTATTTATAAGATATTTCAATTCATATCACTTTTCACTATCAAGGATGTTGCACATAATCTCCTTACTATATAGGATTGCAACTTCCACATATAATTTTTGTAATTTTTTGAAATGTTTTGCAATGATGTATTATGCTATAAGACTAACTCTTTTATCATGTGACCTTTACATCTCTTCAATTTTCTTATATTACATTTTTGTAATTTATATCACTCAAAAATAAACTTTTATATTTACCTAATTTTAAAAATAATAATTTATTGCCATTTATATTTTTTTACCTTTTAAATTAGCAGTAATTCGAAATAAAGTCCAATAAAGATAAAACAAATGTTGTTTGACTTATCTACACAAGGTTTATTTGTTTAAATATTCATTTTTATATTTTAAATATTTATTTTCAAAGTTAAGGGCATATTTTATATAATATTGTCAATTGTTCTTAATTTGACTAATGGGAATGTTGAACTTAATCTCTATAGTATCTTCGACTATAGCTTTCCTCAATAATTAATGTCATTTTTTTAATTTTTTGTATTAATTTTGCTATATATTACTATAAAATTCTATTTCTCCTCTTGTCTAACCATTACATTGCTTTAATTTGATTATATTATATTACCTCTGTTTCTCTTATTTGAGCTTTAATATATTCAAATAATAATTTTTTATTATTTATGTTTAATTAATTTGGAGATTCATAGTATTCCAAAAAAGCTCGAAATAATTTGAAGCAAATAGTGTTGGACTCTTCTTGGCAAACTTTGTCCAATTAAGTATTCATTTCATTATTTAAATATTTTCTTTTGCAGTGTTTTCCCAAATTTTCAAATATATGTTGATTTATATCTTATTTGATGATCAAGAATATTATAGTTGATCTCGTTAGTATCTAAAAGCAAGCTTTCTTTATAATTAATCTTATGTTTTCAATTTTTTTGTCTTTATTGGTTATATTTCTATGTAACTCTAAATCTCCTCGAAATCATTGCATAGCTTTGGTTTGATTAAAAATGTATTGTATCAATTCATGTTATTTCAACTTTGATATGTAATTACATAAAATTAAAAAATTATAATTTAGTATTTTTTATGGTTATTTAGTTTTTTAATTGATAGTAATTTTAATTGAGATAAAATAAAGATGAAAGAAATTTTCATTTAGTAGTCATAGAGAGCCCTATTTGATTAATTATTTAGTTTTATAGCTCTAAATATTTTATTTTCTAGGGCTTTGATACTTTTTATGAGACACTTTTGATTCAAACCTTATTTGACATTCGACACTATTATACGGAATCTCCTTAGACTTTGAATACTACTTTCCCCTACTATTTATATCATTTAAAATTTTTCTCTTTGGTTTTTTAAGATTACTATTTAAGTGGAAATCTTCCCAAATGTAACATTTAAATCATTTTGATTTGTTATAATACATTATTTCAATTTATCTTTTTTTTAGCTTTAATAATTATTTATTAAGTATAAAATAATTGCATTTCAAGATAATAAAATGATTGAGGTCCACATCCTCAGTTTTTAAATTATTTATGAATCATAATTTCTCCTAAAGTATGCCAAAAACATAGCTAATTAAATATTTGAAAATATAAAAATGAATATTTAATTGGATAGAGCTAGCTATGCTAATTCCAACGATGTTAGCTTCGACTTAATGATATGACCTTCAAAATTTCTATAAATAAGCAAATTAAATAAGCATAGATAGCAACAACCTATTATTTTAATATTAAGTATATATTAAACTTGAATTAAGATAAATGTAAGCAGCATAACATGATCAAATCAATGTAATGTAAAGGTCACATGAGATGAGATTTTGGATTACATAGTAATAAAACCAATTTGAAGAAAAAATATAGAGAAATGAGATAAATTATATGGAAAAATTATATTCAAAGATACTTTTGATATCATCAACAAAATCCTCAAATATCAAATTAGGAAGGAATTAAAAAGTGGTGTAAAATATGTAAAACATTTTGTAAATAAAATACAAAAAAATATAGAAATAAAAATTTAATTCAATAGATCTCATTGAGATTATTCCAATGAATTTTCTATCATTTTCATAGGACCTTATTTGGAGTTTCTATGAATTACCAAAGTTAAAAACATTAAAAATAATAAAGTGTTAATTTAATGTCAAGAAAATAAATCTTTATGTTTGAATAAGATAATTTAAGTAATGTATATTAATAAAATAAAAGCAATTTAATGGTCACATGAGAGAACTAGAGTTTCATATTAAATATCATCGATCATTAAATCGCATGCCAATCGAACTAACTTATAGAACATGCCAAAACCATATAAAATAAAATATTAAAATTTATGAAAATAAATATATTTAATTGAAAGAATATAATAAAAAAATCAAAGCAATATAAATATGACACGAAATGAGATATTACGTTACAAAGTATTATAACCAAATCTAAATGATAAATTTGAGAAAAAAGATAAATTGTGAAGGGTAGTTTAAGTATTCGAAACTAATGAGATCAAGGGTAACATTCTCAATTTAAAATCAAGTACTAAACAAAAGGACTAGTAAAGTTCACAAAACCTATAGAAAATTAAACATTTAAAAAAAAATAAAAATGACGATTTAATTGGGTAGGGCTTGTGGGGAAAAGTAAACAATGTTTGTTTTTCCATGATCAGAGCTCGCTTATAAGTACTTGGAATTACTTGAGAAAAAAGGCATAAATAATAACAAAAATTTATTTTAGTATTAAGTAGAAGTAGATTAAGTAGATATGAGATAAATTGAATCAATCTAATGTAAGTAAACTAAAGCAATGTAAAACTCACATAAGAGAAGGATTAGAGCTTCTTTGTAATTTAACCAAATAAAATAAATAAATTTGAAGAAGTGAGATGAAGTATATAAGAAATTTGATTTCAAAAAAATGAGTTGATCAGTGTCATATCTATGATTACCAAATCACGTATGAATCAAAATATCTTGTAAAACATGAAAAAATAATGAAAACATCTCTAAAAAAAAGAATTTGCTATTTAAATAGGTTGAGGTCATCAAGATGAACCTCATAACATCTCTTTCATCTATAATGTTCCTTATTTCAAATTACTACGAATTGGAAAAATAAATTAAAATAAGTAATAATAAATTATTATTTTAAAATAAGAAAAATACATAATAATGTTTAAATCTATTAAATTAAAGAAATGTAATATAACCTATTAAAATTTAAATAAAGTCAAACAAGAGTAGAATTAGAGTTTCATAATGACATAACCAAATTAAAGAAAATAATTTGAAGAAATGCAGTAAATAGTGTAGGAAAGTTGTATTCCAAGATAATAAGAAGTTCGAGTCAAACATCTTTAGTTATCACATTTGATATGAATCAAAATATCTTATAAAGTGCACCAAAATACTATAAAATAATTATTGAAAATTTAGAAATTAATATTTAATTTTAATGAGTTTGTCGATATAATTTTCACAAGATTTGTTAATCTTGATCAAACCACAGTTAAAATTCTTACAATTCCTAATGTAGATAAGAATAAATAATACCAAATTATTATTTTAATATAAATAATATAAATATTAAAGTAGAAACTATAAAAATTGAAGAAATAATATAACAAACAAAAATTAATGCAAATGTTATAAGAGAAGAGATATAAAGTTATAGAGTAATATAATCAATTTTAAGAAAAAAACGTTCAAGGAATAAGATAAATTATATAACAAAAATATTACATTCTTAGATAATAATGAGATTAACTATAGCATCCTCAATTATCAATTCAAGTATGAATTGACATATCACTAATATTTGCTTAAACCATTGAAAATAAAATATTTCTAAATATAAAATAGAATATTTATTTGGATAGAGCTCTTATAGATTAGTCCAATGATATTTGTATTTTCTAAATCTAACTTTGTTTGGAATCACTTCAATTTATGAAAATTAGTTATCATAAATAATAATAAATTATTATTTTAGCATTATGTAAACATATATTAAAGTTGAAATTAAAAAAATTGAAGCAATATAATATAACCAATTTAAAGT